>CM067882.1:9339806-10027890 GCA_034621355.1 Mycalesis mineus
TCATGGCCCCACGTGGAAAGAGGTCAACCGTCATGCTGAAACAGGTCTCAGTGAAATAATTGTATGGTTGGAGAATAGTCTTCTTTCTCTTAACACCGAAAAAAACTAAATACCTATGTTTTAGTAAAACAAGAAGCGGACGACCTCCAACTGACTTTAGTATAAAAGCTCACTGCCATATTTGGAATCAGACTGTAAACTTGTCATGTGATTGTAATTCTCTTGTAGCTGTTAACACAGTCAAATATCTTGGTGTTACAATCGATGACAAGTTGAACTGGGCTCCGCATATATCCCACACCAGTATGCGCATTAGACGACTAATCTATATCTTTAAAACCCTTCGCACGGTCTGCAGTGTTGACATGCTTACTAAGTTATATAAATCCCTCGGAGAATGTATCCTCAGCTACTGCATTTGCGCTTGGGGAAGTGCTTCCAAATCACTCTTAATAGAAGTTGAACGAGCACAGCGTGTTTTATTGAAGGTTATTATGCAGTATCCATTTACATACCCAACGACACTATTGTATGAGGAGTTTGATGTGTTAACAGTTAGAAAACTGTTTGTTTATGCAGCACTAAGGAGATTCCACCGGGAAGCTATCCCTAATCTACCGGTAAACACAAAAAGGATTGACAGGTGCCCAATACCAATAACTAAAAGTAGTTTTGCACGCAGACACTATGAATTTTTAGCACCCTACCTATATAATATCTTAAATAAAACAACCAAAGTTAGCACTAAAAACATGACCAATAGGGAAATTAAAATGTATATTAAAGGATGGCTAAAAGAATATGACTATGATGGCACCGAGAAATTATTATACATCGATAACTAAGTATATTCAAAATAGATAATCTGCTATACCTGGTATACCTATTCAACCTAAAATGTATATTTTCTTATATTTATATTTACAGATACATAAATACAACTACATAAACACAAACACTAACATAAACACAAACATTAACATGAACACACAAACACACACACACACACACACACACACACGCACACACACACACACGCACGCACACGCACACGCACACGCACACACCCACACTCCTACCTTGATTTTTTTTTTCACTTTTTATATGTTCTTTTTTGCTTTTGTATAAATCTAATTGTTTATCAGCATAACATTGTATCATTGATATGGGGAAGACACTGCCTCCTGTAATACAGTAATAACTAGCACAGGAGGTAGGGCTTCAAATCTACACTGAATGTACTTTTGATTGATAAATAAAGATTATTATTATTATTATTATTATAATTAAAATGAAAAAATATACCAAGATTAACCTATGTTATTGTCTAGTATTTCGTGGGTAGCTTACAATATTAAACTGAAAGCTATTCCTTGTTTTTCTTTATCCAATTGACAGAGGGCGAGGTCATTCACCCCCGATATCAATATAACCCTAACTGTTAAGGTCCTGGTAATCTTCGGATCTCACACGGAAGTTAACCATTCGTGACTTTAGGGCATTCTGAATGGGATTAATTAGAAATTTATTGTTTTTCACTCGATCGCAGCGAAGCCGTAAGGTTGTAAATTTCGTTTGGAAATTTCTTAGAATAAGCTCTCACTTGTAAACTAGATATTAAAATGATTATTATAAATTGTTTCTAAGTATGGAGTAGAAATAAAAATAGTTTAACATCACCCAATGGTCTCTCTTCATCCAGGCGAGGGGAGCTATGGAGCTCAAACTCGGCTACATCACCCCGCTCCAATTATTAATTGGTATTATTTAAAATAAGCAAAATGGTTAAAAAATATTTAAGATGTAGAGGATATTACAAACTTTATTAAAGGGGTCAACCTAATTATAACTATCGATAAGTAAATTTCTGTATTGATAATAATTATAACTACTCATAATTTATAAAAATCTAAATAGGAATCAAATACGTAAATAATAACTGTGTCATTTTGTTGTTTTAATTTACTTAAGCATATCTATGAAGTCGGTGCCAGCAAGTTTAAGGAACATTTATTTAACGTAGTAAAGCTGTTTGTGGGTTCTAGGTAATGTTCTTAAAGTAGAGAACCTTGGCTGGCACAGACTCCAAGATATGCTTAAGTAAATTAAAGCAACTAAATGACACAGTTATTTTATACTTTTTAGTGCGTTTTGAGTCGGTTTTATTTTTTGTTAAAAATTTTAATTTCTTACTTTTTAGTGATTTATCGGCACGTAACGTACTCGTACTATACTGTCATAGTATATTATACGGCACTTGTAACTAAAAAGCTACCGTTACTTACACAAAAACCGAAATCGCTGCAAGTGTGCCTACAAAGTTTCAAGAGTTCCTTCAATTTTCCCAGGATATCATCATCAGATCCTAACATGATGACAATGGGACCATCTTGGAAGTGTGCCCTTTCTAATAAAAAAAGAATTATCAAAATCGGACATCTCTGTAAAAAGTTATTCGTGGTCATACATAAAAAAAATATATATACGTGTCGAATTGAGAACCTCCTCCGTTTTTTTTCGTCGGTTAAAAAGATACTTTGGTCACCAGTACCTACACAGAATTTTGAATATAAATTCGTTCTACACTTAATCCTATTCGCAGCGCTATCTGTGAGAAGAGTTGGTTACTAGTTGGTAACCACGTCGTAACAACCAGTGCCTGCCGCAGTTGCAAATCAAGTTATATTGTAGTTCTATATGGGTCGAATAGATGGCGTACTGTTCTTACAACCATTTATCGTATTCATCATCATCATTATCATCAGCTTTATTAATATGGCTTAGCAGGGCAAAATTTATTTATAATGCGGTGTCTTTCTCAGTAAATATGTACACGGGAACCGGATGTTAATCATTGATACACTTTGACTAATTTGATAATAATCTATGCCCTTATGTGGCCTTTTTGTGATGACGGAAATATCACCTATGAAGACATTCTATTGCCTGAGGGGGAAGTTGAGTTATCTTCGATTTTTATCTAATGAAGCCATAGTAGCCATTCTCAGTTTATTTTCGGAGATTTCGGGATCTTTTAAAACCTCATGCATACCGGTGTCTCCTTTACACTTTTGATATTTGAACTATTGTTAAAATGACTTTTATGTGAGTGCAACTTTGTAGTTAAATATAGAAGATTGTTCTTCTATCTTTCCGAGGTCGCACGATTGTGAGAAGCCTGGCAGCTCCCGACCTAAATATCCCTAAAGACGAGTCTTAGATAGAAATACCGTGGGATCAACGTTGTCAGTTGTGTCTGTACTTATTCCATTTGTTCCAAATAAACTTTATTAGTTTAATATTTGAAGTTAGTTATAATTTGTCTCAGCGTATTTTTCCTCCATGTAAATGGCTCGATGATATAGACGTTATTTGATTACAACGTCAGAAAATATAAGTAATTTACTAAATAAAGTGTTAGTCTTTTAAAAATAACAAATGAAAAATTGTACAAAATCAGTTTGTGTTGCACTCAGAGTTCATGAGAAAAAGATTACAGCTCGTAGAAGAGATAAACTTATCAATGTATAATATTGATAACCTTAACTTGTATTTAATGTAAATGAAACTTTGCTCAATTATATTTTTAAGTAAGATAAGAAAAACTTAGCAGTAACACGTGGTAGACCGAGACCGAGTTTGATGCAAAATAAAAAGTGCTCGTAGCCGACAACAAAAAGACGACGTGTTGCAGCGACATTTCTGTAGACATGTATTTATAATATGGAGCTTGCACTGTGCCGTAAGCATTAGGCTTACCGTGCGACAACCTATAGTTTTAAATCATGATGAAAAAAAAACGTGTCAAGAAGATTACATTAAGTATTTTAAAAAACCCCAGTAAAAATGAATGGACTTTAAACTTATCTTAGTGTATAATACTAAGACAAGTTTATATTCTACTAGTTGTCCTTTCATTTGAGGGAGTTGCTAGCTGTGAACATAGCTAAGAAATCAATAAAAATAATCGGTCCATCCGATTGTGTACCACGATGCCACAGATAGACACACACATAGAGACAGACATAGACCTTAAACTTGTAACACCCCTCTTTATCCGTTGGGGGTTAAAAATAACTGACTCACATTAATCCGTCGTGAATAAGCAAAACTGACTAATAATGAGATTTCAAAATGATATACATGATTCTTTTGAAGCATAGTTACTCATTTCGCGATGCAGACGCTAAGTAAGTAGGTACGGATTTCATGATACTCAACGGGAATGGGATATAGATAGATGAAACTGATAGACCTATTTGCATAGCTAGTCTCCATATATTAGTTGGTAAGATATAAGCAAGAATGAGAAACATGTTGCTGTAATCTCACGGTAGACTGAGAAATTTTTTCGCAGGCTTGGGCCGGCTATGCGACATTAAGTCAATACTATACTATAAAGAACTAAAAATAAAACTATAAAATAGTTCCACTGAGTCTGCGGTGACCCTTACACATAACATGAAGCTGTAACTATTGAGAGTACATTATAGCACAGTATTACGCACACTATTGATTGACAGCAGTGGTTGTGAATATGTTTGACCGGAGTAATAATATACTAACAAGTACCTAAATTACGAAAACGTTCAAAGTTATTTTAATAATAAATTCGTTGTGTCATTTCTCGTGAAGAACTAACAAATCCATCGGAATTGAAGAAAAATATAAAGTATTCGTTTAAAACGTGGAGAGAGATCAGATGTGTCATTGCCATACGGATACGGTTTTTTGCGGAGATGTGTAGCAAAATAATTATTTGTTTATTATAACAACTTGTAACTTCCGCAGTAACTATGGGTTTAAAAAATAGGCTCAGAGTCACTCAGTGATCGTATCAGAAATGAGATCCGCAAAAGAACCAAAGTTTAAGTAGTAACCGACACAGTTTAGCGAGTCTTGACGACCTCCGTGGCGCAGTGGTATGCACGGTGGATTTATAAGACGGAGGTCCTGGGTTCGATTCCGGCGGGGCAGTTTGAGATTTTTCTCAATTTGTCTTGGTCTGGCTGGTGGGAGGCTTTCGCCGTGGCTAGTTACCACCCTACCGACAAAGACGTACCGCCAAGCGATTTAGCGTTCTGGTACGATGTCGTGTAGAAACCGAATTCATCCCACTCCTAACTCACTTAACATCAGGTGTGATAGCAGTCAAGGGCTAACTTGTAGTCGATAAAAAAAAAAGTCGCTAAACTGAAATGACAATGGATGGGGCACATGATTCGAAGAGTTGACGGACGTTTGGAGCCCAAGGTGCTACAATTTGAACCCGCACCAGAAAGCGCAGTGTCGCAGGGAGCCGCTGGCAACAGGCAGCTCGGGATCGTTGTGTTTGGAAGCTCCTAAAAAAGGCCTATGTCCAGCAGTGGACATCCATTGACTGTTAATGATAATGATGGTTATAACTTTCACAAACTAAAGCCTTTCAGGTTCTATTTCACTTTTCTATCTTCTTAAATTACTTTTTCTAACATGTCTTTAGAAACGGGCTGTGATACAAGTGAAGCATATGTGATACTAACTAAATTGTTAGTTGTATATTAAATAAATTAGACTGTTCCTGTTAAATTTTGTGAAATGCAATACGGAAACATGAAGTCAGTGCTAATGATATTTAAAATACTTGTGATTATTATTCAGTGTAAAAATATACCAGATAGAAGTGTGCCATTTACAAATCCGCTTGTCTCTACGTACCCCTGTTTGGACTCTACAGATATTATTCTGTCGTACGATCCTGGTTTGGCGCCGAAAGAAAGAAATCAGTACTACTTGCAGTACGAGCATAAATCATTACCTATAAATGTATCTGTTGTAGCTCAATTCAGCGCCGATGTGAACATTATATTGAGTCTCAAGACGGTGAGTATAGAGCAGAACAAAGATTATTATGTCTGCAATCCATATTTAAAATTATTTAACCTTTAGGAATTATAATTGCAAGGCTCTCAGGCTTACAGTTTTCGGGTGTTCTCATCTTACTAGCGACCAATACTTGCACAACTTGGCTACTCGTTGCAAATTAATCCATCAACCACTTGCTCTCTAAAAAATAATTCCTTGTCAAATTTGTGATACCTTATTATAGGTACCCAGCGTCAGTTTTAGAAATCAGTAGTGTATACTAGGTGCGATCAATCATCACTGACAGGTATACTGTAGACTTGATATAGTGATAGTCGATTTATCAATGTGGCATACCATGATTTTTAATATTAATCATCCAAGAAAATACTTGGACCGAGCTCACGAGATGTGGAATGTTGAGTCAACAATTAGTTTTCCAATAGTCAATTCTGTTATTGGTCTTAAGGCGAAAAGCTTCGAATAACACTTTAAGAAGCTTTCGCTTGGTTATTGGTCGAGTACAGAAAGAAGTTATCCTAAAAAGTATATTAAAAAGTATATCCGTATATATATTTTACTTCAGTGCAAGTAGCCTTAAAAATAACAAAAAGTACAAAAAAAATGCATTAGGATGAAAGGATATATATAGGATATATATACGATGACCTATCAGAAAATGAGGAGAATATCATAAAAATGAAAGGAAAAATAAATTACGGGCGATCTGAGGTCGGGAAGGAATTTTTATCTTATACAAAAAAAAAAATTATTTTCATAAAATTTGGTGAAAACTTGCCTTCCTTCTTTGCCTTCTTTTTTCACCTTAATTTGAATGAATATCGAAAAATAACCAAATTTTCAACAGAAAAACTGACGGCCAGTCAAAATATCATTTTTTTTTTCAAAAAATTGGTGTGCTTTCTGTTTATTGAAATCTCTACTTTCCGATGGTGAAAAAAAATATATACATTACCATAGTAAACTTTCTCAGAAGAGGCAAAAACTTGGCTAACGGTTTTTACTGCTACTACGTAATAATCGAAAATGTATGTTCGACAGAATTTGGAGATGTTTCCTTATTATTTATAATGCTATTAATTTTTAGACTAATAACTCGTATAAAAGATATTCACTGAAAAGTGGGTCACGGGTTTCACACCAGTTTTTAACTTCTAACCCACAATTGATGATATACGGATACAAAGTGAAGGGGATTGTTCCTGGTAGAATTCCATACCTCACTAGTTTTAAAATTAATGGAGTGGAAAATTGTAACGAACCCAATATGGTAAGACATCTTGCTTTTAAATAAAACCTAGCTTACTTAGATGGCACCGACTCCATATTTTTAAATAATAAGTACCTCACTAAATAACGCAGTTATTTTTTGCTATTAGGTGAATTTTGAAAATATTGGATATACGAGTAATATTTTTTGGCCAACGGATTAGTTTGACCATCCAAAAGGGAAATGCTACCGGGCATTCTGGGCACTATACCTCATTGCAGTGGTGTCGAGGAGGTTTTAAATTAAATTTAATTTAGTTTTAATTTTGTTTTAATTAATTTAGCATATTTTCTCGGTTTGTTTATTATTTAGGATTGACTTTGAACTTAGAGGATTAGTGTACCGCGTGAATTGATAAAATAAAAATAATTTAAGGTACTACATATAACTTGTTACAATATGATATATTAGGCCTCAAAGATGAATTTTTTCCTTAATTAAGATAAAGTGATCCTTGTTTTTCTCTTTTTAGTTCAATACGTCAAAACAGCCAGTTTTTTTGTAATAATTATTTTTGTTTTTTTGCAGGCGTAATGTAACAGAACAATTTTCTTTAACTTTAATTTAACTACTAAAGCATCATTTTTCTATGATTATTTAGACTCTTCTCGACGAATACGCTGCAAATACGTTAGACGACGAGACCAGACTAAATTGTGGTAGACGTAAAGTGGGACATACAGAACTGATCGTCAATGGTGCTAAAACGAAACAAGGAGATTGGCCGTGGCATGTGGCACTATACAAATTCGAATATCCGGACAATAGATATATATGTGGTGGGACTCTACTTTCCAAACATTTTGTTTTAACAGGTACACAGATAGTTGAAGATAAAATTACTTAAATATTAACATAGCTGTGTGCAGATCATTATTATCATCATGTTATTTAATAACTCTTTAAGCACATTCAAAGAAATCTAGTCGACTTAATCCAAATTCACGGGCAGACAGTTATGGCTACAGCACTTAGAAATAATTTTATTTCTATGATTTTCTTGTTTTTTGATGGCCTCCGTGGCGCAGTGGTATGCACGGTGGATTTATAAGACGGAGTTCCTGGGTTTGATTCCCGACCATCCCGATTGAGATTTTCTGAATTGGTCCTGATGATGGTGGGATGCTTTGACTGTGGCTAGTTTCCACCCTACCGACAAAGACGTACCACTAATCGATTTAGTGTTCCGGTACGATGTATTGTAGAAACCGAAGGGATGTGAATGTTATGGTACTCCTAACAAATTAGCTCGCATCTTAGATTGCATCATCACTTAACATCAGGTGTGATTGTCAATAATTAAAAAATATAGTATTATCATTAGTACTGTAAGTGCAAAATTTCAATGCTCTAAATTGAGATGAAGTAGTACTACTGCTTCCAACATTTGACCCATAGTTGAAAAAAAATACATAAACGTGATGTGTTCAAATCCAACGCTGAAATGCTGCCAATATTGTCGCCACAACTACCTACACGTGGGCATGATTTGTATCTATTGTTATTAGGATTATTTATTTAGTTTATCTTATTACTAGTTTATCTTGTGTATTGTTTTTCAAAAAAGAAACTTTAAATAAATTGACCACTGGCGTAACTTATGTTATAAGTGGTGCCCATTTTCTTCTTTTTCTTGTGTTTGTGTATCTATTTTGTAATTTTTTTTGTAATTGAAGCAACTATTTAATTGTTACAGCTGGCCATTGTGTAACGGAGAAGCGAGACCCAGCTCCAGTTTTACCTGAAATTCTGACTGTTGTGCTTGGAAAGTACTACTTCACTGGCAATGATATAGAATCTGTGGAACGACAAGTAGCTATTATTTATTTTGAAAAATTTTTGATCATCCTTATCACTATCATTAAATGTTAGGAACCAAAGATGCCTGCCACATCTGTCCATTTGCGATAATCTCAAAGAACGGATGTTCAAGCGGTTTTCACAATAAATAGAATATATTCCTGAGAAAGGTCTTAGTATATAATTATTTTATTTGTGTAAATTGGCTTAGATATTTTTAACAATTCTTGGAAATAACTACAAAAAGTAGGCGATAGCACTAATCCATCCGTTAAGGCTTGCTATGCCACCTTTTTTTTAAAGAAATGAGTATCATTTCTTTAGAAAAGGGTCGCGTATATTTTTTATTTCTTGTTATTTCTGTAAGGTTTCAGTAAATTTATTTGTTTAACCTTCTGCTAAATTTATTTATTTTGTGCAGGTTCTGGTAGATTTGCTCTTATGTATATTTATTGTAATTATCTTATTTTATTATTTTCTATTTGTATGTTTTCTATTTTTAGGTGCACAGAGTAATAATACATGAAGGTTTTCAATATCGGCCTCTTCGTAACGATATTGCCCTCCTGAAATTGAGAACAGAAGTAATGTTCACCAACTATATACAACCGGCTTGTTTGTGGTACAATAGAGCTAGTGAAAAATTACTGACTGATCAAATTGTAGGAACGGTAAGAAGAACTGCAACTATCTTTTGTCGGCCTCCGTGGAACAGTAGTATGCGCGGTGAATTTATAAGTTGATTCCCAGCGGGGAAGATTGAGATTTATATTCAAAAGACCAGCTTAAAGACCTGTGGCAGGGTGAGATAATTTTGTATAGGGCCTTTGAACGTATTAATTAATATATTTTTAAATGTTACAGGTCGTAGGCTGGGGTTTCAATAGCAACAACAGTTTGGCACCGGTGATGCAGCAGACGCAGATGCCACTTGTAACAAACAGCGTTTGTCTGTCCAGTAACAGCTACTACACATACGTTGTGAACGAGAACAATTTCTGCGCTGGTTACCGCAATAGTAAGTTTCATCATCATCATTATCAGCCTGATACTTATCCACCACGTTGCTCCAATGCGGGTCGGTGGGCTAATGTTCAATTCACTAACGATAAGTTTCACATGTTGATGATAATGATCGATAACCTATTGTTTTCTAACTTATTGTTTTCTCTAAGACACGGAGGTGTAATACAATAAACTTTCAGACTCCGTGCTTAGAATTTACTTATCTACTGAAAATTTCTTAGTAGAAAAAGAAACTCAAAAATTTTCTACAACTCGTCGGCATCCATCGGCCTCCTGCAACTCACTTTGTCAAGTTGAATATAAAGTAATTATATATGAATTATGTCTTAAGTTCAGCTAGTATTGTTTAACCAAAATATGGCGCATTGAAGGATTGCCAACGCCTTGGGACCCCGACGTCCATCGTCCATGTCACTTCCTATTCAAGCCTCGTTGAGCAATATCCGTTATTTGTTATATTATTTCGTAATAATTTTTGATCTTGCAGACACACTTTGTATCAAGACCATATTAAAAGACGAAGCATTAACTTGATTTGAATAACTTTTATCCTTTTTGGACGGTATATACACAGTATATTAGTCTATAGTACAGTGAATTTATAACACGGGATTGGGGTCAATATCCAGCCGGACTAATTGGAATTCTTAATTGATCCAGGTCTGGCTAGTGGAACTTAGCGTGCTGGTACGGTGAAGCGCAAAAACCGAAAGGGCTGTAGAGTTTTGTACTTCCAACAAACTTCCATGTTAGATAGCATCATCAATTACCATCAGGCGCGATTGCAGTTAAAGCTAACTTGCAAAAAAATGTTACAGATTCATCGCCATGTAATGGTGACAGCGGCGGCGCATTTCAAGTCTTCATTCCAGATTCGGCACAACGGTTTTTAGACACTAGCAGTTCAGGAGCCTGGCTCGTCAGGGGCATAGTGTCAGTCGCAAAGACACGGGACGACGTCGCCATATGTGACCCCGACGAATATGTGGTGTTTACTGACGTCGCAGCGTATCTCCCTTGGATTAAGGAGAAAATGGATTATGATTATTATTGAATTTACAAAATAAATTAATGTTTAACAATTATAGATATTTTTAAAAACAAGTTTTATATCATCATCATTATTATCAGCCGATAGACATCAGCTACTGGATTTAGGCCTCTTGTAATTACTTTTAAGCACAACGGTGGCTCCAAGTTGCTCGCATTTCCCTGCACATTAATTTCTTTAAAATTGCTATCAAAATTACAGCTAGGATAATGTAATTTTGGTCAGGACCAAAAATATAGTGGATAACAATTCCTCAGTGTCACTCAAATATAGTGACGACTGGTTCTTCAAAATCGTCATATTTTTTTTACCCGACTGCGTCAGAAGGAGGGTTATGTTTTTCGAGCGTAGGTATGTATGTATCTATATGTGTATGTATATATATATATATACGCCTAAACGGCTGAACTTTTGACATGTATGTCCATTTGTCAAATGGGTAGTGATATAGGCTATATAAATTTTCAAAATGGCGGCTGTACATGGGGAAAAAAGGGGGGATGTGTGTATTTTTTTCTCTTATCTTAGCCATATGGATACCAATTGAAAGGTCGTAAAAAGACCATTTCAAAAATATAAATATCATATCATGTTCATATTACTTTTTTAACAAAAAATGGCAAAAAATGTACTAAGTGTACCGTCTCATTTCTATACCATAAACTAAAACTAAAAAGTCTGAAATAAAATCATTATTATAAAAACAAAAACCCGACTGCTTAGAAGTTATGAACTGAAAAGACAAAAACAAGAATCACTATATCTGTATAAAATTCTAAATACTTTATTAGTGTTCTTTATTTCATTTTGTCAATTATTGTATTGTTAAATGTTTTCACCAATCCCTCAATTTTACAGTATATTTGGGCAAATTAAGTAAATGAAATCAACATTTTTAAATACTAAAAGCGTAATGTTCTCGAAATTCGTGTAGACGAAAGGACTGTTTTGTAAATTGCATAAACTGTCTCAAAAACAGCCCAGTATGTTTTTAGGTAGTATGGAAAAGATAATATATTATAACGGGTCTGTTTCACGATACAAGACGATTGAAATTCAATCGGGAGGAACTTGTGGAACTTTGCAAACCAAAGGAACGCCGCACAAAACCCAACAGCAAAAGCGACGTTATAAGTGAGGTTTGCAGCAATAATCAAACTGAAAAGTGTGTAGTTTTTGATAAAACAGCAAAAAAAACTGAAAACTGAAGTTTTGCAACTTTAACCATAGCTTAACAGCTTCAGCTTTTACTAGTAAGGTCCTACAAGAGAAATCAGGTCAGGAAGAATAACACGAGCAGAAAAGTGAGTGTTCTTTGGTCACTAAGGACCTACTTAAACTTACATCCGTGACATTAGTCGACATTAGTCTCGTACAGTATTGGGTGTTTTTCTCTGCACTCTCGACTCGGCACCTGCACTAATGCGAAATCATGGAGTGCTAAGATATTCGTCTCTAAAGTAAGAACCATAATTTTTCGTAGTTACAATACAACATTGCCTGGTATCCTTTTGTGATAGGTGTAGGCATAAATGTTCTTCCTTATTACCATGCGTAATATTACCTATCTATTCTACGAACTAAAAATCTTCAACAGTCTTAAGGTTATCATTTGAAACGACTTTATTACATTTAATGTTGATTAAACTGGCAATAGCAGTTATAAATACGTGCCCTCAGAAAGTGAGAGAATATAGCAGAAAACGTGTAAATGACTGAGACAACATTAAATAAGATAACACATTTGGTGTCAGCGCACACCGACTAATAAACTATAAGATCATGTAAAAATTACTAAAGAATTCCTGGAAGAGAAAATGTAAGTTTGAGTAATAGCAGTTATAAAATATTTTCATATCTACTCTTGACCCTACTTTATTAATTGTCACTTTTAATTTGAATGTGAATAGTACTATTATAAAGGCGAAAGTTTGTAAGTGTTTACGTTTGTAACTCTTTCACGAAAAAACTATTGGATGGATTTTGATAAAACTTCATGATAATATAGCTTACATATCAGAGAAACACGTAGGCTACATTTTATCCCGAAATTCCCATGAGAACGAGAACTTTGCGGGTGAAAGCGCAGGCGTCCGCTAGTATAGCATTATAAGTTTAACTCGTAAATCAAACGCGCAAATCCGTCAGATATTCAGGCAAGTGGTGCTTGCTATTCTGTCTGCGCTGACCTTTACAAGTAAGTTTAAATAAGAAAAAAAAATGTTTTATAGGTACATACCTACAGTGCAATATATTTTATTCTAATTTAAAAGTAATTGTGAAATTAGGTAACTAAAAGTGTTTCTGGTAATTAAAATTAATTTAATTTATGCACAAGTACATAAATCGTCTCATTTTATAAATCGTGATACAACAGATACGCATTTATAAAGGCCTATTGTTATTACTACTTACTTTCGTTTAGTTTCACATGTCCCGGTGCCTGTAATAAAATCTTACTAGTTAAAAACCCGCTTCCCGTTTTCCCATTGAGCTAAAACTTTGCATTGTATAACGCGGGGCTGTACAATATTTGGATGACATGAAGCTGATCTGACGCTGGAATTGGAAGGCAGCAGAAACTCCGAGATGAAACGACACGACCATCGAATTTGAATTCGTGTCATGCGTCTTGATTCTTCTTCGTCTTCAAGTGCCTCTCCAATACTGAAGGACGGCGGTCAGTTTTTTGAACATCTCCTTGTCCATTGCTAGGCGGAATAGTTCTTCAGCGGTCTTTATACCAGTCCACTGACTTATGTTACGCGTCTTGAGGTCTAATTACAATGAAAAAGATTTTTAGATAAGTATTTTGCTTTGTATTATAATGCTTTTCATCATCATCATCATTATCAGCCTATTAACGGCCCACTACAGGGCCAGGCCTCCCTCCTTATAGAGGGGAGGTATAATGCTTTTACTAAAAAATATTTTTCCATTTGTTTTTGTGAACTTTTATTTGTTCTAGGTGGCTGGCTTATGTAAGCGACATTAACCTTAAGTCTTATTATTTGATATTTGAGCAGAACTTGTTATAACGTTAAAGAAACACAGATATAAAAACATGAAAGTGCTGTTACTGATTTTGACGACACTAATAATTGCAATCCAGTGTAACAACTATGTGCCTATTACAAGTCCATTACTAACAATGTACCCTTGCTCGGATTCAAGGGATATCATCATTTGGTATGACACCACTCTACCACCCAAAGACAGGAATCAATATTACTTGTATATTAACAGAGCATTTCCTCCGAACGTGGTTGTAGAATCTAAATTTAATGCCCACGTGAGCGTTACTATGAATATCAGGACGGTTAGTGGTTTGTTTTGTATTTTTATTATTGTTTTTTTTTTATCGACTACAAGTTGGCCCTTGACTGCTATCACACCTGATTTTAAGTGATAATACAGTCTAAGATGGAAGCGGGCTAACTTGTTAGGAGTGGGACGAAAATCCACACCCCTTTCGGTTTCTACACGACATCGTACCGGAACGCTTAATCGCTTAGCGACACGTCTTTGTCGGTAGGGTGGTAACTAGCCACGGCGAAAGCCTCCCACCAGTCAGACCAAGACAAATTAAGAAAAATCTCAATCTGCCCCGCCGGGAATCGAACTCAGGACCTCCGTCTTATATATCCACCGCGCATACCACTGCGCCACGGAGGTCGTCCAAATTATAATTATTGTAGTACTTAATCAGCTATAGCAATGTTTCTTTGAATATGTTACGTGAAACACCATAAAGAATACAATTTCCCAAGTGATGCTATCTGGTGTCTTATCGCCTACGTCAACAACAACAATTCTTCATAGGTTTGAGTGAATTTTTTTACAATAAAATCTCCAAGACATTTCAATGATGTTATTATTAAAACTAATTTCTTGGAGAAATATATCTAATAAATTCGATTCAATAAATCTATGTTATAATATACCTAAATAAAGATGCATGAAAGCAATGGATCGGCTTCAAACTTTACTCAGCAAGTAGAATTAATAGTACAAGTAGTAGAAATAATTTATGTAATAATGTGGATAATATTGCAAACAATAAATATTTGAACAGAGTTACTGTTGAGTATTTCTGGCTCTTCTCAGTAGAACCTGCCTACGGAGTCCGTGCTAGAGTCACTGCAAATGGTTTTAGTTATTTAACGTTTTAAAACTGCTTGTAAACTAAGCCTAATTGAAATAAACTAGTTTTGAATTTCATAGTCAAAAAGTGATATCAGAACTTCTTTAGTTTTTGTATGTTTCACTATTTATAACTAAATATTATTACTGTTTTTAGGTTAATAACACGTTCTCGCCAGAAACATTAAGAGAAGGTGTGCCGTCAACCTATACTTATAGAACCACTAACCCGGGGCTAATCACTTATGGTTATAAGGTGAGAGGAACAGTTCCCGGAAAAGTTCCATACTTAACTAGCCTTAAAAGTAATAACGTGGAACTCTGCAATCAACCAAATGTGGTAAGACCTTCTATTATATTAAGAAAAGAATATTGTATAATTTTTACAACCAATAATACATTTACAAAAACTAATATCATGGCGTTAAGTTAAATTTTTAGTTAAATTAAAATGATAAAATTTTACATTTTTAGTTTATTAATGCCTTCTCCAACTGTCAAAATTATCAGAAACTATATTTATTCAGAAAACTGTAAATTCACAACTGTTTAGATATGTATCGGAAATGTATGAAATCTATGAATTGTATACAAATCCAAGGAAACTTACACAATTCCGAAGCACTTTAGAAAATGTATGAAATATTATTTCAAAAACTATTTAAAACATAAATATCCTAGGAAATGTGTATAATTCCAATATCATTTCAGGAAATGTATAAAAATAATGCATTTGTAATAAAACACGCTATTAAAATGAGAATATTAATTTTTAAGTTTTCCGTAGCGAAATGTCAAAAAAACGGAACCCTTATGGATTCGTGTCTATCCGTCCACGTCACAGCAACAATACTGATGAAACTTGGTAAAAAAATAGAAAAAAAAACAATAAATTTTGTACTTAGATCTCAAAATATTATATCTCCAATGTTTTACATTTCCGATTGCTATTCAGGAAATGTATAGATTTCATAGAAATGTGTCTAAAATAAAATTTATTGTACACATTTCCGAGCAATTTTATACTTATACTAAAGCCAAACTCGACTGAGAATGCTTGTCAACAAACAAATTAAAAATGAATGTAGAAAATGCAACACATTTTATGCCTAATAAATTTTAAATTATGTTTTGTTTTTTTTATAAAATCTTATTTAAAAGATATTGAATATATTAATCAGTTTTAAGCTTACTAATCTAATTTATTGTCATAAATTCGTCATTAATAAAAAAACTAGGAGTAAAATGACTAGTGATTTCTACCTTCATTTTTAATTTGTTTGTTGACAAGTATTCTCAATGGAGTTTGGCTTTAGTATAGGAGTTGTATACAATGACGGATTACATACATTTCCGGTAACAGACATATGATATTCCCTTTCCAATAAATAAAATCTTGTTGTCTGAACAAATAAATAAAAAAATAAAATGTATGTGGATAAAATTAAGTTCCAAAAATTCATTCTAACTTATACGTTAGATATTTTTAGTCGTTTTTTAAGGATATTATTTTTACATATTAAACCAAAAATTATTGTATATAATTAATGAATGAATGAAGTATTCTTTATTGTACACCAAAGACAAGAGCTGACAAAATAGAAAATACACTAGAATTAAAAACAATGTACAATTGGCGGTCTTATCGCTAATAAGCGATCTCTTCAAGATAACCAATATTGGAGAGGAAAAGTGCATCCATTAGAGAAGCTTCGGGTGTACGTACACACAAATATAGGAACTATAGTATCAAATTATCAAATAAAATATACTTATATAAAATACTTTATAGGCAACTTAGTTTTTTCTTATTTTCTTCTCATTAATATTTCTTGATGTTGTCTCTTTATATTCAGGGGTTTCTTGATGCATATGCAGCAAATACCGTCGACTCTGAGACCAGACTAGACTGTGGTAGACGGAAAGTGGGACATACTGAATTGATCGTAAATGGTGGCCAAACGAAGCCGGGAGATTGGCCATGGCATGCGGCGATATACAAATTCGAATACCCGAGTAATAAATACATCTGCGGCGGAACTCTTGTTTCTTCACATTTTGTTTTGACAGGTGAATGATAAGATGTTAATCATCAAAATTATCAGAGTTCCTAGTGTGAGTTTCTTAACGAGCGACTGCGTAAAAACGTAACGCAAATTTAAATGGAATTGATTTAGCGCCATCTAGTAACAGCGACAGCAAACGATTTTTTTCCTATATAGTTTGACGTTACGAGTGAGTACGTTTTTACGTAGACGCTCGGTGAAAAACTCACACTCGCCCCACAGCTCTTTTGATTGTAGGAGAGGTAGTATGGAGCTTATACTCACCATGCTCCTTCGATGCAGGCTAGAGGGTTTAGGGTTTAGTTCATAAATAATTACTATCAGACGTTGCTCGATTCAGGGCTTAGAATTTTACTATACTATATTTCTTAGAAGAAAGGAAAACTCAGACTTTTTCCACGACCAGAACCAGGATTCTAACTCAGGTGATAGACTAATCATTTGACAAACGAGGTGGTCGGATGTTGAATAAAGTGTCTGACAAGTATGTATGTGTGTAAAAGAAATAAGTGATGAGTTGACGTATGACAGCGGTGAATGAAAAAAAATAAATGTGGACCCCATTGAAGTAAGATAAAGATATTACACGAAATGAATACTTAAGTTATTTTGTGTTAAGAGAAAATATTCATTTCTTCCATTATATAGAACTCTACTAAAATGATGATTTTGTAACATGTAGATTGTAGAGTAATAATGGATATGATAATTTTTAGTTTTTACAAGTGGGTAGCCCAATATATATTAGAAAAACATTACAAAACGAGACCGACGAATATACGAGTAGCTATGCGATGATGTCAAAAGCAATAATTCAAATGTTAATTTGAATACTTATGACGTCATTATTATACATCTTTATAAAATATGTCAGACGCCTTTACTTTCTAAAAGTTGTAGATTTAATTAGCATATTATTCTAAAATATTAAGATAAAGCATCATTCATTTGTATGATCGATGCTTTATTGATCTGTAGAATGTCTGTACATTCTTTGAGCGTTTGTCTTCATCTAAAGCTTGCGCAATTCACCGTGATACCCGCGCTATTGTGAACTGACTTTAAGGGTGCCATTTCGTAACCTGCAGACGATCACTGCAGGTGTCACTAATGCACTACACTATTCTGTTTCTATGAAATAACTTTGGTGGCGAGCGACACGTCTTTTACATGTAACATTCCATGTACATAGAAATGAGTAGTGCGTTTTCTGCTGTTGTCATCTGTGTCGGCTAACAACCAGCATATTTAAGTTTATTTTATATCAACAGCTGCTCACTGTGCTAGCGTGAGAGGCGTCCCAGTTGTGGCTGAAGTTCTGAGTGTTATCCTCGGGAAATACAAGTT
Organism: Mycalesis mineus; assembly: GCA_034621355.1. Lineage (NCBI taxonomy): Eukaryota > Metazoa > Arthropoda > Insecta > Lepidoptera > Nymphalidae > Mycalesis > Mycalesis mineus. The sequence continues at coordinate 9,358,375 of CM067882.1, forward strand.
GATCGGAGGCGATGTGGGATCTCAAGAGAAAGAAGTACGTTTATGAAATCTCTTTGCTAATATTTTAGGCTTGCTCTATTAATGTTAAAGTTAAACATAACTTATAATTAAATGCATATACATAGGTGCTGAAAATGTTGATTTATATCTCTAGTTAGCCTTTTACTGCAATAACACCTGATGGTAATAGCAACGCATTGTAAGGTGGGAGCGGACTAAATTGTTAGGAGCAAGATGAAATACACATCACTTTCGGTTTCTACACGACACAGTAATTTTATCGACATTAAACGCTAAATCGCTTACAGGCAGTACATCTTCGCTGTAACTGATCAGGCCAAATTCCTAAATTAACTCGGCCTTAACAACTTCGCCAGGGTCGCCGTCAAATATAAGTGCATAGATTAGTTTATCAGATTTCATATTTATGAACATAATATGTAAACTTTTCGTGACTTTTGTGTGGCTTCGAATCGTCCTGGTTTCGAATCCTGGGACATGTCACTGAAAAATTCTGAGTTTTCTTCTATGAAATTTTCAAGCCCGGGGTCGGGACCTTGGTGGTGTTACACCCCTGAGCCTCGGAAAGCACGTTAAGCCGGTTCTTATCATATGCATCTGATTGTGATGGTTAATTAACGAAATATTTTCACCCTAAGCCTGCCAACTCGAGTTGCGAGAGCAGCGTGGTGTTTCTACGCTTCATATCTCAGACATATATGCTGTTAATAGGCTGATAATGATGATGATGAAACTTTTTGGAAAGACAAGGGATCAAAGTATCTTTTCTATTTTTGGCCATTTAGATTTTGATGTCTTTTGTAAATATCACTTTCAGGTACACAGAATTATCATTCACGAAGATTTTCAATACCGTTATTTGCATAACGACATAGCTCTTTTGAAGTTGAGTACAGAAGTTTTGTTCACCGACTACATACAACCGGCTTGCTTGTGGTACAGCAAAGCTAGTGAGAAATTGTTGACTGAAGAAATAGTCGGAACGGTAAGTCGTAATGGTATAATGTAAGATAGACACTCCATAACTAGTAGGCCATTGTTTTGAAGAGGAAAATAAAGAAACATAAATATATTTTATACATTGATCATTATGCAAATCCACAAATTAACTTGTATTTTTAAATATATTTGTTTATGAATAAGTTAATCTACTCGTAACTATTTCTAATAACTATACAAATCATGTCCATATGGAATGGTGACAAGAATGCTGGCTGCATTCATGATCCCTTGATCCCTTCACTTCTGTAATGAAATTAGTACCTATTTGATTTATTCAAGGAATGCAATACAAATTTGTATCCATTTAAAGGATGTTGTTAATAGCAGGAAGAGCGCTATCTTGAAATATCTAAGAACATTTTAATCTTTTGAAAATTATATAGCTTTATTAATTTCCTAATAATAATGTTTACCATATTTCGTCCTATAAAGCTGTTGCCACATAGTTAGCCGTAAAGACTGTTATCAACGGATCCAACAAATAGCCAAGCGGGCGGGAATCGAACCTTCTGTGTATTAAGACCGGCCCTTTAACCTTGGAGCTATTAAGGGTTAAAGAACTTACAGTACATAAAGTATGAATCTGAGGCCATAACTCTGTAATAATATAAAATATTTTTTGACTTCACTGATGCACTTCAGTGCGTTGTATTGATAGAATTTAAGTTTTGTATGTATATTCTCTTTGTGACAGATTGTAGGGTGGGGTTTTGACAGCAGTAACACTTTGTCACGTACTATGAGACAAACGCAGATGCCCATGGTGCCGAGCAACGTCTGCATGTCAAGTAATCCAAACTTTTTTACATCGATTCTGAACGGCAAGAAGTTCTGCGCCGGATACCGTAACCGTAAGAATCATCTTTTTATATATAGCATTATATTAAATCGGTTGTATTCAAAAATTAAAAAAAAATTAAAATCATTTATTTCAAGTAGGCTGACTGCTATAAAGCTTTAGGACAAAAACAAAATGCCTTTCAGTCTTGGGCCTCAGCTCAATGCAAGTCTGACTCTAAAACCGCAAACTTGAAGAAAAGTTTTAATGCTGCCACTAGGTCATACAAAAACGCTATTGCCAGGGCAAGGTTGAAGCACATTGACAAAATTGGTCAGAGGCTAGTTACAATGCCTTCTGGAAGTCGGGCCTTTTGGTCCCTATCTAAAGCAATTCAGGGCAATTTCTGTCAGTCTACATTTCCACCTTTGCGCCGACCGGACGATACTCTGGCCCATACTGCCAAAGAGAAAGCTGAAATCCTGAGCGCTCTCTTTGCTTCTAACTCAACGCTTGTTGTTGATGGGAGAACACCACCCAACATCCCACGGTGTCCAAGCTCTTTGAGTAAAATTCACTTCACTCAGAACTCTATACGCAAAGTGCTTATCTCTCTTGACATCAACAAAGCAAGTGGACCGGATGGTATCCCCGCTGTTGTTCTTAAAGTATGCGCCCCTGAGTTGACGTCTGTTTTGGCGCGTCTTTTTCAGTTGTCGTACTCCACTAGCACTGTCCCGTCTTGTTGGAAGTCTGCCCTGGTTCATCCCGTGCCTAAAAAAGGCGATAAATCGATTCCTGCTAACTACAGACCAATTGCAATTACCTCTCTTCTATCAAAAGTGATGGAGCATGTCATTAACTCCCAGTTGCTTAAATACCTAGAGGAGCACCAGCTCATTAGCGATAGACAGTACGGCTTTCGTAAAGGTCGATCAGCTGGTGACCTTCTAGTGTATTTAACTCATAGATGGGCTGAGGCTATTGATAGCAAAGGGGAAGCTCTGGCAGTTGGCTTGGATATTGCAAAGGCCTTTGATAGGGTATGGCATAAGGCTCTTCTAGCGAAGTTACCAGCTTTCGGACTACCGGAGAATCTGTGTAAATGGGTCGCCAGCTTTCTTGATGGCCGCAATATCAGAGTTGTGGTTGACGGTTCTTGCTCTGATCCTAAGTCCATTGATGCTGGTGTACCTCAGGGCTCTGTGCTATCTCCCACCTTGTTCATTTTGCATATCAATGACATGTTGGAAAATAATAACAACATACATTGCTATGCAGATGACAATACGGGAGACGCTTTTTATAAAGGCCATGCGCAGCTATCCGGAGCACAGCTAGTGGAGAACAGATGCAAACTTGTGTCCGATATTGAGGAAACCCTGGAACGAGTGTCCGATTGGGGAGCACAAAACAATGTGCAATTTAATGCCTCAAAGACACAAGTTTGCGCATTTTCCGCAAAAAAGACCCCCTTCAACATCGCTCCTACATTTCAGAACACTCTCCTTACCACCTCTAACAGCATTGGGATTCTTGGGGTCAATATTTCGAACGAAGTCCAGTTCCGACATCATCTGGAAGGGAAGGCTAAGTTAGCATCAAAAAAGCTCGGCGTGCTCAGTAGGGCTAAGAGGTACTTTGCGCCCAAGCATAGACTTTTGCTTTACAAGGCTCAAGTACGGCCTCATATGGAATACTGCTCCCACCTGTGGGCCGGTGCTCCACATTACCAACTCCTTCCATTTGACCGGATCCAAAAGCGGGCTGTTCGACTTGTTGACAATCCCAGGTTAACTGATAGTCTGGAGTCTTTAGAACACCGAAGAGACGTCAGTTCCCTTTGTGTATTTTATAGACTGTACTATGGAGAGTGTTCTGAAGAGCTATTTAGTCTAATACCACCGTCAGGATTCTCTGCCCGTACCTCACGCCGCAGAAACAAATTTCATCCTCACCATCTGGATGCCTGGTATAGTACTACCATCCGCTATACTAGGAATTTTCTGCCTCGCACCTGTAAGATTTGGAATGAGCTTCCATCCTCGGTGTTCCCAGTCTTATAATTTGGGGATTTTCAAGGGGAGAGTAAATAAACACCTCAAAGGCCGGCAACGCATCAGTGGCGCCTCTGGTGTCGCAGTTGTTCATGGGCGGCGGTAATCACTTAACATCAGGTGATCCGCCTGCTCGTTTGCTCGCTATTCTTATAAAAAAAAAAAAAGGCTGTTTTACAAGCACTTTTGAAACGGCAAGTCTGACAGTACGTAATGACTCTACCACCGGTTTGGAAGCCAAAATTCTGCGGAGAAGAGCCAGTAAGAAACTCAGCGGTTATCCCGTCAAAAAAGCTGATTGCTTCCAAGAATCTTTGTTCTTAATAAATTTATTAATTTCATTTTCTTCTTTAAGAAAATATATCTTGTCGCTAATTTATTTTCCGAATTGGTCCGGGTCTGGCTAGTGGGAGGCCTCGTCCTCGCTAGTTACCACCCTACCCACAAAGACGTACCACCTAGTGATTTAGCGTTCTAGTACGATGCGTTTCGTGTAACCGAAGAGGTGTAGATATTATCCTACTCCTAGCAAGTTAGCCTGCTTCCATCTTAGATTGCATCATCACTAACCATCACGTGTGATTGCAATCATGAGCTAACTTGTGGGGATTTGAAAAAAAAATATGGAAGTGACGTGTCTATCGTCAAGAATTTAAGAAACATATACACCAGTTGTGTCGCTGCCACACGTTGCTGTTGTCGTCTGTGGTTGGTTTCAAACTTGCACCCTTAACATTTGCAGATAGTTCACCTTGCAATGGTGACAGCGGCAGCGCCTTCCAAGTATTCATTCCGGATTCAGCACAACGAACGGTGAACACACGCAGTTCTGGAGCCTGGCTCGTCAGAGGCATAGTCTCACTCGCAGTGTCAAGGGATGACGCACCCGTGTGTGACCCCGACGAGTATGTGGTGTTTACTGATGTTGCCGAGTATCTCACTTGGATACAAAATAATGTTGATTACGATTTGTAATGTTATTTAATTATGTAAATGCAGTAGTAAGTAATAGTAATAAATCAAAATAGTCAAAACAGTTGTTTGAACTATATTATAAGTACAGAAATTATCTTTACTGACTGACGCCTTTGACGCCATCTTGAAGATTGTTGAGGTGATAGTATGCTATATAATAATCTATTTCGTTTGTTCCAACTTGGCCCTTGACTGCTATCATACCTGATGTTAAGTGAGGATGCAATCTAATATGGAGGCGGGCTAACTTGTTAGGAGTAGGATGAAATTCACACCCTTTTAGTTTCTACATGACCTCGTACTGGAAAGTTAAATCGCTTGGCGGTACGTCTTTGTCGGTAGGGTGGTAACTAGCCACAGCGAAAGCTTCGTGGGAGGCTTTCGCCGTGGCTAACAAACCAAGAGAAAAATCGCAATCTGCCTCCACCGGAATCGAACCCGGGACCTCCGTTTTATAAATCCACCGCGCATACAATTGCACCACGGAGGCCGTCAACATATACCATCAACCACATATAACATCGACCAAGATATACCACTGAAGAAGTACCTACTAGATGGAAATAAAATAGTCACCCAATTTCAAAATCGCAAGATACTTATACTTAGATATTAGATTATGTAAGCTACTGTGCATAAATAGATAAGAATAATAAAATCAAAAGTGGCTTCAGCTATTAAAGCTGGTGATTTTTTTATGCATTGCGTTGTAAATGTTATAATAAAAACCCTAACCCCTAGTATAATAAACTGACTTTTGAGTTTTTTTAAAACTAGTATGTCCCTAAAATTATCCTTATTTTCCATAATTCTTGCCATTTAGTAAACATTAGCCATATCTATGCCAAATATTAATTCTTCCTGTATTGTATGTACCTTTTCAGAATTTGATTATTCTCTGGTCTGGTATTAATTATGATTGCTTAAAACCAGTCCGTTTTGTAGACGGTCCGGTTGCCTGTGTCGTAGTAAATTAGATTGATATGGAACTTCGAGATAAGACTTAATTTTTATAATATTCATTAACAATAATAATTAACATCGCTCTCTATAGCCATTCTAAGGATTAAGTTATGGTTTTCTAATTTATAAAAGTTACTACTATCCTAGTGCAATTCGTCCTTACGCACTGAGGTTTCCGTGATGTAGTAAATCTGAAGATTTCATAAACTATGAAAGCATTGAAAATTGCTTTAGGAAAAGATAAATTGCTTCAGGGCACAAATTCTGCGCGGTCGTTTTATTAAACTTTTAGATAAATAAATTACAAAAAAAGTTGCAAAAACTTGACAGGCAGACGACGGGGAACCCTAAAAAATAATTCAGACAATCGCACATTACAGTGAAAACTATTAGTTTTGTATTAACTAATTAGGTACAAGTAATTATTAAAAGATAATTCTTTATTTGCAGCATGGCATTTAATTGGTAATAATTAATGTAAGATTCCCTCAAAAGGCAATTAGTTAAAGTCGTGTTTATTTAATTTATTAAAACCAGTCTGCAAAATATCTATAGTTTTACAGTAACATAAGATTTTTATATTCTTTTAATATTAATAAGTTAAAATATTTTAAATTAAATGTGAATCCGAAGGAGGATAAAGCCAAACCGTTTGTCCATCTTTTTAATAATAAAATACCATTTTATTATTAAATTATATGTTTGCGTCACACCAATAAACTTTTGAATTGATTTAATATCTTGTGTCCAAAGCGGGTTATTGTGACATTGGTTGTGTTCTTGCAAAGAAGTGTTTAAGGTAAGTTCAAAAATGTTATATGTATAACAATTTACTTTATTAAATAAGCTTAATTAATCTTGTTTTTATTTTTACTTTCAGATTTATAGGTTAAAAATGATATTTGCTATTAAATATTAGTGTGTTTATAGTAAAAAAAATATAAAAGAGAATCAGTTTAAAAAATAGCAATGAAGTACTCACTGGTTCTGTTTATGATTGCTATTATAAAACTCACAAATCAGCAAGATACGTGGTCGTTGTTGATTAATCCAGCGGTCTCTTACAAGCCTTGTACTGGTGATTATGACATAAGTGTCAATTATGAACCTGGGCTACCACCAGATGAAGAAAACAAGTACAACCTTACAATAACAAAACCATTTCCATTACATACAAATTTAATAGTGGCATTCGACTCTGATGCAAGCGTTACGTTGGTAAGCATACCTATATCTTTTATTCAAAACCTTTTCCAAACAAGTAATTTTGTGTCAGGTGACCAACGTGCTGGTCAATCCTTGCAATTCAGAGAAGAAATAGCGCCAGTGAGTTGGGCACCTTACTACGGCTATGAAATGATAGTCTGTACATTGAATTTAAATTTACATAACTAGAGTAGTTAAAAACATTGATTAGTAATTCAAGTCATTTGTGATCTATTTTAAAATTTTGTTTCGTGTATTATAACTATGTATTGCCATAACAAACATTGCGTGCCATAAATATCATTATAATTGTTATTATTTATTTCAGAAAGACAAAAGTTTTGCAAGAGTGGATCTCAATTACGATAACTCATTCACTATTCGATTTTTTAAACCAAGTGATGAAATCACATTCACAGTACAGGGTGTTACGCCAGGAGTTATCCCTTATGTATCAAGTCTTGAAATAAATACGAGGGAATATTGTAAAGAGCCGCAGTTGGTGGTAAGTTTAAACAATTGCAAACATCCGTGAATTATATTAATATTTATTTAATTCAAAATGGAACGTTGTAATTTTCTGAACTGAACTTAACATAAATAATCATATAAAAACTTTTAACATTTATTTAACTTACCAATTAAATAATGATATTCAAGTATAGTCATATTTCAATTGTAGATAATCAAATTAAGATCTTAATATATCTCTTAATAATGAATTAAATATTTTTTTATATACGCTAATGTAACATCAATTGCAGTTAACAGATACAGTGTGAATATGCAATTTTCATATTTCAGGGTTATCTAGACCCGTACATACAAGGATTCAAAGATACAGCAGTTAGTCCTGATAGGAGGCCACAAGGAAAGTGTGGAAGAAGAAAAGTAACGCACACAGAGTTGATTGTTAATGGAGCTTGGACGAAACCTGGAGACTGGCCTTGGCATGTCGCGTTGTATAAAATTGACCGTTCAACTATTAAATATATTTGCGGTGGAACACTTATCTCTAAGAATGACGTTTTGACGGGTAATTTGGTTTGACATTATCATCATCATTATCGGCCTATAAAAGGTCGTCTATGGTCGGCCATGTGGCCTGGCCTACCTCCTGCAGGAGAGGGGATATAGGGATTAAACCCATCACGCTGATGGAATACGGTAGGCGGGCTTAGGGCGGTAATGTTTCATTCATTAACGACCACTATGAGATCTTGATGTTGATGACCGGGACTGACGGTTTAACGGGACTGATTTTTTTTTTCTTTTTTTATTTTTTATCGACTACAAGTTGGCCCTTGACTGCTATCACACCTGATGTTAAGTGATGATGCAATCTAAGATGGAAGCGGGCTAACTTGTGTGTAGTAGGATGAAATCCACACCCCTTCGGTTTCTACACGTCATCATACCGGAACGCTAAATCGCTTGGCGGTACGTCTTTGTCGGTAGGGTGGTAACTAGCCACGGCGAAAGCCTCCCACCAGCCAGACCAACACAAATTAAGAAAAAATCTCAATCTGGCCCGCTGGGAATCGAACCCAGGACCTCCATCTTATAAATCCACCGCGCACACCACTGCGCCACGGAGGTCGTCAAAATTGTATTGAATTAGAAATACCCACGAGCCGACCCAGGATTCTAAACCAGGACCTCGTGTTTAAAGCAACATAGGTTAACCACCAGATTAACGAGACAGTCTTCATAGATCGAGCGTCATCATCATCATCATCAATGATTACCTACTATTTAATTCTGTTTAAAAAAATTTAAGATTTAATACACTCGTTTAATTCATGAAACTATTGTCGGGAATTAATCTCTTGTTAGTCATTATATTCTGTATATTTTATTAACGTGTATGTTTATTAAATTGTTGTTAATCATGAGATTTTTATCTTTCAACTTAAAATTACTTTACTTATACTTAAAACTTTAAGTAATAAATTTGTATTATATGAAAATAAAATGCTTTATTTTTCCTTTCCAGCTGCACATTGTGTTACATTACGAGGTACTCCGGTATTTCCCGACACTCTGAGCGTAGTCCTCGGGAAATTCAATCTGATCGGAGGAGACACAGAATCCCAAGAAAGAGAAGTAAGTACAACCTATCCAAATCTCTTTGAAGGGAAAAACGCGATTTCTTCAGGCCTCCTACTACCTATCTGTTCTGCCTAGTAGACTGACGACATTAAACGGGTAAGGAGCCGCTGGAATAGAGCGCCTCAAAACCGTGGAGTTTGTAGTTCTTAACAATTCCGTAGTTTCATTCATCATCCATCATCATCGTCATAGTTGATGTCCATCGGCTTATAATGATGATGATACGTCGGCAGATCTGGATAAACTTCATCCAGCTACTTTTATTGTTTCTTGATTCTACTAATGGTGATTGCTTTCCATATTATTAATCTTTAATGGTATTGTTCGCGCCACGCTACGAGAATGTGCAGCGGTGCGCCGATGATGTGGCCGCGCCAACGGGCTGTCTATGATGTCTGTGGTGGCGTCTTTGCGCGGTGTTGTGTCTGTACTGTCAAAATCTATGAATCTATTCCCTTCTTGTAACAATGTCTTTCTAGTTTTGTAAAAATTAATAAATCTTAATCTATTAAAGTCCTAACTCCTAAGTCAACTTTTATTTCAAATTATTTTCATCATCATTCCCAACTTACAACATCACTGGGCACATGGCCGCACCAAGAAAACTGGCGACCGTGACAGGACCTGCAATCGGAAAGAAAGGAAGAGGAACGCACGCGCCGGCCTACGCGGCACGAGGCGGCGTCGCCGGCAGCCAGATCTACGGAATCTCCAACAACGCCAACGCTATGTGAGCCCGTTCCTTACCTTCGACCACGTCCCCTTTCAACCTAATTAAACAATGCACGTGACGGTCTTGTGCCTAACCTAATTTGTAAAACTAATTTATCTACATCCACTTTAAAAATCAATCCTAGTTGCAAATATTGCATTTATTTCTTTGTACTAATGATCATAACCTATAAACCTAGCCAAAAGATATAGCTCGGCTAAAGCGGAACTCATTGAACTACATCGTTATAACTACACATTCCAGCGGCTTGAGCGCCTCCTCGCGCTGCGCATCCGATCGCCCCGTCAGCAACCTGCGCTTGCATCGGCTGTGTACGGCGGCCACGTGTCACCTTGACCGCGATATTGCCTGTCGGCTGGCCCTTCGCATCGCCATCATCTGAGGAGCGTAACCTAACAATTTCAATAGTCTTGTTATCTGTCTATCAAGTAAGTTTAAAAAATTATTACTCAAGATGCCGCGAGATGAGGAGAGTTTTGATAATTCCCTGCGAGACCTAATGTCAAAGCGAAGCTCATATAAAGGTAGACTTACCAAATTCAAAAATTACTTAGAGTCTTTAATGAGTGCAAAATCTGTGCCGCAAGTAGAAGTCAGTAAGCTATCAATTAAGTTAAGCCGGTTTGAAACATTGTTCTCTGAATTTGATGAGTTGCAAACACAGATAGAGGTCTTGAATGTTGATGACCAAGATGTCGAGCTTAATACTAGGGACGCTCTCGAACAAGATTTTTGTTTCTGCATTGCTACTGCTCAACAACTGATTGAGGATAACTCCTCACCAAAGAAACCCCCGCACTCTTGCTGTTCCAACAATGATAATGATAAATCAGTATTAGGGTTTAAGTTGCCAACCATCCAGATTTCTAGATTTGATGGATCATATTTTGAATGGCTAGAGTTTAAAAATGTATTTACCTCCCTGATCCACAACAATGAAAAGATTAAAGATATTCATAAATTTTACTATTTGAACTCCTACCTGGAAGGGGAGGCTGCACGTGTAGTTAGTAATCTAGAGGTCATGGATAAGAACTATGCCACAGCATGGGAGCTTCTATGCGAGCGCTACGATAACAAGCGCCAGTTAATTAATAATCATCTAAAAGCATTGTTGAGTGTTGAAACAGTTCGGGAATCAGAGAAGTCCTTGCGTTTCATTGTTGACCATGTTTCAAAAAATCTGCGCGCCCTCCATACATTAGGGTTGCCTACTGAGAGTTGGGATATGATTATAATTTATTTAATTTCTCAAAAACTAGATTCAATCACAGCTCTCAAGTGGGAAGAGTGCAGGAGTACTATAAAGGATTTGCCTACCTTAAGTGATTTTTTCGAATTTCTTATAAACAGAGCAGATGTTTTCGAAACTATTAACAAAAATAAAAACCTCAGGCGTAGCTCTGGTGCAGAGGTGTCTTGTTCTCCTAAAAACAAATCTCAAACAAAGTCATTTGCTACAACTTCATCTATCTCAAAGGCTATTGTATGCTATGTATGCAAGGGTAAACACCGAATCTATGAATGTCTTGCATTCAAAGCTAAATCTATACAAGATAGATTGTCATTAGTGTCTTCTTTGAACCTATGTAGGAACTGTCTCCGCGGAGACCACAGTGTTGACCAGTGTAGGCTTCCAGGTGTTTGTAGGATCTGTAAACAGCGTCACAATACTTTGATACATGTCTCTGAGCCTATAGAGGAATCAAGTGCTCCTAGCGAAACTGTCTCAATGTCTTTGTTGTCCTCAACCGAGGTATTGTTATGCACGGCAATGGTTGATGTAGTCAATCCCTCCACTAATGAGAGACTATCAGTGCGTGCCCTTCTTGACAGTGGGAGTCAATGCTCATTTTTGACGGAGTCAGTCAAACAAAGACTAAGGTTACCTACTCAAAGTACTGACACAAAAGTCATAGGTATAGGTGGCAACAAGTTAAATGTCAATACACAGCGTTGTCTAGTTCATATTAAATCAAGATGTTCTGCCTTTAGTACATCTATCTCCTGTCTTATCCTGCCTAAGCTCACTGGCAGGCTTCCTAAAGTCGCATTTGATGCACACTATCTCAACATTTCTAATTTTCAGTTAGCTGATCCTAAGTTCAATGTGCCTTCTGAGGTCGACATGATCCTGGGTGCAGAGCTATTCTGGAGCATCATAGGTACCGAACAACATTCCCTTGGTGAGCATAGCCCTACTTTACGCAGCTCTCTACTGGGATGGCTAATAGGAGGACCTATAGGTCTCACTCAATGTACTTCTAAGATATCCAAACCGATCAATTGCAACTTCGCCTGCAGCGATGATCTCTCTGATCAAATTTCCAAGTTCTGGGAGCTAGAAAAAGTCCCAGATAAACCAAGTTATACTGAGGAAGAACGTCTGTGTGAGCAGCACTTCCTCGAGACTACTACTCGCTATGATAATGGTCAATTTTGTGTTAGAATCCCACTACGTTGCAATAGAGATTGTCTAGGGAATTCCTACACACTAGCCGAGCAAAGGTTTCTTAGTCTTGAAAGACGCTTTGTTAAACAACCTTTACTTAAGCAATTATATGTTGATTTCATGAGGGAGTACGCAGACCTAAGACACTTATCTGTGTACGACAACATCCCGCCTGATACAGCCTACTATATTCCTCATCTACCTGTTTTGAAACTAAGTTCTGAGTCAACCAAGATCAGAGTTGTATACGATGCATCTGCCCGTACGACGTCTGGATTTTCGGTCAATGACCTCCAAATGATTGGTCCCAACGTTCAAGACTCATTATTCAATATATTAATTCGCTTTCGCCAACATAAATATGTCTTGGCAGCAGATATCGAAAAGATGTACAGAAGTATAATTGTACATGAAGCAGATCGTGACTTACAGCTTATTCTATGGAGGGAAAACCCAACGCAGCCTTTACAAACACTGCAACTAAATACTGTTACGTATGGTTTTGCTAGCTCCAGCTTCCTCAGCACAAGGTGCTTATGGCAATGTGGGGATGAATGTAAGGAAGCTAGAATTTCTGACATAATTAAAAATGATTTCTATGTCGACGATTTGTTGACAGGTGCTCAGTCCGAGAAGGAGTTGTTCCACATACAGCGTTCTGCCAGTGATGCCCTAGCAGCTGGAGGTTTTCACTTGAGAAAATACCGCTCTAATTCAGCAGCGCTATTGAAATCCTCCGCTTCTAATGCTCAAGGTGATCTCACTATCAGTAATGCCGCTAGTACTCTAGGAATCAGCTGGAACTCAACGTCTGACCAACTTAATTTTCCTGTTAAGTTTTGTGATTCAGATCTGATCACAAAGAGAACTATTTTGTCTTGTACCTTTAAGGTATTTGATCCACTTGGTTTACTCTCTCTTTGCACTATAAAACCTAAAATCATCATTCAAAGGCTTTGGTCAGAAACAAAGCTTGGATGGGATGATAAGGTCCCACCTCATATTGAGTCCGAGTGGCTAAAGTTTGTGAAAGGTTTTCAAAATATATCCAGTCTTCATATTCCTAGGCAGGTTTTGATTGATGATCCTATTCGAGTTGAGATGCATAGTTTCTGTGATGCGTCTGAGCTTGCATACGGCTGTTGTGTTTATCTCAAGTCATGTAATAACAAAGGTCAAGTTCAGGTACGCCTACTTTGTGCAAAATCAAAGGTGTGTCCTACAAAGCGCCAGACAATCCCTCGTTTGGAACTCTGCGGTGCTCTCCTGAGCTCAAATCTAGCCAATGCTGTTACACAAGCTTTGAGGTGTCAGGTTGATCGTCATGTATATTGGACAGATTCCAAGGTTGTTCTAGGGTGGCTGCGGACCTGTAAAACACCAAAGACCTTTGTAGCCAATAGGGTGGCAGCCATTCATGAAATCACAGACTCTAGTTCATGGCGGTATGTTCCTACATCTCAAAATCCGGCAGATCTAGTATCGCGAGGCGTGGATCCCTCCAGTATAATTCCTTGCCCGCTATGGTGGCATGGGCCTACTTACTTATTGGAGCCAGAGGAGTCTTGGCCCAACCAAGATCAAGATATAAGTACAGTCCAGTTGCCTGAGCTTAAGGTTCATATAGTTGAAAGGTCTAGTGATCCATTTTTTAATATATCTAATATATCTAGATTCACATTCCTACAACGCGCTTATGCGTGGATGCTGCGTTTTCTTAATAATGTAAAGAATCCTAATCATAAGTTTATGGGTGCTTTGCATGCTTCTGAGCTTGAGAACTCACTGCGTCTGTTAATTAAGATCTCACAAAGAGAATCCTTTCAGAGTGAATTGAACTTACTATCTAATAACAAGCCACTTAATCCTAAGTCAAGTCTAGCCCCTCTCAATGTATTTATTGATGCTAATGGTATATTGCGAGTAGGCGGTCGTTTAGTCATGTCGGATTTCGATTATGATAAGAAACACCCAATCTTGTTGCAAGCTAACAGTCATTTTACAAAAATTTTGTTTCAGTATGAACATGTTCGCCTAATGCATGCTGGTCCTAACCATCTTCTAGCTTCTATAAGAGATCGTTTTTGGCCTATTGGTGGAAGGAATCTAGCTAGGCGCACAACTAGAAGTTGTGTGAAGTGCCGACGGTTCAAAGGAGAGACTATGACTAATATCATGGGTAATTTGCCTAAGGAGCGTCTAGTAAATGATTACCCCTTTAGTATCGTTGGCTCAGATTTCGGAGGTCCGTACATGATCGTAGATAGAAAAGGTAGAGGTGCTAAGATAAGCAAGTGTTATTTATGTATTTTTATATGTTTCACATATAAATGTGTTCACCTAGAAGCTGTTAGTGAGCTTTCTACTAACGCTTATATCTCAAGTCTAAAACGCCTGGTCTCCCGAAGGGGAGTTCCACATATGCTCCTGAGCGACCAGGGCCGTAACTACGTAGGTGCTGCACGCGAGTTAACGGAATTCTTAGCATCCAGGGAATATCAAAACTCTATCATCGATTTTGCGTCCAAACTAAATATTCAATTTAAATTTTCTCCTGCTTACGCTCCTCATTTTGGTGGACTGTGGGAGGCCGGCATTAAGAGCGCAAAATTCCACCTAAATAGAATCATGGGAAATGCACATTTGACCTTTGAAGAATTATCTACCTTGTTTAATCAGGTTGAAGCTATCCTCAACAGCCGCCCCCTATGTCCTCTCAGCTCCTCTCCCAATGACCTCCAATGTCTCACCCCTGGGCACTTTTTAATTGGCAGACCTCTTACCGCTCTACCTAGCTCTTCATTCGAACAGATCAAAGAGAGTCGCTTGACCAGGTACCAGCGTCTGGAGAGAACCAGGCAGCACTTCTGGAAGAGATGGTCCAATGAATACGTGGGAGAGCTACAGCAGAGAAGAAAATGGCACACCAAGCGAGAAACCCTCAAGATGAACGATCTCGTGCTGATAAAGGAACCAAACGCTCCACCACTTTGCTGGCGACTTGGACGAGTGAACAAGTTGTATCCTGGCTCCGATAACATTCCTCGTGTAGCTGACGTAACCACCGCCCAGGGCACCGTGAGGCGTGCTCTCAACCGGCTGTGCCTGCTGCCTTGTGCTGAGTCTGCTTGAAGCCATGCTTCAAGGGCCCGGAGGATGTTCGCGCCACGCTACGAGAATGTGCAGCGGTGCGCCGATGATGTGGCCGCGCCAACGGGCTGTCTATGATGTCTGTGGTGGCGTCTTTGCGCGGTGTTGTGTCTGTACTGTCAAAATCTATGAATCTATTCCCTTCTTGTAACAATGTCTTTCTAGTTTTGTAAAAATTAATAAATCTTAATCTATTAAAGTCCTAACTCCTAAGTCAACTTTTATTTCAAATTATTTTCATCATCATTCCCAACTTACAACATCACTGGGCACATGGCCGCACCAGGTATTGTTACCTAGCAAGCCTTATAAATTTCGACAGTCATCGCCTATTCTGTGACAAGGTGTAAAATCATCACCATTTTAAATTTGATCATAATAGTAAAATAAAATAATCCCCTCTTCTATTAGGTAGGAGGGCTTGCCTAGTAGTGGGCCATTATTAGGCTGATAATTTGCAAGTAAATCTTGGTCTTCGTGGATTATTTTTGATTTGTGGGAGTGGATTCTTTTAAATACTTATTTCTATGTATATCTTTATATAATATGAAATAATGTAAAAATGCATTCCTAATTATTATCCTCTTTTAGGTATTTAGTGTCATTGTCCATAATGAATTCAATCACAAACGGTTGGAGAACGATATAGCAATACTGAAACTGAAATCCGAAGCAGTGTTTAACGATTACGTACAACCTGCCTGCATATGGTATCCGAAAGCTGTTGATAAGTTGCCAAGCCCTACAGATATTTTTGGAACAGTGAGTATTCGTCGATAATTCTAAGAAGAAATAGGAAATTAGACTAAAATAATCTGTTAATTTAAAAATAAATGCATGTCCTCTATGCATTTCAAAGTCATTACTGTACAGTACTAAGCGTATGAAGCTTTGATAATTAGTTCTAAGAACGTACGGAAATGTTAAAAGATGAATATATTTATTCTAAGCGTTTATGTATATTATCATCAAAACCTGGTTAACCAAGCATTGCTCGGGACTTTTTAGAATTTATATCTACATACAAATTACATAACAACGCCATCTATTGTTAAGTAGCTTAAGTGTTGCTTTATCGGTGTTTTTTTTCCGAAAACACTAATAAAACAACATTATCTAAAAATGAGCAGCTGGCTTGATCAGCTGCCCCCTAAACAATCTGCATACAAAATTTTATGAAAACCGCCGGAGCTGTTTTCGAGATTCAGATTACGTTCATATTTAATCTATATATACGAGAATTAGTGCACATAATATATGTATTTAATATCTTACTTATACATATTATGCCTGCCTCGTCGGTCTAGTGCAAAGAGTATAATAATAATATAAATCTATCTGGCTTCGATCATGAAATCCTAGGTTCGAATCCTGGGTCGGGTCACGGAATTATTCTGAGTTTTTCATTCTTCTATGAAATTCTCAATACGTTCCAAGCCCGGGAACGGGAAGTTGGGGGTGTCACACCTCCGTTCCTCGGAGAGCACGTTAAGCCGTCGGTCCCGGTCACTGTCATCAACATCTGATAGTCATCATTAATAAATGATACATTATCACCCTAAGCCCGCCAACCCGCAGTGGAGCAGCATGGTGGGTCTACGTTCATGATGGTCCTATTTATTAGAGGTGTGAATATAGTGAGTATTTTGACAATGATGTTGATGATTTTGAAAGCTTTTCTAGGTGTAGTAGTTAATGCAAGGATTTTAAACTTATTGTCACGAAACATCTATTATTGTTTGAAATAAATTTTCAGATTGTAGGATGGGGATTTGAAAGTACAGACGCCTTAGCGCCACAGCTGCGAAAGGCCAAAATGCCCATTGTAACAGAGAGCACGTGTATAAAGAGTAATCCTCTCTTCTACTCTAAACTCCTTACAAATAATAATAAGTTCTGCGCTGGCTATCGAAACGGTAATTATTTTATTTATTAACTAGATATTGCTTTTCATTTCTATGCCAAAAGAACTGCCTCGGAGAGTACGTAAAGCTGCCGGTCCCGGGCATTATCATCGACATCGGAGAGTGATCGTTAATCTTTATCACCCTTAGGCCCACAATCAGCGTTGGAGTAGCGTAATGGGAATAAGCTTCATATCATATCTATAAGAAAGGAAGCTTCACTGATAATAGGCTGATGAAATGATACTAATAGAACATGCAACAAAAATGTATTAGCAGAAAGCACGTACCAAAATTCAATCTTATGGTCGGTCAAAATATATTCTGGTTGATTCAGAAAATCCTTTGACTTCGTTTGATAAGTTGATGGCAAAATTGTGATAATCTAATAGAAAAGTCATTATGATGACCTATTTAATCATTACCTTCCGAGATGGTGGTAGATGTTTCAGAAGTACTTTTTAATTGTTCTTGGTTAAATGTTATGTTATGCATTTTTGACGTGACAACGTCTTATAATACGATAGAGCCGGCTGCACGTACGAAAAAACATGACGTCATGCGTCGTTACCTCGCTTTGAGGCGTTCCATGTAAGGCTTGAAGTGCAAGCGAAAGCGCGGAACGAGCGACAAAGAAGCACAATCGGCCTTTGCGTTCAGCAGCGTTCGACATCCGTCTATTAAATATATTAATTTTAAATTAAAAGTTAATATATTTATAAATTAATATATTTATTATAAATTTAAAATATAAATGTATAAAATAATATATACGAGAATTAGTGCACATAATATATGTATTTAGTATCCTACTTATACATATTATATTATGCCTGCCTCGTTGGTCTAGTGGTAAACCTATCTGGCTTCGATCAAGAGATCCTAGGTTCGAATCCTGAGTCGGGTCACGGAATTATTCGGAGTTTTTCATTCTTCTATGAAATTCTCAGTACGTTCCAAGCCCGGGGACGGGAAGTTGGGGGTGTTACACCTCCGATCCTCGGAGAGCACGTTAAGCCGTCGGTCCCGGTCACTGTCATCAACATCTGATAGTCATCATTAATAAATGATACATTATCACCCTAAGCCCGCCAACCCGCATTGGAGCAGCATGGTGGGTCTACGCTCCATATCCCCTCTCCTACTGGGAGGGAGGCCTGGCCCTATAGTGGGCCGTTAATAGGCTGATAATGATTATCATGATGGTCCTATTTATTAGAGGTGTGAATATAGTGAGTATTTTGACAATGATGTTGATGACTTTGAAAGCTTTTCTAGGTGTAGTAGTTAATGCAAGGATTTTAAACTTCTTGTCACAAAACTTCTATTAATGTTTGAAATAAATTTTCAGATTGTAGGATGGGGATTTGAAAGTACAGACGCCTTAGCGCCACAGCTGCGAAAGGCCAAAGGCCTTTGCGTTCAGCAGCGTTCGACATCCGTCTATTAAATATATTAATTTTAAATTAAAAGTTAATATATTTATAAATTAATATATTTATTATAAATTTAAAATATAAATGTATAAAATCAAAATCAATTATTTTATTAATTTAAATTAATATTTATAAAAATATACTTAAATTAAAAATTTTAATAACCAATTAAATGCTACCATTCCATCAGTATTTTCTTAAGACATTGCCACGTTCAACTATCGTCAGTAAACCGACTTTACAGACAACCAATTTTTTTTATTATTCCTAACTTGCGTTTAATTTGTAGTCATGTCAATATTATTGCAGGTACCTCAGCATGTAACGGCGACAGTGGTAGCGCTTTCCAAGTGTTCGTACCAGACCAGGCAAGGGATGACAACCCGGACGCTATTGGAGCCTGGTACGTACGAGGCATAGTATCAGTCACATTGGCACGAGTCGATGTGGCTATATGCAATCCTAATGAATACGTGGTTTTCACGGACGTGGAGAAATATAAATCATGGATCGATAACAATATTGCGTGATACCTACTGAATATGATTGAGTAAAATAAAAAAATTGGCATAATTTGATCTGAATTATGTAAAAATACACAATTGTTCTTTTTGTTTTTATTTATCCTTTTAAAACTTACTCTTAATAAGCAATTTGACGCCCGGTCAAGCAATAAAAATAGTGAATAATGTGTTTATTTTGCTATTTTCCACGAAAATTCTAAAATAATCTGGAATTTGGAATGAAATTTAAATGGAATTATCTTTTCGTGAAAAATTGTAAAATTAAAAAATTATTCACTATTTATAATGAACCCTCTGAATGAATATGAATCTGTAAATGAATTGTTTTTAACAAATAATATTTGATAGTTTGATATAATTTTTATATAAAAGTTTGATATAATAAGAATAGTTAATAGTACTTTGTAAACCCCATAATTATGTCTGCTATTTCACGAGTACTATACTATAGAGTACTAGAAATCATACCTGAAGCTATAAGCCTTTCAGTAGCTAGAGCTCAAAAAGGGTTGACGACGAATAAAAGACAAGTTAACTTCGTTAAAGCAGGCTCAAGTACAAATTCAGCAAGCCTTATTCAATTCTGGGCTCTGCTCCTGATTGGACTATATTAATGGACACGTATGAAAAGCACTATAAAATCCCGGAAGACTTAGCTATTACGACACCTAGACCGGTCATATTTCTTTTTTCCAAACAAATCAAACGTATAGTACTTGTTGAGCTTACAGTGCCGTGGGAAACAAACATCCCTAAAGACCATGCATTCAAAGTAATTAAAAATATTATGACCTTACAAATGAACTAACCAAAAATGGCTATGTGGTTAGTTTATACGCGGTAGAAGTGGGTGCGAGGGGTATACCAGCGAAGTCTCTCTACAACCTGCTAAAAGACCTTGGCCTTACTAGAAGTGCAGTAAGCTCCATATTGGAACGAGTGTCCTAAGCTGCTCTAGTAGGGTCCTTCCGAATTTGGTTGGGCAGGGAGAATAACTTGAACATAGGAGGTGAGTGTTGACGCGCGTCACTAAGGGTACCCTTAAACCTACACCCGTGTCACAAGTGTTCGGAGTTTTTCTCTCAGTCACGCGATGGACCCGGCACCTGCACGGTGAATTCATGGAACGCTAAGATATTCGTCTCAAAATAATCATGGTGTTTTAATAAAAAAAAAATAAAACTAGGTATTACACCGCACCAAAACAGATCTGAATTTCTGTTGGATTGGCGAATCCAATTTGCTCGCTAGCATGTTAAGGATACTGTTGGAGTTTGAGCGCAGTCTTACCTTAAAGCATGACGTCCTTTTCCTAATGATAGCACAAAAATCATCAGTGCTCTCCTGCGCAAATATTCCAGACGCTGAGCAAAGCAAGCCCACAGAATCCTAAACCTGTTATGAATTCTACCCTTACCCTTGTAATGTTACTTACAGAAAGGCAGAAATAAATATAACGATTCCCTTGACAAACCCCGAACTAAGTCAGAACTCGAGAAACACCCCCGGGTGTTTCTCGAGTTCTGTTCTTCTTTCTTCCATTTTTTTTTATCAACTACAAGTTGGCCCTTGACTGCTATCACACCTGATGTTAAGTGATGATGCAGTCTAAGATGGAAGCGGGCTAACTTGTTAGGAATGGGACGAAAATCCACACCCCTTTCGGTTTCTACACGACATCGTACCGGAACGTTAAATCGCTTGGCGATACGTCTTTGTCGGGAGGGTGGTAACTAGCCACGGCGAAAGCCTCCCACCAGCCAGACTAAGACAAATTAAGGAAAATCTCAATCTGCCCCGCCGGGAATCGAACCCAGGACCTCCGTCTTATAAATCCACCGCGCATACCACTGCGCCACGGAGGTCGTCAGATTTCACCCACGCGTGCTGTCCAAGGGATTAAATATATTTATTTGTGTATTTTGTAATGCAAAAATCAATTCATTCAATCTTGTGTCATGTTTGTTTTGCACTCTGTTCTGATTCTACAAGGTTATCAAATATGAATCAATTGCTTTGAATAAAGCCAATATAATTGACGTTATTCTTGTACCTATTGCAGTGAACAAAATAGGGACTTTACACTTATTTGTGACTAAGTATTGTTATTATCGATAACTAGTATTCTTATTTTGTTTATAATATTAAATATTTTTGGTGGTATAAGTATAATATGATAGTGCTCCTTTTATTATAAGTTATTTTGTAATGATCGGTAATTAATATAATTTGGTAAGTAAGTATATTTTATATTATAACGAAATACATGTCAGTAAAGTTTATTATACTAAGGCTTTCGTGAGCACATAAACCTTTGGTGATTTTGCTTCAGTCCAATCAAAAATCCAATATCAAATACATATTAGAACGTAAAGTTTGTAAGTATGTTTTTTTTTAATAAATTATAAGTTACCTCTTGATTGCAATCACTGCTGATGACAAGTGACGCTGCAATCTAAAATGGAAGCGGGCTATAATTTTTTCGGAGTAGGATGAAATCCACATCTTTTTCCACACATCGTACCGTAACGCTAAATCGCTTGGCGCTAAGTTTAGTCGCTTTAAAAAAAATACCATTATGATTTTTGTTAGACCAGTCAATTTAGTCTGTTGTGTAACCATCATTGGAGTAAAGAAAACCTCGAAGCGGGATTAAGAGGCAGATAATCCTTAGTAACAGCAGAAGAAGACTGTGTTATGACTGGCTGCTTTTCGTACATCGCGTCCCTTATTGGACTTTCTTGAAGGCAAAGTGGATTAGCCATGCATGTTTTCTATTTAAAGAATGGTTAGAAAACAGTTGTGGATGTGATAGACCTTGATATTGGAATCGATTTTGTGACCTTTAAGATTTAGGATTTTGCGAGGTTTGATACAACTTTTAGAATGTATAATACTAGATTAAAATATAAGGTATAATACTAGATTGTAACTCATTTATCTCAGTCTGTGGTGAATATAGTTGGGCCTTTGTAACAATAAGTTACTAACTTATTTGACGTGTACTTTTAAAAGAGTTCACTCATTTAATTTTATACACATACAAACATAGCAGGAGCTCACGATTAACTTATACAAAATAGTAAGGTACAGTTACTATTTTGTATTAGTTAATCGTGAGCTCCTAATATATGTTGTCTACGTGTTATTAGATCCAGGTTCCAGATTCATAAATAAAAATGAAGGAGATATTGAAGCTAGTGGTCCTATTAACTGTATTTATAACAAGAGTAAGAACAGAACAGGGATGGGCCTTTGTCGGGAACCCTCTGTTGCACGCACGCCCTTGTAATAAATCCGAGTTCATAACACTAGAATATGAACCTGGATTACCACCTGAGGAAGAAAACAAATATAGCGTTTATATGTCGAAGAATTTTCCAAAAAGTTCAACGATAAGATTGACGTTGGATTCTGATGCTAATGTAACATTGGTAAGCATATTCTTTTTTCTTTTTTTTATCAAAAAATATTAGATGCTGTTATATATGTAATAACTAGATGCTGTTTGTAAGTATTTTTAACAGTCTGACGACCTCCGTGGCGCAGTGGTATGCGCAGTGGATTTATAAGACGGAGGTCCTGGGTTCAATTCCCGGCGGGGCAGATTGAGAATTTTCTGGTCTTGGTCTGGCTGGTGGGAGGCTTTTGCCGTGGCTACTTACCACCCTACTACAAAGACGTACCGCCAAACGATTTAGCGTTCCGGTACGATGTCGTGTAGAAACCGATAGGGGTGTGGATTTCATCCTACTCCTAACAAGTTAGCCCGCTTTCACCTTAGATTGTATCATCACTTAACATCAGGTGTGATAGCAGTCAAGGGCCAACTTGTAGTCGATAAAAAAAAAAAGTATTTTAAACTTCAAACACCTAATCCTATATTCATGATTAGAATTAAGTCCTCATTATCGGTAACAGAGTTTTAAGAGATGTATTACTACAATTCAGATTGGCGATCGTTTTTAATGTTAGATTCTAAAATAATTATTATGAGGTATGAATCATAATGACGGGACTGACAGGGTTCAGGCTTTCCGAGATCAAGGCACGACCCATGTTATCAACTACCCAACTCCGGACGGCTACAGATTCTGACTGACACTATCTAATTACTTGGAGTAAAGAAAAAAATTGGTTGTCTGTAAAGCCGGTTTACTGACGATAGTTGAACGTGACAATGTCTTAAGAAAATACTAATGGAATGGTAGCATTTAATTTGTTATTAAAATTTTTAATTTAAGTATATTTTTATAAATATTAATTTAAATTAATAAAATAATTGATTTTGATTTTATAAATTTATAATAAATATATTAATTTATAAATATATTAATTTTTAATTTAAAATTAATATATTTAATAGACGGATTTCAAACCGAGCCGAACGCAAAGGCCGATTGTGCTTCTTTGTCGCTCGTTCCGCGCTCTCGCTTGCACTTCAAGCCTTACATGGAACGCCTCAAAGCGAGGTAACGACGCATGACGTCATGTTTTTTCGTGCGTGCAGCCGGCTCTATCGAATTATAAGACGTTGTCACGTCAAAAGTCAGGCCTCGAACTCAGGAACTCGTGATATAAATCCGCATAAACTAACTACTGAGATAACAATGAATCAAAGCTTAGACATAAATATGTTCTAAAGGCAATTATTATTAATCAATCTATGGAACCAATTAGTATGCGTAGTTTTTAATGTAAAACTAACACCAGCTCCTAAAACTTGATTATAAAACATTGGATCTACTTTGTTATTTAAACAAATTGACTGTATGACAATAATAAAAACCATTTATGCGTACTTTAGAAAATAGAGCTCAGAGACGGGGTAATAGTTTGTTTTACTTTATTAAAAGATTAGAGAGGGGGTAAAGAAACGACTATATACATGTAAATGTTTTGCGAATTATTAAGTCGAAATATTTTTACTAGGCGAAGTATTTTTCTCATGAAATAAATATTGAAATACCTACGCTTCAATGAACTCGATGTTTCTCACCATAGTCTTATGTTTTATAACTGGTCGAACTTGTTTACCGTCATGCTATTTGTTTTGTAGTAAATAAAATAAAATGGTTATGAATTTAAGTAGTCTGTGATTTTTATGTTTTTATTAACTTAGGTATAAGAACGTTTTTGCTGACGTCAATGTTTATTTCTAAAATGAATATGCTGATGCTTAAAAATAAAATTAAGAAAAATAAATGATTTTCATGGTGCTGTTTATGTTGTTCTTCTGTCAGGAGAAATGTTCGCTGTCGTCTATTAATGCAATATATTATAGCAATTTAAATGGGTCTTTCCTTTAAAAAATGATTATAGATACATTCTCATTTTCATGCTTTCATTTCATTTCCTTTCATTGGGGCTTAATTTATTTCATTTTGTGTTTAAAAGCACACATCTCTAAGAGGGATTCAAATAAAGAAAAATTTTTTCGAACCGATCAAGCCTTTTTTGAGTTTTAGCCAAACTAACAGCAATTCATTATTATGTATTTAGAGATCGAGATTCCACAGATGTTATCTACCTGATAGATTTTTTCTTACATTACTATGTTTCATTGAACTTTTTTTCCTCTACACAGTCTGATGTTTTAAAACCAGTCTTTCCTGTTCATTGTACCTACTCGTATGATACGCGTGTTGTAGCTCATAAATGTATACGACATTTAGCGTTAAGTCTTGAAAGCATAATAGTTAATGTAAATATACCTACTACTCGCATAATACATATAACATAATTTGACAAAATATTTGATTAGTTATTTAATAGTGCAGTATATACTATTCGCATTTTAATGTGCCTATACTGTTACTCATGCTTTTTTGTGCTAATAATATTCACACACCATAAATATTAAAAACTTCTTACTTAAATACTCCATATTTTTGGTAATCATTTGATTTATTACTTACCATTGTTTTCATAGTTTTACAGTAACACACAACCTTTGGATTACTATAATAAGTATGTACAGTACAGTTAAATTGTAGAGTAGGTAGGGAGAATAAGACGGAGGTTATCAAGGCACTTATTTTAAGCTATTAAATGTACGATAACAGTGATTTCAATAATATTGTGCATATATTTTGTGAGGTTATTACCAGATGTGTCAAGTTTAAAGTTAGATCGTGTATGTTTTTTAACAATAAAGTGATTGTGAAGTGATCATAATATAATATGAATTGTCATACGTATTCCAACATCTTTTATAACTAACTTTAGATTTTTAGAAATTTAATAAGTATCTCATTTAGTTTAACTTCAATTAAATGAATAAATAATAAAAATCTTTTTCAGATTGAATGCATTTAAAATATTATAAGGATTAAGTAAGGATTAATTAGAACTATAAAATATTAGTTAATCGAATAGTTATGAAGCAGTTAGTCACAATCCTAACAGCAGTGTTTATAGCAAATGTTATTGGCCAGGAGGAAGAGCGATGGAATGTTTTAATAAACCCGGTTGTCTCTTTTCCACCCTGTAATGGCACTTACGATATAGATATAGTTTATGAACCCGGCCTACCTCCAGACGAAGAAAATACGTATAATCTTACATTACACAAAAACTTTCCCCTACATACTAATATAGTGGTAAAATTCGACTCCGATGCACTATTGATACTGGTAAGTATAATTTATCTTCTTAGCAAATTGTATTTATACATCACTATATAAGAGTGAGAGAGCCTGAGAGGGGGCTTTTGCATTTATTCAAACACAGCAGATGATTTCTTCTTATTACATGGAGCAGGCGGTTGTTAGGAATAGGAATCCACATCCGTCGGTTTCTACACGATATCGTACCGGAACTATAAATCGCCAACCAATTTAGTATTAGTAAATCTTAATTGGCCCTGCCTGGAATCGAACCCACGACCCTCGCCTTACAAATCCACTGCGCATACCACTGTGCCACGGCGGCAGTCAAAAAAATATAATAAATAATGAACATAAGAAAAGAACGATAGTACTTTTTATGTTAATGAGTATTCCCAATGAGCCCTTTAGGGCTAAATACGTAATTAATACGTAAATTATTTAAAAGTGTCGATCACTTTACTCAAGTGGAAGGAAAAATTGCAAATTAATGACCCTCCTCCTACTGCCTTAGCTTAGACTCTAATCACTCAACTAACTCAATTATGTAAAAGTGACTTAATATTTATTCTGGCTTTACACTTGAATGTATAACATAAAGAAGCTTCAGCTTTAATTTGTCGTATTTTACAGCATCTTTCGAATACCTTTTATAAAATTTCTTTACAATGTGACAGCATCTTATATCCTTCTGCTTCTAATATGTGACAAAAATACATGCTTTTGTATGCTCTTACATATTCGACATTTCGTAGAAAAAGTTTTGGATTTTATTGGAAATGTATGTTGCCGATCATAGGTAAAATTATTGAATGTTTTATTTTTCAAAATAAGTATATTAAACCAGCATCAAGGAAAATCTACGACCAGTTTGATTTGTTGATCTCTGTCAAGGTGTTTGTATTTTATTAAATCCTAACAGGTTTGGCATTAGTCGAGAAATAATTTAATGATTTGATGACGTAAGCTTACGCGATGTTGAAAAATTGCAGCTCAAAGCTAAACCTCTAAACCAAGATTAAGTTTCTTAAATCTGACTTTGGGAAAGCTTTGGTTTAAATAGACAAAAAGTTTCTATACCTAGCACCTAATAGGAATAATAATAAGGGTGGATATATCATTTCATATCATTAACATAAATTATCATAAGTTCTCTGAAATAACTTTAATCTATATCTCTTGCTCACAATAAACCTGCCTAAATATAATGACGAAAATGCAGCAAATATTCTTGTTACCATTCCACGTGGGCATGATTAGTTATTAGGATAAATTGGCTTAAGTTCCCGGTTGTATTTTTCTCAATACAAAAAAATGTATAATGCCATGTCAGCGTTAATTTGAATTCAGTTAATAATTTGGAATTTAAACAAATACTGCAATTTAATTTATCTGAATAGATATAGATTATTGTTCATAAAATTGTATTAGTTGATATTATAATTTTATATTCAACGAATAACTCATTACTGTATAATATTTTGTAATAATTTATTCAATATCAAAAGCTAAACAGTGCAAGTCTAAGAATACCCAAAGTACTTAAGGGCCATTCCGCTATAGACGATTTCAATAATTATTTTTTCAATCTCGCTATTAGTTATTTTTATTAATATTTATGGAAAGAAGAGAGTTTAAATTTAATAGTCATATAATTTTTATGTGATTGTATATAATACCCTCATTTTTGGCGCGTTTGAAAATATTGTCATCCGAAGGATTGGTAGAAGTTGTAAAATCATGACTAGAAACACTGGCGTGAATCATTTGTTTTGGACGGTTCGACGTTAATTTTTACTGGCTAAACGTGAACTGACATTATTCGTTTATCTTTGCGTACCAAAAAATGTAAGTATATGTTGTAAATTATTGAAAGTAATCGACTGCTAGAATACACTGTTAACTTGTTGCACCCGCGACGCAAAAGATATAAAAGTTTTCTTTTTTCACTGAAATAAAGAGCTAACATTCTGAAACTATGCAAAAGTAAGAAGAAATCAAAACTAAACTTAATGTTATTGTTTTTAAGACTGTAATGATTGTTACATTAAAATAATTGATCACTTAAATTGGTTGCACCCGCGATCTTGATGTGAGATCGCGGGTGCAACTTATTTTTACGTCGACCTTTTGTGTGACTAATTATACAATTCGTGGTTTTGATATACTTTGACTAAATTATATATCTTAAAGACAATTGGTGATATATATTTCATATGTGTGTCTATGTTGTATTCTGTATTTTTAACAGAAATATAGTTTAAAAGTAGATAGGAGCAATGTGAGGAAACTAAAGAAATATAGACGGAAATTGAAAGAAAATACTGAGCTTCATATGCTGAACACCTCCAACGGGAAAGGATTCGTGATTCTAAACGGAGAAAAGTAGTGAAAACGAAGATGGGAGCAGATGTGGATTTGAAAATATTGGCTAAAATCAGATCCAAAGAACGAATGCAGGCAACTAGAAAGCGACTTAAGGAAGAACAATTACGAACGAAAACCTCTTATGAATCAGAAATTACGAAACATAATTCCGAGCCATGATCCTTCAGTTTCTTATGAAAACAAATCTTTGTTGCCACTTAAAAAGAAATTGCGCGTTTCTTATGTGTACAGCGATTCAGACACTGATTCAGACAATGAATGTATAAATGTCGAAATACCATCAACGTCTCTTCAAGCTTCAAATTTATTACCAGAAGCATGTCCCGAAAATGGAAATGTCCAAGCTATTCTCTTACCGATATATTTGCGCTGGTGTATTTATCCTCGCATAGTTGCTCAGCAGAACCGGCAAAAAAAATAGTTCAATTCGTTATGTGTGTTTAAGTGGTATGGATGAAGATGGAGAAGTCAGAATTCAATTTATTACGACGGTTGATGGTAAATTCTCAGAAATCTTCAATGACATAGACATTTGAAGACATTATTTCAACATTGGAAGCGCCAAAGAAAAAGATTGATAGAAATAATATATTTTTAGAATTTTCTTCAGAAATTGACGTTTTTCAAACGAAATTATTAATATAATCAACAACAAAAGTATAATTGTACCCAATAAGTATAATTTGATCTCAAATTTAGTTCCTAACTAAGTAAAATTCATGTTTATGTTCACTTAAATTAGACGGGTTGCACCCGCTATAATTCGGTGTTGCACCCGCGATTGATGAAAAATTAAATTAAAAATTAAGATTATATTATTATATTATTATAATAATATAATCTGTTGCACCCGCGAAGGCACTTTGAACATTTCCCCTGGGGTTTAAAAAAGTATTTTAAAAATTTTGTTAGTTCATGTAAGAAGAACACATTAAAATGTAGTCTTTCAAAGACTAATTTTATTTAAAATGTTTTTTATTTAATGACGATAAACTAAAACAGGCGTCTAAACGTTGCACCCGCGATAATGGAATGGCCCTTAAATTCTTGATAGTTTTGCAGCTACACAGAGTATTAACTTTAGTTCTTGTGCAGAGGTCGTGCAGGTTATTCCATTCGCACCTATAAATAAACACACGCTCTATTACCAGCTTTTGCTGGATCAAAATAATAAATAAGAAAATAAATATATAAAACCAAAGTGAAGTGTCGAGAATTTAATGTTCAGTTACTTAAAAATTAAAAAAAGATACTGAATTTGTCGCATACATTAAGTAATAAGTAGCAGAATAGCTCGTAGTTACAAAGTGAATAAAACATAAGTGAAGTTTAGTTTTTGAATATAGCAATGAAGCAAGTGATATTATTAGTAATCTTTGTGCTGAAAGTGCGTAGTGATGATGATAGTGGATGGGCTTTTGTAGGCAGACCTCTAGCAGCAGCGCATCCCTGTAATGGATCAGATGATATATCTCTTTCTTTCGAACCCGGTCGACCTCCGGAGGAAGAGAATCAATACAACCTGTTTTTAAACAAAAATTATCCGAGTTATTCTAAGATTACTTTGAAATTTGACAGCGCTACTAGTATTACATTGGTAAGATCTTATTCTAGCGCATGATTATGATTTTTTTAATAGATTAATCAGATAACGTAAGGAACGTCCAATTTTAATTAATTACCTCATTGAACCTTTTATTTATTTTTTATTTTTTTTTATCGACCACAAGTTGGCCCTTAACTGCTATTACACCTGATGTTAAGTGATGATGCAATCTAAGATGGAAGCGGGCTAACTTGTTAGGAGTAGGATGAAATCCTTTCGGTTTCTACATGACACCGTACCGGAACGCTAAATCGCCTGGCGGTACGTCTTTGTCGGTAGGGTAGTAACTAGCCACGGCGAAAGCCTCCCACCAGCCAGACCAAGACATATTATAGGAAGGTTAGCTCTCTAGGGTTAAGAAAAGTCTCAATTTGCCTCGCCGGGAATCGAACCAGGACCTCCGTCTTATAAATCCACCGCGCGTACCACTGCGCCACGCAGGTCGTCATATTTTATTAAGCTCTACCTAAAGAAAGCCGCAATTTCTTGGGATTTTTACAGATGCTTTAAGTTTAGAAACAATACTTACATTTAGTTTAATTGATAGGTAATTTTCATCGAGTACTAATAGATACAAAATATACGCAAACGAAGTCAAATATATCAATTAGTGTTTTTTTTATTTTTGTTAGTATGCTACAAGCTAAAATTACGATTTAAACTAGGTAATCGATTACTAATTTTACTAGTTTTATCTTAAACACTTACAAATTCATACAAATCAAAGTCTAAATATTAGCATTCCAACTTAATATTTAATCAAAGTTAGTCCAACCCCTATTCTTGTATAGGTCCTTAAGTATCCTTGCTGTCTTATTAGCGATATTGCATTCTAGTTTCAAGTAGAACTTCGTATTGGGATTTCCACTCCACACTTGATTTTCATCCAAGACTTATAACGTTCATAAGGAAAATAGCATTTAAATTTACATTCAGTGACAAAAACACGTGATTTTTATCCTTTAATGATCATTGATAATACTGATACAATACTATGTACGTACATATAATAGCACAGCTAGTCGCAGAACTGAAGTGGCAATGGGCAGGGGACGTGGTTCGAACAGTTGATGGACGTTGGAGGCCCAAGGTGCTAGAATGGCGACCCCACACCGGAAAACGCAGTGTTGGTCGATCCCCTACTAGGTGGACTGATGACATCAAACGGGTTGCAGGGAGCAGCTGGCGACAAGCGGCTCACGATCGTTGTGTTTGGAAGTCCCTAAAAAGGCCAATATCCGACAATGGACGTCCACCGGCTGATTATGATGATGATGATGCTGACTATGTCCGTTGGTAGTTACAAAAAAAACGTATTTTGTTTGTTACAGACCGATAAAAGTTTTGCTAGAGTGTCTGTCAATCCAGACAACTCATTCACAATTAGATTCTTCAAAGCTCACGACGGAGTTGGTTTAACTGTAAAAGGACTTATACCTGGAGTCATTCCATATTTAACAAGTGTTGTAATTAATACTAAAGAGTATTGCTCCAAGCCTTGGGTGGTAAGTAATGCAGATTTAACCCTAACAATTCTTTTCTTCCTATTGGTGAAGAAGTAGAAAGAAAAAGCCACAGAATTGCTATTGCTAAAATTTTGCAAGACAATACTAGAAATTCGCTGTTCTGTGCCGAAGGGTAATTTCCTGTGTACCGAATCACGGCACCGCTGACAAATTTCCGTAGTGCAATATTATCCAGCGGAGAAGATAAATAAGATACTATTTAAGAAAATATTACATGTAGCTTTTGTAATACCACTACATATATATATATATATATTAATAACATATGTGCAATAATTTCAGGGTGTTCTTGATGGTTACTTAGAAGGATACCAAGATACAGCAGAGACTCCTGATAAAAGACCAAAAGAGAACTGTGGCAGACGACAAGTAACGCACACAGAGCTGATTGTTAATGGAGCTTTGACGAAACCAGGAGATTGGCCTTGGCATGTGGCTTTATACAAAATTGATCGTTCAACTATTAAATACATCTGCGGTGGAACACTCATTTCCAAGAATTATGTTTTAACAGGTAATTGTTTTAATTCATAAGTATGAATATAAGGAATTGAAAAGCCGAGATTGTACAGTTCAAATTGCATAATTAAGTACCACCGAATATTTCCCTAATCATAAGATTTTGAATGTTTTGGTAAAACTACTTAAATAAATATCAAAATAAGTATGGATCATTAGTAAATAAGATTTTTCAAGCTTTTAAACGTATTCATGTCTTTATTTTTACGTTTTAAAATGATTTCTAATTTTTCTCCTTACAATTGGATGACCGCGTGATAATTGGGTGTATAAACCATTTTGAGTTGACCATGAGTTTCTAAAAATTTTAGCGCATTCAGTTTACTGCTTTGAACTGTGCTTTGATAGATCAGTCAGTAAGGTAAACGTCCCAATAGTCGTCAGTTTCTGAACTTCGCTACCTTTGCAGCCTTGCCAGATTACTACTAGTCATAGTAGAGAAAAACTAATTACGTGACAAGAGAGCAAATTTAATTAATTTTTTAGAAATATAATTTTGGTATTAATTAGTTAATATAATGTAACTAAATATTTAAACATTTTTCAAAATGAGCGATTTGTACCAGTACCCGCCAGGTTTGTCCTAATTATCGTCAAAATGTCCCAGAACTCGTCAATTTTGAAAAAGAATTTGAACTTTATTGACTTAGACATAAAGTTCATTTTATTAATTATTTTTTTTAGTTCAATACATATGATATGATTGTTTTGATACTCCAGCTTTGAAAATCTGTAGTCATAATGGGGGAATAGTATGCAGTCGATCTGGTGGTACTTGTTAATGGTAAATTTCCGAGCACCGTGTCTTGCCAATCGATCGAACTATAACCAAATCCTACAGAGATTTTGCAATGTGACGTACTAGTTATGGGAAGAGACAAAATCAAACATAATATGATTGACTGTGAGTTGTTATGTTTCATTGAGTTCGATGCTAATTTGTTTGTGAAGCATTTGTTATAGGCAACATTATTTGGTCTCATTCCTATCCGTTCAGAACGCACAATAAGAAACTGCCCTCCGAAACAAAATTATTAAACTAAAATCAGCGACCGACTCGAACCTAAACGTGAACATGTGTGATCAAGCGTGGAACACGGCATGTAACAAAAAGATCCAAATGCAGGACACTTGAAGAAAACTTTTAACTCTGCCTCCAAATCCTACAAAAGTACTATTGCCAGGTGCAAGTTCATCAACGAATTGGTCAGAGGTTGCTTAAAATGCCTCCTGGATCTCGTGCTTTTTGGTCTCCTTCCAAAGGCATTCAAGGCAACTTCTGCCGTTCTTCTTTTCCATCACTCTGCAAATCAGACGTTACACTGGCCTATTCTGCTAAAGAGAAAGCAGAAATTCTTGGTACTCTCTTTGACAATAATTCTACGCTTGATGATCGGGGAAATACACCGCCTACCATCCCGCGGTGTAATAGCTCTTTGCGTGACATACTTTTCACCCAGCGTGTAGTGCACAAAGCGCTTTTGTCCCTAGACATCAACAAGGCAAGTGGGCCGGATGGTATCCCAGCGGTTGTGTTGAGAACTTGTGCACCAGAGCAGACTCCAGTCCTGACACGTCTGTTTCAACTATCCTACTCCTCCAGTACTATTTCGACTACTTATAAGACTGCCTTGGTACACCCAGTACCCAAAAAAGGCGTGAGTCAATTCCACCCAACTATAGGCCTATTTCTATAAACTCCCTGCACTCCAAAGTGATGGAACAAATTATCAACTTCTTGGGTACCTAGAAGATCGTCAACTCCTCAGCGATTCTCAATATGGCTTTCGCCATGGCCGATCAGCTGGCGACCTTCTAGTTTACCTCACTCACCGTTGGGCACAAGCTTTAGAGAGTAAAAGAGAAGCTCGCGCGGCGAGCTTAGATATTGCGAAGAAGTTTGATAGAGTATGGCATAAGGCACTTCTGCCCAAACTAACTTCTTATGGACCCCCGGAGAAGCTATGCGATTGGATCGCCAGCTTTCTAAATGAACGGAGCATTAAATTCGTAGTCGACGGTTTGTGCTCCCTTTCCAAATCAATTAACACTGATGTTCCACACGGTTCAGTGCTGTCGCCCACGTTATTCATACTGCACATAAATGACATGATTTCCAGCAACAACATGCGTTGCTATACGAATGATAGCACGGGTGACGCCCTTTACAATGATCGCGTACAGCTTTCTCTTAAACAGCTGGAGGAGTGTAGGTCCAGACTTGTGTCTGAAATTGAGACTTCCCTGAATCATCGTTACTTTCAGCCTCAACATAGGCTCTTGCCGTACAAAGCCCAAGTACGTCCGCACATGGAGTACTGCTCACATCTATGGGCTGGAGCACCTTAATACCAACTTTTTCCACTTGATCGCATTCAAAGGTGGGCAGTTCGCTTTGTTGACAATTCCAAACTCACCAGCAAGTTGGAGACCTTAGAACACCGTAGGGACGTTAGCTCTCTATGTGTGTTCTATCGTCTTTATTATGGTGTGTGCTCTGAGGAACTGTTCGAAATTATACTACCCTCTGTCTTCTCTCAGCGGAACTTGCGGCCTAGAAACCTGTTTCACTTACACCATCTGAATGGCTGGCTATCTACAACCTCTAGATTTTCTAGATCATTTCTGCCGCGCATATACAGACTCTGGAACCAACTTCCTGCTGCGGAATTTTCTGACAATTATATCATAGGGGTATTTAAGGGCCAATCCAATCAATCAATTCCTCAAAGGCTGGCAACGCATTACCAGTACCTCTAGTGTTGCAAATGTACATAGGCGGTGGTAATCACTCATCAGGTGACTCGCAGGTGAGCTGGTTTGCCCGCTTTAATAGCGATGAAAAAATACATATCTAACGATATGTGTAAACAAAGCAGCATAACGAGCTAGTAAAGCTGATATTTATATATAACACGTTAACGTAAAATCATATTTAACTTCAATTTTGACTTATGTTAAAAATGAATGCATTGTAACTATCAAGCGGATATATTATCATCTTAACATTTAAAGCTAAGTTAAAGACTTAACACTACCAGGCCGTGCCTAATGCAACTTTCACCCTTATCCCCACGCAATAAAGCTGAAACTAGAAACGGTGTCAGATTTACGTTCATTTGCTGTGTATGTCCCAGTGGTCGTCAAAATTTTGACGAGTTCTGGTTCAAGTTGGGAATTTAAAGTACGAGTAGACGTCACACGCCCAAAATAAAAATAAAAAGAAATATAACATGGTTTTTTTAATTATTTCGGTAGAAAATTAAATTGACTCTTCTATAAAAGAATTGGATATATCAAAAGTTCACAACAAATGTTACAAAAGTTACATCGTATACAAGCATGGCGAGCTGCGATTCAGTGCCTAAACTTGTAAAAAAATACAAATATTCAAAAACGCAAACTTTCGTTTATTGTTTCTCAAACACCAATAAAGTGCTGATTAAAATTTTGCATACAAATTATCGTGTATAATACCACAAATATGTTAGCGTAAATAAATTTTACTTAGTTATTATAAGAAATAAATAACAGGCCTTTTTCCATATTATGACGGCTATTGGTACACTGTCGACTTTACCAGCGTTTACCTTAATTGTTGCCTTTTTAACCGACGAAAAAAAACGGAGGAGGTTCTCAATTAACGTAATTTTTTTTAATGTATGACCACGCATAACTTTTTACAAAGTTGTCCGATTTTAATAATTCTTTTTTTATTAGAAAGGGCACACTTCCAAGATGGTCCCACTGTCATCATGTTAGGATCTGATCATGATATCCTGGGGAAATTGAAGGAACTCTTCAAATTTTGGAGGCACGCTTACAGCGATTTTGGTTTTTGTCTCGGTATCCGTAGCTTTTTGGCTACTATTGCCGTATTATAGTACGAGTACGTCACGTGGCGATAAATCACTAAAAAGAAAGAAATAAAAATTTTTAACAAAAAATAGAACCGACTCAAAACGCACTAAAAAATAAAAAATAACTGTGTCATTTAGTTACTTTAACTTAAGCATATCTAGGAGGAGTTTAGTGCGTTTTGAGTCGGTTCTATTTTTTGTTAAAAAATTTTTAGATACATAATGCTATAAAATATTATGTCCCGCCAAAAAGAACTTTCTGTCTGAGCGGAGCGGAGGAAACTTTTTCAAGTGTACATTTGTTTTTTAAAGCTGCACATTGTGTTACAATTCGAGGATATCCTGCGCTACCAGAAACATTGAGTGTAGTTTTAGGAAAGTTTAATTTGATCGGTGGAGACACGGAATCCCAAGAGAGAGAAGTATAAAAAATTCACTTATTCATTCTCAACAACTAAGCTCTTAATTGTAATCACATTTGATATTAAGTGACGAGGCTAACTATGATGGAATTGAGTATGTTAGGAGTGTGATGACATCCACACCCCTTTCAGTTTGTACATGACATCGTACGGTAACTCCGAAACGGAGTATACGGTAAAGCACTTGGAAACACGTCTTTGCCGGTACTTAGAGTGCTAACTAGTCACAGCTTTAGTCGCCCACCAGCTATACTTGGAGCAATTAAGAAAATCTCAGTCTTTGATATCCTTCATTAAATCCACTGCGCATGTCATTGTGCAACTGATGT
Source organism: Mycalesis mineus (assembly GCA_034621355.1). Taxonomy (NCBI): domain Eukaryota; kingdom Metazoa; phylum Arthropoda; class Insecta; order Lepidoptera; family Nymphalidae; genus Mycalesis; species Mycalesis mineus. Next base: position 9,394,946 of record CM067882.1, read on the forward strand.
CGTGAAATACCGTTAAACGTTAGCATATAGATTATCATAATAACCCCCACGTCCGTCCACTGTACAGTGGACGGATTTATCATCACATAAGCCATACGGCTTGTAAATCAACCGATCAAACTATAAAACTGGTACAGACATCATAACAAGAAAGAAGTCACAAGTTACATACATAGATACTAACATGCAAGCAGTTCAGAGATTACAATAACATTTTTGTTGTTAGTAAAATTAAATTATGAAATATAATTCCAGGTATATAGCATCATTATTCATGATCAATTTGATCATAGACGATTAGAAAATGATATTTCTCTACTGAAACTGAAGTCAGAAGCAGTATTTAACGATTACATACAACCGGCATGCTTGTGGTATCCCAAAGCAGTAGAGAGAATACCGGGCACAGAGATTTTTGGTACAGTAAGTATATATTTTTTTATTAATTGACAATCAATAAGGCTTAACTCAGACTTGCGCAAGAAGCAAAGCGAAGTGATCAGTGATCTTGCCCACAGCATATTCATCTCTATTTTCCTAACACTGAAGTACAAAATTGTATTACACAAAATGAAAACAAGCATTGGCGCGCGTCAATTGCTTGCAGAGCCGTGTCGTGCGCCACCAGCAGTACCTAACCGTATCGGCAAGCGAGCTATCGTGCACGTCACGCATTGAGAATTTTAACGCGATACTTCGCTGTGTCTCTGCGCTAGTATAAGCTTAGCTTAAATTTAGTAGCAATAGTGCGTGTGTGAACAAAACGAATGTGCGGATGAACATTATAGAAATTTCAATGCTTTTAGCCAATTTTTTAAGATTACTTCCAATATGATTTTCATAAACAGCAACTGGGCAGGTGCACTACTGAAAGGAGTTGGTACAAAACTTAGTACCAACTCCTCTTAGTAGTGCACCTGCCTACCGAACTGGTAAAGTCAGTACAAATAGTTAAACTTGTTGAAATAAAAGTGCTTGTACACTAAGCCTAGTTTAAGTAAATGAATTTGAATTTTGAATTCGGATCATTCACATCCTAATTAATATCTTTCAGATCGTAGGATGGGGGTTCGAGAATACTGATGCCTTAGCACCACAGTTACGAAAAGCTAAAATGCCCATGGTGTCAGAGAGCACATGTATAAAGAGTAACCCTGTCTTTTACTCGAAGCTTCTTACAAACAACAACAAATTCTGTGCCGGCTATCGCAATGGTAAATTTACTTTTTAATACATAATTGTAATTTATCATCATGAGTATTTTACGTATTTACGTCCAGACCAGGCCTCGCTCCTTATTATAGGGTATGTAGCTTGGAAAATGTGACAATATTTGACTATTAATCTTCAGATTAATAATCGGGCTTCATAAGCAGGCTCTTAGCGGGCGATGGAAAGAGCAATGTATCTCTGCGTGATCGAATCAGAAATGAGGAGATCCGCAGAAGAACCAAAATAACCGACATAGCTCAGCGAGTCACAGAACTGAAGTGGCACTGGGCGGGGCACGTGGTTCGAACAGCTGATGGACGTTGGGGGCGAAAGGTACTAGAATGGCGACCTAGCACCCGAAAGCGCAGTGTTGGTCGACCCCCCACCAGGTGGACTGATGACATCAAACAGGTCGCAGGGAGACGCTGGGCACATGCGGCTCAGGATCGTTGTGTTTGGAAGTCCCTAAAAAGGCCTATGTCCAGCAGTGGACGTCCACCGGCTGTTAATGATGATGACGATGATGAATCTTCAGATGTTAATGATAATGACCGAGAGACTAATACCAACCGAATACTTAACGTGCTCTAAAGGATACGGGATGTAAAAATAGCAACGGTCCTACTCCAGACTTACATTTTTACTGCAGCTTTCTGAAAATTAAATAAATTCATAGTCATTTCTTTAGAATCTTGCAATTCATCGGCACAAAACCACTGGATCACCAAGAGAGATATATTTTTTTAACTGACTAAAAAGAATAAACATAGGAGGAATGTCATAGTAATAGATAGTCGGAATCTTTCATTTTTTTATTTCAATCTAATAGATCCAGCAAACGGCCTAGCAATTGCCTGATCATCTTATATCACAGCGTTAGATCGTATCTGTTAGAGCTAGGAACACGTCCTTTAATTGAGATAGTTTACATCCATCTATAATATACGAGTTTGTGATAATCATTAATAGTCAATAGTCAATAGTCAATAGTAAAGGGGAAAATAGAAAATGAGAATGTAGGTAAGATATGGCATAATTTAAAAAAATATATTACTTTTTAGGAACATCAGCATGCAATGGTGATAGTGGAAGCGCTTTTCAAGTATTCCTTCCAGACACAGCAAAGGATGAAAATCCCGACGCCGTTGGGGCTTGGTACGTTCGTGGAATAGTATCCGTCACATTATCAAGAGTAGACGCGGCCATTTGCAATCCAGAACAATATGTCGTATTCACAGACGTTGAAAAATATAAAATATGGATCGAAAGAAATATGGAACTTAAAATATAACTTTAATTAGCGCCAATAAATTAGAATCTACCTGGTTTGTAAGTTTTGTATACTATTATGAATAAATTTTTTTCCAGATGAGTTTTTAATTTTCATATTTTATTAAGCCGTTTACTTTTCTTGATAAATTAAAAATGACTTCTAGACTAAAAATATCTAAATGGCTAAACTAGAAAAGATACTTTGATCCCTTGTCTTCCCACAAAGTTTCATCATCATCATTATCAGCCTATTAACAGCATATATGTCTGGGATATGAAGCGTAGAAACACCACGCTGCTTCAACTCGAGTTGGCAGGCTTAGGGTGAGAATATTTCGTTAATTAACCATCACAATCAGATGCATATGATAAGAACCGGCTTAACGTGCTTTCCGAGGCTCGGGGGTGTAACACCACCAAGGTCCCGACCCCGGGCTTGGAATGTACTGAAAATTTCATAGAAGAAAACTGAGAATTATTCAGTGACATGTCCCAGGATTCGAAACCAGGACCTCGTGATCGAAGCCACACAAAAATCACGAAAAGTTTACATATTATGTTCATAAATTTAATGCCTTTCAACTGACTCTCCCAGATCAGATTAACCTAGTAAGATGGGGAAAAGCCTCGGAAAAATCTTGCTATACCTGTGGTGAGGCAGTGGGCACTGCAAGGCATTTATTGGTAGGATGCAAGGTGCTCCTGGACAGGGGTCTCTACTCACGCCGCCACGACAGAGTACTAGAAATCATACGTGAAGCTATAAGCCTTTCAGTAGCTAGGGCTCAAAAAGGGTTGACGACGAATAAAAAACAAACTAACTTCGTTAAAGCAGGCTCAAGTACAAATTCCACCAGCAAGCCTTATTCAATTCCGGGCTCTGCTCCTGATTGGACTATATTAATGGACACGTATGAAAAGCACTATAAAATTCCGAAAGACTTAGCTATTACGACATCTAGACCGGACATATTTCTTTTTTCCAAACAAATCAAACGTATAGTACTTGTTGAGCTTACAGTGCCGTGGGAAACAAACATCCCTAAAGACCATGTATTCAAAGAGAATAAATACTATGACCTTACTAATGAACTAACCAAAAATGGCTATGTGGTTAGTTTATACGCGGTAGAAGTGGGTGCGAGGGGTATACCAGCGAAGCCTCTCTACAACCTGCTAAAAGACCTTGGCCTTACTAGAAGTGCAGTAAGCTCCATATTGGAACGAGTGTCCAAAGCTGCTCTAGTAGGGTCCTTCCGAATATGGTTGGGCAGGGAGAATAACTTGAACAGAGGAGGTGAGTGTTGACGCGCGTCACTAAAGGTACCCTTAAACCTACACCCGTGTCACAAGTCTCGGGCTCTGTTCGGAGTTTTTCTCTCAGCCACGCGATGGACCCGGCACCCGCACGGTGAATCCATGGAATGCTAAGATATTCGTCTCTCTCTCTGATAAACTAATCTATGCACTGACATTTGACGGCGACCCTGGCGAAGTTGTTAAGGCCTTTTTTTTTTTTTTTTTTTTTTTCGACTACAAGTTAGCCCTTGACTGCTATCACACCTGATGTTAAGTGATGATGCAGTCTAAGATGGAAGCGGGCTAACTTGTTAGGAGTAGGATGAAATCCACACCCCTATCGGTTTCTACACGACATCGTACCGGAACGCTAAATCGCTTGGCGATACGTCTTTGTCGATAGGGTGGTAACTAGCCACGGCGAAAACCTCCCACCAGCCAGACCAAGACAAATTAAGAAAAATCTCAATCTGCCCCGCCGGGAATTGAACCCAGGACCTCCGTCTTATAAATCCACCGCGCATACCACTGCGCCACGGAGGTCGTCAAGTTAATTTAATTTAGGAATTTGGCCTGGTCAGTTACAGCGAAGATGTACTGCCTGTAAGCGATTTAGCGTTTAATGTCGATAAAATTACTGTGTCGTGTAGAAACCGAAAGTGATGTGTAGTTCATCCTTTTCTTCTTCTGTAAGTGAAGTGTTTCTAATTATTATAACGTGGTGAGGGATAGTTAATAGTACTTTGTAAGCCTCATGTGTCTGCTATTTCATGAGCACTATACTTGAACCGAAACAGAGAAAGAATAATAAATTTATTTATTAGGAGCAACTTAGGAGAAATGTTAAGTTAGTTAACTTATCCTAATAACGTAGCAAGAATACTGGCTGCATTTCCGCGTTGGATAGCCAGGCTAATCCTTTGCGCAAAAAATGAGCCAACCCTTCGAGAAACTGACGTAAAATCCTGTTCGTTCACGGTATTGAAGAAGCAGAGAAAGATGAGAAGTTGGACTCTGTCCTAAAGCCGGCAAGCCTAGAGCCGTGCTCATCGAGTTCCATGTTTTGACATTCAGAAATAAGCTGTGGTATGCTAAAACTGCTTTAAGAAATACAGGCATAACGCTCTCAGAGTTCCTTACTAAGGAGCGACCAGACATTTTCGTAGCAGCCCATCAGCGGCTTGGTATCAATAAGTGCTGGACGAAGGATAGGAAGGGAATATCTTTATTCTTCAACAAGATGGGTCTAGGTGCCGGGTGCGTACTCTTGCAGATCTGGAAGATATTTCTGCCCCAACGGCGGTCCCTGCGCCGGCAGCCCCTGTGGCTATACGCCCTGCTGCTCAAGGAAACCTAAGGTTCCACAGAAAATAGAACTCGTTATTAGTACTGCTAGGCTGTGTTGTGTGTGATTCCAGGCTTGTATTCATATCACTACTGCTACTTTTGTTGTACTGCATCATAGTTTGGTCTGGTATGTATTTCTCAGACGTAGCAAAGAATTTTAATATCGTTCATATTAACGTCCAGAGTATTCCTGCACATTATCCAGATATGCTCTCATCTTTTGATAACAAGTACATCCATGCCATTCTGATTTCAGAATCTTGGCTTAAGCCGTGTCTGTCTTCAATTTCCTATGCTCTGCCGGATTTTCGATTAATACGTAATGATCGGGATCACCAGACTGGCGGTGGTGTGGCCATATATGTGCGCTCTCACATACCTTTTACCATCGTTAATATATCGGATGCCCAAGCAACGCCGGGAGCAGAGCATTTACTGATTGAAGTAATTTTTTCTAGCGTTAAGCTCTTACTTGGCGTGTATTATAATCCTAGTCTTACTGTTGACTAGTTCTCTTACTTACTTACTTACTTATTTGAAATCCTGTTGACAAATTTATTCCTTTATACGAGTATGCACATACAATCATTATGGGTGACTTCAACACATGCCTTCTTAAAACAGACTCGCGCTCTACACGGTTGAAAACTTTAGTGAGGACAGCTAATTTACATATTTTCCTTTTAGCTACTCATTATTTTCCCAATTCATGCCCTTCTTTTCTTGATATTATGTTAGTTTCTTCCCTTGATCATGTTGCTAAACATGGCCAGTGCCCTGCTGATGCTTTTTCATAATATAGAGCAAAATCGAGAATCCTTCTGCCGCCAAATTTTGGTGATATGGACATAGATCTTCTGAGGGAAGATGCTGCTGGAATTTATTGGAAGAATGTCCTAGTTGGAACAACCATTGATGATAGAGTTGACAGCTTCAACTCTCTCCTTATTCAGTTGTATGACATGCATGCTCCAATTAGCCCCGTCCGGCTTCAGCACCTTCCTGCTCCCTGGCTTACTCAGGAAATTAAAACACTACAACTTAAAAAAAAAAACAGCTAAAACAAATATAGAAACAACAACAGTGATCTCAATAAGGACAAATATCATACTATTAGGAATCGCTGCAACAGGTTATGTAGAGATATGTAACGACGCCATATTCATGTGGAAATTTCTCAACTCACTTGTAGTTGGGAAAGCGCGACATAATAATCCCTCATGCAATTTCAATTTAGATCAGTTTAATAGCCATTTATCTTCTTTTGGAGGTATCGATGATGCCACAAAGTTGAATACTAAAAATCGACTGATAGCTTTACCCACTTCTGACAATCCTGCATTTATTTTCTGTCAAATTACTAACAGTGACGTTGAGAGAAGTATCCGTGAGGTCAATTATGATGCCGTAGGTACTTAGATTGCATTAGTCGTAAGATGATCATTCCTATCATTCATCTGTTAGCTCCTTTAATTAAATCCTTATTTAATTTCTCCATTCTACCGGTAGCTTTCCTTTTTGTTGGAAGGATGCTCAAGTGACACCGATTCCCAAAATATTGAATCCTAACTTCTCGGACTATAGGCCAATTCCTATTCTCAATTTCATTTCAATTTATATTCCTTTCTAAAGTTTTTGAGCGTATAGTCCATCGTCAATTCATCCTTTTACTTACCCGTCAGAACCTTTTCAATCCTTTCCAATCCGGTTTCCGTACTGGTCATAGTACGACTACTGCATTAGTTAACATTACTGAGGATATTCATCACGGCATGGATAACCAGCGTGTGACAGTGTTGGCCTTGCTAGATTTTAGCAATGCTTTTAATAACGTTGATTTTGACTTATTAATAGCAAAACTAGGTACTCTCAACATCTCCTGCAGTGATTGACTGGTTTCATAGTTAGGTACAGTCGCCGGTAGCATGTGCTGGTTGATTACACCGTGTCCAACTAATGCACGGTAACTGCCGGTGTACCTCAAGGTGCCGTGTTGTCTCCTCTTATTTTTTCTATTTTCATAAGTTCTATCACACATAAGCTAACTTCTCTCTATCACCTGTATGCAGATGATCTTTAAATATATGTTCAGTCCAAACTAAATGACTTGCCAATTATGATTGATTTGCTAAACAAAGATCTTGATTCCATAGTACAGTGGAGTAATGCTTATGGTCTCAAAACGAATCCATCTAAAACACAAGCAATAATTATAGGAAGTCATAATTTGGTTGCACGCATTGACTGGGCTAATATTCCTAATGTAATATTTGATGGAACGCGTGTGCCATTTAGTGACTTAGTTAAAAATCTTGGAGTCACTTTTGATAAATATTTTACCTGGGCTCCACAGTTAAGTGAGGTAAGTAGGAAGGTGTTTGCATCTGTATGGTCACTGCGTAGATTATGCAATTTTATTCCTCTATCTACCAAAATTGCCCTTGCCCAATCTCTACTTTTACCAATTCTCGATTACGCTGATACTTGTTATCTTAATTTGAGTGAGGAATTACTAAATAAACTTGAGCGCATTCAGAACATTTGTATTAGGTTCATATTTGGTCTTCGCAAATATGACCATATTTCCGAGTTTCGCGATAGACTCAAGTGGCCTTCGATTCGCCTTCACAGTAACATTTCACATTCTTTCACTTTTGTACAATGTCCTGCTCAATCCTACTGCTCCAATATACCTAAAAGAGATTTTCACTTCATCCATTCCACTCATTGTCGCTCTCTTAGATCCGAAGATAACCTAGTTCTAAAAATTCCTTCTCACAACACTTCCTTCTACTCTAAATCCTTCTCTGTGAAAGCTGCTCGGCCATGGAACTCCTTGCCTCTCGAAATTCGGCGTGCCCAATCGTTAGCTTCATTTAAACGGCTGGTGAATGTGCACTTCTATCCCCCCTAACCTCGTTATGACATCTCTATTATCACGCATTTATTTATCTGTTTATACTAAATTTTAACTAGTTGTTTACCGTCTCCCCTGAATATCGTCTTTGATGATGATGAGATTTTATTTGTTCTCTGTCTATAATTTTCTTTCATTTATTAATTTATATTTTTATGTGAATTCGTATAGGTACTTTTATATGTATGTATGTATGTTATGAATATATGAATGTATGTATGGTATGTATGTATGTAGGTATGTATGTAGAAATGTATGTATATATGTTTGCATTTAGTATTTTATGTAGGGCATAAGTATTTTATGTAAGTATATTTTTATTTGATAATTTGTTACTACAGTTCCTTTATTTGTGTGTACGTACACCCGAAAGGGGGCCCAAGGTGGTAGATTGGCGACCCCGCACCGGAAAGCGCAGCGTTGGTCGACCCCCAACCAGGTGGACTAACGACATCAAACGTGTCGCAGGGAGCCGCTGGCAACAGGCGGTTCGGGATAGTTGTGTTTGGAAGTCCCTAAAAAAGGCCTATGTCCAACAGTGGACGTCTACAGGCTGGTAATGATGATGATGATGATGATGACACCCGAACCTTCTCTAATGGATGCACTTTTCCTCTCCAATATTGGTCTTATCGCTCATTAGCGATAAGACCGCTGTACATTGTTTTTATTCCTAATGTATTTTCTATTTTGTAAGCTCTTTTCTTTGGTGTACAATAAAGAATATTTCATTCACATCGCATATGTGGGATGCGATGTACGAAAATCAGGACATTCTTGAAGGTAAAGTGGATTAGCCATGCATGTTTCATATTTAAAGAATGGTTAGAAAAATGTTGTGGATGTGACCGACCTTGACATTGGAATCGATTTTGTGAGATTTGATACAACTTTTAGAATGCTAAAATAGTAGGTATAATACTTGTTTCAAACTCATTTATCTCAGTCTGTGGTGATACCCTCATATAGTTGGGCTTTTGTAAAGATAAATGATATAATTATTTGACGCGCACTTTCAAAAGAGTTCACTCATTTAATTTTATACAAATACAAACATAGCAGGAGCTCACGATTAACTAATACAAAATAGTAACTGTACCTCTAATATATGTTGTATATGTGTTATTAGATCCAGGTTTCAGATTCGTGAATAAAAATGAAGGACATATTGAAGCTAGTGGTCCTATTAACTGTATTTGTAATAAAAGTAAGAGCCTATATGCCGGGATCCCTCTGTTGGTCGCACGCCCTTGTAATAAATCAGATTTAATTTTAATACTATATGAACCTAGATGGCCACCTGAGGATGAAAACAAATATAACGTTTATATGTTGAAGAATTTTTCAAAAAGTTCGATGATACGATTTACGTTGGATTCTGATGCTAGTGTAACGTTGGTAAGCATTTTCTTTATTCTTTTTATTTATCAAAAAAAATCGGGGTTAAAGTATGAAAATGCCGATATGTACTGGAAAATAAAAATTCGTTATTTTTTAAATTAAACATTTATATTTAATCAAAATAATTTATTATTTAATTATTATCTATACATTGCTGCCATCTAAAAGGAAGCTCATTTATGCCTTTGCGATAGAACTCTGGTGATCTAGATTCGACAAACTGTGTGAAAGCATTTTGCACTGCCTCCTGAGAAGAAATCTTTTTATCACGCAGAAAATTGTCCAAATCACGAAAAAAATGGTAGTCCGTTGAATCAAGGTCTGGCGAATATGGAGGGTGATGAGTGGTTTCTAATAACAGTTCCTGTAGAGTTAAAACGGTTGTTCTCGTGCTGTATGAGGTCTCGCGTTATCACTGCTAGTTTCGCTATCATTGTTCGAAGTTCGGCGCAGTAGACATCTGCCGTTATTGCTTGACCAGATCGGAGAAGCTATTGTGAATAACACCACGCTGAGACCACCAAACAGTTACTATTACCTTTTTATTGGTAAGCTTTGCTTTAGGACACTGTTGCGGCGTTTGACCTGGGGTCAGCCATTACATTTTCTGCTTACGATTATCGTAAAGAATCCATTTTTTATCACATGTCACAATTCGATCCAATATTCCTTCATTTCTGTATCAATTCAACAAGGCAACGCAAGTTTCAACACGCGTTTCTTTCTGCAGATCAGTCAAATCATTAGGCACCCATTTTTATTATGAGGTAGATATAATAGATTCTTAAATAATTATTATGAGGTATGAATGATAATGACGAGTCTGACAGGGTTCAGGCTTTCCGAGATCAAGGCACGACCCATGTTATCTACTCAAATCCTGGCGGCTATTGATTCTGACTAATCTTCTAATTACCTAGAATAAAGAAAAAGTCAGGCCTCGACCCTAGGAACTTGTGATATACATCCGCATAGACTAACTACTAATTATTATCAATTAATAATACTATGGAACCGATTAGTATGCGTAATTTTTAATGTAAAACTAACATCAGCTCCTAAAACATGAGTATAAAAATTGGATCTGCTTTGTTATTTAAACAAATTGACTGTATAGTGAAAATAGTAAAAACCATACTATACCATACCATACTATACCATACCATACTATACCATACCATACCAACCAACCACGTAATTTAGAAAATAGAGCTCAGAAAGACGGGGTAAGAGATATTTCTCTCATGATATAAATATTGAAATACCTACGCTTCAATGAACTTGATGTTTCTCACCATAGTCTTATGTTTTATAACTGGTCGAACTTGTTTACCGTCATGCTATTTATTTTGTAGTAAATAAAATAAAATGGTTGTGAATTTAACAGGGACAAAATACTTTAGCCTGCGGGGAAAGAAAGATCTACCAAAACTACGTTTGTCCCCGCCTGCAGCACCATAAAGTATTTATAATTTTATACAGATATAGTGATCCTTGTTTTACTCTTTTCAGTTCATAACTTCTAAGCAGTCGGGTTTTTTGTTTTTATAATAATAATTTTATTTGAGACTTTTTAGTTTTAGTTTATGGTATAGAAATGACACGGTACACCTTTTGCCTTTTTTTGTTAAAACGGCAATATAAATATGATATGATACTTATATTTTTGAAATGGTCTTTTTACGACCTTTCATTTGATACCCATATTGCTAAGATAAGAGAAAAAAATACACACATCCCCCCTTTTTCCCCCATTTACAGCCGCCATTTTGAAAATTTATATAGCTTATATCACTACCACAACTTTGACAAATTCAACGACACCTCACATGTCAAAATCCGTTCAGCCGTTTAGGCTACAGCCTAAACGGCTGAACAAATAAACATACAAACATACATACGCTCGAAAAACATAACCCTCCTTCTGACGCAGTCGGGTAAAAATAAAAGATTTTCATGGTGCTGTTGTCAGAAGAAATGTTTTGCTATCGTCTATTAATGCAATATATTAGAGCAATTTAAAGGGGCCTTTCTTTTAAGATATTATTTAGATATATCCTCATTTTCGGGCTTTTGACTATTCATTGGGGTTTATTCTATTTAATTTTGTTTTTTAAAGCACACATCTCTAGGAGGGGATCAAATAAGGAAAAAGTTATCCGAACCGATCAAGCCTCTTTCGAGTTTTAGTCCAACTAACAGCAATTTATTATAATGTATGTAGATATCGAGATTCCACAGATGTTTCATTGAACTTTTTTTCCTCAACACAGTCTGATGTTTAAAACCAATATTTCCTGTTCATTGTACCTACACATATGATACGCGTGTTGTTGCTTATAATGTATAGGGCATTTAGCGTTAAATCTTGAAAGCTTAATAGGAAAAGTAAATATAACTACTACTCGTATAATAAATTTAATTGCACAAAATATTTTTTAGTATATTTTATTAATTATATAATAGTGCAGTATATACTACTCGCATCTTATGTGCCTATACTGTTACTCATGCTTTTTTGTACTGATAACATTCACACATAATCTATATTAATATTATAAAGCTGACGAGTTCGTTTGTTTGTTTATTTGTTTGAACGCGCTAATCTCAGGAACTACTGGTTCGAATTGAAAAATTATTTTTGTGTTAAAGGACATTTATCGAGGAAGACTTTAGGCTATATAACATCACGCTGCAACTATTAGGAGCGAAGAAATAATGGAAAATGTGAAAAAAAACGGGGAAAATTATTCATCCTTGAGGGCTTCCGTTGCGTGCGCTGCGAAAACGGTTCAAGGTACCGAAAATATATGTACGAAAGAATTATTCCTCTTGAAATGATCTAAAAAAATGTCCAGGACAGTACATGTCTATTCTTTAAGATTAACTCACTAGAACAGTTTTTATGGTAATCAAATTTGGTCGAAATTAATGCATTTGTTAAGAGTTGTATCAACTTAATAATATTAATATTTATCCAAATAATTGTGTTGTTGAGTAAGAGTATTTAATTAGTTATATAGTTTCGGATATATTACAAAATTTCTAAAAACATAACACTGCCGCTATATCGTCCAAATTAAGTTGACCTCCTCCGTGTTATTTTATACGTACTGAATAGGAGTTAACATTTTGGTACTGATATTCTTTGAGAATTAGATCTTTGACCTTTTCTTTCAATTTATTTGGCATGGCAGACCATATTTATATAATATACGAAAAAAAATTGTTCGTTTTTTTAAACGGGCGAATCTCTAGATCTGCAAGTTGGTTTGTAAATTATTTTGTTTATTAAAAAGCTAGACTCAAAAGTGAAATAGACTATTTAATACAAACTATACACATCAGTTTGCCATAAATATATGTATTTTGTTAACGTTAATGTACTGTAATATTGTACAATGTTTAACAAAAATGTAGATTTTTAGTACACGGGACGCGACGGAGGATGTTGGTTGACGGGAAACTATAAAAAAAATTAAATTGAGAGGGGTAGCGGGGAAAAAGCACACTTTTAAAGTCTGTCTTTAAAATTAAAAGGGTACCTAAGAGGTTTTCACGCGGACGAAGTCGCGGGCGACTGCTAGTTAATTATAAAGAACTCCTTACTTAAATTCTCCATATTTTTGGTAATCATTTGATTTATTACTTACCATTGTTTTCATAGTTTTACAGTAACACACAACCTTTGGATTACTATAATAAGTATGTACAGTACAGTTAAATTTACAATTTAACTGTACTGTACTAAATTTAACTGTACTGTACATAATACTCTCTCCCTACCTACTCTACAGAGTAGGTAGGGAGAATAAGATGGAGGTTATCAAGCATTTATTTTAAGCTATTAAATGTATGATAATAGTTATTTCAATAATATTGTGCATATATTTTGTGAGTTCATTACCAGATGTATCAAGTCTAGCAAGATCGTGTATGTTTGTTTGTTTTGATCATAATAATTATAATATGAATCGTCATACGTATTCCAACATCTTTTATAATTAACTTTAGACTTTTTAGAGATTTAATAATTATCTCACTTAGTTTAACTTCAAATTAAATGAATAAATAATACAAATCTTTTTCAGATTGAATGCATTTCAAATATTATAAGGATTAAGTACATTAATTAGAACTATAAAATATTAGTTAATCGAATAGCAATGAAGCAGTTAGTCAGGGTGTATCCCATTAGTACCCCATACCGGGTAGTTCTATAGAACTGTTGGGATATTTTCCGGGCTGTCAAATTATATATCCCAATAGTTCTATATAGTACTGTAGTATAGTTTTTGCTCTTGACTTTACTTATAGCATATAAGTTATAAACTTTATATTATTTTAATTGATATTTCATTTTGTTTTTAACAAAAAAATGTCCCTTGCGACAAAAGCTAAGTTGTTAAAACCAAGTAGTAGTCCTGTCTAAAAAAATATTCTCTTATTTTAGAAGTTACAGAGTTACACAGTTTAGAAAAAAAAATTATATTAGAAACCTCATTATCATTAAAGACCTATCCATAAATATCCCACACGTATGGGTTTAATGAAAAAAAAAAATTGTTTTCCAGTTCTAAGTACGGGGAACCCCAAAAACTAATTGTTTTTTTTCTATTTTTGTATGAAATGTTGTGTGAAGGAATAAATCTATTTAGTAAATTTCTATAGCATAGTCCTTATAATTTCGGAAAAAGTGGCTGTTACATACATATACGGACAGAAAGACTTTACAAATCTATAAGGATTCCGTTTTTTGTCTGTGATTTCATATTATACAATAAGGAATTTGTCTAACCAAATTTGCTTTATTTACTCTGAGTAATACGAAACGTCAATGTCAGTATGTGTTTGACTATTTTGACAATGACAAAAACTGTCAAATGGACGCGCGAACGGCGTCATTACGAGCTCGAGTCATTTTGGATGTTTTGGAAAGGGTCCGGACAAAAATTAGTAAAACTTGTGAAAGTTATGATTTTTTACCAATTCTGAATTACCTAAATTCAGAACTGGGATTCAACCTAATGCCCACATGCAAAATTTGTCATCGCGAGTGTTTTCAATGCAAAATACAAAGATGGTATTTCGCCTCTACGAATGAAGTAAAAGTGAACCAAAAAGTAACGAATTCAAGTGGATTATTCAGGTGATTTAACTGGAGGTAACAGATTTATAAGCTTCTCGTCATTGTTTGGTAAGAAAACTGATATCTCATTTGATAAATCGTGTAATTGCGCGTCAATTTTCTATTGGAGTTTCAATTCATTACTCATGTAAAACTAACTCTACAAATGTTAATATCAGCCCTCATAGTGCAGTGGTATGCACATTTGATTCATAAGAGTAGGCTTGGGGTTCGATTCCTGTCTTGGCCGATTGAGACTTTGTTAGCCCAAGTATAGTTAGTAGAAGGCTTCATTCGTGGCTCTGTAGGCAACAAGACTGCCAAGGGATTTGATATTCTAGTGCAACGTCATGTAGAAGACAAAAGGGGTGTTCTGTGTACTGTGTGTTCATCCTAGTCCAATAATAAGTTACCCCGCTTTCATTGTATTGCATGATCACTTGCTATCTTGTGTGTTTGCGTCCGAGGGTTGTCAAATAGTTAGTGATAGTAAAAAAAAAAATTAAATAAAAATAATTGTTAAAGATTGAAAGAACAGTTTAATGTTAAACACTTACAAATATTTTATTTAACTTAATTTCTCTGACTGACTGGCTGCTATGTATCCTGTGTGTTACAAAAAGTTTTGTGTTTACACCAAGTGACCAGATCTCACTTGTCTGTGAGTTATATCATTTCTAAAATTAATAATTAATGCAATGTGTAATAATTGAAATCTAGTAACAATTTACATTTATGTATGTGCATGTAAATTTGTTATGTCAATCAATGTTTGCAGTATTCAGTGTGTTATAGTTTTGTACTTGTACCAAGTGACAAGGTCTCACCGGCTTGAAGGTGATAACAATTTTAAAAATTAATTACTAATGCAATTTGTGAATGCAATTTGTGTGATTGAAATATGTTGAGGAGGACACACATGTAGCGTAGCGGCATCATTCACATTATAAAAATTACAAAAAGTTCACTTAGTTGAAGTTCTGAACAACACTGCTTCACTGGTGTGTGTTTCCTGGCACCCGTGCATATATCTGTTAGACTGTTGCTAGAGGTACTTGTTATCTGTTGGATGCAGTGTCATCTACCCAGGTTTCTTATTAAATGGAAAATAAAATGTTAAAAATAAACATATGCAAAATTAATAACAGTTGTGATATAAAATTAAAAAGATTTGTAAGTTGAGGTCAGAATAGACCGAGCGATGATTGGGACTTTTGGCCGATACTAATTTACATCGCTTATGGTTAAGTTTAACTAAATGCAGTTTTGGTAAAAACAATTAGTGGAAAAGTATTTACACAGTGTTATGGTCTCCGCTACACACTACTAGTAGTAGATTCATGTTCTAAGTACCGCCTTCTTCTTCTTTCTTCCCGCACTTGGCCACGAAGTTGGCCGTTGTGCGTGATTCCTCCGGTGTTGGTCCCCTCTGGTTTATTCCAAGCAGCCGAGCTCGTTCCAGAAGCTTAGGAGGCCGCCCAGGTCGCCTATCGCTTCATGGAGTGTCGCTGAGGAACCAATGTAGGTTGCTTGTTGCTCCGACACACTGCTGCATCTAAGCATAACATGTATCGGTGTACTGTACTTTGGTACTGTTTTCATAATGACAAGATGCCGCCTCTTGATACTGCGTCAACTATTGTTTGCGTGTGCTGTTAACGCTGCTAGTTTCAGGAGAAGTGCTCGCCGTGGTGTGTTCAAAAAAAAAATAAAAAAAAAAAAAAAAAAAAAAAAATAAATAAAAAAAAAATGCGTACTGCGAGCTGTTTCCTGCGAAGTGTTGAGAAGCACTGACTACCAGCTGCAATCTGCCTACAGTTTTAGACGGATCTACCTACGGTTTTAGTTCGTTCATTCTTTGATCAATTCGATCTACCTGCGGTTGTTTCGCTTATTCTTCGGTCAGTCCGATCTACCTGCGGTTAGTCCGATCTACCTACGGTTGTAGTCTGTTTATCCTTCGGTTAGTCTGATCTACCTAAGGTTTTAGTCCGTTTATTCTTCGGTCAGTCCGATCTACCTGCGGTTGTTTCGCTTATTCTTCGGTCAGTTCGATTTACCTGCGGTTAGTCCGATCTACCTACGGTTGTAGTCTGGTTATCCTTCGGTTAGTCTGATCTACCTAAGGTTTTAGTCCGTTTATTCTTCGGTCAGTCCGATCTACCTGCGGTTCTTTCGCTTATTCTTCGGTCAGTCCGACCTACCTGCGGTTAGTCCGAATTTGCCTACGGTCTTAGTCCGGTTATCCCTCGTTTAGTCCGATCTACCTGCGGTTAGTCCGCCCATGTTGCGGTTCGTCCGCCCATCATGCGGTCAGTCCGCCCATCATGCGGTTTGTCCGCCCAACATGCGGTTTGTCCGCCCAACATGCGGTTTGTCCGCCCAACATGCGGTTTGTCCGCCCAACATGCGGTTAGTCCGCCCATCATGCGGTCAGTCCGCCCATCATGCGGTTTGTCCGCCCATCATGCGGTTAGTCCGCCCATTATGCGGTTCGTCCGCCCATCATGCGGTCAGTCCGCCCATCATGCGGTTTGTCCGCCCAACATGCGGTTTGTCCGCCCAACATGCGGTTAGTCCGCCCAACATGCGGTCAGTCCGCCCATCATGCGGTCAGTCCGCCCATCATGCGGTTAGTCCGCCCATCACGCGGTTAGTCCGCCCATCATGCGGTCAGTCCGCCCATCATGCGGTTAGTCCGCCCATCATGCGGTCAGTCCGCCCATCATGCGGTCAGTCCGCCCATCATGCGGTCAGTCCGCCCACCATGCGGGTAGTCCGCCCAACCTGCGGTGAGTACGCTCAACTTCAAGCCTCAACGATTGAACATGCTGCGCGTGCTGCGTGCCTGTGAAGGTACATGCTACGGGCCTGTGAAGGCACATACTGCGCTCCTACGACGGCGCATACTGCACGCCTGCGATGGCGCATACCGCGCGCGCTCCTGAAGCGATGCATCGAGCGTTCTTTTGGAGGCGCATCTGACTGCTCGTCTGCTACCTCGGTGAGGTGAAAGATGACGGTGATTATGACAATGTGCATTGAACTCCCTCAGTGCAAGTGTCATATTTCGAGCTCTACAGGCCTGTATGTAGTGGCTGTCAGGCAGGCTTGTATGAGAGGTGCATTTCCAGATCCAGCCGTTAGAGACTGGTAACGCTGGTCCCGGTCCACGTGATGTCAGGGTCGGGACGACCCCTTTGTCAGGAACGGCCGAATAAGGAATTTGTCTAACCAAATTTGCTTTATTTACTCTGAGTAATACGAAACGTCAATGTCAGTATGTGTTTGACTATTTTGACAATGACAAAAACTGTCAAATGGACGCGCGAACGGCGTCATTACGAGCTCGAGTCATTTTGGATGTTTTGGAAAGGGTCCGGACAAAAATTAGTAAAACTTGTGAAAGTTATGATTTTTTACCAATTCTGAATTACCTAAATATACTTATAAAAACTAGGCAATTTATATGTAACGTACAAACAAGATATTGATATCGACATTTCTTTAATTTTGTCCTAACTAAACTCTAATACGGTGTATCAACAGTTCTATAGAACTAAAATTAGGGGGTACTACTGGGATGCACCCTGTGACGATCATAATCGTACATACTATAACAATATATATATATGTAAAATATGAAAATGTGTTTTATTAAAGAATAGTAAAAAGGTAAACAACAGCGTTTTATAAATAAACGAGTAATTAGTAGTTTCTTCTAAATGAACGCAAAATCGTGAAGCGTTCCACATTCAAATTTGTATCCATAGTGTATGTTAAGCACGCCCTGAGGGCTACTGGAAACGGAAAGTGACGTTTTAACAAATGCAAGATTGCGGTGCGCTGTGCATGTGTGATACGCACTCGTCATTAATATGAAAATACGGCGTTCCGACCGTAACGCGGATTCATTGCGTTACACTATGTTTTAATCGAATGATGAATTTAATACATAGAAGTCGATTATAAATAGTGTGAGAAGGCATATATGGAAAGAGATTTATAAGCAATAATCCATCAAGTAAGGCTATGCACCCTTACTAACAAATATAGAATTTAATAAAATAAATTATTGAATTATGTGATAGCAAGACACATAACTATATAAATATATTAACAAATCTTCATATAAATATGCCTTGACAGCTTGGGCATTTACACAATAAAATACGACCGTTGTATTTATACCTATTTTAAAGCTTTTTGAACGTTATGCGCCTCGTAACGAGGTATAATCATCTGAATGTTCGAAGAGTGAGATACTGGTGCTTACATTTGGTTCAGCTCTGAATCTACATCTGACGAGGTGTTTGAAACGGATGTCTGAGCTCTATGTTGACTTACTGAGTGCCTTATTCTCTTCTAACTTCTCACAATTAGAACCCAATATCCAGAGGAACACACCTCTATAATATGTGCTATTTTTCGAACGCCTTACACCTCGGTATCGAGGTGTGAAATTAAGGAGGAACACACCTATATAACTTGTGCCGTATACATTTCTCTCACAAAGAAATGATTTGATATATAAATCCACGAATGGGGAGGCTCCGGTTTGTCTAAAAAGAGATTCGATTATTAGATTCTTTCCACAGAATCGTGTCGGTTCTTTGAACGGTTCGGTGAGCTGTGCGACACGGTCCAACGCAGAATGTTCTAGCAACTAGCGAAGTCTATTGAGACATTAACGGAGGCTGCATTCACGTAGTGTGGCTATCATATTATATTGTGATAGAGGTTTTGCGGTAACCCTAACTCGGCCCGGGCATCATAGAACTAACATCTCCGGAAGCGGGCCACCGTTATATGCGCATCTTTCAATAGAAAGATGCCATCGATCTGAAGTTCGTCTGAGGACTTACTCGGATCGCTCTCACAGCAGAATAAACACCACTATCATTTATCATGTGTCTAGAAATACCACTCTAATATTGATTGGAATTTTAAGTTCTTAAGAGAATTTGATTCTAATCACATTTTTTTAAAATTATACAATACACGAAGAGGCCACATAAATGGGGATCACTTCGTGTAATACAGTAAGAAAGGATGAGTTTAGGGATAGTCAAGATTTATTTATGGTTGCATGAATTTTATCTTCCGAAACTCTAAAAGTACTTGAGTTATTTATTTACTTTGATAATAGCGTTCTAATCGAAAGACGATCACGTGCCAATCTAATACTTTTAAATTAAAAGTGTAATAACCTTTAGAAAGATCTAAAACATGATGTAAATTTTGTTTATATTTATATGTGACGAATGTTTGGGTTTGTATGGGACTTCGAAACAGTTACAACCCGTTAGTCATAATCCTAACAACAGTGTTTATAGCAAATGTTATTGGTCAGGAGGAAGAGGGATGGAGTGTTTTAATAAACCCTGTTGTCTCTTTTCAACCCTGTAATGGCACTTACGATATAGATATAATTTATGAACCTGGCCTACCTCCAGACGAAGAAAATACATATAATCTTACATTACACAAAAACTTTCTCTTACATACTAATATAGTGGTAAAATTTGATTCCGATACACTATTGTTACTGGTAAGCATAATTTTTCTTCTTAGCAAATTGTATTTATGCATCACTATGTAACAGTGAGAGAGCCTGAGAGGGGGCTTTTGCATTTATACAAAACCCAGCAGATGATTTCTTTTTATTACATGTTACCCTGACTGCAATCTGGAATCGAACCCACGACCCTTGCCTTACAAATCCACTGTGTCACGGCAGCAGTTAAAATAAATATAATAAATAATGAACATAAGAAACTATAGTATTTTTTATGTTTTTGAGTACTCCCCAATGAGCCCTTTAGGGCGCACGTTTAGGGCAATACGTTAATTATTTCGATAATCAGAAATACTCAAGTAGAACGAAAAATTGCAAATTTATTACCCTCCTAGTTGCTTAGCTTAGACTCTAATCACTCAAGTAACGCAATTATGTATAAGTGACTTTATATTTATCGTGGCTTTACACTTGAATGTATAATATAATTATATAAAGGAACTTAAGCTTTAATTTGTTGTATTTTACATCATCATTCAAATGCCTTTTATAAAATTTCTTTACAATGCGACAGCATCTTATATATGTGACAAAAGGCATGCATATTCGACATTTCGTACATTTAATTGGAAAAGTTTTGGGTTTTATTGGAAATGTATGTTGTCGAACATAGGTAAAATTATTAAATGTTTTATTTTTCAAAATAAGTATAATAAACCAGCATCAAGGAAAATCTACGACCAGTATTTGTTAATCTCTGTCAAGGTGTTTGCATTTTATTAAATCCTAACAGGTTTGGAGAAATAATTAATAATTCGAGAAATAATTTAACGATTTGATGACATAAGCATACGCGATGTTGAAAAATTGCAGCTCAAAGCTAATCTAAACCAAGATTAAGTTTCTTATATCTGACTTTGGGAAAGCTTGGGTTTAAATAGACAAAAATTTTCTATACCTAGCACCTAATAGGAATAAGGATGGATATATTATTTCTTATCCCTAACATAAATTATCATAAGTTCTCTGAAATAACTTTAATCTATATATCTTGATCGGATTAAACCTGCCTAAATATAATGGCTAGTTATCCAACGCGAAAATGTAGCCAATATTCTTGTTACCATTCCACGTGGGGCGATTAGTATAGTTATTAGGATAAATTAGCTTAAATTCCCTATTGTATTTTTTCTCAATACAAAAAAATATCTAATGCCATATCAGCGTTTAATTGAATTCAGCTATTAATTTGAAATTAAAACAAATACTGCAATTTAATTTATGCGAATAGAAATACATTATTTTTCATAAAATTGTAATAGTTGATAATATAATTTTATATTCAACGAATATTATAATTTATAACACACATTAACTGTGTAATATTTTGTAATAATTTATTCAATATCAAAAGCTAAACAGTGCAAGTCTAAGAATACCCAAAGTACTAAAATTCTTGATAGTTTTGCAGCTACACAGAGTATTAACTTTAGTTCTTGTGCAGAGGTCGTGCAGGTTATTCCATTCGCACCTATAAATAAATACACGCTCTATTACTAGCTTTTGCTGGATCAAAATAATAAATAAGAAAATAAATATATAAAACCAAAGTTAAGTATCGAGAATTTAAAGTTCAGTTACTTAAAAATTAAAAAAAGATACTGAATTTGTCGCATACATTAAGTAATAAGTAGCAGAATAGCTCGTAGTTACAAAGTGAAAAAAACATAAGTGAAGTTTAGTTTTTGAATATAGCAGTGAAGCAAGTGATATTATTAGTAATCTTTGTGGTAAAAGTGCGTAGTGATGATGATAGTGGATGGGAATTTGTAGGCACGCCTATAGCAGCAGCGCATCCCTGTAATGAATCTGATGATATGTCTCTTTCTTTCGAACCCGGTCGACCTCCGGAGGAAGAGAATTAATACAACCTGTTTTTAAACAAAAAAATATCCGAATCATTCAGTGATTACTTTGAAATTTGATAGTGCTACTAGTATTACATTGGTAAGATCTTATTATCTAGCGCATGCTTATGATTTTTTAAGAGATTTATCGAGTAACGTAAGGAATGTCCAATTTTAATTAATTACCTCATTGAAGCTTTTATTAAGCTCTACCTGAATTTAATCTTTGGGTTTTCATAGATGTGTTAAGTTTAGAAGGAATACTTATATTTAGTTTAATTGATAGGGAATTTTCATCGAGCATTAATAAATACAAAATATACGCAAACGAAGTCGTTGATATCAATTAGTGTTTTTTTTATTTTTGTTAGTATGCTACAAGCTACGATAACGATTTAAACTATGTAACCGATTACTAATTTAGTTCTACCTTAAGTACTTACAAAAGTCATACAAATCAAAGTCTAAAGTATTATGATGATTCCAACTTAATATTTTATCAAAGTTAGTCGAATCCCTATTCTTGTGTAGGTCCTTAAGAATCCTTGCTGTCTTATTAGCGATATTGCATTCTATACTAAAGCCAAACTCGATTGAGAATGCTTGTCAACAAACAAATTAAAAATGAAAGTAGAAATCACTAGACATTTTACACCTAATTTTTGTAGTTAACTTGTTAATGACAAATTTTTGACAAAAATTAGATCAGTAAGCTTAAAACTAATAAATATACTCAATATCTTTTAAATATGATTTTATAAAAAACAAAACATAATTTTAAATTTATTAGGCATAAAATGTGTTGCATTTTCTACCTTCATTTTAAATTTGTTTGTTGACAAGCATTCTCAATCGAATTTGGCTTTAGTATAGTTTCGAGTATTGGGATTTCCACTCCACACTTGATTTGTATCCAATTCCTTTAGCGTTCATAAGGAAAATAGCAAATGACAAAAACACATGGTTTTTATCCTTTAATGATCATTGATAATACTGATACAATATGTACGTAGATGTAATAGCTCAGAACTGAAGTGGCAATGGGCGGGGATCGTGGTTTGGGGCCCAAGGTGCTAGAATGGCGACCGGAAAGCGCAGTGTTGGTCGATCCCCCACTAGGTGGACTGACGACATCAAACGGGTTGCAGGGAGCAGCTGGCCACAAGCGGCTCACGATCGTTGTGTTTGGAAGTCCCTAAAAAAGGCCTATTTCCGGCAATTATGGACGTCCACCGGCTGATAATGATGATGATGATGATGATGATTATGTACGTTGGTAGTTATAAGAAAACGTAATTTGTTTGTTACAGACCGATAAAAGTTATGCTAGAGTGTCTGTCAACCCGGACAACTCATTCACAATTCGATTCTTCAAAGAACACGACGGAGTTGGTTTAATTGTAAAAGGACTTATACCTGGAGTCATTCCATATCTAACAAGTGTTGTAATTAATACTAAAGAGTATTGTTCCAATCCTATAGTGGTAAGTAATGCAGATTTAATTCTAACAATTCTTTTCTTACTATTGGTGAAGAAGTAGAAAGAAAAAGCCACAGAATCGAGATTACCAAAATTTCGCAAGACAGAATACTAGAAATTTGCTGTTCTGAGCCGAAGGGTAATTTGTTAAGTATCTATTTGTCTGAAAGAACAATGGCAAGATTATACCTGAGTGAATTCGGAGGCGTCTACAAATGTGACTTATACAAAACATAGTAATAAAATTCGTTATTATTTTATACTAAATTAGTTTTACATGTAAAAGCTGAGATTAAATTAATCAATAAATGAACATTTATTTGCTTAAATTCATATCAAATGCTGGTTCAGAGTCAAAAGTGTTGCCACTTTAGAAAATGCACGCTACGCTATGCTATTTCTTTAGTATTCGTTGGTAGAAAAAATGGTTAGTAAAAAAGCTATAATGGCAACACTTAGTGACAATGTCATGTTGACAATCGAATGGCAAACTGTCATCACTTACAGTGCTTGCCTATTCATTGTTACTTTAAAATGTCAATAACTTTTTTGTAGCCGCGTCAAATGAAAAATCTTGGTGATTATGTTTATGAAATAGAATCACTATGGTTCTTACATTTTTTCCTACATAGACGCTTCAAATAGATTTCAGGTAAAATGTTGTATGAGTTCTTGCCATTGTTCTTTTACCGACAACGATTTCCTGTGTACCAAATCAAGGCACCGCTGACACATTTTTGTAGTGCAATATTATCCAGCTGAAAAGCTAAATTAGATACTATTCAAGAAAATATTAGAAGTAGCTTTTGTACACACCATTAACATATATAAAAATACATTTCAGGGTATTCTTGATGGTTTCTTACAAGGATACCAATATACAGCACAGACTCCAAAAAGACCAAAAGAGAACTGTGGCAGACGACAAGTAACGCACACAGAGCTGATTGTTAATGGAGCTTTGACGAAACCAGGAGATTGGCCTTGGCATGTGGCTTTATACAGAATTGATCGTTCAACTATTAAATATATCTGCGGTGGAACACTCATTTCCAAGATTCATGTTTTAACAGGTAGTTGTTTTAATTCATAAGTATGAATATAAGAAATTGAAAAGCCGAGATTGTACAGTTCGAATTGCATAATTAAGTACCACCGAATATTTCCCTCTTTTGACTGCCTCGTTGGTCTAGTGATTAGCCTATGTGGCTTCGATCACGAGGTCCTGGGTTCGATCCCTGGGTCGGGTCATGGAATAATTCTGAGCTTTTTCATTTTTCTATGAAATGTTCAGTGCATTCCAAGCCCGGAGTCTGGAAGTTGGTGGTGTACACCCCCATACCTCGGAGAGCACGTTAAGCCTACGGTCCCAGTCACTATCATCAACATCTGATAGTGATCATTAATAAATGAAACATTATCACCCTAAGCCCGCCAACCCGCATTGGAGCAGCGTGGTGGGTGAACGCTCCATATTCCCTCTCCTGTAAGGAAGGGAGGCCTGACCCTGTGGTGGGGCGTTAATAGGCTGATAAGATTGATTTTAAATTTTTTGGTGAAACTACTTCAATAAATATCAAAATAAGTATGGTTCATTAATAAATAAGATTATCATTCTATATATTATATATACAATAATATCATTAGTAAATAAGATTTTTTAAGTTTTTAGAAACATATTCATGTCTTTACTCATACCTTTTAAAATGATTTCTTATGTTTCTCCTTACTAGTGGATGGCTGCGTGATAATTGGGTGTATAAACCATTTTGAGTTGACCATGAGTTTTTAAAAATTTGTGCGCAATCGGTTCACTGCTTTGAACTGTGTGTGACGATCATAATCGTACATACTAACATATATAGTGATACTAAAAATAATTAAAATATATATAAATATATATATATACATGTAAAATATATAAAAGAGTTTTATTAAAGAATAGTAAAACGATAAACAACAGTGTTTTATATTAAACGAGTAATTAGAAGTATTTTCTAATTGAATGCACAATCTTGAAGCGCTCCTCATTCAAATTTGTATACATATTGTATGTCAAATACGCCCCGAGGGCTGCCGGAGACGAAAAGTGACTCAGTGTTTGAGCGATGCGCGATGCGCGATGCGCCGCTCCGCCGCTCCGTCTGTCTCTGTGTCCGCTGTGTCTAGTCTGTGCTCCGCGTCTGTGTCGTCCTCTGTGTCTTCATCGAGCGATGAATATAATACATAGAGGTCGATTATAAATAGTGTGAGAAGGCATATATGGAAAGAGATTAATAAGCAATAATCCATCAAGTAAGGTTATGCACCCTTACTAAGAAATATAGAATTTAATAAAATAAATTATTGAATTATGTGATAGCAAGACACATTATAATATAAATATATTAACATCTTCATATAAATATGCCTTGACAGCTTGGGCATTTACACAATAAAATACGACTGTTGTATTTATATCTATGTTAAAGCTTTTTGAACGCATAACACCTCGTAACGAGGTATACTCATCTGATTGGTTGAGGAGTGAGATACTAGCCACTTACATTTGGTTTAGCTCTGAATCTGCATCTGACGAGATGTTTGAAACGGATGTCTGAGCTCTATGTTGACTTACTGAGTGCCTTATTCTCTTCTAACTTCTCACAATTAGAATCCAATATAAAGAGGAACATACCTCTATAAAATGTGCTGTTTTCGAACGCCTTACACCTCGGTATCGAGGTATGAAATTAAAGAGGAACACACCTCTATAACTTGTGCCGTATACATTTCTCTCACAAAGAAATGATTTGAGGGGGGGGGCTCCGGTTTCTCTAATAAGAGATTCGATTATTAGATTCTTTCCACAGAATCGTGCCGGTTCTTTGAACGGTTCGTTGAGCTGTGCGACGCGGTCGGCGCAGAATGTTCTAGCAACTAGCGAAGTTTATAGAGACATTAACGGAGGCTGCATTCACGAAGTGTGGCTATCATATTATAATTATTAAGTTAGACGTTTTGCGGTAACCCTCACTCGGCCCGGGCATCATAGAACTAGCATTTCTGGTAGCGGGGCACCGTCATATTGCGGGATGGAGCATATGACCATCTTTCAATAGAAAGATGCCATCGATCTAAAGTTTGTCTGAGGACTTACTCGGATCGCTCCGCGTGCGTTTCTGTATTACCACAATGTGGAGCAATAGTATGACCATCTTTCAATAGAAAGATGCCATCGATCTAAGGTTTGTCTAAGGACTTACACGGATCGCTCTGTGTGTATCTGTGAAACCACTCTTTTATTGATTGGAATTTTAAGTTCTTAAGAGAATTTGATTCTAATCACATATTTTGGAAATATACGATACACGAAGATGCCACATAAATGGGAAACACTTCGTGTATTGAAAAATATAAGGAATTAAGTTATAAAACATGAAAGAAGGGGCCACATATATGAGAATCAGTTCATGTATTACAGGGGAAAGTGTGAATTTAGGGATAGTCAAGATTTGTTTATGGTTGCATGAGTTTTATCTTCCGAAACTCTAAAAGTACTTGTGTGTGTTACTTATGGACATAACATTGATAATAGAGATCTAATCGAAAGTAGATCACGTGCCAATCTAATACTTTTAAATTAAAAGTATAATAACCTTTAGAAAGATCTAAAACACGATGTAAATTGTGTTTGTATTTATATGTGACGAATGTTTACCTTTGTATGGGACTTCGAAACAGTTACATGTGCTTAGATATATAATAGGGGTTAAAGTATATAATTGCCGTTTTACTGTAATAGGTACTTCGAATTGACATAGAACCTTCATGGTTTAAGATTTTAAAGTGAAACTTTTTTCATACGGTATCTGTGTAGTTAGTTCTTCTTTTAAAAAATGTGCAACATTCAATTATTAACTTTCAGTTGTTTTTTTTATTCAGCTTAGACAATAAAGATGGATACTTCGAAAATTCGTGTGATTTGTGAATACGACTTCCGACGCGGAATTGGAGAGGAGACTGCTAATGAACGCACTGTGCGACTTTGGTTTAAACGCTTTCGTCATAGAAACTTCAATTTGAAGAACGAACTACGTAGAAAACCGCCCACACAGGTGAATAACAATGATTTGAAGGAGATGGTGGAAGCCGATCCGAGGCAAACTATCAGGCAATTAACGACATGGCTTAACGTTACTTTACCAACAATATTGACTCATTTGCGTCAAATCAATAAATTAAAAAAAAAATGAAAAATGGGTGCCTCATGATTTGACTGATCTGCAGTAAGAAACGCGTGTTGAAACTTGCGTTGCCTTGTTGAATCGATACAGAACTGAAGGAATATTGGATCAAATTGTGACATATGATGAAAAATGGATTTTTTACGATAATCGTAAGCGGAAAATACAATGGCTGACCCCAGGTCAAACGCTGCAACAGTGTCCTAAAGCAAAGCTTACCAATAAAAAGGTAATGGCAACTGTTTGGTGGTCTCAGCGTGGTATTATTCACTATAGCTTTCTCCGAGATGGTCAAGCAATAACGGCAGATGTCTACTGCGCCGAACTCCGAACAATGATAGCGAAACTAGCAGTGAAAGAGCCTCGTCTTATGAATCGATCTTCACCATTATTGCTCCATGATAACGCGAGACCTCATACAGCACAAGAAACCGTTTTAACTCTACAGGAACTGCAATTAGAAATATAATAGGGGTTAAAGTATATAATTGCCGTTTTACTGTAATAGGTACTTCGAATTGACATAGAACCTTCATGGTTTAAGATTTTAAAGTGAAACTTTTTTCATACGGTGTCTGTGTAGTTAGTTCTTCTTTTAAAAAATGTGCAACATCCAATTATCAACTTTCAGTTGTTTTTTTTATTCAGCTTAGACAATAATTTCGACCCTCCATATTCGCCAGGCCCTGCTTCAACGGACTACCATTTTTTTCGTGATTTGGAGAATTTTCTACGTGATAAAAAGTTTTCTTCTCAGGAGGCA
Source organism: Mycalesis mineus (assembly GCA_034621355.1). Taxonomy (NCBI): domain Eukaryota; kingdom Metazoa; phylum Arthropoda; class Insecta; order Lepidoptera; family Nymphalidae; genus Mycalesis; species Mycalesis mineus. The sequence goes on from CM067882.1 coordinate 9,423,416, forward strand.
GTGCAAAATGCTTTCACACAGTTTGTCGAATCTAGATCAGAGTTCTATCGCAAAGGCGTAAACGAGCTTCCTATTAGATGGCAGCAATGTATAGATAATAATGGTAATTATTTTGATTAAATAAATATGTTAAATTAAAAAAAAAAACGAATTTTTATTTTTCAGTACAAATTCGCAATTTCATACTTTAACCCCTGATAGATCAGTCAGTATAGTGCTATAATAAATATTGAGTCCCGCCAAAAACAACTTTTTCTCTGAGCGGAGTGGAGGAAACTTTTTTAACTGTATATTTGTTTTACAGCTGCACATTGTGTTACTATTCGAGGATATCCTGCGCTACCAGAAACATTGAGTGTAGTTTTAGGAAAGTTTAATTTGATCGGAGGAGACACAGAATCCCAAGAAAGAGAAGTATAAAAAATTCACTTATTTATTCTCAACAGCTAAGCTCTTAATTGTAATCACATTTGATGTTAAGTGACGAGGGTAACTATGATGGAAGTGAGCATGTTAGGAGTGTGATCACATTCACACCCCTTTCGGTTTGTTCACGGCATCGTACGGTAACGCTTAATCGCTTGGAAACACCTCTTTGCCGGTGGAGTGGTAACTAGTTACAGTTTTAGTCGCCCACCAGCCATACCTGGAGCAATTAAAATAATCTCAATCTTTGATCTCCTTCATTAAATACACTGCGCATGTTATCGTGTAACTGATGTCGTAAAATACCGTTAAAGGTTAGCATATCGATTATCATAATAAGCCCCTCGTCCGTCCACTGTATGGCTAATAAACCAATCGATCAAACTATAAAACTGGTACCTACAGACATGATAACAAGTAAGAAGTCACAAGTTACATACATACTAACATGCAAGCAATTCAGAGATTTTGTCGTTAGTAAAATTATGAAATATAATTCCAGGTATATCGTATCATTATTCATGATCAATTTGATCATAGACTATTAGAAAATGATATTTCTCTACTGAAACTGAAGTCAGAAGTAGTATTTAATTATTACATACAACCGGCATGTTTGTGGTATCCCAAAGCAGTAGATAGAATACCAGGCAAAGAGATTTTTGGTACAGTAAGTATATATTTTTTATTCATTGAGAATAACTGACAATCAATAAGGCTTCAGACTGGCGCAGAGGCAAAGCGAAGTGACGCACCACTGATCTTACCCACAGCATTTTCATCTTTATTTTCCTGACTCTAAAGTACAATATTGTATTGCACAAAAATGGAAACAAGCGTTGGCGCGCGTCACTTGCGTGCAGTGACGTGTCGCACACCGGCAATAAACATATCGGCAAGCGAGCTAACGTGCACGTCACGCATTGAGAATTTTAACGCGATACTTCGCTGTGCCTCTGCGCTAGTATAAGTTCAGCTTAAATTTAGTAGCAATAGTGCGTGTGTGCACAAAACGAATGTGCTGATGAACATATAGAAATTATAATGCTTTTAGGCAATTTTTAAGATCACTTCCAATATGATTTCAAAGAGCAACTGTTGAGTTTTGTATTAACTCCTCTCAGTAGTGCACCTGCCTACCAAGCTGGTAGAGTCAGTACAAATAGTTTAACTTGACGAAATAAAAGTGCTTGTAAACTAAGCTTAGTTTAAGTAAATGAATTTGAATTCTGGATTCGGATTATTCACATCCTAATTAATATCTTTCAGATCGTAGGATGGGGTTTCGAGCATACTGATGCCTTAGCACCACAGTTACGAAAAGCTAAAATGCCCATTGTGTCAGAGAGCACATGTATAAAGAGTAACCCCGTCTTTTACTCGAAGCTTCTTACAAACAACAACAAATTCTGTGCCGGCTATCGCAATGGTAACATTTTTTTTTAATACATAATTGTAATTTATCATCATGAGTATTTTAACGTATACAGGGTCCAGACCAGGCCTCGCTCCTTATTGTATGGTATGTAGCTTGGAAAATGTGACAATATTTGACTATTAATCTTCAGATTAATAAGCAGGCTTCATAAGCAGGCTCTCAGCGGGCGATGGAAAAAGCAATGTATCTCTGCGTGATCGAATCAGAAATGAGGAGATCCGCAGAAGAACCAAAGTAACCGACATAGCTCAGCGAGTCGCAGAATGTCGCAGTCGCAGGCAATGGGCGGGGCATGTGGTTCGAACAGCTGTTGGACGTTGGAGGGCCGAAGGTGCTAGAATGGCGACCCCGCACCGGAAAGCGCAGTGTAGGTCTACACCCCACCAGGTGGACTGATGACATCAAACGGGTCGCATGGAGCCGCTGGGCACATGCGGCTCAGGATCGTTGTGTTTGGAAGTCCCTAAAAAGGACTATGTCCAGCAGTGGACGTCCATCGGCGGATAATGATGATGATGATGATAAATCTTCAGATGTTAATGATAATGACTGAGAGACTAATACTAACCGAATACTTAACGTGCTCTAAAGGATGTAACAAAAGCAATGGTCCAACTCCAAACTCCCATTTTTACGGTAGTTTTCTTAAAATAAAAAAAATTCAGAGTCATTTCTTTAGAATCTTGCGATTCGACTGCCACTGGATCACCAAGAGAGTTATATTTTATAACTGACTAAAAAGAAGGAATGTAATAATAAATATAGGAGGAATGTAATAGTAATAAATAGTCGGAATCTTTTATTTTTTTATTACAATCTAACAAATCTAACAGGCCTTTTTTTCGCTGGGAAATGCATTTACGCGTCCCTCCAAACACAATGCCATTAACATATTAACATTGTCTTCGGAGGGTATGTGGGACTCGCCGGACGGAATGCCCACTAAAATCCAGCGGACCCGACCTCGTCAATAAGTAAGACGCCACAGGATCGCTTTATTTATTATTATAGCGAGAGTAGATGCGCATATCTTCGTCTTCTACCCTGTCTTGCTCGGCGTATGAGGGCAGCGTCAGGTTCCGCTTCTCTCGCTCTTTGCTCAACCTCTTTTAAACTGACGACTGACTCAGAGAACGATATCATAGCCATCCAGCATGTCTCGTCGCTGATCATTGCATCCACCACGCTAGGAAATGACACACTTCCGCAAACAATAGACGCCAGAATATGCCTCTGCACAACCCCCGCACTGATGGCAGGCCGGCGTTAGTTCCCGTCTTGCTATTTAATGCAGATACTTCCCAAAACAATCATGTCCTGTGAGTATCTGCATCTGTCGGAACGTAAGTGGTCCATGTTTCCTATTCAACCACATCTATAGGTAAGCCCGTATCATCGCGACTGCCTGTGTGCCCAGCATAAAGACAGATCTAACAGGCCTAGCAATTGCCTGATCATCTTATATTACATGCAGAATCTGGAACCAACTTCCTGCTGCGGTATTTCCTGCTAATTTTAACATGGATGTATTTATGGGGCGAATAAACCAATTCCTCCAAGGCCGGCAACACATTAGCAGTGCCTCTGGTGTTGCAAATGTATATGGGCGGCGGTAATCACTCAATATCAGGTGACCCGCATGCTCGTTTGCCCGCTTTAATAGCGATAAAAAAAAATATCACAGCGTTAGAAAGTATCTGTTAGAGCTAGGAACACGTCCTTTAATTGAGATACTTTACATCCATCTATAATATACGAGTGTGTGATAATCTTTATGTACCTATCTGTAATTTCAACCATACCAGATCGAAACACTCGCCCACTGCTCACATGATCTTTACGGCTTATTGGCGGGGGAAAAAAATGAGAATACATGCATACATACATGGCATCACGCCTCGTTCCCATAGGGGTAGGCAGAGACTACATCTTTCCATTTGCCACGGTCCTTGCATACTTCCTTAGCTTCTTCCACTCTCATTAATCCTTTAGGAATGTAGGTAAGAAATGGCATAATTTAAATAAATATATTACTTTTCAGGAACATCAGCATGCAATGGTGATAGTGGAAGCGCTTTTCAAGTATTCCTTCCAGACACAGCCAAGGATAAAAATCCCGACGCCGTTGGGGCTTGGTACGTCCGTGGAATCGTATCCGTCACGTTAGCAAGAGTAGACGCGGCCATTTGCAATCCAGAACAATATGTCGTATTCACAGACGTTGCAAAATATAAAACATGGATCGAAACAAAACTTAAAATATAACTTTAATTAGCGCCAATTAATTAGAATCTACCTGGTTTGTAAGTTTTGTATACTATATGAATAAAATGTTTTTTTCCAGACGAGTTTTTAATTTTCATTCTGCCCAGCGTGGTCACTATAGGGCATTTCTTTTATGGGAGACGGTCCAAAGAAACAGCCCCTAGTCCCCGGCAGCCCCGCTATTCCTGGCTCTGGCAGCGGTCATGGTAACGGCGGGGCAAGGGGTGTCAAGAATCTCCGGCAGAGATTCCGCTGCCAACCCCGACGACTGGACCTGGCAACATTCAACGCACGCACTTTGAGGACTGACGAAAAAGTGATCGAACTGGAAGAAGTATTAAGTAAGTTGCGCTGGAGCATTATAGGATTGTCTGAAGTCCGAAGAGAGGGCGAGGACTCGATAATCCTGAATGCCGGCAATTTACTATACTACCGGGAGGGCGAACATCTGTCCCAAGGTGGTGTTGGGTTTATCGTTCACAAGTCCCTCGTTAACAATGTTGTACGAGTCGAGAGTGTGTCGAGCAGGGTAGCGTTTCTTGTCCTCCGAATTACCAAACGGTATTCGTTGAAGGTTATACAGGTTTACGCACCGACCGAGAGGTATTGTATGAGGATATTTCAAGAGCCCTGCATGCTTCGAACTCCTACTACAATGTTGTTATGGGGGATTTCAATGCAAAGCTAGGCGAGAGGAGTGGTTCAGAGTTGAGAGTGGGGCAATTTGGCTATGGGCAACGGAACCACAGGGGCCAAATGTTGGCTGACTTCATGGAGAAGGAGGGCCTCTTTATGATGAACTCCTTCTTCAAGAAGCCACCACATAGGAAATGGACCTGGTTGAGCCCCGATGGTTCCACGAGAAATGAGATTGACTTCATCTTGTCGACCAGACGGCATATATTCAACGATGTCTCTGTGATCAATAGGGTCAAAACCGGCAATGATCACCGACTGGTAAGAGGCACGTTGAATATCAATGTACAGCTTGAACGGTACCGACTGGTGAAGTCAACGCTCCGACCTACTCGTGCCCACATCCAAAACCCCGAAAGCTTTCAACTGGAACTCCAGAACCGTTTCGATTGCCTAGCACATTGTGTTGATGTGGACGATCTGAACAACAGGCTAGTGGAAACTGTCCATTCGGTTGGGTCTAAGTTCTATAAGACCCACCGCCCAAAAACCAACAAGAAATTCTCTGACCAAACACTCAAGCTCATGGAGGAAAGACAAGGAATGCGATTACAGTCTTCAGGGGACGCTCTGAACTACCGACGTATCAATAGACAGATCTCTAAGTCACAGAAATGTGACTTACGCCGCTACAACACCGAGCTATCATAGATACAATAAAACACAACCGTGGCTCGAAAGTGTTCGCGAAAGATCTGTCTATTGGACGCAGTCAGTTGACACGTCTGAAGACCGATGACGGTAATCTCATTTCTTCCAAGCCCGAGATCTTGGGTGAGGTCGAGAAGTTCTATGGACAGTTATACACGTCAACTCAAAAGCCTGTTGACAATTTAGCTGAAGACCCCAGAGCCAAATTGACCCGACACTATACCGAAGATATCCCGGACGTCAGCCTAGACGAGATTAGTATGGCTCTCGAACACCTAAAGAACAACAAGGCGCCAGGTGATGACGGAATCACAGCAGAACTCCTGAAAGCGGGTGGTAAACCGATACTTGAAGTCCTTCAGCGATTGTTCAATTCCGTCATTCACGAGGGCAAGACGCCTCAGGCGTGGCACAGTAGCGTGGTTGTTCTGTTCTTCAAAAAGGGTGACAATACCTTGCTGAAGAATTACAGACCAATCTCGCTGCTGAGTCATGTCTACAAGTTGTTCTCCAGAGTCATCACGAATCGTCTCGCTCGTAGGTTTGATGACTTCCAGCCTCCTGAACAAGCCGGTTTCCGACAAGGCTTTAGTACCATAGACCACATCCATACGCTGCGGCAGGTTATACAAAAGACCGAAGAGTATAACCGGCCACTTTGCTTGGCGTTTGTGGACTATGAGAAAGCCTTTGATTCGGTGGAAACCTGGGCTGTGTTAAGGTCATTGCAGAGGTGCCGAATCGACTACCGGTACATCCAAGCGTTGCAGTGCCTGTACGAAAACGCCACCATGTCAGTCCGTATACAGGATGAGACTACGAGGCCAATCCAATTCCAGCGAGGAGTGCGACAGGGAGATGTTATCTCCCCGAAGCTATTTACCGCCGCATTGGAAGACGTCTTTAAGCTCTTGGACTGGAACGGACTTGGCATCAACATCAATGGCGAGTACCTCACTTAACTGCGGTTTGCCGACGATGTAGTGATAATGGCAGAATCTCTAGATGACCTTAATAATATGCTCAATGACCTCAGCAGAGTTTCTCAACAGGTGGGCCTTAAAATGAACATGAGCAAGACAAAGATCATGTGTAATGCTCATGTTTCGCTCCACCCAGTTATTGTTGAAAATTCTGCACTCGAAATTGTAGACGAGTATATATACCTAGGGCATATGGTCCAGTTATGTAGGTCCAATTTCGAGAAAAAGGTGAACCGTCGAATCCAACTCGGTTGGGCAGCGTTCGGGAAACTGCGTGACATCTTTTCGTCCAAAATTCCTCAGTGCCTGAAGACGAAGGTCTTCGAACAGTGCGTGTTGCCAGTGATGACATACGGATCCGAGACTTGGTCGCTAACTGCGGGCTTCATAAGAAGGCTCAGAGTCACTCAGCGGGCGATGGAAAGAGCAATGCTCGGAGTATCTCTGCGTGATCGAATCAGAAATGAGGAGATCCGCAGAAGAACCAAATTAACCGACATAGCTCAGCGAGTCGCAGAACTGAAGTGGCAATGGGCGGGGCACGTAGTTCGAACAGATGATGGACGTTGGGGGCCGAAGGTGCTAGAATGGCGACCCCGCACCGGAAAGCGCAGTGTTGGTCGACCCCCCACCAGGTGGACTGACGACATCAAACGGGTCGCAGGGAGCCGCTGGGCACATGCGGCTCAGGATCATTGTGTTTGGAAGTCCCTAAAAAAGGCCTATGTCCAGCAGTGGACGTCCATTGGCTGATAATGATGATGATGATGATGACATTATAACATTCTGACATCCCTGCAAATGTGCCTATAAAGTTTGAAGAGTTTCTTAGAGTTTTCGTAGATCTCATCATCGGATCATGATTTAGTAAACATTAAACCAAGTGGAAACTATAACCTTTCAAACTTCTCATTGAGACATATTAATCGAACCCAATCACTAAGTAGCTACTGTAAACCGTTAAAGAGCTCCCTCAGCTGTCCTTCTTCTTCATCGCCAGACCCTTGATGTCAGTCACAGCTTATCTAAATGTAAAGTTCTCATTGAGACAAATTAATCGAGCCCAGACACAAGGTAGCTACTGTAAACCGTTAAAGGGCACCCTCGGCTGTCCTTCGTCTTCATCGCCAGACCCTTGATGACAGTCACAGCCCATCTAAATGTACAGTTCTCATTGAGACAAATTAATTGAGCCCAAACACAAGGTAACTGCAGTAAATCGTCAAGGAGTTCTCTTATATGTAGATCGGCTCCATCATCAGATCGAATCCAGACCTTCATCAAATTGTAGTGCTTTTAAATACTTACCGGAAAAATTAACAAACGTACTTGTTGTCACTACAATTTTTGAAAGTTTCCCTCGGTTTCTCCAGGATTCCGTCATCAGATCCTGGTTTCCTTGTCATGTTACCACCACCAAACTATCTACTTTTCAACAAAAAAAGAATTATCAAAATCGGTTCATAAACGACGAAGTTATGCGCAAACACACACATAAAATATATATATATATTTAGGTAATTCAGAATTGGTAAAAATCATAACTTTCACAAGTTTTACTAATTTTTGTCCGGACCCTTTCCAAAACATCCAAAATGACTCGAGCTCGTAATGACGCCGTTCGCGCGTCCATTTGACAGTTTATGTCATTGTCAAAATAGTCAAACACATACTGACATTGACGTTTCGTATTACTCAGAGTAAATAAAGCAAATTTGGTTAGACAAATTCCTTATTCGGCCGTTCCTGACAAAGGGGTCGTCCCGACCCTGACATCACGTGGACCGGGACCAGCGTTACCAGTCTCTAACGGCTGGATCTGGAAATGCACCTCTCATACAAGCCTGCCTGACAGCCACTACATACAGGCCTGTAGAGCTCGAAATATGACACTTGCACTGAGGGAGTTCAATGCACATTGTCATAATCACCGTCATCTTTCACCTCACCGAGGTAGCATACGAGCAGTCAGATGCGCCTCCAAAAGAACGCTCGATGCATCGCTTCAGGAGCGCGCGCGGTATGCGCCATCGCAGGCGTGCAGTATGCGCCGTCGTAGGAGCGCAGTATGTGCCTTCACAGGCCCGTAGCATGTACCTTCACAGGCACGCAGCACGCGCAGCATGTTCAATCGTTGAGGCTTGAAGTTGAGCGTACTCACCGCAGGTTGGGCGGACTACCCGCATGGTGGGCGGACTGACCGCATGATGGGCGGACTGACCGCATGATGGGCGGACTGACCGCATGATGGGCGGACTGACCGCATGATGGGCGGACTGACCGCATGATGGGCGGACTGACCGCATGATGGGCGGACTGACCGCATGATGGGCGGACTGACCGCATGATGGGCGGACTAACCGCATGATGGGCGGACTGACCGCATGATGGGCGGACTAACCGCGTGATGGGCGGACCAACCGCATGATGGGCGGACAAACCGCATGTTGGGCGGACAAACCGCATGATGGGCGGACTGACCGCATGATGGGCGGACGAACCGCATAATGGGCGGACTAACCGCATGATGGGCGGACAAACCGCATGATGGGCGGACTGACCGCATGATGGGCGGACTAACCGCATGTTGGGCGGACAAACCGCATGTTGGGCGGACAAACCGCATGTTGGGCGGACAAACCGCATGTTGGGCGGACAAACCGCATGATGGGCGGACTGACCGCATGATGGGCGGACGAACCGCAACATGGGCGGACTAACCGCAGGTAGATCGGACTAAACGAGGGATAACCGGACTAAGACCGTAGGCAAATTCGGACTAACCGCAGGTAGATCGGACTGACCGAAGAATAAGCGAAACAACCGCAGGTAGATCGAATTGATCAAAGAATGAACGAACTAAAACCGTAGGTAGATCCGTCTAAAACTGTAGGCAGATTGCAGCTGGTAGTCAGTGCTTCTCTACACTTCGCAGGAAACAGCTCGCAGTACGCATTTTCTTTTTTTTTTTATTTTATTTTTTTTTTTTTTTTTTTTTTTTTTTTTTTTTTTATTTTTTATTTTTTATTTTTTTTGAACACACCACGGCGAGCACTTCTCCTGAAACTAGCAGCGTTAACAGCACACGCAAACAATAGTTGACGCAGTATCAAGAGGCGGCATCTTGTCATTATGAAAACAGTACCAAAGTACAGTACACCGATACTTGTTATGCTTAGATGCAGCAGTGTGTCGGAGCAACAAGCAACCTACATTGGTTCCTCAGCGACACTCCATGAAGCGATAGGCGACCTGGGCGGCCTCCTAAGCTTCTGGAACGAGCTCGGCTGCTTGGAATAAACCAGAGGGGACCAACACCGGAGGAATCACGCACAACGGCCAACATCGTGGCCAAGTGCGGGAAGAAAGAAGAAGAAGGCGGTACTTAGAACATGAATCTACTACTAGTAGTGTGTAGCGGAGACCATAACACTGTGTAAATACTTTTCCACTAATTGTTTTTACCAAAACTGCATTTAGTTAAACTTAACCATAAGCGATGTAAATTAGTATCGGCCAAAAGTCCCAATCATCGCTCGGTCTATTCTGACCTCAACTTACAAATCTTTTTAATTTTATATCACAACTGTTATTAATTTTGCATATGTTTATTTTTAACATTTTATTTTCCATTTAACAAGAAACCTGGGTAGATAACACTGCATCCAACAGATAACAAGTACCTCTAGCAACAGTCTAACAGATATATGCACGGGTGCCAGGAAACACACACCAGTGAAGCAGTATTGTTCAGAACTTCAACTAAGTGAACTTTTTGTAATTTTTATAATGTGAATGATGCCGCTACGCTACATGTGTGTCCTCCTCGACATATTTTAATCACACAAATTGCATTCACAAATTGCATTATTAATTAATTTTTAAAATTGTTATCACCTTCAAGCCGGTGAGACCTTGTCACTTGGTACAAGTACAAAACTATAACACACTGAATACTGCAAACATTGATTGACATAACAAATTTACATGCACATACATAAATGTAAACTGTTACTAGATTTCAATTATTACACATTGCATTAATTATTAATTTTAGAAATGATATAATTCACAGACAAGTGAGATCTGGTCACTTGGTGTAAACACAAAACTTTTTGTAACACACTGGATACATAGCAGCCAGTCAGTCAGAGAAATTAAGTTAAATAAAATATTTGTAAGTGTTTAACATTAAACTGTTCTTTCAATCTTTAACAATTATTTTTATTTAATTTTTTTTTTACTATCACTAACTATTTGACAACCCTCGGACGCAAACACACATGATAGCAAGTGATCATGCAATACAATGAAAGCGGGGTAACTTATTATTGGACTAGGATGAACACACAGTACACAGAACACCCCTTTTGTCTTCTACATGACGTTGCACTAGAATATCAAATCCCTTGGCAGTCTTGTTGCCTACAGAGCCACGAATGAAGCCTTCTACTAACTATACTTGGGCTAACAAAGTCTCAATCGGCCAAGACAGGAATCGAACCCCAAGCCTACTCTTATGAATCAAATGTGCATACCACTGCACTATGAGGGCTGATATTAACATTTGTAGAGTTGGTTTTACATGAGTAATGAATTGAAACTCCAATAGAAAATTGACGCGCAATTATACGATTTATCAAATGAGATATCAGTTTTCTTACCAAACAATGACGAGAAGCTTATAAATCTGTTACCTCCAGTTAAACCACTTGAATAATCCACTTGAATTCGTTACTTTTTGGTTCACTTTTACTTCATTCGTAGAGGCGAAATACCATCTTTGTATTTTGCATTGAAAACACTCGCGATGACAAATTTTGTATGTGGGCATTAGGTTGAATCCCAGTTCTGAATTTAGGTAATTCAGAATTGGTAAAAATCATAACTTTCACAAGTTTTACTAATTTTTGTCCGGACCCTTTCCAAAACATCCAAAATGACTCGAGCTCGTAATGACGCCGTTCGCGCGTCCATTTGACAGTTTATGTCATTGTCAAAATAGTCAAACACATACTGACATTGACGTTTCGTATTACTCAGAGTAAATAAAGCAAATTTGGTTAGACAAATTCCTTATTATATATATATATATATATATATATATATTTTAGAAAATATATATATATATATATATATATATATATATATATATATATACGGTCGAATTGAGAAACTCCTTTTTTTTTGTAGTCGTTTAAAAAGGGGGCATTTATAACAGAAAGTGTTTTTTTTCTATATAAAATTGGAAATACTATGGCACGGATTTTAAAAAATAAATCACAACACTAATCAAATTATGCAAAATAACGATTATCAGTAAATCCTATATGAACGTAACTCTTACTTATTATATAAATCAATGGCAACAATAGTGATATCGATGAGTTTTAACTTGAATCTACGTAATTTCTTGATTTTTTATAATAATATAAAACCGCAAATGGAAATTGAAAATGCACTTTGTTCTTTTAAGTAAATCAACATTTTAAAATTAACACAATTTAGTTAAGTATTACAGTTTTAATAGAAATTCTTGAAATATTTTATTTCTATGTTAATTGGTGAAATAGAGTGGCTATTAATTAACGTAGAACTACATACATACATAGCATCACATCTCGTTCCCATAGGGGTAGGAGGAGAGTCTCTGACTACATCCTTCCATTTGCCACGGTCCTTGCATACTTCTTTTACTTCTTCCGCTTTCTCTCCATCTATCAAAATATGACAATCTGTCACATATTCATCTCTTTCAAAAATCATTACTATCGTTTGCTGACATTCATTTTCATTCTTTTCCTTTTTACAAAGCTACATTCATACTGGCTAAAAATAAGTTTTCGCTTCTTCTCGCTAATTTTGTAATAACATTTGAAGTCACATTTTTTCAGTACATGTTAGTTTAATTTGTCTTTTTGGCATTTGTTTATGTAACTTAGATGTTGATATACCTATACCCTTTTCCAGAATTCCTTAATAGTTTAACTGTACTTTTTCTGCATTCACTCGGCACAGCTTCTCTTTTTTCCCCTTTTTCTCTCTTTTTTAACTTCATCAGCTGTATTTTTTGGGATTCTGGACACATTAGCAGTTTCATCTTGCGAAAATGATGATGATGATATTGCAAGATCTTCGCATATTGAAAAATCCGGGTTATTATTCAAATCTGACATAATTATATTACTTGAAGTCTTATTATGGGTAGAAATGTTAGTGCTTTTTTCTAATTTTGAATGTCTTACAGCAGATTCCAGGATAATCCCACTCGGTACTCCACTAGATTTTCTTTAGAATATTCCCTGTACATAATAATTTTTCCACCACGCCTCATCCTAAAAAAGCAAAATAAATTATTAATGTTCAAAATTTCTTATTTTAAATCTTTGATTAAACCCGTCTATTGAAACCGTGTTTAAAATAATCATGTACTTTTGACATTAAATCCATTTAATGTTTACAAATAAATGTCATTATTAAAGAAAAACACATCAAATAAATAATTAATTTAAACATTCACAGTTATATTTAAAACTGTTACATAGTTCTGTTATATTTCAACGAATTTATTTAAATTTATTTCATAAACAGATAGTCACATTAAAAAAAAAAACCATTTTTCTATAAAAGCTCTGATCACAATGATAGTTTAATTTTAAGGAACAAACGTGATTTCTCGAAGAAATACGTTTTCTATGTTTTTTTCTTACCTTTTGCAATCAAATCCAAGCACTATTTTGAGAAATTACACTTTTCTACAAAAACGCACATGTACTTAACTTCTTAGACAAGTTGCAAATGGCAGAATGACATTTTTCTACAATCAAAATGGCGAATAACCGCAAAATACCGAAACGACACTTGTGACGTCTAGTGACCCTGGCGTGTAGTTTATGAAGTGTCTTTTATCCACATATTAAAATGATGTCAACTGATTCGTTTTATCAAATAACCCCATTTTCGAAAAATTTTGAAAAATGTCACTTTTCTATTTAAGCGACGATATATACGGTCGAATTGAGAAACTCTTTTTTTTGAAGTCGTTTAAAAAGAAATTATTATATAAATATAATTTATTTTTGTACAGAGAGGTTGGACCTTGGATTCGGATATAACAAGATACAACAGGCTATCTTTTGTAATGTTTTTTTATCGACTACATGTTGGCGCTTGACTGCTATCACACCTGATGTTAAGTGATGATGCAATCTTAGATGGAAGCGAGCTAACTTGCTAAGAATAGGATGAAAATCCACACCCCTTTCTACACGTCAACGTACTGGAACGCTAAATCGCTTGGCGATACGTCTTTGTCAGTAGGGTAGTAACAAGCCACGGCGAAATCTCAATTTACCCCGCCGAGAATCGAACCCAGGACCTCCGACTTGTAAATTCACCGCGCATACTACTGCGCCACGGAGAACGTCAAATCGTATTGCTGTGAGTATGTCACTCGGTGATTATCACGGAATCGTTTAGTTTATTATTTTCATAAACTTTTCGTAAGTATGCTAGCTACTTTTCGTAAGTATGTAATAGTCTAAGATCCGAACTAAAATTGACCTTCACCGAACTGATAATAGAATGAAATATGACATGACATATATTAATATATTAGAGTATATATTAAAAATAGGTTGCCTAAAAAATCCTGGACAAACTATTTTTTATTATTTTTTAAAAAATAATTTTTATACTCTAGTAAACAGTAAGCGTTATTTTGAACTAACTTATGTCGTGAGTTGTAAAAAAAATAATAAATTCAATTGTCAATATAAATATATATATACATTTTGATAAATATTTATTGATTTAGCTGATTTTATATGGTGTCATATTTTAGTATTATATTTAATATATATGATTTATATTTATTGAATTAATTATTTTTTTACAACTCAGAAATAAGTTGCTTCAAAATAACACTCACTGTTTACTAGAGTGTAAAAATTATTTTTTTAAAATAATAAAAAATAGTCTGTCCAGGATTTTTTTAGGCAACCTATTTTTAATATATTTTCTGATATACTAAATTTGTTATGAAATATATTTCATGCTATTATCAGTTCAGTGAAGGTCGATCTTAGTTCGGATCTTCTACTATAAGTACGCCTACCATTTTCACTAGTGTAGATCCCGTTCACGTGTGCGAATCGAGAATTATGTAATTACTGAGTGTCTAACATCACGAAATGGGTAATTACGTTAATTTTCTAGACAATTGAGTGCATAGTTTTATAGATCTCGTCATGATTCAGTCGAAGATACTTCGCTGTATATGAATTATATGAAGATTATGCTTCTTAGACACTCATTAATTATAGTGAATAATTGTCATATATAGTGTCGGAGAGCTTTATTTCTTTGAGAAGATAGAATACGCTGTTTTAACGCCATTCATATATTTAACTCTATTTGGCTTAAATAATTTTCTGCAAAAAGGGGTCCAATTTTAGTAAATTATAACATAAAATCAATCACTAGTAAGGAAGTAACGTTACGTAACTGCCATGGAATATTTATTCAAATATATTAAATCTATCGAAGCCTTAAAAAAATATCGACATTAGGTATTGTTTTGCAGCTTATGTTGAAACGCGAAATAAAAAAAATAATTCTATGGATTAGGTATGCTTATAAAAACTTAAGGAAAATGATTCATATTGGTTAAAAAATTTTAATAAAAGGATTTTTGTCTAATAAAACAATCAGCAATTAGGTACAATACTTTGTTGTACGTATACACGTCTTGTATGTAACTAATGACGGTTTTATTACCTTTAGATTTAGATTCGAAGATGCTCATAATTTAGTTCTCGCCAAACCAACTAAACAGGTTTTTAAGCAACACTTAGTATTCTTTTTAAAGGTTAGTAACATCCATTAAATAAAAAAAGACATCCGTTGGCATGGGATAAGCAATTATAAATGTTATTTTCGGTTTTCTGATCTCCATATTTTTTATATAATTTAAAATGTTTAGTCAAACAGGACTGAGGTACATTAAGTAGATAACATACACATCGTTTAGACGGCATCGGGCTTCAAAAGGAACAAGAGTTGGAAAAGTTGCCCCGAAAATTACGAAGTGAATTTATAAAAAAAAATAAGGTTTTGTGTAAATTCGTGGAAGTGAAATATAGAAAGGAAAGTTTAAAGTTACAAAATGAAGAAAATCATATTATTTTTAATGGTCTTATGTTGTATAGAGATCCAATGTGCGGAAGATGGATCGAGAATATATGTTCCGACGTATAATACTAATCCGTGTAATGGATCCGAAGATATTAAAATATCGTACGACTCTAATGTATCCAAAGAGGAAGAATATCAATATAACGTTTTAATTAATAAAACATTCACAAAAAATTCGCGAATAGTTTTAACTCTAAGCTCTGATAGCACCGTCACATTGGTGAGTATTAAGATCTATTATATTTAATTGGTTCAGCAGTAAAGTTAGATCAGATAGATTATTTAGAAATTGTATTGTTATAAAATAAAACTTGATAGTATTATACTAAATCAAACCACTACAGAAAATTATTATAAGAATTTTTGCTGAATTTATAACTTAATATTTATATTTAAAAAGTTTTTATATAATAAATTAAATTTTATGTTTATAATAGCTTATTAGCTAAGTTGGTTAAAATTAATTTCGTAGTATTAGTAAGAAGACTGCATATAATAATATTTAGTCACCTAAACATTAAATTGCAGAAGGATCCAAGTTTTGCAAGGGTATACCCGAGAAGAAAAACAACGTTCGAGATACGTGTGTTTAAACTACATAATGGGATTATTTTCAATGTAAAAAGTCAAGTGCCAAGAACTATACCACAAATTAAAAGCCTGATTATAAACAATAAAGAACATTGCAGACACCCACTGTTGGTAAGTCTATTTAGGTACTTATAAAATTTAAGAAGTTAATTATAGTGATGTCGGTGATATAAAGAATGATGATAGTTGTACTTATTATTGCGATAATATTAATTGTTCTCGTACATATAGAACAGGTAGGTACGTTCTATATGTACGAGAACTTTAAAATGTATTTTTTTAATTTAACTTGTATGAATTATAGAGATATATCGAAGACCAATTTTGGGAAAACAAAGATTACTCTCAAAACGTATACAGAAGGCCAGAAGGGGCTTGTGGAAGGCGAAAAGTAGTAACCACTAAGTATTTACAAACTGCTTCTTCTACAAAACCAGGCGACTGGCCATGGCATACGGCTATATATAAACATGACAACACAGAAATTAAATACATCTGCGGTGGAACACTGATATCAAACAACTTTGTATTAACAGGTAATATTTCTTTATACACGAGGGTTTTTATTTATTGTACTTAGTCAATAGAATCTAACTTTAACAACCTAACTTCTTAAATTCTACACCATAGAAGATCACTTAGTTACTACAAGCAATATTGTATAGCGGAATAATAACGAACACTTAATAAATTCACCTCATGCACAGAATTTTGAATACAACGAAAATAGTCAAGCCACATATTTTGACTATGATGTAGTTAGGGCATGTAGAGTTAGAAACTTGACTCTATAAGAGATCTGATGACATTTTGACAGTGCGATTTATAATTTAATTAAGTACTAATATTATTTACTATTTTTTTTGTTTAGCTGCGCAATGCTCGTCTACAGAAGGAACTCCATTTGTGCCGGAAACTTTAAGTGTTTTTCTTGGAAAATTCAATTTGGTCGGAGGAGATGAAGGATCTCAAGAAAAAGTTGTAAGTATAAATAATGTTAACTGACGACCTATAATAAAAGAAAGCGGATGAGCGTTTCACAAACCCGGTGTAAGAAGCGTGTTGCATTTTATTATAGACAGTTTTTAAGACACTTTAGTTAAATTTTAATTGCTTTATTAATTAAAAAAAATTTAAATGTACGTAGATATATACTACTCGTAATTTTATGGAAGTGCGTTTATTAGAATGGATTTCTGGGAGGTTAATACTTACAATTGGGCGGAGTTCGTAAACTGCATTAAAGCAGCATGGTGATTCAAAGCTCCAGATCCTCCCTCCTACAAGGAGAGTGGCCTGTCCCGGAAGTAGGCAGTCAGTGGGCCTGGTAATATGTGGCGTTCCCATCGGGTTCCAAGATTTTGTTTTGATTTGTTCATATAACAAATTAAAAAAAAATTACTTGGTTTATCGTACATAAAAATAATACAAGTATATTAATGTACACTAATAATTTAACTAGCATGCAATATTTTTTTAATTAATCATAAATATCGATTAAATAAATAAAAAAAGAGTGTAAATCAATAAATTATACCTGACATTTACAAACAGGATGTATTAATATTATTTATTCATTTCTATTTATTAGGTTGTTTAAAGTATTTTTTACGTTGCAGGTAAATAACATCATCATACACGAAAATTTCAATTACCAGAACTTAGACAACGATATATCATTACTTAAATTGAAGACCGATGTAGTGTTTAGTGATTACGTGCAACCTGCTTGCTTGTGGTACAACAAGGCGTACAATTATCTGCAAACTGGGGATGTTTTTGGAACAGTAAGATTTTACCATTTCTTTAAACTGAATTTTTCCCTGTTACATAAATATTAGCAATGATCATCTTTACATTTATACAAATGATCACGCCTCATTTCACAGAGACAATGTCCGGCCACCTGCTACTTCCATTGCCAAATTCCATTATATCAAATCAAAATAAAAAAATCAAAAATCGTTTATTTCATAAAACAGCACAAAACTCAGCTCAGGTGGTTGGTGTCTTTTTTAAAGCGTAAGACTACACCTGTCCCAGAAGACACTACTCTTCCTTTACAATTTATACTTATGTTACAAAATAAATAACTAAAATGGGTAAAAAATTATACTCTTTACATGAATGTTTTGATTGCATTTTGCTGTTCTTCTTCTGCTGAATCGATGTTTATGTTAGAAAATTTTTATTTACAGCTAGTAGGCTGGGGTTTCGATACGACAGACTCATGGTCGCCGCACCTCCAACAAGTTCAGCTACCAATGGTTTCTCACAGCACTTGCCTACAGAGTAATTCCCGTGTTTACTCTACAGTTCTTAACAGCAATAAGTTTTGCGCTGGTTACGGAGTAAAGGAGATCAGAACACGTGGTCAAGGTAGTGTTTAGAAATGTCAAATAAACTATCCCTTATTAATCATAAGCAGGCGCTCGCGGTTTCAGCTGCGCAGTTTCCATTCCCGGGGGAATATTAAAATACAAATTGGCCTTTGGTACTCTTCATGAATTTGCCTATCATACACAAAAAAAAAATCTGACTAGTAGTTTTTTTTTTTTGCATGATTCTTTCCCTTTGGGAAAAGGCAAAGGTATAACACCGTACAGCCTCTGACTAGTAGTTTCAGAGATTTGCCGTAACAAAGAGACAGACTGACAAAAATTTTTCGTGATTGGTTTTTTGATTTTCATTTAGTGAAAAGCTGTTAATTAATTTAAAATAACAAACAGACACTCCAATTTTATTTATTTGTATATTAGCAGCGTATATTAATCCACTACAGGACTAGACCGCCCTTCCTCCTTAAAGGAGAACGGATATGTAGTTAGATCCACAATGTTTCTCAAAAGCGGCATGATGTGTTTGACATGTAGTAACCTGTTATTGAACTAACCCTTGTTAGTATGTCTGAGACAAATGTTATCCATGTTTTTCATTACTTTTGCTGTAAAGACATAATATAAAACAATTTTTAAATTTCCCAGGGTCGTCAAATTGCAACGGCGATAGCGGTACTGCGTTCCAAATCTTCATCCCGGATAACGCAAGGGACAAAAGCGCGGATGCTCCTGGCACGTGGTACGTCAAAGGCGTAGTATCGCTGACCGTCACTCGACGCGACTCGCCCGCTTGTGACCCAAGCCAGTACGTGGTGTTCACTGACGTCGACAAATACAAAGACTGGATAGATTACCACTTGAAGTATTAAACCTAAGTGGCTTTAGCACCTATACACCTAGTCTAAGAAAAGTTATAACAAAAACTAAATTATGTATTAGATACTAGTTTATACGTAAAATTTTAATTTTTACATGACTTTATATGCATTTATTATAGTAATAATATTACAATAAATTTATAAATTTAGATGTGCAAGTTTTTTGTGACCCTTAAAATACCAAAAATAATTTTTGTACTTACCATAACCTCTATTAGCTTTTTTTATTTGGAGAGTTTAAAAACTTATTAAATGAAGATATTTAATATATGTACACTCAGTGTTTATCTGAGTGGCTTAAATCACGAGGTCCTGCATTCGAATCCTACGTATAGATCAGGTTGTGGGATAATTCTGAGTTTTTTTCTAAGATATTTTATTTCAATGTTACTGAAAAATCGAAATCGAAAAGCTGGTGGGGTATCTCCCCCGAGTCTTGGAGAGCACGTTAAGGTACCCGCCCTGGTCACTATCATCAACATCTGATAACTATCATCATTATCAACCTGAGCTCCGTTATCCGCATAGAGCGAGGTGGGTCTAAGCTCCAATTCCTTTCTTCTATAAGCTATATAATAGCCCTGAAGTGGGCCGGTAATTGGTTATTATGAAGCCATACATGGACCTCTTTGGTGTAAATAAATTCGATTTAATGATTTATATTCAATTTTTACCAGTAACCTGCCTTGCCTTTACTGCATAATTACTCTTCGCTTAGTAGTAGAAAAAGTCCACCTGCACTAAAAATGAACAGGCTACATCATCATCATCATTATCAGCCTTCCTTATAGGAGAGGGGATATGGAGAGTGACTCACCACGCTTCTCCAATGCAGGTTGGCGGGCTTAGGGTGATAATATTTCATTTATTAACGATCACTATCAGATGTTGATAGTGACCGGGACCGACGGCTTAACGTCTCACAGTGTAACACCACCAACTACCGGACTCCGGGTATGGAATGTACTGAGAATTTCATAGAAGAATGAAAATACTCAGAATTATTCCGTGACAGGCATATTATAGGCTAACGAACGAGGTTGAACAGGCTTACCTACTCTTAAAGATCTGTTGGGATTTTTTTGTTTAACACATTCAGACAAACAGTTATATGTGAGGTGGAGGAATTTATTTATACCTCAGTGGAATATATCAAGATTTTACCGATTTGTATTATTATGCGCATCACGAAAACTAGCCTGATTCATATGATCAGGCAGGTTTTTGTGAAATATTTTAATCAAGGGCCGTTGACATCCCATCGGGACAGGTTTAGCGTCAACCTTAAATTACCTATAGTTTAAAATTTATTGCGTTTCGATAATAATTTTCTATATTCAGAGAAAAATAAATATTTATTTTAAAATATGTATTTTTTTTTAATTGTTTTTTGATTTAATTCATAATAATATATTAACATTTGAAAATAATTCATAGTGCCAAGTTAAAATATTCTATAATAATAAATAATAATAAATAAGCCTTTTGTTACTCTTCTTCATAATATTTCACAAACTGGTTTGGTTTAACATTTGATGAATTTTAAAACTATACAATAAAAAAATAATACTATACTTTGAAATTAAAGCATATTGATGACAATAACAATGGATATATTTATTAAGCAAATTATGTTTTAGTTATATATAGTCATTGACTCAATCTAATGCTTTAGTTTCTATTATATGAAGATGAGAACCCTCACGGGTGTAGGCCTCCTCCAAAACGGACCAGTATTTTCTATCTTGGGCAGATTTTTTCCATTCTGCGCCAGCAATGGCTGCTATTTCGTCTGCCCATCTAGAAATCGGTCTACCGCATCTTCTCCTGCCGAGTGGCCCTTTCCATGCAGTAACCTTTTGAGTCCATCTGCCGTCTTGTTGTCTTGCAATATGCCCAGCCCACTTCCACTTTAGTGACTGTGCTTGCTTTAGAAAGTCTAACATTTTGGTTTCAGCTCTTATGTCTGAAAATATTCTATACTAAAGCCAAACTCGATTGAGAATGCTTGTCAACAAATAAATTAAAAAGGAAGGTAGAAACCACTAGTCATTTTACACTTATTTTTTTAAATAACTAGTTAATGACGAATTCATGACAATAAATTTGATTAGTTAGCTTAAAACTAATTTATATATTCAATATCTTTTAGATAAGAATTATTAAAATAACAAAACATAATTTTAAATTTATTAAGCATAAAATGTGTTACATTTTCTACCTTCATTTTAAATTTCTTTGTTGACATGCATTCTCAATCGAGTTTGGCTTTAGTATAGATATCAACTAGGACAATTTTTAGCAACTTTTATGAAACCTGCGTATTTTAATAAATATTAGCGAATAATTTTCTCTCGTTGATCCAGTGGTTTGCCCTAGTGGCTTTGGATCAGGAGGTTCTAAATTCTTAGAGTTGGGAAGTTGGTAGTTTTGCACCTCCATTTTTCAACCGTTCAGCCGTCAGTGTTAGACCAGGAAGAATCAAAAATAATAAATAGCACTTAAATATGAAATCGTGACTTGACAACAAATGAGATAGACAGCAAATATTTTAATGAAATGTTTTTATTTTTATTCTTTTAAATTAAAACCAAATCAATTAGTATTATTTAGAACTAAAAACTTCATTTATACCTACGTAGGTACTTTAATACGTACCTCTATTATATTTGTATAGATTGGTTATAAAACCCGATGTTCAAGATCAATAAAATAATTATAATGTGACACACCGTCATAATCAATTTTGTTTTCTTTATAAAATTCTTATACGAGAATTATGATCTTAGATGGCTACTAAAAACACTTTAAAGGTCATCTACATCTGGATTATAATATTTAAGCAATAAATGAAGTCTTAAGACTATAAGAATTTTAAAAAATAAATCTTTTTTGTTATTGCTTTAATTATTTTTGAAGATAGATTTGAACTATTGTTTATTGATGTTGTTATTATTTTCTCTCATTTATTTGTATTTACATTTTTAATTAATATACAAAAACTTATATAATAACACTAATAATTTTTTTTTTAAATATCTGCTTTTTCGCTTGCGGAACAGTTGAGTGTTCAAGCCACCGGTCGTCAGTCCTCCACAGCGAAGAAACCTCTGTTACGTTACTAAAAGTTACGTTAAAATAATAAAATACGCGCCTTTTTAAGTACTACTTACTGCCTTCTTTATCTAAATTTGGATCCAACATCCAAGCGTAAGCTTCTTAAAATGTTGGTTGAAGCTTTTCGTAAAACGGCCATTGATTGAAATGACTATCGGAACAATAATAGTTGACTCAACATTCCACATGGCGATAATTTGGTGAGCAAGGTCTAAGTATTTTGATTTCTTTATTTTTGTAAAGACTGTCTGTATGACTGTTAAATTAACTACCTTATTTAGTCTTACATCATATCAAGCTCAGTTTCGATCTGTGTGTGGCAATTACTTATGGCACGGTCTAACTACCTAATAGTCTTTATACTGTACCTTACAAGCGATATTTTAATTTTTTTTCCCATTATTTCAATTGTGACAAAAAACGCTCTCCCCGCACGACTGCTATACAACTACCTACTATTCGAATGCTTGTTTTTGCTCTTCATTGGCTTTGGACCAGCGTTCATTCTTAATAGCGTAGATCTTGTGTGAAGTCCATCTGTCTTTCTGCAGCACTATATTTAGAGTTTTGTATACCTATAGTAGTGATCCTTGTTTTTCTCCTTTTATTTCATTAGGAACTTCTAAGCAGTCGGGTTTTTTGTCTTTATCGTAATAATTTGATTTCAGGCTTTTTAGTTTGTGGTCCAATCCTGGCGCCATCTCAGGGAGTATACGATTTTGTTATATAATATGTATGGGTACGTAGAACTAAGAGTAAGCAATGTCGGGAAAACATACACGTCCTCCATTTTTTGTTCCTTTCTAATCACCATTTAGAAAATTCATATAACCTATGTCACTACCACAATTCTGAAAAATTCAACAATACTTCCATTTCCATCCAGCCGTTTAGGACACGACACCTAAATAAAAGAAATGGACATAGGTACATACATACGCTAGAAAAACATTACTGTCCTTCTGACGCAGTCGAGTGAAAAGAAACTCAGGATTAGAAGTCCTGATAATGATGACAAGTAACTTATTAATTAAAGTATTTGTATTGCTATTTTATTAACAGGAGTTTTAAATATGAAATAACTATTTTAAAAAAATTTAACAGACTTTACAACGCACTAAAAAGTAAAAAAAAAAATAGCGTCATTTAGTTGCTTTAAGTATATTATCTGTGAAGTTGGTGCCTTCCAAGGTTCCAAACTGCAAGCGACCTCTAATAAATAAATAAAATGTTGATGATTATAGAAGATCGTGAGCAGACGTTATCCACTAACAATAATTATAATTTACAACATTTATTATAAGATCAAGTAGGTAGGTACCTTGTGTGTCAATTCATATTATTCAATCGCTAGTCTCTGGATACAGACAGAAAACTGAAAACACGTTGTCTACAGGGTTGGAAAAAAAACATGTTTTTTTTAAACGAACAAAACATCATGTTTTATTTGAAAAACAAAAAAAACATGTTTTTTATTAATGCTTCATTGCTGTTTTAATTGCTTTGTTTAAAACATGTTTTAATCACCTTTTAAACATGTTTTAAACACGAAAAAATAAAAAAAAATAGTTTATAATCAAAAAAGTTCTGTATTTATTGTAATTATAATGTAATATAAAAAAAATAATACAACAGTTTCCAATCGCAATCAACTTCTCTTATCTTCAACTCAACCCTCATCTTCCATGATCTCAAGTTTCTCAAGCGAACTGTGTTGATTAAGAGCCCTCATAATTGCAACCAATTTAGCAGCTTTCTCTGTCCCGAGCCTATTTCTTAATTTTGAATGTACCAGTCCGAATGTTGAGAATAACCTTTCAATTCCTGCGGAAGAAGCAGTTGCAGTAAATAACTGACACGTTACGTCGAGCATCCCTGGATCCACTTTATTACTCAGAGATTTCCACCACACAGACACATGCATTTTCATTAAAAGGTCTTTTTTAAACATGTATTCCAAAAAAGGATAACTCTTCGCACGGTACGTCAGGACATCTTTCATGGCTTGCGGGCAGCTTGAATCTAAAAACTCCATGCCTATTGTGTCTTCCTCTTCTGATAGACCTTCCCCATTATAATTGGGGTCTAATATATAAGCAGCGAAATGTGCAGGTGTCATTGCGGCTTTATATCTTGCTTTAAGTTTGTCTGCTTCTTCTGGCAACCAGTCCGATGAGAGTAAATCTTTCCATATACATGTACAATCACTTAGGCCGCACAAGTCTTTCTGAATGAGATCGAGAGCTCTGGCTACTTTTTTCAGCTTTTTGAGATAATTCTCAACATTTTCTTTGAACTCAACATCTTGGACATACCTAACGATTGTTAAATCTAATACAGTCCTGTGCTCGCTGCATACTTTTACGAGACAGTGCCAGTTGTTGACATAGGATTCAAGACAATCTGCTAATGTATTCCAGCGTACATCTTGAGGTAGTACAAGTGCCTTTCCACCAGCTTCCTTGTACTTTGCTTGTGGAAAATGATGATACTTGAAATACTTTATAATTTTTTTTACATTGCTTTTTATCTCCGCCTCTTCAATATCCTTGGCAAATAAATTGATTAAATGAGCGGAACACCCATATGTTATAACATCGCCAATCTGATGGTCTTCTAATTGCAATAGTTGTCTTCGCATTTTTGCCATATTAGCGGCATTGTCAGTTACGAAGCTACGTACATTGCAACCAAAACTTTGACACTTTGTAATGCTGTCTATTGCTAGAGTTAAGAGATAATCACTAGTGTGACTATGGCTAGAAGTGTCTATTGTATCTAAGAGGTAAACACTGCCATCATTTTCAGTAGTGGTTACACTGACACACACAATGGGCTCATTGCGTATGTTACTCCAACCATCAAGAGCCATACAAACCACTTTTCCTTTCAAATTATTTTCCATTTTAGATTTTACGGTGTTAAATACTTCGTCCAGCAGTTTTCCGCCTATATTTTTTCTGTTCGGTGGTAAATAGCCCGGTCGAGATAATTGCATCATGTTGATAAATTCTGGATGCTCAGAGTGCCGAAATGGAGTATTTGTGGCGTAAAAATATCTTGCAACCTGAATATCAATTTTATGCTTTTCCTTTTCCGATGTTTTCACTATGTATTGTGACATTGAGCCTCTTGAATAAGTCTTTGACATTATCGGCACGGATGGAGCCTGACTCGTTTTCTCAGCAGTTGGGTTGACATTGACTTGCATTCCATCAGCACCGCTGCCTAGAAACCAAAAGAAATGTATAAATACTCAAAACAATTGTACTCTATAACCCAAACAATAAATAAATGACAATTTGTTAGGTTTCCGCATTCCGCCCTTCCATAGCAAAGAAGTCTTTTATTTTCCAGGTTGCATTATTTGTGTAATGTAGGTACTATGTCAAGTTACATTTATATATATCTAGGCTTGGTGTTTGTTTTAGCAAGGAGGAAGAAAAAACAGACAAACAAGAATAATTTAAAATGTCAATAGGTAAAATAAATAGGTAAATATATAGGTATAAGTATCAGGACCAGCAATAACAATTATTATTTATCGATTATAAAAATCACATAATGTTTCTCAAACGAAAAATACAACAAAATGACATTATTTATCGCTATTACTGACAGCTGATACAGCGATACTTAATGGATAGGTATACATTTATTTACTTTCTTACCATCATCACTTGAATCATTTTTACAGATTTGTGTTATCGTTGAAGAGGTTGATGCACCAGAATTTCGAGATGCATAATTTGAACACTTTTCTAAATGAGCTCTCATACGAGCAATCAGGCCCACCATGTTCGTCCTGCAATGCTTGCATTGTGCTCTGAGTGTTTTTCCGTCAGTAGAACTCGAAGACGCTGGAATTTCTATAAAGTTCCGCCAAAGCGGGTCTTTTTTCCGCCCTGTTAACATATTTTCTTATTTTTTCTTAAATTTTCTTAAATAACACCACACACGCACCGTTATTGTATATTAATAACGCCGAGCTAAAATACTTATTTTAACAAAAAAGTACGTGTCCACAAAAAACAAAACAACAGTTACGCGAGCTAAATATGAAATGATTGATTTAGTTTGGCTTTCATTCTATTAAGCAAGCCGGGAAATTCCCGCGTTTTATGAACATTCATTCACCGCATTACCGTTTGTCAGTCAGGGGAATCACACCTAGTTATATTGAAGTTGCCAATTCTTTGGTAATAAAACATACCATAAATGAGCTTTATATTTTTTTCAGAACTAATTAAGAAAAACACTTTATAATGTGTTTTTTTTATGTGTTTTAAATATGTTTAAAACAAATTGTTTTTAATTATGTTTTAAACATGATATGTATTTTTGTATTGTTTTAATCAGTGTTTTAAACGTATGTTTAAAACAAATGTTTTAAACATTGCCAACCCTGGTTGTCTATGTCATAATAATAGGGGTTAAAGAATGAAATTGCCGTTTTATTGTAATAGGTACTTCGAATTGACATAGAACCTTCATGGTTTAAGATTTTAAAGTGAAACTTTTTTCGTACGGTACCTGTGTATTTCTTCTTTTAAAAAATGTGCAACATTCTATTATCAACTTTCAGTTGTTTTTTTTATTCAGCTTAGACAACAAAGATGGATACTACAAAAATTCGTGTGATTTCTGAATATGAGTTCTGACGCGGAACTAACACGGCAGAAACAGCTCGCAATATAAATGATGCGTTTGGAGAGGAGACTGCTAATGAACGCACTGTGCAATTTTGGTTTAAACGCTTTCGTGGTGGAAAGTTCGATTTGAAGAACGAACTACGTGGAAGACCGCCCACACAGTTGAATAACAATGATTTAAGAGAGATGGTGGAAGCCGATCCGAGGTAAACTACCTAGGAATTAGCGGCATGGCCTAACGTTACTTTACCAACAATATTGAATCATTTGCTTCAAATCAATAAAATAAAAAAATATGGAAAATGGGTGCCTCATGATTTGACTGATCTGCAGAAAGAAACGCGTGTTGAAACTTGCGTTGCCTTGTTGAATCGATACAGAAATGAAGGAATATTGGATCGAATTGTAACATGTGATGAAAAATGGATTCTTTACGATAATCGTAAGCGGAAAATGCAATGGCTGACTACAGGTCAAACGCCGCAACAGTGTCCTAAAGCAAAGCTTACCAATAAAAATTTTTTTTAATAAAAATAGAACCGACTTAAAACGCACTAAAAAGTAAAAAATAACTGTATCATTTAGTTGCTTTAATTTACTTAAGCATATCTATGTAGTTGGTGCCAGCCAAGTTTAAGGAACATTTATTTTACGTACTAAAGTAGTTTGTGGGTTCTAGGTTACATCCTTTAAGTAGAAACCTTAGCTGGCACCGACTCTTTTTTTTCGTCGGTTAAAAAGGTAACGGTAACTGTTTGGTGGTCTCAGCGTGGTATTATTCACTATAGCTTTCTCCGAGCTGGTCAAGCAATAACGGCATATGTCTACTGCGCCGAACTCCGAACAATGATAGCGAAACTAGCAGTGAAAGAGCCTCGTCTTATGAATCGATCTTCACCATTACTGCTCCATGATAACGCGAGAACTCATACAGCACAAGAAACCGTTTTAACTCTACAGGAACTGCAATTAGAAACCATTCGTCACCCTCCATATTCACCAGACCTTGCTCCAACGGACTACCATTTTTTTCGTGATTTGGACAATTTTCTACGTGATAAAAAGTTTTCTTCTCAGGAGGCACTGCAAAATGCTTTCACACAGTTTGTCGAATCTAGATCACCAGAGTTCTATCGCAAAGGCGTAAATGAGCTTCCTATTAGATGGCAGCAATGTATAGATTATAATGGTAATTATTTTGATTAAATAAATATGTTAAATTTAAAAAAAAACTAATTTTTATTTTTACTACAAATCGGCAATTATTACTTTAAACTGATATACAGATTACCGCCATGTGGAATGTTGAATCAACTGTTGTTGTTGCGTTTATCATTTTAGTCAAACTTATTGCGAAATGTTTCGACCGACATCTTAATAAGCTTTTGCTTGGCTGTCGGTTCAAGGGTCGAATACAGAAGGCGCGCATTGAGAGGAGGTTCCACACTCTGGAACCTTGATCACTGGTAGCCTGAAAAGCTCTGCAACTGGAGGACCGGATTTTGTTACAAAAAATTATAACGTATTATTATTAGTTGATAAAAAGTTCATCTTGTGTGTCATTTCATGTTATTCAATATCCAGTCTTTATAAACAGCTACATCGGTGAAAACTGTGTATGCATTTGGATCACATATTGATGCGTCATATCTTGCAAGACTGACTGATACGATTCCTTTCACATACCACGCGCCGACGATGTAGTCTGTGCCGTAATAAGTTTGGTTCGGTTCGTCTGGGACAAAGACGACAAAACCTCCGCCGCTGTCACCATTACACGCTGCAGTTCCTGAAAGTTAGAAAAATAAATATGTGAATTTCATTCAAAGTTTTTTATATGTACACGTTTTTTTTAACAGACGAAAAAAAAACGGAGGAGGTTCTCAATTCGACACGTATATTTATTTTTATGTATGACCCCGCATAACTTTTTAACAGAGTTGTCCGATTTTGATAATTCTTTTTTTATAAGAAAAGGCACACTTCTAAGGTGGTCCCATTTTCATCATGTTACGATCTGATGATGATATCCTGGAAAAATTGAAGGAACTCTTCAAGTTGTATAGGCACACTTGCCATATAATATACTATGACAGTATAGTACGAGTTCGTTACGTGGCGATAAATCACTAAATTACTATTTAGTGATGAAATAAAATTTTTTAACAAACCAAAACTGCACGACCAAACCGACTCACAACGCACTAAAAAATAAAAAAATAACTGTGTCATTTAGTTGCTTTAATTTACTTAAACATATCTAGGAGTCGGTGGTCTTTTGCTTTTCTTAATAAAATTATTATTATAAAAACATAAAACCCGACTGCATAGAAGTTATGAACTGAAAAGAGAAAAACAAGGATTACTATATTTATATAAAATTTTAAATACTTTATGGAGATGCAAGCGGGGACAAAATACTTTATTTTATGCGAGGAAAGAAAGATCTACCAAAACTACGTTTGTCCCCGCTTGCAGCACCATAAATTTTTGTTTTTATAATAATAATTTTATTTGAGACTTTTTTGTTTTAGTTTATGGTATAGAAATGATACAGTACACTTTATGCCATTTTTTGTTAAAACGGCAATAAACATGATATGATATTTATATTTTTGAAATGTTCTTTTTACGACCTTTCATTTGATACCCATATTGCTAAGATAAGAGAAAGAAATATACACATTCCCCCTTTTTCCCCCCATTTACAGCCGCCATTTTGAAAATTTATATAGCCTATGTCACTACCACAATTTTCACAAATTCAACGAGACCTCACATGTCAAAATCCGTTCAGTCGTTTAGGCTGTAGCGCGTGCCGAAGAAATGGACATACATACATATATACATACATACATACATACGCTCGAAAAACATAACCCTCCTTCTGACGCAGTCGGGTAAAAATGTTTTAAGAAAAGCAAAGAACTTAGGAAAATAAAATTATGCGTTTGATGCTTATTTTTTTTTAGTAAATCTATAAATATTTTATGCATCTCTTCGAACCGTATACGAACGCATTTATTGCTTCAGTCAATTTAAGACCGTGTTAATCAATTTTTAAAATTTCTGGTAAGATTACAGCGTCGAAAATAAATAGGATTTTAGCGTACTATACAACGTGTTAGTTAAGTAAATACCCTATCAATCCGTCAACCAGGAGTCAGGAAGAGAAAACATGCCCAGGAAAAAAAAATTAAACTTCAGGCAGAATCTTGAGGGAGTTATGTGGACAAGGATTTTCCCGACGTTTCAACTCTCTCTCGCCATTCGAACTATGTGCATCCAGTCCTAGTTCAGGATTGCGACTCGTTCAGCTATGTCGGTAGCATAGGTTCTGCGGATATCTTTATTTCTGATTTGATCATGCAGAGATACATAATACACAGCTATACCAAAGCCAAACTCGATTGAGAATGCTTGTCAACATACACATTTAAAATGAAGGTTGAAAATTTTTTGCTTAATGAATTTAAAATTACCTATGTTTTGTTATTTTTAAAAATCCTATCTAAAAGATATTGAATATATTAATTAGTTTTATTCGTCATTAACTAGTTAATAAAAATAATAGGTGTAAAATGACTAGTGACTTCTACCTTCATTTTTGATTTGTTTGTTGACAAGCATTCTCAATCGAGTTTGGCTTTAGTAAAGCTCCGCTGCATTGCACGCTGAGTGACTAACCCTTATTATAACGACTATTGTTTGCGACCATGTCTCAGATCCACATGTCATCAATCTTTAAACGCACTGTCCGAATACTTATTTATAACTTACCATTTCCATGCCCCGCACAAAATCTTTTACCATTTAGAATATTCGTGTAAAAAATCGGATCGAACTGTATACATCTATAATCTGGTACTAATGGCATAATGGCAGATTTTAGCTTTGTTGACAATGTGTCAGTGTTATCAAAGCCCCAGCCGACTACCTGAAAAGCAGTAAAGTTTTATTAGTTTTGCTAAACACAAAATTTGGAAACCGTTGGAACAATTTAGTTTCGACCTACAATTTGGAGTTACAATTTAGTGACGACCTCCATGGCGCAGTGGTATGCGCGGTGGATTTATAAGACGGAGGTCCTGGGTTCGATTCCCGCCGGGGCAGATTGAGATTTTTCTTAATTTGTCTTGGTCTGGCTGGTGGGAGGCTTTCGCCGTGGTTAGTTACCACCCTACCGACAAAGACCTATCGTTAAGCGATTAAGCGTTCCGGTACGATGTCGTGTAGAAACCGAAAGGGGTGTGGATTTTCGTCCCACTCCTAACAAGTTAGCCCGCTTCCATCTTAGACTGCATCATCACTTAATATCAGGTGTGATAGCAGTCAAGGGTCTGAGTATATTCTTTTTAAAGATAGGAGCTGTAAAAGTAGGCTAGATCTCGCCGAGTTCCACTAGAAATACGTAAGTAACAGCTTGTTTTTGTAATTTTATTATATTATTTGATATTAATATTGTTTCTTACAGTGCCATTAAGATCGTATGAAGGGAGATGATCGTAGACTCCCTCGAACCATATACATGCAGGCTGAACATAGTTGTTGAAAATTGCTTCAGTTGATAATTTCAGTAAAGCGATATCATTGTTAAGTGTTTTGTGGTCAAATCCGTTGTGGACGATCACTTCATATACCTGAAATATTAATATTATTTTTAACTTCTTATGAATTACTACCCTTCTTATGTTGAAGGCGACCTACCTACTTCTTTTTCTTGTAGAGCTATGTCTCTTGCAACAAGAGTGTATTTTCCCAGTACAGCACTGACTATTTCTGGATTCACCGGCACGCCATTTATCGCTACGCAGTGGGCAGCTGTAAACATTGTTGTATATTCATTTTTTAATCGAACATATATATTACATTACTATTATCGGCGGTTAACAGTTGACCTACAAAACAACACTTTACCACCTTAGAATGGCATCTCTAGCGCAGACTAATCAGTTTAGAACAAAATGATATTAGAAACCTCTATATGATTTGCAAAGATCTATTGATAGATATCCTATACATATGGGTATCCAAAAATATAATTCTTATAGTTTCGGAAAAAAATGGCTGTGATATATCCGGAGAGACAGACAAACTTCTCGAATCTATAAAGGTTCTTTATTTTGCCATTTGGCAACGGAATCCTAAAAATGACAAAAAAAATTGTTTGTCTGTAAAGTCGGTTTACTGACGATAGTTGAACGTGACAACGTCTTAAGAAAATACTGATGGAATGGTAGCATTTAATTGGTTATTAAAATTTTTAATTTAAGTATATTTTTATAAATATTAATTTAAATTAATAAAATAATTGATTTTGATTTTAGAAATTTATATTTTAAATTTATAATAAATATATTAATTTTTTATTTAAAATTAATATATTTAATCATTATATTTAATAGACGGATGTCGAACGCTGCCGAACGCAAAGGCCGATTGTGCTTCTTTGTCGCTCGTTCCGCGCTCTCGCTTGCACTTCAAGCCTTACATGGAACGCCTCAAAGCGAGGTAACGCCGCATGAGTCATGTTTTTCGTGCGTGCAGCCGACTCTATCGAATTATAAGACGTTGTCACGTCAAAAAATTACAAGCATGCGCATGCTACACATAGGGTGCTCAAGATAATAATTACTGAAGTTTGTTATTAGTTAAAAGTATAGTTATGATTGTGGATTATATTATGGATGATGCAACACTCTACACATTCATATTAAAATATTGTTTTCGGGTATACATAATCTATAAATATTATATTTACTCGTATTATTTTCTTACCTGTCAAAATTACATATTTGGAAATGAGAGTTCCTCCTCCTATATACTTCAAAGTGGATTTTTGCAGCCGCATAATAGCAGCATGCCAAGGATAATCCCCGGCTTTAGTTGCTGATCCACTTACGATAAGTTCCGTATATTGTCTATTAATTCTTCGCCTACCACAAAATTTATCTGGTGCATTCTCAAATAGTTTCACAACTCCTAATTCGTATTTTTGAAAGTATGTCTAAAATAAGATAAAGAATAATAAAATTATTTTATTCAATAAATTAAATAATTAAAAATTTTTAAATAAAAATAGAACCGACTCCTAGATATGCTTAAGTAAATTAAAGCAACTAAATGACACAGTTATTTTTTACTTTTTAGTGAGTTTTGAGTCGGTTCTATTTTTATTTCTTACTTTTTAATGATTTATCGCCACGTATCGTACTCGTACTATACTGTCATAGTATATTATATGGCATTAGTAGCCAAAAAGCTACCGGTACCGAGACAAAAATCGAAATCGCTGTAAGCGTGCCTCCAAAATTTGAAGAGTTCCTTCAATTTCCCCAGGATATCCTCATCAGATCCTAACATGATGACAATGGGACCACCTTGGAAGTATTCCCTGGTTGTAATAAAAAAAGAATTATCAAAATCGGACAACTCTGTAAAAAGTTATGCGTGGTCATACATAAAAAAAAAAAAGTTGAGAGGTGTCAAGGGACACCCGGATGGAACGAAGTTCCTTTCGATTAATTAGTGAAGAAATTGTAATAAAATTTTATTTTTTTTAAGTAATAATAATATTTGTTGTTGTACACCGAAACACCAGAGGGCGCCACGAGAGCGCGAGACAGCATACAGCGCGGGCGCCCCCCGCCGCTCACGCGCACACACATCAAAGGCGGCGGCAAGATCCTTTGATCAAAAAGTGTCGTGACAACTTTTCGTACGAATTTTTTCCGTCTAGCCCCCTTTCACAACGCACGATAAGGAACTTCGTTCCAATTAAAAAAAAAGAAATATATACGTGTCGAATTGAGAACCTCCTTCATTTTTTTTCGTCGGTTAATAAACTGACACTAATAACCAATTCATACCCGATCAGGATCCTTACAATTTTCTACGCCGTCAATTTTCAAGCTTAATACATAAGGTGGGTGATTCGGAGGGTGTCCGCCTTGTATTGTAAATTTTAATTGTTCAACATCTTGGACTACAATGAATGTAAAAATATTATTGATTAGATCTTTATCCACTGAGAATCTCGTGTTATTCTCCTGGAACAAAATAATATATTTGTAGAACTATCTGTCACCGAAAATTGATTCTCACAAGAGAATGTAACATTACTTTACTTATTCTATGATATTTGTGCCTCGATAATCTATACTCATTATAATAGTTTAAAAAGGTGCGGTTAAATCTTCTTTTGCCAATGTGATTATTGTCAATTATCAACCTCTGCACATCACCTTTGCTAGTGGATACGTGAGCTCCGAATATGTCATACGTCAACAGAGAGACGAACATCTTAGCATTCCATGGATTCACCGTGCGGGTGCCGGGTCTATTGCGTGACTGAAAGAAAACCTGCGAACAGAGCTCGAGACCTTTGACACGAGTGTAGGTTTAAAAGGCATCCCGTAGAGACGCGTGACAACACACATCCTGTGTTCGTGTTATTCTCCCTGCCCAGCCAAATTTGGAAGTACTCTATTAGAGCAGCTTTGGATACTCGTTCTTATCTTAGGAGCTTGCTGCATTTCTAGTGAGGCCAAGGTCTTTTAGCAGGTTATAGAGTGATTATGCTGGTATACCTCTCGCACCCACTTCTGCTATGTACAAACTAACCACATTGCCATATTTCGTGTTGAATAAATGTAATATGTTGTCGAGCAATAGCGGTGAAATTAAACAAACTCTTTCTCATACCATCGCAAAAAAATCTGTATTGATATTTCAGTAGATGGGCACAAAGATTATATTCCAGTATATTTGAGTCTTATTCTGCGTATACTCGTACTTATATTATATTCAAGTAATAAAATACTCACAAGAAGTATTGTGCAATCAGAATCCAAAGTCACTTTTATTTCCGTAAAGGCCTGCAAACTTTTATAGATATAAACATTATATCCTAAACTCAAATAAGGGCTGAAATTTGAATGAATTTCTTCGTTATCCTTACAAAAATTTTCTCCATAGCTTGGAGCACTATGGGAAGGTCCAGTTTGTATTTCAAATGTAACAAAATTTAAATACACTAATGATATTAACAATATCTTATCCGACAGCTTCATAGTGTTTTGATAACAATTGAATGACAATTATAGTAAAATTTAACTGCCACTATTCATACTTCCTATATTTATGATACTGACACTAATAGAATTACAATTTTGTCAATAGTTATCTTCACTGCTTCATTATTATACAGTTGTAACTTTAGGTTAGTCAAGTCGATCAAGTTAAAGGTTATCTGTATATACTTTTAGTGCCGCCACGTCATATAGATAAATAATTTATTATGATGGAGCTTAATAAATACTATTCAGTATTTTTTTACACTGTTTAAAAACAATTCTTCTTTAATCAATTACGGTAATGACACGGTCGTAAATATTCGTATAGGAAAAAATAGAATAGTTCTTAAAAATAAAACAGAATATATAAAAACTTGAAACACACATAATTTTGAACTTGTTTTCCTTATTTATTAATATTATAAAATAAAAAATAATCTATCGCGATTGGATGACCGCATCAAATCGACTATCTACCTGAATAAAGAAATACTGTGAATATGTGTACTTCGAACTTAAATTAACATAGTTATAAGTATCAGTATTGTAGGTAACTACAAGTCATTGTATCATCACAGGAAGAACAACAATGTAATTGGTTAAAATGTTCACTGGCCCTAGCACTAAACTTTTGTAATATTGTTTGTAGCAATAGCACATCACACGGCAAGTATATCTTAAGACTAACTAAGATTTTATTTCTGATTTATTCGCAACAGTTTTTCTAAAATCTTTGTTCGATTTGATGAATCAAACAGGCAAGTTGTTTTTATTTACATCCTCATATGAAACTGGTTTTACTTTTTCCTTATAATAATACGTAATAGATACAAGACCGTGGTTACTTACGAGTATGCTTTATATATTATAATACACCAGTTAATAAATAAATAAATAAAAGTTGTAGGACGATATACATTGCTATTTAGTACCAAAGTAAGCGTAGCTTGTTTTATATGTAGGTACTAAGATAAGTGATGAATGTTTTATTATATTGTACATAAAATACTTGTAACTTGCGTCTATGCTTATCGCACAAAACATTTTCCAAAAGTGTGAATAGAACCCACGGCCGAGGGCGCAGAAGCAGGATCACTATCCATTGCACCACTCGGCTAACTGGGCTATCTATGACACAATGTTGTGTGTCTATATTGGGTGTTAATACGAGTAATATGATATTTAAAGTCATATTTAGTTTGTTGTATACTAGTCGTAAATTTGGTATTGCCACTTGAGAAGTTTTCTAGAAAAAAAAATTTAATAAAAAATTAAACCGCCTTCAAAACGCACTGAAAAGTAAAAAATAAGTGCGTCATTTAGTTACTTTAATTTACTTAACCCTATCTATAAACTCGGTGCCATCCAAATTTAAGGAAAGTTTATTCAAAAAAGTAGCAAAGCACTTTGTGTGAATTAGGTATCGTTTTCAAAGTAGAAAGCTTACAGGTGGCACCGACTTTATAGATGTAGGAAAGTTTTTGTTTGTGTAGTAGTTTTTCCATACTTTTTAGTGGTTTATCGACAACGTACATACGTAAAACCTACTCGTTCTAAACTATGAGTACCAATATTCGCCAGCCACTTATAAACTACCGACATCGCTGCAAATGGGCCTATGAAGTTTGAAGAGTTCCTTGGATTTAACCAAGATCTTATCAACAGATCCTAACATGATAACTATAGGACCATTTTGGAAGTGTAATAAAAAAAGAATTTTCTAAATTGGACTATTCTATGAATAGTTATGCGTGGTCATGCATAAAAAAATCCCTATCTCAAAAACTACTTAACCGATTTTGATGAAATTTGCAGTATTTCCTAAACTGAATAATACCTTGAAAAATAATTTCTTGAATTGAACATGTAGTTCCGGAGATATGCGAACACAAACATAAAACATAAAAATTCCCTATCTCAAAAACTACTAAACCGATGAAACTTGCAGTGTACCCTAAGTTGAACAATACCTAGTACAACAAAAAAAGAAGTACCTAAATCTGCCTTGTAGTTACGGAGATATGCGTCCACAAACATAAATACATACACAGATACATACATACACTTTTGAAGATTGGCACATTCGTTCAGACGCTGATATAGACTAACATAATTATGTGAAAACTGGGCAGTTCTGGAAATATTTCATACATACGGGTCGAATTGATAATCTCCTTTTTTGAAGTCGGTTAAAAATAGGTTAACGGTTAAGTAGTAAAATAGATACAGTGTAGGAATAAAGTCAAGGCAATCAAAAGATACAGCTGTTTATGTCAAAATTTTATTCCAAAAGTGCTGTGCTATTTATTGTAACGCCATGAAATTTCCCGCAAAATTTGAGTGTTATAAAAAAACATAACCCTTGTTGCCAGTCAGTCAAAAAAAAATTACAATTTCTTAATTGTTCGTTGAAGGAAATTTTATATTTGTTACCAACAACCTTTTCTTGTAATGCTATGTCCTGTGCGGCTAAATAATATTTTCCAAATGCGGCTTTTAATGCTTCTGGATTCACAGGTGCACTATTAATTGCAACGCAGTGGGCTGCTAAAAATATAATATTTGGTTAACCACAGCTTGTCTTATGAAATGAGAATATTACGAGTTGTTAATGAATTGTCGACTGAAAACAAGAACATAATAGTAAGTTCAATTCACGAAGGCGCGCCCCTCTATTCATTGCGACGAGAAACCGAAGGGTGCGCGGAATTCAGTTTAAACAGCAGTCTCGCGTCGCCTATGACTCGGTGTACATGGTTATCATGTGAATAGTATAATATATTATCACTTGATTTAGGTGACAAAAACGAAACTTCGATAACTAAAAATGTTCTTTGATACGACGGACTTGATTTGTCTTAATTAATCAAGATAGGACGACCGAAGATATTGTAGACTTTCCCAGAGACGTGTAACTCGTCAGAATGACTACTACATTCATTTATCTCTGATAAAAAGAGGATGCGCAATCAGCGATAAATAAACGTCCTTACTAAATGATCGCGAAATAAAAGTTTAAGGTTAACTTTTAGTAGTAGTAATGCGGATCAGTTTTAAGTCAAATTTTCTATATGATTGTGCACGTGCATCCTCTTTTAAATAATAGGACAACGACTACAAACCCTTAATTATTTATATTAATGTCTCATTGCTTATTAAAATAAATATTACTAAATGTTGCTAGTTTAAATAATAGTCGCACACTTTTGTAAGTATCTTTTTTTTGTATGGCACAAGATTTATAATTGCAATTACACTTGGTGAAAATTAAATATGCAATCCAAGATGGAAGCGGATTAACTTGTTAGGAATAGGATGAAACCCAAGCCGTCTATGTTGGCAGGGTGGTAAATATCCACGGCGATGAGTCCTACCAGCCAGACGCCCGAATTCATTAACTGTGTTCACATTTAAAGCTATACTGTATATAATGAGATAAAATATATATTCAAATTCAAATTCAAAATCGTTTATTTCAAGTAGGCTTATTACAAGCACTTTTGAAACGTCAAATTGGACTATTTGTAGTGACTCTACCACCGGCTCGGAAGGCAGGCCCTGTTGAGAAGAGCCGGCAAGAAACTCAACAGTTGCTCTTTTTATAATATTATCAATTTTACAATATTAAGTGTGTTGTTACATAAAGTTATTTATTTTACTTCCTGTGTGAAGTTGAAAGCCTATCCAATTGCCTTTGAACATCTTTGTCATTTAAAAATTCATCGATAGTATAATAACCCTGACTCAGTAAGTGAGTTTTAATACATTGTTTAAACTTATGCAATGGCAGATCTAAAACTGAATTGGGCATCTTGTTGTAGAAGAGTACACCCAATCCTACGAAAGATTTTTGTACTTTTCGGAGGCGATAAGCTGATATGACTAACTTATGTCCATTTCTAGGAAGACGGTCGTTTAAATCCTTTTTCTGTTTATACATATTTATATTTTGTTTAACATAAACTAGGTTATTGAATATGTATTGACAGGCTACTGTAAGAATTTCTATTTCTTTAAATTTGACTCGAAGGGACTCGCGTGGTTTAAGTTTATAAATCGACCGAATTGCTCGTTTCTGAAGTATAAAGACAGAATTTATGTCAGCAGCCTTTCCCCACAACAAGATGCCATAAGACATCACACTGTGGAAGTAAGCAAAATAAACCAGTCTAGCTGTTTCTACATCGGTAAACTGTCTTATTTTTCTCACTGCAAATGCTGCTGAGCTAAGTTTAGCTGTCAGTGACTCTATATGAGCGCTCCACTGAAGTTTACAGTCCAAGGTCACTCCTAGAAAGACTGTAGAACTCTCCATCTTTAGCGTTTCACCATTTATCAATAAAGACTT
This sequence comes from Mycalesis mineus, assembly GCA_034621355.1. NCBI lineage: Eukaryota > Metazoa > Arthropoda > Insecta > Lepidoptera > Nymphalidae > Mycalesis > Mycalesis mineus. The sequence continues at coordinate 9,463,070 of CM067882.1, forward strand.
ATTTATTTTTTTTACATTCGGTAAAGAAAACTCAACACATTTAGTTTTCTTTGCATTTAATAGTAAATTATTAGCAGTAAACCAATGCGACACATGCGATACAGCACGGTTTACATCGTCAAAGTCACATTTATTTCTATCAGTTTTAAAAATTAAAGATGTGTCATCAGCAAACAGTACAATTTCACAAATGTCGCTAACATGGTATGGTAAATCATTGATATACACTAAAAATAGAAAAGGACCCAAAATTGAACCCTGTGGAACGCCCATTTTAGGAGATGAGCCACGTGACTTTATATCATTAATGCATACCGTTTGAGTTCTATCACTAAGATAAGAGGCAATGAGATTAAGTGCAACATTTTTAATGCCATAGTGGCTTAACTTAAGCAAAAGAGTTTTATGGTTAACACAATCGAAAGCCTTGGACAAGTATAATTACCATTATCTCTCCTTATCTATATTATTGACGGAGCGACATAGAGACGAAATCGCTAGTCACGTTTCGAATATTCCCAAACCTGTATAATAAGGTTTTCTTTGGATCTGGTCTTCGCTACGAAAATGGTTTCAATATAAATTGAAGTGCGAAGCGGTACCCTTGTTGACGTTATAACAATTTAAATAATTTCAAATATTTTGTATGTAAACTTTATATTTATAAACTTTTAATTACAAGTATCATACATAACTTAATTTTAAATACCTACATAATATTTTTGTGCTATCAAACCAAGGTACTAGGTGATTAAATTTTTTCGAAATGGGGGAAGATTCTACATACAAATTATATAAAATGTGATGAACTAATTATATATTATTCTCCAATATATATGCCTCTGCAATATTTTATGCAATATGCGATTTCAAAATTCATTTAGATTTAAGTCTTTAGTTTAGTTGTCTATAAAGGATTGATTTATAAGTCAATCCATATTATTTAAAACCCAGTCTCTGTATACAGCTACGTCAGTGAAAACTGTGTACGCATTGGGGTCACATATAGAGGCATCACTTCTTGCTAAGCTGACTGACACAATGCCTTTCACATACCACGCCCCGTCGATATCACCTTCATAGTTTTTGATGCTTGGATCTTCTTGTACAAACACCATATAACCTCCGCCACTATCGCCGTTGCAGGCTGATGTTCCTAAAAACAAGTATAATTAATATTTAATTACAACGAGACCAAAGTGATCGCAATAGCTCCACGTGTCACAACGACGCAGTTGTTATAGGTCAAAGAGCGTAAAGTCTAAAGTGTTGAATTGTTGATACAGAACTTTATTGTTGAAAGGCAGTGTTGGTCAACCCCCACTAGGTGCACCGACGTAACCAAGCGTATTTTAGAGAGTTCTTGCTGATATTGATGATGATAATGAATATCAAAGACTAATCTTACCATTTCCGTATCCACCGCAGAATTTTTTGCCGTTTAAAGTATTGCTGTAGAATATAGGATCGAATCTTATACACGTGATATCTGGTTGTTGAGGCATAACAGCAGATTTAAGGGTTTCTGATAGACTGTCGGTGTTATCAAAGCCCCAACCGACTACCTATAAAGGTATTGTAATGCAAAAGTTAGTAGGCTTTCTGGAAAGATAAAAAAATCTCCGAAGAAATATTCAACTGTAGATTCAAGTTTTAATCTGGGTATTTATTCCAAGCATTGATTATTATTCAGAAAAGGAATATTAGGTTTGACCAAACGTTGCAGTTGCCTTTTAGATAAAAGAATTGTGTGAAGAGTATAATATTAGAAAACATGTTATAAAAATGATGAAAAAAGATTTAATTACCGTTCCGGTAATATTGTAAGTGCCAATATGATCATAAATTCCCTCAAACCACACGCACGCTGGCTGGACGTAATTATTGAAAATGGCTTCTGATGTTAATTTTAACAAAGCAATGTCATTTTCTAGTGACCTGTGATTAAATTCATCATGTGTTACAACTTTGTAAATCTAAAAAAAGAAAATAGTTTTTAAATAGATCACGAAAATACCAATGCGTTCGTCAATTTTTCCTTTATCTACTTGTTGAGCATCCTCTTTATAATCTTTATTGCTTTGTTTGTTTATAAAAACTGGCTGTGTCCTGCAGCTTCACCTGCGCGAATTCGTTTCCTGTGTTGCCCGTCGCCGCGCCGGCCATACACGCGTGGTACTTTATAATTATTTTGCTTGCTCTAGACTATCCGTGTACCAAATTTCATTTAAATCGGTTTAGTAGTTTTCGAGACAGACAACCAGACCGAGTTACTTTCGCATTAATAATATTATTGTAGATATAGATATATAGATAAATTTGGTTGGATGAAAAAGGTAAGTAAGCCAACCATAAAAGATAGACATATTATGCTGTCGCGGACTTTCTTTTAGAACTTTTAAACGGGAACAATTCTTTGTGAAACTATAACCGTTTACGCAACGCACATAGTGGAAGCTCTCAAAAGGATAAAGACCTCGATTTTGAAACATATTACATTGATGCTCTGCTTCTATTGGTCTTAGCGTGATGATAGGTATAAAATCATTAGTAGTTCTCAATAATTGGACTATTTAACATTAACACAAATTTTCAAATCGGATCAGTAGTTCTCGATATTCGCATTCAACAAGCAAGCTCTTCAGCTTTATGACATTTGTATAAATGAAACTAAAGAGTATAATGATGTTTCCAGTAGCAGTTTGTTGATATTTTACGATAATATTTACAGTGTTATCTCTATACAAGCTATTTGCAGCGATGTGAGAGTTTGACCAAACCAGTACCAGTCGGTATTATCATCTCACTTATCAAACTTTAAATTATTTTTGCTTTTATTATGTTTCAAATGCAAAGTTTTGCCTCGGTTGTATAGCACAATAATAAGCACCTGGTTGACCAAGATTTGTTTGGTAGATTTTGGATTTTATATTTAGATACAATTTACATAGCAGCACCATATATTGTTCAGTAGCTTTAGATTTATTGCATGAAAACAGTAACAAAACAACATTTTCTGAAAATTAATCCTCGCTAGATCGATGCTGCAGTATTATATTTAAGTAATTATTCGTTTAAGTAATATTAATATTTGTTACCAACATCCTTTTCTTGCAATGCTATGTCCTGCGCGGATAGATAATATTTTCCCAACACTGCTTTTAATATTCTTGGATTCACAGGTGCACCGTTAACTGCTACGCAATGGGCTGCTGAAAATTACGATATTTGATTAACCACGGCTTGTGTTATAAATGTCTATTTAGAGTTACTTATCATCGCAACTATGCTTACACTTTACTTTTATCATAAAACTAGTTTCAAATTTAAAATATAATCCAGTTCTTCTTACTACATATCTTTAGTACGATTAAATAGTATGTATGACTTATTGGTTTGTATTTCCTTCATGTCATAGTACGTATGTTTTAGATTATCTTATGATATTTATTTTAATGTTTATTGTGTTATTTATGTAATTTATTTGTGGTGGATTTATAAGACGCAGGTCCTGGGTTTGATCCCCAGCGAGGCAGATTGAGATTTTTCTTAATTTGTCTTGGTCTGGCTGGTGGGAGGCTTTCGCCGTGGCTAGTTACCACCCTACCGACAAAGACGTACCGATAAGCGACTTAGCGTTCCGGTACGATGTCGTGTAGAAACCGAAAGAGGTGTGGATTTCATCCAACTCCTAACAAGTTAGCCCGCTTCCATCTTAGATTGCATCATCACTTAACATCAGGTGTGATAGCAGTCAAGGGCCAACTTGTAGTCGATGAACAAAAGTAAAAAAAATCGTGTTTTACGATATTCAAAACGTTTATTAAAAATGAAAAAAAAAACAATCATAAATCATAAAAACAAGCAAACATTTTCAAATTAAGTTTCAAAAATATTCCTAAGCTCTTACCAACAAGATGCAAGTAAGCTTTATAAAAAGTATCAACATCAATATTTTTGTGCTTTCATTTTTTCTTTTGCTCTTAAATTCAAGTGCGAGTCCTTTCCTTATTTTCTTTAAATCATTTTAATGACATTTTTAATATTTTCCACTGCCCATTTTGACTTCTGACTATTTGGGATATATTACAATATATATTACATTATAGTTAATACTTTCGTAGCTCTGTGGTAAATAAACAATTTTTCTAATATTTACCGCAATATCTTCTTCGACTGTCCGCAGCTTCTAGGTTGCTCGTTATGGGTCTAATTAATTTATTTTATAAAAACCATAGAAAAATAAAGCACTTTTCACAGTTCCAACAGAGTTACATAATTAAAACATTACAAGAACACACAAAAAGGTTAACGTGACTTATCAACCTATCATAGCGCACATGGCGTTTAGTTATTGCTTACTCATTATTTTACGGGTGAGTTCGGTAGGTTTATCAAATTACGAAAATGTGGGCGTAAAATTATACAATTTATCTCTCTTTTAGAATCTTACGAAAATTTATAATTTGCCTAGGAAATTTATAAACTTGCGGATCTTGTTATCTTCCGGTGACATATATAATAAATAAATATATGCCGTTTAACATATAGGAAACTTATTCAATATTTAAAAGTACATTTGGAGCAAACAAATAACCTATGCACTCCAGCCGCAGACAGATAAATGGACATCAATTGCTCATATAAATATAGTTTTTCTTGGTGGGTCTCCTGATTTAATTAAAAATATCGAAAAATGAATTTTTTATTTTCCTGATCGTACTTACCAACGACGAAGCTTAGGCTATATAATAATAGACAATATTATACTATCTTTATCTATACTAATATTATAAAGAGGTAAAGTTTGAAGTTTGTAAGTTTGTAAATAAAGATCTTTCGGGGCTACTATTCGGAACTACTGATTCGATTTCAAAAATTCTTTCACCAGTAGAATGCTACGTTATCGGTGAGTGTTATAGGCTATATTTTATATTTGTGTTGTATATATTACCCAAGATATCACAGTTTTTGTCTCGCGAGTCGGACCGTGAAATGTATTAAATTTAGCTTTATGCGCGTACGCTGCCTTAGATATTGGATATAATTGAAAACATTGTATGAAAACTTTATGCATATTAAAATGTTCTACAAAAAAGTCTGTGATAGTATATATCTATTTTTTATATTTTGGCAGATATATAACTTTTTGTGTTTTAAAAAATCATTTTATTCATGTGCTTACGTTTACGTCATTATTTTTAGAACTAAACTTAAATCCTTATCAAAATAAATTGTTTAATAATCACAGGGAAATTATAGAAATAAGATTTGCCTTAACAGTATGTTAATTAGTTATACAGTTTCGGAGATATTACAAAATTTCGAAAAACATGACAATGTCGCCATATCGTCCAAATTAAGTTGACCTCCACCGTGTTATGTTATACGTACAGAATAGGGGTCAACATTTTGGTACTGATATTTTTTGAGAATTCGATCTTTGATCTTTTTTTTCAATTTATTTGGCATCGCAGACCATATTTATATAATATACGAAAAAGTGTGTTCGTTTGTTTAAACGGGCTTATCTCTAGATCTGCATGTCAGATTGTAAATTATTTTGTTTATTATGAAAGCTAGACTCAAAAGTAAAATAGATTATTAAAAACTATACACATCAGCTTGCCATAAATATATATTGTTAATGTTAATGTACTGTAATATAGTACAATGTTTTACAAAAATGTAGATCTTTAGTACACGGGACGGGAACAAGGATATTGCTTCACGGGAAACTATATAAAAATTAAATTGAGAGGGGTAGCAGGAAAAGAGCACACTTTATATGAAAGTCTGTCTTTAAAATTAAAAGGGCACCTAAGAGGTTCTCACGCGGAAAAAGTCGCGGGCGACTGCTAGTGCTTAATATTTGTAAATGTATGCTTACCAGTTAAAACGGTAAATTTGGAAATGAGAGTACCACCACAGGTGTACTTTAAAGTCAATTTATCAAGTTTCAATAAAGCAGTATGCCAAGGCCAATCGCCAGCTAAAGTCGGAGAACCATTTACAATTAGTTCGGTATATCTTCTATTAATTCTTCGTCTTCCACAAAATTTATCAGGGGCTGTTTTAAATACTTTGGGTAAGTCTCCCCAAGAATGTCTTTCAAAGTACGTCTAAAAATATGGTTCAGTTTATGAATGGAAGTCTTTTAATCGATTTTCATACGTGATTGTATATTACCAAAGATACCTTACCAGATCAGGATCCTTACAATTTTCAACGCCATCAATTTTTAAGCTTATAATATAAGATGGACGATTTGGTGCATGTCGACCTTTTACATTAAAATATAAATATTTATCGATTTCTTTGACTACAATAAAAGTAAAAATATTGTTTATTGTATCCCTTTCAGCTGAAAATCTTGCATTGTCATCCTGAAATTTATATGAAATTTAATTACATATATCTATATTCGATTTTTACTAAATTTCAAGTTCATTAAAATTTTTCAATAAAAAATAAAACCGACTTCCAAGTGCACTAAAAAGAAATAAATACCTAATTGCTTCATTTAAAGTACAAAGCTTGGATGACACCGACTTCATAAACGTGTTTAAATAAATTAAACTAACCACCGGCTGGAAAAAACCGGTCAAGTGCGATTCAGACTTGCGCACCCAGGGTTCTGTACAAACCTGTAGGTATATAAGGTGAGTTTGAATTATCAGCCAGCGTCGAAACTGGAGCAAGTCTTATGCATACAGATTACTAATATTAATAGAAAAAAAAAATTGTTCCCAAAACCAATAAAAAAAGAAATAAAAAACATTACAAAATATCCATTTACCACAACACCATCCCATACATCCATAAATTAACCCTAAAGCTAGCCAGCCATTGACCCCAAGGCAGTTAGGTACCTAAATACACAATAGAATTGATCAAAATAACAAACGTAACAGCTGATCGACTACCAAGGTCAATGAAATTTCCATTAATAGGTTGAAACTTTGTTTGAAATGCCGGCGGCGAGCGTACAAACAGGCGCGGCGATTGTCGGCCTTTTAAAAGACCGGCAACGGCACCGTGGCGCTTTTCTGATCGGTACCGCGGCTGCCGGCAAACACGCAGATTTAAACACTTGCCGCCCGCGTTTTGCAGTAGGTAATTTAACAGGAAAGTTTATTGAACTTGATACTGATATCAGCTGATTTAGTTCTAAGTGCTTATTTAAAAGTTTATTTCGTTTATTTTTTACAAGTTCTTAAGTGTACATATGTGGACATATCTACCTACTTAGTCCTTCGAAAGTTCCGTGTTCGATTTTTGACAGCCGATTGTTATTTTTTTAGTAGTTCTGGTCTGGTCTAGTGGGAGATTTTGGCCGTTTGGCTTTTCGTTCCGTATTTTAATTGGTAGCAATAGAATGTTTAAGATATACCTTCGTTCGGTACCTCGTGTGACTCTACAGTTAATTTATGAATGCAATGGATGATGCTATGCAAAATGTTCTAAGTGAGTAGATATTTTGTAGGTAATTTTTAAGTTTTTTGTTATTGATTCTAGAAATATTTTTATTCCGCTGTTGTAATCAGTATGCATTACACTTACTTCAGTTTCAGCGCTGGCTGATAATTCAAACTCAAGGTGAGTTTGAATTATCAGTAAAAGTTTTTGATATGAGTTGCAACTTCATTTATCTACGCGGCCATGAGGAATATAATAATTGTCGTTTTATTTTCGTATTATTAATAAGTATATAATTATTAAGAAAAAATGTAAAGTAACTAAAACTTTAAGGTTTTCGGAATTTGTCTTTTATATCTATACTAATATTATAAAGAGGTAAAGTTTGTAAGTTTGTAAATAAAGTTCTGTCGGGGCTAATCTTCGGAACTACTGGTCCGATTTTAAACATTTTTTCACCAGTAGAATGCTACGTTATTGGCGAGTGTCATAGGCATATTTTATATTTGTATTGTATATATTACCCGAGTTATCACAGTTTTTCTCGCGCGAGTCGGAGCGTGAAATTTATTAAATTTAGCTTTATGCGCGTACGCTACCTTAGATATTGCATATAATTAAAAACATTGTATAAAAAATTAACGCATCTTAAAAAGTTGTAAAGTCTCAAGTATTTGATATGAATATATTTAATTTAATACATTCGCGTTTATGAGGACAGAGGCTAAGTTTAAATTTATAAAAAATATTTTTATTATATGACGTAATTAAAAACTTTCGGCTTTCGCAATTTTCGCGACGGCTGAATGTTTTGAATGCGTTGACTTAGAAGTTTGATATCACAGCATCAAGGGACATTAGACAATTTCAGCTTGATACCTCTTAGTATACCTGAGAAAAAGTTTTGACAGACAGACAGACGGATAACAAAGGGGTCCGATAAGGGTTCCGTGTTTCCTTTCTAGGTATAGAACCATGCCGAACCCAAATTGCTGGAAATGTGCCTATAAATTTGTAGAATTCCCTCAAAAATTTCCAGGATTCCACCGACAGATCCCGATATGATGAATATGGAAACTTCCCTACTCTTTCAAACAAAAAAAGTATTTTTCAAATAAATCCAGTGGTTTTCGCGTGGAGTAATCGCATAACATACGAGTACATAAAAAAACATACAATCTAATGTCGAAACTCCTTCATTTTTGAAGTCTTGATAATCTTGATAAATACTTACAAGAACTATGGTAGACTCAGATTCTAACTTAACTTTGATTTGTGTAGTCACATTCATGGCTTTATATATCCTTACTTCATATCCGCTATAAGCTCCGGACCACCATTGTGATCGTATATTGGGATTATCGTGGCAAAATGAATAAAAAAGATCTCTATGTACTTGTGTATTTTCAACTTGAAGTAACATCGTCAAAAGCACTATTTGAATGATGATTTTATGCATTTTTATTATGTCTTATTACGCTTATAATACTTTTCGTGTCATAATAATAAGTTATAATGTTTACCAACTTTAGCACGAACATATATCATTTTAAGATTAAGCTATACATCACATCACAACACGAGCACATGACACTTATTATTAAGATTTTATTTATCACTAAGTTAGTTCTTCTAATAATAATCCTTCATTTAATATCACGGAATATCAAACACGTGAGAGACCGTCAACATTTCGTGGTTTTGTGGAACTGGTTTTACTATTAGATATTTTTCCTTATGCTTAAACAAGCACTGATATTTATGAATTTACTCGTTATTTACAACAATTCTATTACAATAAGTAATTCAATTCTTCTCAATTCTGGGCTCTGCTCCTGATTGGACCATATTAATGGACATGTATGAAAAGCACTATAAAATCCCAGAAGACTTAGCTATTTCGATATCTAGACCGGACATATTTCTTTTTTTAAAACAAATAAAACATATAGTACTTGTTGAGCTTACAGTGCCGTGGGAAACAAACATCCCTAAAGACCATGTATTCAAAGTGAATAAATATTATGACCTTACTAATGAACTAACCAAAAATGGCTATGTGGTTAGTTTATACGCGGTAGAAGTGGGTGCGAGGGGTATACCAGCAAAGTCTCTCTATAACCTGCTAAAAGACCTTGGCCTTACTAGAAGTGCAGTAGGCTCAATATTGGAACGAGTGTCCAAAGCTGCTCTAGTAGGGTCCTTCCGAATTTGGCTGGGCAGGGAGAATAACTTGAACAGAGGAGGTGAGTGTTGACGGCCGTCACTAAGGGTACCCTTAAACCTACATCCGTGTCACAAGTCTCGGGCTCTGTTCGGAGTATTTCTCTCAGCCACGCGATGGACCCGGCACCCGCACGGTGAATCCATGGAATGTAAGATATTCGTCTCAAAATATATTCTTGATAAAATATGTTCTAGTTTTTAATATATTTGCGTCGAGTTTATACAGAGCCATCTGGTGCAAGGTACCTAAAGTTTCATATAAGCGAAATATCGCCAAATCTTTCAATTTAGACATCCAGTTTCCGACGAACTTAACATCGGGCAACCTGACCCGAGGTGAGCAGTTAAGGACTAACTTTTACCTGATGAATAAATAAAATTCATCTATTGCGAACCTTAAAGTTTTTAAGGTTCGCAATAGATGACGCTGATAAAAAAATAATAATGTAAATAGAACAAAAATGTAGACTAATAACAAATTATCACTAGAATTTTATTTATTCATCAGGTAAAAGTTAGTCCTTAACTGCTCACCTCGGGTCAGGTTGCCCGATGTTAAGTGATGATGTAGTCTAAGATGGACCAACTAGTTGACACTAGGATGAAATTTACACTACTATTTGTTTAAGTAAGACGGCATCGTACTGGAACGTTAATTCATCACATCAGCTGGTGGACGTCCTGGATGTATGTTGCTGAACATAGGCGTTTTTAGAGAATCTTGTCTGTGCGTGTGCGTACGTGCGAGCGCGTGTGAGTGCGTGCTCGTGAGTAATGTTCATTACATTTGAAAAGTCAATACCACAATTGAAACAATATAAAATACTAGCGGTTGTCCGCGACTTCGTCCGCGTGAAACTTGGTGTAGACTTGAACTCCCGTTTGACCCCTTAAGGAGGCAAGCATTAGGAAAAACGTCTCTTAGCGCTCGCCTACATCATTACCGCTATATAGCAGTCGCCCGCGACTTCGGCCGCGTGAAAACCTCTTAGGTACCCTTTTAATTTTAAAGACAGACTTTCATATAAAGTGTGCTCTTTCCCTGCTACCCCTCTCAATTCAACTTTTTTATAGTTTCCCGTCAAGCAACATTCTCAGTCCCGTCCCGTGTACGAAAGATCTACATTTTTGTTAAACATTGTACGATATTACAGTACATTAACATGAACAATATATATGGCAAGCTGGTGTGCATAGCTTGTATTAAAAAGTCTAGTTCACTTTTGCGTCCAGATTTCATAATAAACATAATAATTTACAATCCGACCTGCAGATCTCGAGATTAAACAGTTTAAACAAACGAACAAACTTTTTCGTATATTATACAACTAAATTTAAATCCTTATCAAAATAAATTATTTAATAATCACAAGGATATTATAGAGATAAGATTTACCTTTTACAGTATGTTAATTGGTTATATAGTTTCGGAGATATTACAAATATTCTAAAAAACAACTCTGCCGTTATATCGTCCAAATTAAGTTGACCTCCTCCGTATTATGTTATACGTACTGAATAGGAGTCAACATTTTGGTACTGATATTCTTTGACAATTCGATCTTTGATCTTTCCTTTCAATTTATTTGGCATGGAAGACCATATTTATATAAATGCAATTTATATAAATAAATATGGTCAGTAACAGTAAGTCGGGTAAAAAAAAAGAAGTAGTTAAGAATACTTATCAAACTTTTTCCTATAAGAATATATCATCAAATCGGGGATCGGCCAAACCGTTTGGAGGTTGTAGGGGAACATATAAATAGTGCGGACAGACAGACATACAGACAGAAAGACAAAAAGAATATATAGCATTCCGCAGAAATGCAATTATCTACAACAGTAGACTACTTTAATTGCCACCCACAAGACGCATGCCTGCCTATTTCTATAAGGGATGGCGATTTAGAGTTTAGACCTACCACGCCGCTCGAAATTGATTTGGCGGGCTTGTGGTGAGAGATTCAGATGTTAATATAATAAGATAATAATTATGTAGGCATTTTTCATATAGAAGAAATAATTTTTAGTACAAATAAAATTTACCTTAAATTATTATTAGATAATAATAACCCACAACAACATACGATAAGCTTGAATTTTATTTACAAACTTAATTTTAATTTATTAAAAAAAAACTTTTAGAAAATATACCCATTAAAATATTCCTAGGTCAATAATATGTATAAGACTAACGGACGCCCGCGACTTCGTCCGCGTGAAACTTGGTGTAGACTTGAACTCCCGTTAGACCCCTTAAGGAGGTGAGTATTAGAAAAAACGTTTCTTAGCGCTCGCCTACGTCATTATAGCGATATAGCAGTCGCCCGGGACTTCGTCCGCGTGAAAACCTCTTAGGTACCCTTTTAATTTTAAAGACAGACTTTCATATAAAGTGTGCTCTTTCCCCGCTACCCCTCCGTCCCGTTCCGTGTACTAAAGATCTACATTTTTGTTAAACATTGTACGATATTACAGTACATTAACATGAACAATATATATGGCAAGCTGGTGTGCATAGCTTGTATTAAACAGTCTATTTCACTTTTGCGTCCAGCTTTCATAATTAACATAATAATTTACAATCCGACATGCAGATCTCGAGATTAGCCCGTTTAAACAAACGAACTAACTTTTTCGTATATTATATTAATATGGTCTGCCATGTCAAATAAATTGAAAGAAAAGATCAAAGATCGAATTCGAAAATATTGTAGAGATAAGATTTGCTTTTTAAAGTATGTTAATTAGTTATATAAATTCGGAGATATTACAAAATTTCTAAAAAATATAACACTGCCGCTATAACGTCCAAATTATGTTGACCTCCTCCGTGTATGTTATACGTACTGAATAGGGGTCAACATTTTGGTACTGATATTCTTTGAGAATTCGATTTTTGATCTTTTCAATTTATTGATGGCATGGCAGACCATATTTGTATAATATACGAAAAAGTTTGCCCGTTTATTTAAACGGGCTAATCTCTAGATCTGCATGTCGGATTGTAAATTATTTTGTTTATTATGAAAGCTAGACTCAAAAGTGAAATAGACTATTTAATACAAGCTATACACATCAGCTTGCCATAAATATATATTGTTCATGTACTGTAAATGTAATATCGTACAATGTTTAACAAAAATGTAGATCTTTATTACACGGGACGGGACGGAGGATATTGCTTCACGGGAAACTATAAAAAAATTATATTGAGAGAGGTAGCGGGGCACACTTTATATAAAAGTCTGTCTTTGAAATGAAAAGGGTACCTAAGAGGTTTTCACGCGGACGAAGTCGTGGGCGACTGCTAGTTATACATAACTTAATTATAAATAGGTACTTACATAATATTTTTGTGCTATCAAAACAAGCTACTAGTTAATTAGATTTTTTCGAAATTCTACATACAAATTATATAAAATGTGATGAACTAATTATCTATTCCTCTGCAATATTTTATGCAATATGCAATTTCAAAATTCATATTGATATTAAGTCTTTAGTTTAGTTGTCTATAAAGGATTGATTTATAAGTCAATCCATATTATTTAAAACCCAGTCTCTGTATACAGCTACGTCAGTGAAAACTGTGTACGCATTGGGGTCACATATAGAGGCATCACTTCTTGCTAAGCTGACTGACACAATGCCTTTCACATACCACGCCCCGTCGATATCACCTTCATAGTTTTTGATGCTTGGATCTTCTTGTACAAACACCATATAACCTCCGCCACTATCGCCGTTGCAGGCTGATGTTCCTAAAAACAAGTATAATTAATATTTAATTACAACGAGACCAAAGTGATCGCAATAGCTCCACGTGTCACAACGACGCAGTTGTTATAGGTCAAAGAGCGTAAAGTCGAAGGTGTTGAATTGTTGATACAGAACTTTATTGTTGAAAGGCAGAGTTGGTCAACCCCCACTAGGTGCACCGACGTAACCAAGCGTATTTTAGAGAGTTCTTGCTGATATTGATGATGATAATGAATATCGAAGACTGTAATCTTACCATTTCCGTGTCCACCGCAGAATTTTTTGCCGTTTAAAGTATTGCTGTAGAATATAGGATCGAATCTTATACACGTGATATCTGGTTGTTGAGGCATAACAGCAGATTTGAGAGTTTCTGATAGACTGTCGGTGTTATCAAAGCCCCAACCGACTACCTATAAAGGTATTGTAATGCAAAAGTTAGTAGGCTTTCTGGAAAGATAAAAAAATCTTCGAAGAAATATTCAACTGTAGATTCAAGTTTTAATCTGGGTATTTATTCCAAGCATTCATAATTATTCAGAAAAGGAATATTAGGTTTGGCCAAACGTTGCAGTTGCCTTTTAGTTAAAAGAATTGTGTGAAGAGTATAATATTAGAAAACATGTTATAAAAATATATATTTGAAAAGATTTAATTACCGTTCCGGTAATATTGTAAGTACCAATGTGATCATAAATTCCCTCAAACCATACACACGCTGGCTGGACGTAATTATTGAAAATGGCTTCTGTTGTTAATTTTAACAAAGCAATGTCATTTTCTAGTGACCTGTGATTGAATTCATCATGTGTTACAACTTTGTAAATCTGAAAAAAGAAAATAGTTTTTAAATAGATAACGAAAATACCTAATTTCGCCTACTACCTACCTAATACCTTCACAACAAGTAGATAAAAATTTTCTTTATCTACTTGTTGCGCATCCTCTTTATAATCTATATTACTTTGTTTGTTTACAAAAACTGTCTGTGTCTGCAGCTTCACCCGCGCGAAGTAGTAGTTTTCGAGACAGACAACCAGACCGAGTTACTTTCGCATCAATAATATTACTGTAGATATAGATATATAGATAAATTTGGTTGGATGAAAAAGGTGAATAAGCCAACCTTAAAAGATAGACATATTATGCTGTCGCAGACTTTCTTTTAGAACTTTTAAACGGGAACAATTCGACGGTCCCTACGTATATAAAGACATGTCGAAAATGACATTTTTTTTTTATTGCATCATTGACTTTAGATTATCCATGCGCACATACTGACATACTATTTTTTTTTTAATTTTATTTATTTACCTTGTTTTACAAATCGTATAAGAAAACAAATATTATAAATGCAACGTATAAGTGTCGTAGATACGGATATCTATGCTTATCGTTTTGTACGGTGTTTTAAAATGCGCGTCACTCGGTTCGAAAGCGGTCTTGTCAGACTTAACGCTATTCACGGGAGTTCCCCGAACAAGACAAGTAGATGCGTGTGCGTATGATAAATCAATATTTATTTTTTAATATAATTTATGTTTTGTGGACTGTTATTTTGTATTAAGTACTATTATTACCTCCAAGAATACTATAAAACATGAATAACAGCAGATCAAAGTTATTGGTGAATATTGCGAATTCTAGAAACAATGTTTTATGCGTTTCTGAAGCACAAGATTTAATTAATCATATCGGTAGAGCTAATGAGGGCAAGTATGCCAAACTATGTTTAAAAATACATTTTCCATAAGTAACACTTTTATACAGTCTGCCATCGACAAGCATGATAAAAATACGGGTATTTGTGTTAAAGATATGAGGGGATTTCATTCAAATCATCCAACTATTATAAATGCGCCAATGAAAGAAAGTGTAATTCAACATGTGAAAAATTTTGCGCCCATAGAAAGTCATTACATTCGCAAAGACTCAAACAAACAGTATTTAGATCGTGAATTAACGTTTAAAAAAATGTACAATTTATATACTGTATGGTGTAAAGAACTCAATATTACCGAAAATTTAGCTACATCTGTAAGACAATATAAAGATATTGTTAACAATGAACTAAATATAGCTTTTCACTTACCAAAAAAAGATCAATGCGATTTGTGTCATGCAATGAAAAACAACACCTCGCCGACTAATGACGATAAACTGAAACATAAGTCACACACTGATAACAAAAAACTTGCTAGGGAATTGAAAAATATTGATAAAATTGAAGCTCAATCGAATCCTTCCAATATTTGCACAGCGATGTTTGACTTCCAAAAAATAAATACCACTCCACATGGCGAAATAAGTGTGCGATAGATTTAAAGTGAATGTATGCCATCGATTCCTAGAAAAAGGCCACACCCAGAATGAGGCGGATAGCGTTCACGCATTAATTGAGCGAACAGCAAAGAATAAACTAATTTACATACCAGATGAATGGTACACTCTGGTTCGGTGGGCTAAACAGAATAGTCTACCATATACGGTTGTAGAAGTAGATCAAGATTTAGTCTTAGATTTTAAGGCTTGGCTGCATACTAAAAACTAGACAAAAGATACAAATTCAGAGAAAATTTCTTGGAATAAGGTAAGAGAAGTAAAAGTGCAAAGGGGTAATCCAGACATAATAGAATTTAAGTACAATTTTTCTGAAGACAATTATAGAAAACTTAACTGTAGCAATAATTTGAAATTGACTAGAGGGAGGAAAAAAAAGGGACACGAACTTATTCAAGAAAAGGTGTACAAACGTCCTATACCTATCACTGAAGTTAAATATAAAGACCTGATCAGTTTATGTGATACGTTAATTATTCCAAAAAGTATCACGACTTCTATACAAACCTAAAGCATAGTAAAGAAGAACGGGGTGATGACGAGGAAGATTGTTAAATTTATTTTTTATGCATTTATTTATTTCGTTATTTAACTATTAAGGAAACTGCATTGGTAATAAAATTAATCAGTCTGAATACACCTGTGATGATTGTTAAACCTCATCTTGAATACCAATTAGGTATTTAAGATGAGGCACATACCCAAAAAATGCTGTGTTGATTATTAAATTTTTCTAATTAAGTCGTAGTTAATCAATTAGGCTAACGTTTCAAATTAAATTTGTTAATTACTAAAAAGTATTAGGGAACAGTGATTTTTATGTTTTGTTACTACTTCATAAAAGACTATAGGTACCTTTAATTAAGATGCTAAGGAGTTTGTTTTTAAATAATAAATAAAGTACAACTTATAAAAACCTTGTTTAGTTAACAAAACACAAATCTGATCATTTTAATTAAAGACATGTCTTTGTTTACATTACAAGAACTATATTCCTACCTTGAATTACTTAAACCACGTATAAAGTGATATGTCTTCATTGAAGAACTTTTAATGACCAATGATGTTACTATTTACTTACATGCTTCTATTTTATCATCGGCGTAGAAACGGTCATCTATCAGTTTTTCCAAGAAAACGTTGAAAATTAAAATATGTGTAAATAGCATTATAAAACTCTTAAAACTTTTAAAATATTGTAGAAAGAAAAGTTTTATTATCGGTCATAGAATTATTTTTAGAGCGCTTTGAATACAAATTACGCTCTCCTGAAAACCTGGGTTTTTGACTTGACCTTATATACGTAGGAACCGTCGAATTATTTGTGAAACTATAACTGCTTACGTAGTGGAAGCTCTCAAAAGGATAAAGATCTCGATTTTGAAACATTTTACATTGATGCTCTGCTTCAATTGGTCTTAGCGTGATGATATAAAGTCTTTAGTCGTTCTCGATAATTGGACTATTTAACACTAACACAAAGAACAATGGCAAGATTATACCTTAGTGATTTCGGAGGCGTCTTCAAATGTGACTTATACAAAACTTAGTTATTTAATTCGTTATTATTTCATACTAAATTAGTTTTACATGTTAAAGCTGAGATTAAATTAATCAATAAATGAATATTTATTTGATTAAATTCATATGCGATAGTGGCTTAAAATCACAATACGGGTATAGATGCGCCACTGGCGAATCAGTTTTTTAGGAGTTTACACGTCGTCTCTACTAAATGGCACTAGCAACTTTTCTTTAGCATATATATGTATGTATTTACAAAATAAAAACAATAAAACAAAGTAATATAGTTATTAACAGCAGCACAATCAGAGTCTAGAAAAAAAAACAAAGTAAGCCAATATGGCAATCACTACAACTAATGACATCTAGTATTGTTTTACAGCTGATATTTAGTTTACACGCTTTGTAAACTAGTTGGCACTACTTTCCATACAAAAATGAATTTAGACTTCAAAGTATGGCACTGTCGCCCCCCTGCGGCAAACTGCGAGTTTTTTGTTATAACTTACTGTACTTGTTTATTCTTATTATGTTATTATCTTTTTTTTGTGGCCTCATCAAACGAAAAATCTTGTAGATTATGTTTCTATAATAGAACCACTATGGTTTATACATTTTTTCCTATATAGACGCTTCAAATAGATTTCAGGTAAAATGTTGTATGAGCTTGCCGTTGTTCTTTTCAAATCGGATTAGTAGTTCTCGATATTCGCATTCGCATTCAACAAACAAGCTCTTCAGCTTTATGACATTTGTATAGATGAAACTAAAGAGTATAATTATGTTTCCAGTAGCAGTTTGTTAATATTTTACGATAACCTTTACAGTGTTATCTCTATACAAGCTATTTGCAGCGATGTGAGAGTTTGACCTGTACCAGTCAGTATTATAATCTCACACATCAAACTTTAAATTATTTTTGCTTTTATTATGTTTCAAATACCCAGTTTTGTCTCTGTTGCAGTATAGCACAATAATAAGTACCTGATTGACCAAGCTTTGTTTGGTAGATTTTGGATTTTATATTTAGATACCATTTACATAGCAGCGCCATATATTGTTCAGTAGCTTTAGATTTATTGCATGAAAACAGTAATAAAACAACATTTTCTGAAAATTAATCCTCGCTAGATCGATGCTGCAGTATTATATTTAAGTAATTATTCGTTTAAGTAATATTAATATTTGTTACCAACATCCTTTTCTTGCAATGCTATGTCCTGCGCGGATAGATAATATTTTCCCAATACTGCTTTTAATAATCTTGGATTCACAGGTGCACCGTTAACTGCTACGCAATGGGCTGCTAAAATTATGATATTTGGTTAACCACGGCTTGTTTTATAAATGTCTATAATAAAACCACTCGTATTAGAGTTACTTATCTTACTTTTATCGTAAATTAGTTTCAAAGTTAAAATATAATCCAGTTCTTCTTACTATATATCTTTAGTACGATTAAATAGTAGATATTTATGACTTATTGGTTTGTACTTATTTCCTTCGTGTCATTACGTATGTATTAGATTATCTTATGATATTTATTTTAATGTTTATTGTGTTATTTATGTAATTTATTGTGTATCATTATGTAATTATTTGATTTTATGTATCTTATTAAATTACATCACCTTCATTTTCCTAAGCCCAAGATTGCCTGGAAGAAATCGCTACTAAGCGATATGGCCGCCTTTCGCCTTTACTTCCTCTGTATATTATTTCTGTATGTTCTTATATTATGTCATGTGGTGTATATAATAATTAAATAAATATATCGCTTAACATATAGGAAACTTATTCAATATTTAAAAGTGCATTTGGAGCAAATAATCTATGCACACCAGCCGCAGACAGCCACTACAGACTAAATGGACATTAATTGCTTATATAAATGTAGTTTTTCTTGGTCGGTATAAATATTGATTGAATTAAAAATATCGAAAAGTGAATATTTAATTTCCCTGATTGTACTTGCCAAGGAAGAAGCCTAGGCTGTATAATATTAGACAATATTATACCACCCTTATGCTCAATATTTGTAAATGTATGCTTACCAGTTAAAACGGTAAATTTGGAAATGAGAGTACCACCACACGTGTACTTCAAAGTCAATTTATCAAGTTTCAATAAAGCAGTATGCCAAGGCCAATCGCCTGCTAAAGTTGGAGAACCATTCACAATTAATTCGGTATATCTTCTAATAATTCTTCGTCTTCCACAAAATTTATCTGGGGCTGTTTCAAATAGTTTGCGTATCCCTCCCCAAGCATCTCTTTGTAAGTAAAAGTTAAAGTACGTCTGAAAATATGGTTCAGTTTATGAATGGAAGTCTTTTAATCGATTTTCATACGTGATTGCACATTACCAAAGATACCTTACCAGATCAGGATCCTTACAATTTTCAACGCCATCAATTTTTAAGCTTATAATATAAGATGGACGACTTGGTGCATTTCTACCTTTTACAATAAAATATAAATATGTATCGATTTGTTTGACTACAATAAAAGTAAAAATATTGTTTATTGTATCCTTTTCAGCTGAAAATCTTGCATTGTCATCCTGAAATTTATATAAAATTTAATTACATATATCTATATTCGATTTTTACAAAATTTCAAGTTCATTAAAATTTTTCAATAAAAAATAAAACCGACTTCTAAGTGCACTAAAAAGAAATAAATACCTAATTGCTTCATTTAAAGTACAAAGCTTGGATGACACCGTCTTCATATACGTGTTTAAATAAATTAAACTAACCACCGGATGAAAAAAAACAGGCCAAGTACGATTCAGACTTGCGCACCAAGGGTTCTGTACAAACCTGTAGGTATATAAGTAAAAGTTTTTGATATGAGTTGCAACTTGATTTCTTTACGCGGCCATGAGGAATATAATAATTGTCGTTTTATATTCGTATTATTAATAATATATTCTTTCTTTCATTCGTATTATAAATGTATATTGTTGGCAGCATTGCGAACCATAGACTATAGAGGTGCCGGTTTTGTGTCGTTGTGGTAGACTGTAGCAAAAAGTAACGGTTACGGGTAGTTATATAAGCAAAGCCCTAATGGTGAAGTAATTATTATTTTGTGTGTTCTCTTTGTGTGCAGTTATGCTGCTAGTTAATATTGTTGAAAATTAAAGTGTAATAAAATGTAAATGCTAGTTAAGTAAATTATGTGATTATCGTCATATTGTTTCATTTTGATTTGATTCAAGAAAGTTTGTAATTAAAATGTGTTAATATTTTGGTTAATGTTGTTTTCCTGCTTGTGCCTTTTGACCCCTTCTGATGATGTTTCTAATAATATAATTATTAAGAAAAAATAGTAATAAAGTAACTAAAACTTAAAGGTTTTTGAAATTTTTCTTTTATATGTGCTATAAATATAAATCAATTTTCATTATTCTAGGTCGAGTTTGAAAATATGCGACTTAAATTATTGTTTCTTGCGTTGACATAGATGTTTGATTTTATTACGGATTAAAGGTTGTAAAGTCCCAAGTATTTCATATGATTATATTTAATTCATGCGCGTTTATGATGAAAGGGGCTAAGTTTAAAATTATTAAAAATAATTTTATTATATGACGTAACTAAATTTTCGGCTTTCGCAATTTTCGCGACGGCTGTATATTTTGATTGCGTTGACTTATGGCGGCTGTACACTCTCGCGCGAGTGCTCTCGTAATATCCCGTCGAGAGCGCTCGCACGAGAGGTCGAGGGACGAGCGCGACCCTGTAGGTACACTCTCGTTTATTCTGTACGCTTTGCGAATGCAGAGAAGATGGACGCGTTAAAAGTCACGGCAGCCGTTACCCTATGTGCTATCCGATAATAGGCTGATAATGATGATGATGATGATGATGATGATGATGATGATGATGATGATGATGATGATGATGATGATGATGATGATATCATAGTAAAACATTTAAAAAGAAATGGCGTAAACGAAGATGGTGGATGCTTACGATTCATCGAAATAGGATACGTTGCCATAAGCAAAAGCTTCTTTTCTTTAACTCGAAAGGAAAGCCAGTTTTTTCAGAATTTCGAACTACTACGAACATCGTGAAATTTTTGTTTTATCTTTGTAAAAATGGTGCGTTGGATCCCACAATATGGGCTCAGTTTGGTAAATTTCCAAAAAGTTAAATTCTGCTTCGTTATTCCACATATTGCATATCTAGGGCAACAAAACGTCCGTATGTTAAAAGTACTTTGTGATTCAACTGAATGACGCGGGGGTGTACAGTGATGCACTTGCGCCGCCTTGCGAGGGTAAGCGAGGCCAATTGACTCGCGCTCAAAAAACCGACTCGAAGTGGACAGCCCACGAGTGACCGCGAGGCTTCGCGAGACAGAGCGAATGTACCTTGTACACTCTTGCACTCACCCAGCCTCGCCTTCCCTCGACGAGAGTGTACAGCCGCTATTAGAGTTTTGATATTTTCACAGCTTCAAGCGACATTAAACAATTTCAGTTTGAAACCACTAAGTATGCCTGAGAAAAAGTTTGACAGGCAGACGGACGGATAACAAAGTGATCCTATAAAGGTTCCGTGTTTCCTTTTTAGGTATGGAACCATGCCCAACCGAAACTGCTGGAAGTGTGCCCATAAAATTTGAAGAATTCCTTCAAAATTTTCCAGGATTCTACCGTCAGATCCCGGTATTATGAATATGGATTCAGTCTAGTGGTTATCGCGTGGTGTAATCGCATAACATACGAGTACATAAAAAAAACATACAATCTATGTCGAAACACCTTCATTTTTGAAGTCGGTTGATAAATACTTACAAGAACTATGGTAGATTCAGATTCTAACTTAACTTTGATTTGTGTAGTCACATTCATGGCTTTATGTATCCTTACTTCATATCCGGTATAAGAAAACCGGAGTTCTGATTCTATACTGGGATTATCTCGGCAGAATTTATAAAAAGGATTCATATGCGATGGTGTATTTTCAACTTGAAGTAACATCGTCAGAAGCACTATTTGAATGATTATTTTATGCATTTTTATTATATCTATAATATATGCACGAATGTATTTTAAGATTAAGCTATACATCACATCACAACACGATCACATGACACGTATTATTAAGATTTTATTTATCACTAAGTTAGTTATAATATCAAACACGTGAGAGACGGTCAACATCTCGTGGTTTTGTGAAATTGGTTTTACTATTAGATAATTTTCCTTATGCTTAAACAAGCACTGATATTCATGAATTTACTCGTTATATACAACAATTCTATTAAAATAAGTAAAAAATATATTCTTG
Source organism: Mycalesis mineus (assembly GCA_034621355.1). Lineage (NCBI taxonomy): Eukaryota > Metazoa > Arthropoda > Insecta > Lepidoptera > Nymphalidae > Mycalesis > Mycalesis mineus. The sequence continues at coordinate 9,485,652 of CM067882.1, forward strand.
ATAAAATATATCCTAGTTTTTAATATATTTGCGTCGAGTTTATACAGAGCCATCTGGTGTAGGACACTAAAAGTTTCATATAAGCGAAATATAGCCAAAGCTTTCAATTTAGACATCCAGTTTCCGAATAACTGTAGAGTTTGTAAGGTGCGCAATAGGTGGCGCTAATAAAAAAATAATAATGTAAATAGACAAGTTATCACTAGGACTTCACTATTTTATTTATTCATCAGGTAAAAGTTAGCCCTTAACTGCTCACCTCGGGTCAGGTTTCCCGATGGTAAGTGGTGATGCAGTCCAAGATGGAAGAGGGCCAACTTGTTGAGACTAGGATGAAATCCACACTCCTTTTCGTTTCAAGACGACATCGTACTGGAACGTAAATTCATTACATCAGCTGGTGGACGTCCTGGATGTATGATGCCAGCTGAACATAGGCGTTTTTAGAGAATCTTGTCTGTGCGTGTGCGTACGTGCGTGCGCGTGTGAGTGCGTGCTCGTGAATATAAAATAAGAGCAAGCAGTGTCAAAGTCTTTTCAAAGGAGACGTAATGTTCAAAAGTTCTTAAAGTGTGGACAATTCTTCTGCAAGCCACTGTGTAAAATTAAATTTATGTAGCTAAACATTCCCACTAGGTAATTCCATTAAAAATAATATATGTAAATTATAGATACATCTATAATAAGCTTAGGTCGGTGAAGGTTTCCAGCCGTTGACACTCCTGAATTTCTGCTACGCCCGATATTGAACCCAATGTTATACTTTACTTAAATATCAACCTCATATAACCTCCTAAAAGGTTATAGTCCCCACACCGACTTCGATGTTATAAAGTCGGGAACTGTCTGCTATCTTTTTTTTATTGACTACAAGTTGGCCCTTGACTGCTATCACACCTGATGTTAGATGATGATGCAATCTGAGATGGAAGAGGGCTAATAAGTTTTAATATTTTAATTTACTAAGTTTTAATATTTAATATTTTTTAATATTTTAGTTAGTTCTCCAGGCCCGTGGTACTGGAGGTGCAGGGGGCGCAGGTCTGTACCTCTGCCTCTATATTTTTTTATAAAATGTATGCACAAAGTAGCACCACAAAACGGCCTCCGTGGCGCAGTTGTATGCGCGGTGGATTTATATGACGGAGGTCCTGGGTTCGATTCCCGGCGGGGCAGATTGAGATTTTTCTTAATTTCTTTGGTCTGACTGGTGGCATGTACCCTACCGACAAAGACGTACCGCCAATCGATTTAGCGTTCCGGTATGACGTCGTGTAGAAACCGAAAAGAGGTGTGAATTTCACTCTACTCCTAACAAGTTAGCGCGCTTTCATCTTAGATTGCATCATCACTTGACATCAGGTGTGATAGCAGTCAAGGGCCAACTTGTAGTCGATAAAACAAAACTTACAAATTTACAAGAAGGAAAAGTCGAATGATTAACTTTATTCTACTCGAATATAAGACAACTTCATCATTATCAGCCTATTAACGGTCCACTACACTGCCGTCCTAATGAAGAGTGCAATAAGTCGAGTTTTTGTGCAAATTGACTTAAGTCCATATCCGTTATCAGGAAAATGAGCTCTATATTTTCGTCTTAGACGACTTTTTTGTATCTTTTATAGTTTCGGTTTTATTGGTTATCATAACTGCAATATGTAATATTACGATTTGTAAGTAGCTAATTATAACCGAAATATCTTGAGTTATGACTTGGATAGCTATTGATATTTTGTAATATTACATAAAATAAGCGCAATTAGTCCAGTTATTGCACTTATGACTAGTACGTCAACTAATTTTTGGCATATTTACTAGTCATAAGCGCAACAAGTAAGAGAAATTGCAGTTATCATTAGGAAACTTTTTATTTAAAATGTCTAGCGTACTAAATGTATTATACTAAAGCAAAGTTATTGCACTTATGTTAAGGAAAACAGATAATTCGAAATTGTTTATACAATTAAAATCGAAATTTATCATGAAGTTATTGCGGTTACCAGTAGTAAAAAACCCCCGAGGGGTGCGAGGGGAAGGAGCATAATTGCAAGGAGACAAGCGCCCGTTTAGTTTTCATCGAAAGATCGAAAAGAAAGAATAATGTCAGAATTGTTGCCTCTAATGCCAGAGACGAGAAGGAGTTTTTGGTTTAACATACCAGTATCTTCAAAAGTGTCAAACATAGATTTAAATAAGATTACAAAAACAATGCTTTTAAAGTTGCGATATATTATTTGGAAAGTCATTTCGTTCTTTTATGTGGAAATGAAAGACAGTTTTGACAAGAAAAACGAAATGACTTTCAGAACGACCTATTAGTTTACTACCATCGTGATAAGACTTATTTAAAGAATGATCTCATAAAGTGCCTTATTAGATTAAGTACTAATGTTCTTTTATGTAAGCGAAGGGAAAATATTCTAAAAGATTGTTTAGTTTGATATTACTATTAATATGTGTAAACACAGATTCTAAGTTCTGATTTGTTTTAGGGTGGTGTGCATAGACTTCGGTTAAATGAACGGCCGATAAACAAGCAGCGTTTATTTACTGTTCATCACACGCATTCCAACTTCGGTTTGTTAACCGAGAGTTTGGACGAACGGTGAATGAACGATTTGTGGAAAATATTACTTAACCAAATGTATTTTACTTTTGAATAGAATGGACGTACCTATATATCAAAGAAATCTCAATTTGGCATCGTAACAAATTTTGTAGACACAATTTGCTGTTTGTCACTTTCTAGTGCATATTAATTTGTTTTTAATGAATTTAACGGCCTGGAATCGAGTCCTTTATGGCTGCATGTTAATTTGTCAAAGAAGATAGGTATTCACATTATTATCTACGTTGGTATTCTGTGGGTTGCAAATTTTAAGTTATATTGTTTATTGCACTGTTAGTTTTATTTTAAAATAATACTACATCAAAAAAACGTACTTCTAGTGTTAGTAGAAAAATATAATAAATGTCTTGATTTAATTGATACAAAAATATAAGAATATCATAGAAAATAAGCGGATAGACTGAACAACAAATGCTAGGAAATCACTTCAAATAAAATATATATTAGAAATGTATCTGTCAAACTCTGTAACCGAGGGATAACCGGGGAATGCGAGCTCGGTTAAGATAAACGACCGGTTTACGTCCTTAACCGGCATACGGGTTGTCGTGAACAGTAAATTTATAGTAACCGACGGTTAGCTTATGTTAAACATCGGTTATAATAACCGAAGTCTTGGGGCACATAGGCCTAAGTAGTTGTTTATTATATTAGGAAAGAAAACACTTATTGATTTTATTTTCGAGAGGTATTTTTTTAAGTTTAATATTTTTTGCAATAAATAAATACGTAGGTATCTAAGTACTTTAATTGAATTAAGACTGATTTAAAGATGGGTGATTTTTTTCTTTCTTATTATTAGGAAGGAGATAAAAAACTTGTAAAAGAGAAGAAATAGAAGAGAAATCGGTTGTTTTTTAAAAATATTTTTTCTATTAATATGTGAAACTACCAGAAATTCTAAGTTGCATTTTTTTTTATTTTTGAAAGTAATTAGTATTTAAGTAAAAAGACGCTTAGTGATTTCATTGATAACATTTGTTTAGATTTTTACAGTTTCATTTAATTGAACTTTATAAATAAATATTTATTTTCATCTGTACTAATATTATAAAGAGGTAAAGTTTGTAAGTTTGTAAATAAAGTTCTGTCGGGGTTAATCTTCGGAACTACAGATCCGATTTAAAAAATTCTTTCATCAGTAGAATGCTACGTTAGCGGTCTGTGTCATAGGCTATATTTTATATTTGCATTGTATGTATTACCCGAGTTATCACAGTTTTTGTCGTGCGAGTCGGACCGTGAAATTTATTAAATTTAGCTTCATGCGCGTACGCTGCCTTAGATATTGATACTGATTTGCTTACGTTTACGTCATTATTTATAGGATTAAACTTAAATCCTTATCAAAATAAATTGTTAATTAATCACAAGGATATTATAGAGATAAGATTTGCCTTTTACAGTATGTTAATTAGTTATATAGTTTCGGAGATATAACAAAATTTCTAAAAAACGACACTGCCGCTATATCGTCCAAATCAAGTTGACCTCCTCCGTGTTATGTTATACGTACTGGATAGGGGTCAACATTTTGGTACTGATATTCTTTGAGAATTCGATCTTTAATCTTTTCTTTCCATGTTATATAAACATGGCAGACCATATTTATATAACATACGAAAAAGTTTGTTCGTTTGTTTAAACGGGCTAATCTGGAGATCTACATGTCGGATTGTAAATTTATTTTGTTTATTATGAAAGCTAGACTCAAAAGTGAAATACAGGCTATACACATTAGCTTGCCATAAATGTTAATGTTAATATACTGTAATATGGTACAATGTGTAACAAAAATGTAGATCTTTAGTATACGGGACGGGACGGAGGATATTGCTTCACGGGAAAGTATAAAAAAAAAATTGGGAGGATTAGCGGGGAAAAAGCACACTTTATATGAAAGCCTGTCTTTAAAATTTAAAGGGGTAGGTTAGGTAGGTAAAGGTAGGTTTTCACGCGGACGAAGTCGCGGGCGACTGCTAGTACCAAATTATTTTGTTTTAATATATTTTCTTATAAACTTATTATGTTCTTGCAATAAACCATCTCTACCTTTTATCTAATTAAAATATTTCACTAAGGAAACCTGCAATAATTAGGACAGTTATTGCACATATGGTTGGAAGAAACTATAGGTCATTATATAGTTTGTGCTACACAAAAGAGCAATATGTCGGCTTACTAACAGAAACTGCAATAAGTAGCGTTGTTATTACAGTTATTATTAGGAATGCTATATCAAAACAATTCATATTTCCTAATTATAAATTCATTATTGCGTTTTTAGTATGTATATAAACTCATGTACAAATATAATATACGGCATAAGATTAAGCATTATTTTATCCGTCGTTTAGTAAAAGTTTGAAATATATAGCTTAAATAGTTACGAAGATACACACAAAAAAAAAATTAAATCTTTAAACGCGATTATCTCGAAAGTAGTCAAAACCTAGTTATTGCACTCTTCGTTATGACGGCAGTACAGGCCCAAGCCTCCCTTCATATGGGAGGCGGGCTTTGGAGCGTAGACCCACCACGCTGCTCCAATGCGGGTTTGCGGGATTAGGGTAATAATGCTCTGCATGCATTTATTATCGATCACTATCAGATGCCGGTGATAGTAACCGGGACCGATGGCTTAACGTGCTCTCTGAGGCACCGAGGTGTAACACCACCAACTTCCCGACTCCGAGCTTGGAAAGCAAGTTGGTGGTGTTACTGACATTTTCATAGAAAAATAAAATAGTCAGAATTATTCCGTGACCCGACCCAGGATTCAAACCCAAGACCTCGTAATCGAAGTCACATAGGCTAACCACTAGACCACCGAGGCAGCATTAGACAAATAAACAAATTACACAAAAATAATAATTTCGCTCAAAATTTGGTCAAAATGGTCAAAATACAATGCGTTGGACTAAGATTGGCAGTAAAACCCACACACGTCGTTAGATGGCACTGACTGTATTTTAAAACGCGATTACGTATGTTTTACGATAACCTTATGTGGCGAAGTGGCAACCGGCCGCGTTAAAGTCGTTTACGACATTCTTCTACTGTGTGTGTGTGTGTGTGTGTGTGTGCTTGAAAATGTTTGCTATAAGAAAATCTAATAAAATCAATCAATATTGGGCATATTCATCAATCAATATGTTGCTAGTTTCTACAAAAATAAGTGAAATCCCACCAAAAACATTCTATAAAAACTAGTCTCGATGGAGCTGCTTGTTTATCTCTAAAAAGTAATGAAATCTAGACAAAGTCGTGCCAAGTCTAAGGTTGGTTACTGCGATTTCTTATGTTGTGTGACTTGGCCGTTGAAGGGTATAAAGTAACGTATAAAGAATGTGGTAGTGACTGGTAGTAAATACTTGTTCAATGGCAAGTTCAAAAACTTCAGTTCAATATTGTTGCTATCTATAACATTATAAATAATGTAAATCACATATTATACGACTAGTATTATTATTTATATCTCATTTAGCTTTTTTTTCTAATAATAAGAAGCAGAATATCGAACAGACGAGACGGTAAACACCACGTAGGGTTGTGAAACTGGTTTTACCATCAGGTAGGTACATTTTAATTTTTTCCTTAAACAAGTTCTCGGTTATTTATTATTTAATCGTATTGTACAAAATTTCCTTTGAAATAGGCAAAATCATATTTCTTGATAAAACATTTCTCAGATTTTACCGTCTCATAAAGTGACCCACGGATCCTGGACTTAAAATCCTGGATTTAAAATATCACGTCATAATCTTACTAAACTTATTAAATACTTAAAAAAATTTTAACAAATAATAGAACCGACACAAAACGCACCAAAAAGTAAAAAATAACTAAATAATATTTAGTTGCTTTAATTTACTTAAGCATATCTATGAAGTCGGCGCCAGACAGGTTTAAGGAACATTTATTTTACGTAGTAAAGCAGTTTGTGGGTTCTAGGTAACGTCCTTAAAGTAGAAACCTTGGCTGGCACCGACTCCTAGATATGCTTAAGTAAATTAAAGCAACTAAATGACACAGTCATTTTTTACTTTTTAGTGCGTTTTGAGTCGGTTCTATTTATTGTTAAAAAATTTTATTTATTACTTTTTAGTGATTAACGCCACGTAACGTACTCGTATTATACTTTCATAGTATATTATACGGCACTAGTTGCCAAAAAGCTACCGATACTGAGACAAAGACCGTAATCGCTGTAAGCGTGCCTTCAAAATTTTAAGAGTTTCTTCAATTTCCCTAGGATAGCATCATCAGATCCTAACATTTTTAATAAAAAAAAGTACAGTAAAACTCTGTAAAAAGTTATGCGGTCATACATAAAAAAAATATAGGTGTCGAATTGAGAACCTCCTCCGTTTTTTTTCGTCGGTTAAATAGGACCATTCAATGGTATTTTCTTATTAGGCTCAATTCACAAGGAAAGCATACGCTGTCCTGCTAAATGTTGCTAGTTTAACTAAAAGTTGCACACATTTGGGATAGTGACCGTAAAAATAGTAGGGCACAAGATTTCATATTGCAATTACACCTAATGATAGACAGAAGAAAGCAACTTTATTTTATACTATGTAATGATGTGATGAACTAATTATCTATTTTTCTGCAATATTTTATGCAATATGCGATTTCAAAATTCATATTAATAATCATAATAATTTCTTTATTAGGAGCAACTGAGGCTCAATTGTTACGCTAGTTACAAAAATACTTAAAAACTATGTTAGTATACATTCTATAATTTAAAAATAAAAACTAGGAATTACACCGCAACAAAACAGATATGAATTTCTGTTGGATAGGTGAATGCAATTTGCTCGCTAACATGTTGAGTATTGTTGGTGCTTGAGCTCAGTCTTGCCACGAGGGATGATGTCCTCTTCCTTATGATGGCATTAAGTCTTTAGTTTAGTCGTCTATGAAGCATTCATTTATTAGTCAATCCATATTATTTAAAATCCAGTCTCTGTATACAGCTACGTCAGTGAAAACTGTGTACGCATTGGGGTCACATATAGAGGCATCGCTTCTTGCTAAGCTGACTGACACAATGCCTTTCACATACCACGCCCCATCGAGGTCATCCTTGTATTTTGTACGTCTAAAACTATCTTGTACAAACACCATATAACCTCCGCCACTATCGCCGTTGCAGGCTGATGTTCCTAAAAAACAAGTATAATTAATATTTAATTACAAAGAAACCAAAGTAATCAAAATAGCTCCACGTGTCACAACGACGCAATTGTTATTAATTTTTACAATTTATTTATATATTTTTACAATTACAATTTTATTTACCACAATACGTTTACAATATTATTCCTATTCGAGTATTAAACAGAAATCGACTGTCCCTAAGTTAGGTATAAACCTGTGTTTTAGGCGACAGTGCTCTCCTTATAAATATAAGTTGCAATTTACAGGTAAGGCAGATAATTCTAATTAATGTTATAGGTCAAAGTGCGTAAAGTCGATTAGGCTGAAGGTGCTGAACTGTTGATAACGAATCTGAAAGGGCAGTGTTGGTTACCCACTAGGTGCACCGGTGTAACCAAGCGGGTTTTAGGGAGTCGCCATATTCAGGCAGCTTAATCATTTGGAAATTCTTGCTGATATTGATCATGATGATGATGATGATGATTATGATGATGATGATGATGATTATGATGATGATGATGATTATCAAAGACTGTAATCTTACCATTTCCGTATCCACCGCAGAATTTTTTGCCGTTTAAAATATTGCTGTAGAATATAGGATCGAATCTTATACACGTGACATCTGATTGTTGAGGCATAACAGCAGATTTGAGAGTTTCTGATAGACTGTCGGTGTTATCAAAGCCCCAACCGACTACCTGTAAACGTATTGTAATGTGAAAGTTAATAAGGTTTCTGGAAAGATAAAAAAAACTCCGAATATTCAACTATTTCAGTTTTATTCTGGTTATTTAATCCAACCATTCATTATTATTTATAAAAGGAATGGTAGGTTTGGCCAAACGTTGCAGTGAGTTTTTAGTTAAAAGAATTGTGTAAAAAGTATTATATTAGAAGATTTATTATAAAAATATATATTAGAAAAAAAATTGTTTACCGTGCCGTTAATATCGTAAGTGCCAATGTGATCATAAATTCCCTCAAACCATACACACGCTGGCTGGACGAAATTATTGAAAATGGCTTCTGTTGTTAATTTTAATAAAGCAATATCATTTTCTAGTGACCTGTGCTTGAATTCATCATGTGTTACGACTTTGTAAATCTGAAAAAAGGCAATCGTTTTTAAATAGATCACGAAAATACCAATGTGTTCGTCAATTTTCCTTTATCTACTTGTTGCGCATCCTTATTGCTTTGTATGTTTATATAAAAACTAGCTGTGTCCTGCAGTTTTGCGCCCACAAATCCGTTTTCAGTGTTATCCGCCACCGTGTCGGCCATACATGCGTGGTACCTACTATACAATTATTTCGCTAAGATGTTATTTTAAAACCATGATATCTCATAAGATAATCATAGAAATCGAATTTTGATTTATAAACTTTAAAAATGAAACCTATACTAAAGCCAAACTCGATTGAGAATGCTCGTCAACAAACAAATTAAAAATGAAGGTAGAAATCACTAGTCATTTTACACCTATTTTTTTTAATTAACTAGTTAATGACAAATTCATGACAATAAATTAGATAAGTAAGCTTAAAACTAATTAATATATTCAATATCTTTTAAATAAGATTTCTTAAAATGACAAAACATAATTATTAGGCATAAAATGTGTTTCGTTTTGTACCTTCATTTTAAATTTGTTTGTTGACAAGCATTCTCAATCGAATTTGGCTTTAGCATAGCTAGATCGATGCTGCTTTTTTATTTAAATAAAATTAATTTTTGTTACCAACATCCTTTTCTTGCAATGCAATGTCCTGCGTGGATAAATAATATTTTCCCAATACTGCTTTTAATATACCTGGATTCACAGGTACACCGTTAACTGCTACGCAATGGGCTGCTAAAAATCACAACATTTCATTAACCACGGCTTGTGTTATAAATGTCTATAATAAAACCACTCGTATTAGATTTGCTTATCATCGCAGCTTTACTATATACTTTACTTTTAAAATTAAATTCGTTTCAAATTTATAATATTAGGCCAGTTCTTCTTAATATATTATTATTCAATATTTCAAAGTACATATTGGACATAATAACCTATGCAATCCAGCCACAGACAGACAACTAACAATAAATGAAAATCGATACGCCAGTATTACTCATATCAATGGTAATGGTATATCTTGTTGAGTATAAATATCGATTTAAATAAAATATCGAATTAAAATTAAGTGAATTTGAAGATTCGAATCACTATTTTAATGTGTTATATTTTATTAGGCCTAGGCCTTATACATTTTTTATTGACTACAAGTTGGCCCTTGACTGCTATCACACCTGATGTTAAGTGATAATGCAGCCTAAGATGGAAGCGGGCTAACTTGTTAGGAGTGGGACGAAAATCCACATCGGTTTCGGTTTCTACACGACATCGTACCGAAACGCTGAATCGCTTGGCGATACGTTTTTGACGGTAGGGTGGAAACTAGCCACGGCTAAAGCCTACTACCAGCCAGACCAAGACAAATTAAGAAAAAACTCAATCTGGCCCGCCGGGAATCGAACCCAGGACCTCCGTCTTATAAATCACCGCGCATACCACTGCGCCACTGAGGTCGTCAAAACACTACATACATACAGTATTAGATCATCCTTATGCTAATTATTTGTTGATGCTTACCAGTTAAAACTGTAAATTTGGAAATGAGAGTACCACCACACGTGTACTTCAAAGTCAATCTATCAAGTTTCAATAATGCAGTATGCCAAGGCCAATCGCCAGCTAAAGTCGGAGAACCATTCACAATTAATTCGGTGTATCGTCTATTAATTCTTCGTCTTCCACAAAATTTGTCAGGGGCTTTATCAAATAGTTCGTCAACTCCTGACCAATCAAAACCTCCAAAGTATGTCTAAAAATACAGTTCAGCTTATAAATAGAACGCTTTTAATCGATTTTCATACGTGATTGTATATTACCAAAGATACCTTACCCGATCAGGATCCTTACAATTTTCCACACCATCAATTTTTAAGCTTATAATGTAAGGTGGATGATTTGGTGCAAATCGACCTTTTACTTGAAAATACAAATGATTATCGATTTGTTTGACTACAGTAAAAGTAAAAATATTGTTTATTGTATCCTTTTCAGCTGAAAATCTTGCATTGTCATCCTGAAATTTAAATAAAAAACAATATTAGATTTTTACTAAATTTCAAGTTCATTCAATAATAAAATAAAACCGACTTCCAAGTGCACTAAAAAGTAATAAATAATTGCGTTATTTTGAAAGGACATGGCCGGATTCTGCCCCCAAATTGAATAGAATTTGCAATATTTATTAATATGTTAAATAAAATTAAAAAATAAAGCAATATTTAAGGCAAAAACTATATTTCTCTATAACATTCGAGAACTACCTATTTTTTTGTTTATTTTGGATATTTCTTTGACTCGCATTAGCTTATGAGTTTGGATACACATATAATACATATTCTATCTGTATTTAGGACTTCAGTTTGTAATTAAATATAAAAACAACGACTACGACTACGACTAACAAAACACTGTAAACTCAAGTAAATATTATAAACATATAATAATAAAATAAAGATTTACACTTTCTTTATTGTATAAATATGTTACGATTGTTGATGCGGCTGCGCACAACCACGCGACATGCAAAAGAGTGTACAAGTATCCGATCGTATTTTGACAGATTTGAAATGTGTCACCGGGATGAATTAATTCGCTTTTCGCCGAAACTAGAATAAATGTTTAGTACCTACTCAATCTCCTTATATACCAATGATCTTAACCCATATAGTCTATTGAACCAGTGAGGTATTATTTGCTACTAACTATTTAACACTTTGGTAAACAACAGTAAAATCATTGCTATTTAAAATAATTAGGCACCTTTTTGTTACATATTATTGAAAAGTCTCGAAAGTTCTTTGGCCACAAAACTTAAATAGCGGTATTCTAATACTCGTAAGCTATAAAGTAAGGTACTATATGTCACTGTAATTTTTTTTATTTCGGGGCACAGCTCCATACTAATTCCGGCCATGTCCTTTTCGGCATAAACGGCTTTTTGTTTTGATTGTGTGAAGTTTTATTTTTAACAGCACTAATACAAAACAGCACGATAGATAATTTGATATAAATTTCAGCTTGATACTTCCACGTATGCCAGATAAAAAAGATTTAACATAGAGATGGACGGATAACAAAGTGATCCCATATGGGTTCCGCTTTTCCTCTCTAGGTACGGAACCCTAAACATACCGAAGTTGTTGCAAGTATGCCTATAAAATTTGAAAATTTCTCTCAAATTTTCAGGATTCCACCATCAGATCCTGATATGATAAATATAGAAACATCTTAGGTGTATACCCTTTCAAACAACAAAAAGTATTTTTTAAATCAGTCCAGCCGTCTTCGAGTATTCGCGTTACATACATAAAAAACATAGTCGGATGTTGACACTCCTTCATTTTGGAAGTCGGTTGATAAATACTTACAAGAACTATAGTAGATCCAGAATCTAACTTAACTTTGATTTGAGTAGCCACATTCATGGCTTTATGTATCCTTACTTCATATCCGCTATAAACTCCGGGCGTGAATGTTGTTTTTATATTGGGATTGTCGTGGCAAATTTCACGTACATATGTAGGAATACTATGTACTTGTGTACTTCCAACTTGATGTAACATCGTCAAAAGCAGTATTTGAATGATTATTTTATGCATTCTTATTATATCTTATTACGCTTATAATACTTTTCGTGTCCTCATAATAAGTTATTATAATGTTTATCAACTTTAGCACGAACATATATCATTTTAAGATTAAGCTATACATCACAACACAACACGATCACATGACACGTATTATTAAGATTTTATTTATCACTAAGTTAGTTTTTCTAATAATATCTGTTCATTTAATTTCACAGGATGTCAAACACGTAAGAGACGGTCAACATCTCGTAGTTTTGTGAAACTGGTTTTACTGTTAGATAATTTTCCTTATAAGAAGTATGCTTACAAGCATTGATCTTTATGAATTTACGATAATTCTATTAAAATAAGTAAAAAATAGGTATATTCTTGATAAAATATGTCCCACTTTTTAATATAATTATTTGTGTCGAATTTTTACAGAGCCATCTAGTGTATGATACTAAAAATTTTATATAAAATTGCCAAGCTTTCGCGAAAAATTTAAACGACCAGTTTCCGACTATATAGTTTTCAAGGTGCGCAATAGATGACGCTGATAAAAAAGTTGAATAATGTAAATAAAACAAAAAAATATACTAATAACAAATTATCACTAGAACTTCTTTTTTACTTACCTATTCATCAGGTGAAAGTTAGCCTTTAACTGCTTACCTCGGGTCAGGTTACCCGATGGTCGTCCGCAGACGTCGCGAACACGATCGTTACCTGCCTCCTTAACGAGGTGCTCCGGGCAGTGGGTTTGAGGGACCCGTCGCCTGAGACCTGCCGGATCGGGGGGCGCACCGCGTGTTCCTGGTACGCTCCAGACGGATTTTAGGGAATCCATCGACTCCCCAGTTGAGTGTCTACCTCGGTGGATACCGTGACCCAGTGACCAGGCGATGCGATGGAACATCGCTGGGTTTTAGTGGGTATTATTTCCCAGCTTTAAAAAAAAGGTTACCCGATGGTAAGTGATGATGCAGTCTGAGATGGAAGCGGGCATAGGCCTTATACTTTAAAATTATTATTTGATAATAAAGAACCCACAACAACATCGTTAGCTTGAATTTTATATATAAACTTAATTTTAATTTCTTAAAAAAGAAATTAGTATATTATTCCTACCCTTAAGGTTATTTTTTACTCGGCTGCGTTTGAAGGAGGGTAATGTGATGAGTGCTACATATCAGTCGTTACTTTTATGAGTGAGAATTCGAGAGGCATCTTGCCGCCGCCTGCTGCCTGATGAAAAATAAAGTGAATTTTGAACGTTTCAATAACGTCTAAGCCCTACGAGTTTGGCAACTCCAACAATGTTTGAGTTTAACTAATAGTGAAAACTTCATTAAGCCTTTAAGACCATAGTAATTTAACCCCTGTAAGCCTGCACGCACGGGATAGGCAGTGTACTCAATAGCTTTTGTCCAGCTTAGCTACAACAAATATTATTATTACTTAAAAAAAATAAAATTTTATTACAATTCCTTCAATAATTAATCGAAAGGAACTTCGTTCCATCCGGGTGTCCCTTGACACCTCTCAACTTTTTTATTTCCCAGCTTTAAAAAAAAGGTTACCCGATGGCAAGTGATGATGCAGTCTGAGATGGAAGCGGGCGTAGGCCTTATACTTTAAAATTATTATTTGATAATAAAGAACCCACAACAACATCGTCAGCTTGAATTTTATTTATAAATTCAATTTTAATTTCTTAAAAATAAATTAGTATATTATTCCTACCCTTAAGGTTACTTTTTACTCGGCTGCGTCTGAAGGAGGGTAATGTGATGAGTGCTCGATCTCAGTCGTTACTTTTATGAGTGAGAATTCGAGAGGCACCGGGGTGACGTTTTCAGTTTCACCCACGCCTGCTGCCTGTATGAAAAATAAAGTGAATTTTGAACTTTTCAATAACGTCTAAGCCCTACGAGTTTGGCAACTCCAACAATGTTTGAGTTTAACTAATAGTGAAAACTTCATTAAGCCTTTAAGACCACAGTAATTTAACCCCTGTAAGCCTGCACGCACGGGATAGGCAGTGTACTCAATAGCTTTTGTCCAGCTTAGCTACAATGCAGATTACGAAGTTATGTTTGTACTTAATGCTGACCGTATGGCATATGCATCCTATCGTTGAAATATTCTATAAAAAGCTCAAATTGTATTAAAAAGCTCCCTGTATCCAATAGATCAAAATTGTCGACAAATATTGCCAATTTTCTTGCTATCTTTGTCTTACTTGGTGTAGCTTTAGATGTTTTGCTTTGAAAAACCACCTAATATCTACTTTCCACAAAAAAAGAATTATCAAAATCGGTTCATAAACGACGAAGTTATGCGCGAACACACATAAAAAAAAAAAAAAAAAAAAAAAAAAAAATTTTTTTCAAAACAAGCCGATATTATCGGCTTATTTTTAACCATTTATGTTGAACTGAATTGCTAGTACACGATTTTATTGCTCAATTCTATTTTTATCCGTATTTCTCAATTTGGCTCTAAATGGAGCAAGTTCGGTTTTTACAGGTATTGCAGTGAATTGTTTCATGAAGTCATGATGTCTTTAACAATTGTTTCCTAGAACCAATGCCTAGAATGAAGCATTTTTAATTGCCCGTGTCAGCAATAATTAGGAATCTCCAAACACTCATAGTATGTACTGGCTTCGCCTAGTGGGTAGGTCAGGGGGATAAACCCGCTAAGCCATTCTTGTGCTTGTATCGACAAATCCGTTCTAAATGAGTGTCTACATCGCGAATTGAGTAACTATGCTAAACATAATAATCGTATCCAATAAGTTTTTCAGATTATAAGCAACGATAGCGAATTAGGATTAGATGCCGTGTGCTATTCATGAGTTTTCAAAATAAATAAATATAAGAAAGTGGTCATTGCAACTCTCTCTGTAGTTTCCGACCCATAATTATCATCATTACCTTTAAATAATTTTAAAATAACTTATGGAGACAGAATAATCTAAGTGATTTAATTTAATAAATATATTTCGACATTGACCTCTCATTTATTTATTTACAATTATTTTTAAAATTTTTAACAATGCTTATAAAATTATAAAAAATACACTATTAAAAATTTATAAAAAAATCTATTCCGCCGCCCGGGGTCCAAGCAACCGGTGGTCAGGGCTCCAGAGTGAGGAACCTCCTCACAATACGCACCGTCTCAAGAATTACTGCCTTCTGTATCCGACCCTTGATCCAACAACTAAGAGAAAGCTTTTTAATATGTTGGTCAAAGCTTTTCGCTAAAGACCGTTGACTGAAACGACTATACAAACAATCATTGTTGAATCAATATTCCACATGGCGGTAATCTCATGAGCCAAGGTCCAAGTATTTTGATACTTTTTCCTTTTCACCAGATTATCGTCATGTGGAACAATAATATCAACAATCATTGCACGGCGCGTTAATCGATCAATTATCACTATATCAGGTCTATTGGCTACAATATACCTATCAGTGATAATCGTTCGATCCCAGTAGAGCAATTGCTATTTTCAAGAACTGACGCTGGGTCGTACCTATAGTAAGGCATCTCAAAATCGACAAGACCATACTGAAGAGCAAGTTGTTGGTGGATTATCTTGGCTACTTGATTATGTCTGTGCAAGTATTCGCCATTAGCAAGATGGGAACACCCGGATGTGAGGGATTCCCCAGACTGATGACACGCTCTACACATTTAACTTAGACATTTCTTTTTAAATTTTCAACAATGCTATATAAAACAATTATAAAAACACTATTAAAAATTTATAAAAAAATCATTCCGCCTGCTGCGGGGCCCGGGGGTCCAAGCAACCGGTGGTCAGGGCTCCAGAGTGAGGAACCTCCTCACAATACGCGCCGTTTCAAGAATTACTGCCTTCTGTATCCGACCCTTGATCCAACAATTAAGCGAAAGCTTTTTAAGATGTTGGTCAAAGCTTTTCGCTATAAGACCGTTGACTGAAACGACTATAGGAACAATCATTGTTGAATCAACATTCCACATGGCGGTAATCTCATGAGCAAGGTCCAAGTATTTTGATACTTTTTCCTTTTCAGCTTTCACCAGATTATCATCATGTGGAACAGTAATATCAACAATCATTGCACGGCGCGTTAATCGATCAATTATCACTATATCAGGTCTATTGGCTACAATATACTGACTTAGACTATTATTACGCTTGTGATGTATAGATTACCCATGTTTTAGGAGGTAGGTATTTAATTTTAAATTGTATGTTAAGATTACGCACGCTGTAATTTATAACGCGCTTTTATTTCTTGCATTGTTCCATACGGGCGTTATTTATAATGGCCAATTAATTACTCGGCCACATGTACACTGTTGGGAAACTTCGTAACGCTTAAACCGAGCGCACACTTTGATGTATCATCCGCGTTCCTAGTTTACTTAGTCTTAAGGCGAATGTACAAGAGTTACTACCAATTTAGAAGCGCAGTAAAAAGGCATTTCCTACCGAGAAAGCAAAGTGTGATGTAACTATAAGATACCTTGCACATTGTACGTTAGATAAGTAAGTTAAGGAAACAAAAAGCTTTATTCTAATTCTAAGCACACTAGATCAGATAACACTGTGAATGGTATCATTATCAGGCTTTTGTGATTATATTCACAATCTTCTTTCCCATACGTAGAGACCTGGTCTCTAAGATTGTGAATTATAAAAGTTAACATTTATAATATTTTAATATAGCAAGTTTAAGGTTTTTGCCGGCACTCTTCGTTAGAAATGTACTTTTCGAATCAATAGCAGAATTACTCACTGAAAGAGACATGAGTTATAAAAAATGCAAAGAAAAATGAAAGGAAAATGTAAGGAATAAAGGCTAGGTGAAAAAAAATTGGTGTACGTAACGTGAACAAAATACTCAAACATTAAAACAAAAAGCTCGTACATTGCTTATTATAAACATTAGAAAGAAAATACATGTGGTGTGCCTACACTTATTGTATAAATTAACCACAAATATTTAAAAACGAGCGATGAATATTAGTAAAATAACTTAACTTGCTGATTATAAAAATGACTAAAAGAACAATATTGAACTGAACTCATTTATGTGTTTTATTTATTTCATAGGAGCAAAGCTATGAATAGTTACGATGGAATAAAAAAAATTATCCACAAAAATTAATAAAATCGACATTTAGTTGTAACGGATAGATGTGGATACGTAAATTCATGGGGCAACCGCATATTCCTGGTCCCCGCCCCAGCTGGATTTTAGGGAATCCATTTATTCAACAGCTGTGGGTCTGCCTCGGCGGATACCGCTAGCTGGGTTGCGGAATGTTCTTGATGCTCCCGGGATCCAGTCATAAGGCGATGAGATGGGACATCGCTGGGTATTTCGGCTGGACTTCTCAGCCCAGGGAGTCCCACATACCCCCCCGGAAGCAGCGCAGCTGTGACCGCTTTGTTTCCGAGGGGAATGCGTAAATGCATTTCCCAGCGTTAAAAAAAAGGCATAAACATACCTAAACTTAGTTTGCCATTTCAACCTTATTTTCGCATGTATTTTTAACAAGTATGTAGGCTCCTTAAGAAACTGCAGGGAGTAAAGAATAGCATCTATTTAGTGTGAAGTAAAACGTATAGCTTCTATAAAACAGCGTCTTCCTCGACTGTTTGTATTGAACTCAATCTTAGAAAATTGCTAACAAGTTACAGATATAAGCAAAAGCGCTGCAACTAAGCTCGGTTATTGTCTTGCCTCAACTATTGTTGCTAGCTTCCCCGACTGTTTGTATTGAACTCAATCTTAGAAAATTGCTAACAAGTTACAGATATAAGCAAAAGCGCTGCAACTAAGCTCGGTTATTGTCTTGCCTCAACTATTGTTGCTAGCTTCCTCGACTGTTTGTATTGAACTCAATCTTAGAAAATTGCTAACAAGTTACAAATATAAGCAAAAGCGCTGCAACTAAGCTCGGTTATTGTCTTGTCTCAACTATTGTTGCTAGCTTCCTCGACTGTTTGTATTGAACTCAATCTTAGAAAATTGCTAACAAGTTACAGATATAAGCAAAAGCGCTGCAACTAAGCTCGGTTATTGTCTTGCCTCAACTATTGTTGCTAGCTTCCTCGACTGTTTGTATTGAACTCAATCTTAGAAAATTGCTAACAAGTTACAGATATAAGCAAAAGCGCTGCAACTAAGCTCGGTTATTGCCTTGCCTCAACTATTGTTGCTAGCAACAAGATTCGAACACATTTTTCTTCATAAGAAATCGATACATAGATATGTGTTGTTCGATATTGTTCGATACCTGTATAGAACAACACATAAACCTATACATATACCTGGACCAATTTAGGAAATCTAACTTGGCCCAATTGATACATAGATACGTATATGTATCAATTGGGCCAAGTTAGATTTCCTAAATTGGTCCAGGTCTGACTTCAGCTATGGTTAGTTACCACCCTACCGACAAAGACATGCCGCCAATTTAGGAGTTAAGAGAGGAGGAGAGGAGGGTTTGGAGTAGGTACTTGAATCCGAGTGGACTTGGGTTTAATATCCGTGGCGCAGTGGTATGTGCGGTGGATTTATAAGACGGAGGTCCTGGATTCGATTCCCGGCGGGGCAGATTGAGATTTGTCGTGGTCTGGCTTGTGGGAGGTTTTCGCCGTGGCTAGTTACCACCCTACCTAAAAACGTACCGCCAAGCGATTTAGCGTTCCGGAACGGTGTCGTATAAAAACCGAAAGGAGCGTGTTTTTCATTCTCCTCCTAACAAGTTAGCACGCTTCCATCTTAGATTACATTATCACTTGCTATCAGGTGTGATTGAAATCAATGGCTAACTTGTACTGAATAACAAAAGTAGGTACTTTACCGGGCCACACACAAAGGCATTAAAGCTTATAGAAGTGTAGTGGTATTATAGAAGTAAAGGTATATGGAGCTTAGACTCGCCGCGCTGCTCTATGCTAGTTGGCGGGCTTAGGGTAATAACGTGCCAACTCTTAAGAAGATCGATGTTAATAATAATGTCAACTTAACGTACTCTCCGAGGTGGCGTAGACGCCAACTTCCCGATTTGACGCTAAAAATATGTACCTTAACCAGACTCGAACTAGGAAAATGATGACTCGAAGCCTCAGGCTGACCACTGAACCAACAAGACAGTTGTCATTAAAATTAGACAACAATAATACTGTAATGTTTAGTTCATTTAGAGCACAATAAATTAGTACATCATTAAACGTGGACAAACAAACAGACGGTCGTAAAATGGTATCTCGCCTTAACAAAAGTAAAAGCAGTCATAAAGTCGTCTGCGAAACACTTAAGTACCATTGTTTGTAATAAAATCATCACAAATTGGGTATATGTCACTTGTTCTTGCAACTTGACCAAGGTTTTTATATGATAATATGTGCCCTGTGCCCTAGAAAACACGTTAAGCCGACGGTCCCAGTCTCTTTAATGAATAAATCGTTATTATCTTAAGCCCACTAACTAACTAAATAGGTCTTTCGTTGCGTTCGGGTGATCATAACCATAATAATAATCATAATCATTTATTATTTGCTGATACAGGGTAATGATCTTAAATAACTATTTTTAAGTCTACTGTACCACACCCATTGTGCATGCAAATTATTATTATAATAAGTTTTTAAACATTTTCATAAACATTTAAGATTAATATAATCACCAAAAAGTATATTCAATAAAATTTTTTAACAAAAAATAGAACCGACTCGAAACGCACTAAAAAGTAAAAAATAACTGTGTCATTTAGTTGCTTTAATTTACTTAAGCATATCTATGAAGTCGGTGCCAGCAAGTTTAAGGAACATTTATTTTACGTAGTAAAGAAGTTTGTGGGTTCTAGGTAACGTCCTTGAAAGTAGAAGCCTTGGCTGGCACCGACTCCTAGATATGCTTAAGTAAATTAAAGCAACTAAATGACACAGTTATTTTTTACTTTTTAGTGCGTTTCGAGTCGGTTCTATTTTTTGTTAAAAAATTTTATTTCTTACTTTTTAGTGATTTATCGCCACGTACCGTACTCGTGCTATACTGTCATAGTATATTATACGGCACTAGTAGCCAAAAAGCTGCCGATACCGAGACAAAAACCGAAATCGCTGTAAGCGTGCCTCCAAAATTTGAAGAGTTCCTTCAATTTCCCCAGGATATCGTCATCAGATCCTAACATGCGGACAATGGGACCACCTTGGATCTATGCCCTTTTGCCCTTTCTAATAAAAAAAGAATTATCAAAATCGGACAACACTGTAAAAAGTTATGCGTGGTCATACATAAAAAAAAAAAAAAAAATATATACGTGTCGAATTGAGAACCTCCTCCGTTTTTTTTCGTCGGTTAATAGAAGATAAAATTAAATTAAATTACACATTTGATTTAACATTTATGTTAAAAAGAATCGAAAGAGGAAGCGATATTTTTGATTGCGTGACATTAAACGACGATTCAACCATCAACCATGTACCTAACCAATCGATGGGACGTGATTGTCGTTACTTCTTGGACGAGATAATATCTACGGTCGCATCATAGCCTAACTCGACCCATAGCGGTCGCACGCGGTTTCACCCGCGTAGTTTCTATTCCCGTGGGATATCTAGATACAAATATATATATGTCACTCCTCATGAGTCTGGTTATCATATTCAATCGGTTTTCTTCAATCTAATTGGTTGTTTCAGAGATTAACCGGAACGAATAGACAGACAGATAAAAATTAAAAAAAATGATATTTTGGTGCATATACCGTATATACTTATAAATACGATTATAAGTAGATACGATGCATGTAGTGAAAAATTTCGTAACAAATAATATAATGTTCGACTGTCTCGTTGATCGAGTGGTTAGCCTATGCGGTTTCGATCACGAGGTCCTGGGTTCGATTCTTGGGTCGGGTCTCGGAAAATTCTGAGCTTTTTCGTTCTTCTACGAAATGCTTAGTACATTCCAAGCCCGGATTCTGAAAGTTGGTGGTGTTACACCCTCATGCCTCGAAGAGCACGTTAAGCCGTCGGTCCCGGTCACTATCATCAACATCTTATAGTGATCGTTAACAAACGAAACATTATCACGCCCGCCAACCCGCTTTGGAGCAGCGTGGTGGGTGTTTGCTCCATATCCCCTTTCCTATAAGGAGGGAGGCCTGGCCCTGTAGTGGGCCGTTAATAGGCTGATAATGATGATGATAATCTTCATAGGAGTAACTATTTTCTTACAATTGAAAAAAAATATTTTATTTAAGGAAATAAAAATATCTAAGAGGTACAAAACTGCACATGGACGGTCAATTTATTTTTGGCACGTATCAACAATTTCTCAAATTAATCGAATTATCGAGATAACTTGCTTAGGTTTACCGCAATACGAAAATAACAAATCCCATATTTTATCTGAGCATCTACTATAGAACCCTAAAGAGGAAGAAAAGTTGTTTTTTCGCGTCGACGGCTAATTTCGTCTCGAAACGCGAAAGTTTACGGAGAAAATATTATTATTTTTCGCGCAACGCAATATCTCGCAGACGTTAATCAATGTGCCCCGTTTATTTTGAAACATAATATTTTCTCTAGAATTAGTTTTGTGAAAGATAAAATGTGCGTAAACAGGAGGAGAAAGTCTTTAATTGTATACCTGCCCGCCCTTGTGAACCGACGTAATGGCCAATAAAATTTCATTGGACTGAATTTTTGGGACGCCGTTTAAATGTCTAATAATCCTATCTTACGGGTATATCAGTCCATCTGACGGACCATCGCCAGAATACTCAAACGCAAATCAAATTTAAGTACGTTTCTAATTTACTTGAGTAGCACTTGCATTATATCTCTTTGTTGTCCGCCAACCTGCTTTAGATCAGCGTGGTGGATCTACAACACTCTATGTCACCTCTTCTATAACAATAGATGCCTGGTCCTGTAGTAAACCGTAAATAGGCTTATAACGATTATTCTCTTTGCTCAATTACAAGTCGATCCTAGTTTTCCGAAATTGCCAGTAAAGATTACATAAAGACAGACAAAAAATATGATATTCAATCACATCTAATTAACTTTATTTTCTTTTTCAGGCTTATCTTTCAACGCTATGAGTCAGTTATCAAGTGTTCTTATTCCAATTCACCGGACCCCAGCACATACTAATTGGTTCAAACTGGAATTACCCTGGCCTCATGTTGAAAATCGTAGCATAACCAATCTAGAAACAAAAGCTTATAAAATGTTTTGAAAACTTCTTAAGATCAAAAGAGGCTGAGTAGTGTATACAGTGATAGAAATAAAAGACGGCAAGTTCATCAGTGGTGTGGAGCTTCCAAATCTGAAGTTTACGGCCATCAGCAGTCTTGCGTTTTACGAGACAAAGTCCCGCCTCGGAGTGTGTCCCAAGTTATAAACGGAAACGTTTGCTTAAAAACGATTATTACTCGTATGTTATTTAGTCCAAATCACAATCCTAACTCTTAACTAATATTTTAAATGCGAAAGTAGCTATGTCTGTCTATCTCGCTTTCACGCTATAACTACAGAACCGATTGAAATGAAATTTGGTGAAAAGATAGTTGAGTGCCTGAGACCCTTTTTAGGCACTTAACATATGCTACGTTTTTTTAATATTACAAAATGAATTTTTTCACAGACGGAGTCGTGGGCGTCCGCTAGTAATATTATAAAGCTTAACTCAGACTAGAAGTGAAGAAACGCATCTAATTCGTCAAATAAAGTATAAGAAAATAAAAATGAATTTTCTTTTAGCTAACTTAACGACGCGTTGCTTCGACGCCAGTCTGAGTAATGTAAAGTTTGTGGGTGTGTATGTTTGTTAATCCATCACGTAGCCAGTATTGGCCCGATTTGACTTAAAATGTAAATAGAATCGACTATACCTTGGAAAGATAGACTACTTTTAATCCCGAAATTCCCAAGCCATGGAAATTTCAAGCATATTTACAGGCAGACATATGACAGGCATTTGTTAAACGCAAGCTATTAAATTGATTTTTTTTATAACGTAAGGAATTATATTAACAACTTCTGTTGCTCGCAAAAAATCCTGTTAATTATAACAGGAATTTTTGCAGGCAAATTTTAAAATAATGTATTTTAAAGTACTTTTGCGTTTCTTTACAGTTTTCTCTGAATTCCCGACGGAGGCTACCTACATTATTTGTTTATGTTTTTTTTATATTTTGAAAAACACAGAAATTATATTTCTGTGTCCGTAAAAGCTTATAAAACTTAACCAAAATAAGTATAAAACCGCTTTGTCTTACAAATTATGCCAAGTATAGTTGACCTTCGTGCCAATCTGACCAATAAAAAGGGGTTTATGTGAGAATTTCGAGTGCTTTTTGCTTTGTCCACTTCTATAGAGAATGGTGTAATATCATCTGCATCGTTAAGAACAGACATCTTTTATTGTAAGTAACCATTATTTTCTACTAGTAATTTGTGCGATCAAACATTTAGAAATCTATGACTTAATTTTGATTAAAAGTCACTGTTCATACCCATGAATTATCTTTATCATTATCAGCCTATTTCATCCACTAACTAGCCAGGCACCTATCCTCCTAAAATTGGAAATATAGAGCTAAAGCCCACCATGATGTTTCGGAACGCGCGTTAACTTGCTGTAACGTACCCGATGAGTTTTTATAAATAACCTTTCTTTAAAAAAAGGTTTTTTTTTTCAAATATTCTTGAAATCTTTTAACATAATACTCAATATATTTTTAATAATAGGTATTACCAAATTTATTAGGACCATAAACAATCTTCAGAATCCGTCGAAATGAAAATTATATTACACCATTTTTATCACTTTTAAGGCTGCGTTTCGGGAATAGCGCCATAAAAATAACTTAAGCGTCGGTTGTTACAATAATTTGATGTAATAAAATTGTATCTTGTTATATTCTGTTTAAAGGAAATGCGCTTTTCGGATTCCTAGCAGATGCTTTGCTGAATAAACCTAACAAATCGCGAAGTGTAAATTAGAAGCACACCGTTTCACAGTTTGTGTGAATCTACATTATCACATTAGGCGAAATTATAACAATTTTGATTATTATTACCCCCACATCACAAATAATTTAATAAATAAATTAATATTATAGAACACACATGGCTGGTCAAAGTAAGCGTAGCTTGTGCAGGATTCGAGAACAACATGGGCTAACCACTAGTCCAATAAGGCAGTTAAAAGTAAAAAAGTACAAAGAAACCAAATAACCCGTCCGAGTTGAAAGGGCAAAGAGAATTTTTCGTGTAACAAATTATGTAACTTCCTTTATAAATTATAAAGGTAAAAAGAGCTATAACTGCAGTTACAGAAAATTTTACTTACCAGACAGTTAAATTATACTCCATTGTGAAAACTTCCGCATTATTTCAACCTACAGTGCTAGTTGTTGTATAACTACTAAATTTCAAACTTAAAACTACTAAATATTGCTCTCTGAGTTCTGACCTGTTCCGGTGCCCGCTGGTCGTTAGTAGAGAACCAGTTGGGAATAAGTTTAATTAATTATTCATATTACTTACATACGAGGAGATTCTCCAAGATGTGATACTTAAATTAATCGGTGTTTTTTTACTGTTATTTCGTAGAAACCGAAGTTAACACAAGAGGATATTTAACTATTAAATAGTACCCTAAACTGCTGTGGAGGTACTACGAGCATACGTAAGTATTTTCAGTTTCAAAAGTACTTAAGTTAATGAGCATACCTGCTATAGGAGTTTTAGCAAAAAAATCAGAGATAATTCCACAATTTTTTACGAAAATGTCATAAGTCCTATTAAGGGGCGAAAAAACAAATACCTCAAAGGCCGTTAACGTTGTTGCAAATGTACATGGGCGGAGGGCGGTAATCACTTAACATCAGGTGACCTGCATGCTCGTTTGCCCACTTTAATAGCGATAAAAAAAAGAAAGTAAAAATTAAGGTGTCTTACAACGCCACGAAGATTTTTGACATGTCAGTATGCTAAATAAAAAGGCCTTAAGCCTTAAGTCTGATTTGAATTTCCTATTGGCAGAAATCAAGACGTATCTCTTTGTATCGCCTTTACGCAAGTCTGAGTTAAATTTTTGGAATTATTTTCGTTGCAATATGTTACCAACTATAAATATGTCAGTAATATTTGGCACAAGAGCAACAACAAGTAATATTTTGCTCAACGAGATTACCTGAACGTCTGAAATACAATTAAAAGCAACAATACCCTGCAAAAGTTGGCGAACAAATTAATCCACTTTCTTTAGTCTAAGTACTTAAGTAGCTGTGTATACGGGGAAAACAAGTTGCGGGAGTTTCGGCGCCAATCAAGTCTGTAATAATGGAAGTTTTTCCATGTACCTACGAGTAAGTTATGGATTTATATAATACTCAGTATATTGCTTCAGCGTGTTTATAAATTATAAGTACTTTATAAGACGATAGTAAAAGTACCTATTGCACAAATATGGCGATGGGCATGTCATGTAGTAAGGACAAGCGACGGTCGTTGGACCTCAAAAATGACATCGTGGTTAGGCCCCCTAGGTAACAGTAGAGTAGGCAGACTTTTCGGTCTGAGGTCTTACGACATAATGAGAACCGTTGACAAAACGACGTGGGTCAATCTAGCCAATAGTCAAATCAGCTTTGGCTTGGCTTTCTTTTTCAACTCCTCCAGGTTGAAACATTTTTTTTTAATATTTTTTTAATTACATACCTCTAATATAACGTGAAACAAGAAAATTTTTTAAATAAAAATAGAACCCACTCAAAACGCACTAAAAAGTAAAAAATAACTGTGTCATTTAGTTGCTTTAATTTACTTAAGCATAACTATGAAGTCTGTGCCAGCCAAGTTTGAGGAATATTTATTTTACGTAGTAAAGCAGTTTGTGGGTTCTAGGTAACGTCCTTAAAGTAGTAACCTTGGCTGGCATCGACTCCTAGATAAGTAAATTAAAGCAACTAAATGACATAGTTATTTTTTACTTTTTAGTGCGTTTTGAGTCGGTTCGGTATTTTTATTTAAAAAATTTTATTTCTTACTTTTTAGTGATTTATCGCCACGTAACTCGTACTATACTGTCATAGTATATTATGCGGCACTAGTAGCCGAAAAGCTACCGAGACAAAAACCGAAATCGCTGTAAGCATGCCTCCAAAATTTGAAGAATTCCTTCAATTTCCCCAGGATATCATCATCAGATCCTAACATGATGACAATGGAACCACCTTGAAAGTATGACCTTACTAATAAAAAAAGAATTATCAAAATCGGACTACTCTGTAAAAAGTTATGCGTGGTCATACATAAAAAAAAATATATACGTGTCGAATTGACGTTTTTTTTCGTCGGTTAATAAAAGTAATTTTTATTTTGATTTTATTTATACAATTCACAGTGACTGCCTTGATGATCCAGTAATTAGGTTGCGTTGCATCATAAAGTTTTCAATTCGATTCCTGAGTCGGGCTATGAAATATTGAGCTTTTCTTCTGAAACATTTTCAGTAAAAAATTTCAGCTGTATTGTTATTTTGCTTTTCTTTTGTTTTTTAAACAGTTTTGCAAATGTTAGAAAAAGCACCTTTTATATCGAAACATCTGTATGTCATCATCATCATTATAAACCTATTAACGGTCCACTACAGGGCCACGTCTCTCACCTAATTAGAGAGGAAATATGGAGCGTAGATGCGTGGAGAGATAGAGAGGAGCGCTGCTCCAATGCGGGTTGGCCGGCTTAGGGTGATAATATTTGATTTATTAACGATCACTATTAGATTTTGATAATTGTGACCGGTACGAAAGGCTATCCTATATATCCTTGTCGTAGATTCTTCTGTAAAATTTTCAGTACATTGCAAACCCGAAGTCGGGAAGTAGCTGTTACTCTCCGAGACACGGGGGTGTAACACCATCTACTTCCCGACTCCGGGTTTGGATTGTACTAAAAATATAACAGAAGAATGAACAACTCAAAATAATTCCGTGGCCCGACCCAGGTTTGGAACCTTGGATCTAGTGATCAAAGACACATAGTCTAAGCACTGGACTATGCAGCAATTATCTGTATATATAAACTTGAAATTTTATAATATCAGATTTGAGATTTATTTAAAATAGTAGGTAAATGGTAGGTACTTCTGAAACAGAGAAGTTCATTGCAAATAAAATGCTTAAAATATACTTATTCTATTTTTATCGACTTCAAAGGCGGTCATACGTTTAAAGCGATATCTCTCACAACCTTTACCTCGAGTAAATGTAGGAGCGTTATAATATTTACGGAATCATGTAAAAATAGCTCTCGATCAAAGTATATGTCCAAACTCGTATCCAAGGAAGGCGAGCAAAGGGAATACGTAATAAGCACTTGTAAATTCATCCCGCGTAGGTAGTTCTGTAAAAGAATTTAAAAACTAGTTGCAATTGATCGGTCGAATATCGTTTATATTCTTTCTACTTTATGTATTTCGTTCGTTTAAAATCATATCGTCGATTTGATTTTACATTTTATTTTATTAAGGTATGGAAATTAACAGAATACAAAAAGACAAGAGAATCTTAGATAAAACTTGTTTTTGTAGTTGAATTAATGAGATTTGGTGGACACATAATTATATGGACAGTAGATTGATTATGTCGCTAGTTATTTATATTAGAAAAATCGTATATTCTGATCTATGATTTTGACGGTCTCCGTGGCGCAGTGGTATGCGCGGTGGATTTATAAGACGGAGGTCCTAGGTTCGATTCCCGGCGGGGCAGATTGAGATTTTTCTTAATTTGTCTTGGTCTGGCTGGTAGGAGGCTTTCGCCGTGGCTAGTTACCACCCTACCGACAAAGACGTACCGCCAAGCGACTTAGCGTTCCGGTACGATGTCGTGTAGAAACCGAAAGGGGTTTGGATTTTCATCCTACTCTTAACAAGTTATCCCGCTTCCATCTTAGATTGCATCATCACTAAACATCAGGTGTGATAGCAGTCAAGGGCCAACTTGTAGTTGATAAAAAGAAACTACTCTTCGTAGATATATAAATTGCTGAAACTCACTTTACTAATTTCGAAGTATGCCCGACTGGTTTCGAAATTTTATGGGGTCCTTAGTCTTGAGCTCGTTTGTTCATGCAACGCGGCATAAAGCAAAGTAAGATTATAACCATATGAAAAATACTCGCGACAGTTTACATTTTAATAAGGTTTTAGATACTTGAAATAGGTACGACGTAGACCTTCGATAATAATGGATGTTTGGAAATTCCACTCCTAAGTCGGTCAATAGGTGTTAACATTTCGCGAAGACATAATAGGTTGGGGTAAAAGTTTCTTCGCATTTTTAAGGAAATATATATTTAGGTAATTCAGAATTGGTAAAAAATCATCAATCACACAAGTTTTACTAATTTTTGTCCGAACCCTTTAAAGTTTCAAAGCCCTCCAAAACGACGCAGTTCGCTTGTCTATTTGACAGTTTATGTCATTGTCAAAATAGTCAAACACATACTGACATTGACGTTTCGTATTACTCAGAGTAAATAAAGCAAATTTCGTTAGAAAAATTCCTTATTATATATTTAAACTATTATAGTCGTATAGGTATCCTATACATGTTTAATTAAGAGAAAAAATAGAACCGACTCAAAGCGCACTAAAAAGTAAAAAATAACTGTGTCATTTAGGTGCTTTAATTTACTTAAGCATATCTATGAAGTCGGCGCCAGCCAAGTTTAAGGAACATTTATTTTACGTAGTAAAGTAGTTTGTGGGTTCTAGGTAACGTCCTTAAGGTAGAAACCTTGGCTGGCACCGACTCCTAGATATGCTTAAGTAAATTTAAGCAACTAAATGACACAGTTATTTTTTCACTTTTTAGTGCGTCTTGAGACGGTTCTGTTTTTTGTTATAAAAAATTATTTCTTACTTTTTAATGATTTATCGCCACGTAACGTACTCGTACTATACTGTCATAGTATATTATACGGCACTAGTAGCCAAAAAAAATACCGATACTGAGACAAAGTCCGAAATCGCTGCAAGCGTGCCTCCAAAATTTGAAGATTTCCTTCAATTTCCCTAGGATATCATCGTTAGATCCTAACATGATGTCAATGGGACCACCTTGAAAGTGTGTCCTTTCTAATAAAAAAACAATTATCAAAATCGAACAACTCTGTAAAAAGTTATGCGTGGTCATACATAAAAAAAAATATACGTATCGAATTGAGAACCTCTTCCTTTCCGTTTCGTCGGTAAAAATACTACTAACTCGCACACGCTCCATATCCCCTCGCCTATAAGGAGGGAGGTCTGGCCCTGTAGTAGGCCGTTAAAAGGCTGATGATGATGATGATGACCTCTGACATGACAATGACAAGAGATCTCTAAAATCATACTCTCGTTTAACTTATAGCATAGGTATCAACTGATTTGATGTACGGATGTCTCGATTCTCTCAGAGGAAAGAGATCTACGCGCATGAAAAAGGTGTTCAGAACATATATAGGAGAAATATTCACATATTGCTGAGTTCGCTTTGCCTTTGCTTAGATATACAGAATTTACGAAATTGGATTGGTCAGGATGTATTCCAATCCGATGGATAGGATCTCTACATTGTTATCTCTAAGTTAACAATAGTGGGAGAGCAAAAAATTAGATTTTCGGAAATACTCGAGTGCGGCTGATAAACATAAGGGACAATACTTTTTATATTGTTGATTACCTAATAGCCTCCGTGGCGCAGTGGTATGATCAATCGATTTATAAGATTGATGTTTTAGGTCCGGCTAGTAGGAAGTTTTGGCTGTCACTAGTACCACCCTACCATAGATTAAAGACTACTAGATGGAGTCATAACGCGGCTGCAGGTTCAAGAGCGTGACGGCCTTTATTAGAAAGTGACACAAGATTATTTTTTGTCCCTTTCAGCGTGTTCGTTTTTATTGTTTGTCAAGAGTGGAGTTTGTGTCTAAGCACTTGACTAATGCAGCAATTATCTGTATATATAAACTTGAAATTTTATAATATTAGATTTGAGATTCATTTAAAATAGTCGGTAAATGGTACTCCTGAAATAGAAAGTTCATTGCAAATAAAATGCTTAAAATATACTTATTCTATTTTTATCGACTTCAAAGGCGGTCATACGTTTAAAGCGATATCTCTCACAACCTTTACCTCGAGTAAATGTAGGAGCGTTATAATATTTACGGAATCATGTAAAAATAGCTCTCGATCAAAGTATATGTCCAAACTCGTATCCAAGGAAGGCGAGCAAAGGGAATACGTAACAAGCACTTGTAAATTCATCCCGCGTAGGTAGTTCTGTAAAAGAATTTAAAAACTAGTTGCAATTGATCGGTCGAATATCGTTTATGTTCTTTCTACTTTATGTATTTCGTTCGTTTAAAATCATATCGTCGATTTGATTTTACATTTTATTTTATTAAGGTATGGAAATTAACAGAATACAAAAAGACAAGAGAATCTTAGATAAAACTTGTTTTTGTAGTTGAATTAATGAGATTTGGTGGACACATAATTATATGGACAGTAGATTGATTATGTCGCTAGTTATTTATATTAGAAAAATCGTATATTCTGATCTATGATTTTGACGGTCTCCGTGGCGCAGTGGTATGCGCGGTGGATTTATAAGACGGAGGTCCTAGGTTCGATTCCCGGCGGGGCAGATTGAGATTTTTCTTAATTTGTCTTGGTCTGGCTGGTAGGAGGCTTTCGCCGTGGCTAGTTACCACCCTACCGACAAAGACGTACCGCCAAGCGACTTAGCGTTCCGGTACGATGTCGTGTAGAAACCGAAAGGGGTTTGGATTTTCATCCTACTCTTAACAAGTTATCCCGCTTCCATCTTAGATTGCATCATCACTAAACATCAGGTGTGATAGCAGTCAAGGGCCAACTTGTAGTTGATAAAAAGAAACTACTCTTCGTAGATATATAAATTGCTGAAACTCACTTTACTAATTTCGAAGTATGCCCGACTGGTTTCGAAATTTTATGGGGTCCTTAGTCTTGAGCTCGTTTGTTCATGCAACGCGGCATAAAGCAAAGTAAGATTATAACCATATGAAAAATACTCGCGACAGTTTAAATTTTAATAAGGTTTTAGATACTTGAAATAGGTACGACGTAGACCTTCGATAATAATGGATGTTTGGAAATTCCACTCCTAAGTCGGTCAATAGGTGTTAACATTTCGCGAAGACATAATAGGTTGGGGTAAAAGTTTCTTCGCATTTTTAAGGAAATATATATTTAGGTAATTCAGAATTGGTAAAAAATCATCAATCACACAAGTTTTACTAATTTTTGTCCGAACCCTTTAAAGTTTCAAAGCCCTCCAAAACGACGCAGTTCGCTTGTCTATTTGACAGTTTATGTCATTGTCAAAATAGTCAAACACATACTGACATTGACGTTTCGTATTACTCAGAGTAAATAAAGCAAATTTCGTTAGAAAAATTCCTTATTATATATTTAAACTATTATAGTCGTATAGGTATCCTATACATGTTTAATTAAGAGAAAAAATAGAACCGACTCAAAGCGCACTAAAAAGTAAAAAATAACTGTGTCATTTAGGTGCTTTAATTTACTTAAGCATATCTATGAAGTCGGCGCCAGCCAAGTTTAAGGAACATTTATTTTACGTAGTAAAGTAGTTTGTGGGTTCTAGGTAACGTCCTTAAGGTAGAAACCTTGGCTGGCACCGACTCCTAGATATGCTTAAGTAAATTTAAGCAACTAAATGACACAGTTATTTTTTCACTTTTTAGTGCGTCTTGAGACGGTTCTGTTTTTTGTTATAAAAAATTATTTCTTACTTTTTAATGATTTATCGCCACGTAACGTACTCGTACTATACTGTCATAGTATATTATACGGCACTAGTAGCCAAAAAAAATACCGATACTGAGACAAAGTCCGAAATCGCTGCAAGCGTGCCTCCAAAATTTGAAGATTTCCTTCAATTTCCCTAGGATATCATCGTTAGATCCTAACATGATGTCAATGGGACCACCTTGAAAGTGTGTCCTTTCTAATAAAAAAACAATTATCAAAATCGAACAACTCTGTAAAAAGTTATGCGTGGTCATACATAAAAAAAAATATACGTATCGAATTGAGAACCTCTTCCTTTCCGTTTCGTCGGTAAAAATACTACTAACTCGCACACGCTCCATATCCCCTCGCCTATAAGGAGGGAGGTCTGGCCCTGTAGTAGGCCGTTAAAAGGCTGATGATGATGATGATGACCTCTGACATGACAATGACAAGAGATCTCTAAAATCATACTCTCGTTTAACTTATAGCATAGGTATCAACTGATTTGATGTACGGATGTCTCGATTCTCTCAGAGGAAAGAGATCTACGCGCATGAAAAAGGTGTTCAGAACATATATAGGAGAAATATTCACATATTGCTGAGTTCGCTTTGCCTTTGCTTAGATATACAGAATTTACGAAATTGGATTGGTCAGGATGTATTCCAATCCGATGGATAGGATCTCTACATTGTTATCTCTAAGTTAACAATAGTGGGAGAGCAAAAAATTAGATTTTCGGAAATACTCGAGTGCGGCTGATAAACATAAGGGACAATACTTTTTATATTGTTGATTACCTAATAGCCTCCGTGGCGCAGTGGTATGATCAATCGATTTATAAGATTGATGTTTTAGGTCCGGCTAGTAGGAAGTTTTGGCTGTCACTAGTACCACCCTACCATAGATTAAAGACTACTAGATGGAGTCATAACGCGGCTGCAGGTTCAAGAGCGTGACGGCCTTTATTAGAAAGTGACACAAGATTATTTTTTGTCCCTTTCAGCGTGTTCGTTTTTATTGTTTGTCAAGAGTGGAGTTTGTGACAAACAAAGGACACTTCTGAGCAATTATTAGCTTTTTATTAAATTTACTGATAAATAATATAACTTTGCGTTTACGATATTAATTTAAACGTTATCGTGCTATGGTGGGTTGTAGTATTTTCGGCTGCAAAAGTCGCAGCGAACGGAAAATCGAAGGAATTACGTTTCATACGTAAGTAGGCATAAACTTCATTGATTGATGATTTAAAGTTTAGATATGTTATTTTTAGCAAATTTCATGTATAATACGTTTACTAAACTATCTTATATAAAGTAATATTTCGTATTTTACGATATTTTAAAACGTAACGTTTCATGATATACTTTAAATGTTGACATTTCTTGTCTATAAGGCTGTCTTGCTGTCTCACGAGTGGACACGCTGTGGGCTCCATCTAGTTGTCTTTAATCTATGCACCCTACTGATAAAGACGTACCGCGAAGCGATTTAGCATTTCAGTACAATGTCGTGTAGACTGACAGAGGTGTGGATTTGGAAAAAAAGAAAGGGCTCATACTTGGAGGTAATCAACAATGAAGGGTATCCTGCCTTATTTTCATCTGTCGCGCTCGCGTATTTACAAAAATCTCCTCTTGGGCTCCCCCACTATAATTTATCTTGTTCTAGAAAGCCAATTATCTATACATGAGAAGCCCTGTAGAGTGACTAGTATTAGTGTAGTGCGTTGAGTGAAATTTTACGATTAAAAGATATGTAGTTGCACAATAATATTTTGCACGTTTTGGTATAAAAAAGTAATTCATTCCAATCTAATCTAACACCCTATATACTATAAACTATATTTTTAACCGACGAAAAAACGTTTCTTTAAATAGACGTTATTTAAACTTAGAAGGCACCAACTTCATATATAATTATGCTTAAAAAAATTAAAGCAGCTAAATGACGCAATCATTGTTTACTTTTTAGTGCATTTTGAAGTCGATTTTTTTATTAATTTTTTTTATTAGTAGACGTGAAGTGACTATTGAATTCGTCTCTGTATCTCGATAAAGAAAGATAGAATTATGTTATTATTATCTCTATTTATTTCTAGTATCCCGTTAAAAGGAGTGACATAGAAACAAATTCGATAGTTACATGTCCACTAATAAAAACATAGTTACAGAATAGGGGTGCAGGGACATAAAAAAACCTGGATTGAGAGCGCCACTGATACTTATTACCAGTTTATTAAAAGAAATTTTCTTAAAAGAAATTAGGGCCTTTTAGGGCAACATGGCATAATTTATTATTTTTCTTGTCAGGCTATACAAGATTTAACATAGACATGTAAGTACTACAGATAATAATACTACTAAAGCAAGTTAAATAAAAGTTTGTAGTATAAGGAAAAACATGGGAAAAACACAACAAAAGATAGAGTAAGTATCTATACATTTTTTAAAAGTTCTATTTTAAGACTGTATTCTATTTGATGAGTTGACTGGTCCATATACGTCACATATGTCAGTTTAAGCTTCGTTTACATTATATCTTAAAGGCTATAATGATCACAGCATATATAAAATTGTTATTATAAAAACAAAAACCTGACTGCTTTAAAATTATGAACTGAAAAGAGAAAAACAAGGATCACTATATCTCTATAAAATTCTAAATACTTTATGGTGCTGCAAACAGGGACAAAATATTTTAACCTGCGGGGAAAGAAAGATCTACCAAAACTACGTTTGGTATCCCCGCCTGCAGCACCATAAAGTATTTAGAATTGTATACAGATATAGTGATCCTTGTTTTTCTCTTTTCAGTTCATAACTTCTAAGCAGTCGGGTTTTTTGTTTTTATAATAATAATTTTATTTGAGACTTTTTAGTTTTAGTTTATGGTATAGAAATGAGATGGTACACTTAGTACACTTTTTGCCATTTTTTGTTAAAAAAGTAAAATGAACATGATATGATATTTATATTTTTGAAATGGTCTTTATTACGACCTTTCAATTGGTACCCATATTGCTAAAATAAAAGAAAAAAATACACACATCCCCCCCCCTTTTCCCCCCATTTACAGTCACCATTTTGAAAATTTATATAGCCTATGTCACTACCACAATTTTGACAAATTCAACGACACCTCACATGTCAAAATCCGTTCAGCCGTTTAGGCTGTAGCGCGTGCCGAAGAAATGGACATACATACATACATACATATCTACATACATACGCTCGAAAAACATAACGCTCCTTCTGACGCAGTCGGGTAAAAAATATACACATTCCCCCTTTTTTCCCCCATTTACAGCCGCCATTTTGAAAATTTATATAGCCTATGTCACTACCACAATTTTGACAAATTCAACGACACCTCACATGTCAAAATCCGTTCAGCCGCTTAGGCTGTAGCGCGTGCCGAAGAAATGGACATACATACATACATACATACATACATACATACGCTCGAAAAACATAACCCTCCTTCTGACGCAGTAAAAAAAGGCATAACATTGAAAGAGTGTTTGTGCAACGTATGGTATTGAAAGAGATCAAGCCCCTACTACTACTGAAGTAATTTGGTTGAAGTTGGAAATGAAGATAGAATACTTATATCAATTTGAGGATTAGACAAAAATCTTTATTTTTACATCTTTCCAATTTAAATCACAAAAACTTCAAGACAAGTTTTGACTAATTAGTGAATTATAATTTTCACCATCCTGCGAGAACACTTCACTCGGAACAAAAGTAGGTAGTCATTGTATTAATCAACATTAAACCTAAATATCTTATTTCAATACCTCTATTAAAATAACCGCTGCTGATTTTCTTTAATTTCTAAAGATGAATACAGGAGGTACTCGTATGTTAATAGTAATGACTACTTAACCTACTCTGCGAGACATATGCGGAGGGGCACGATAATTATATAACATTGAGAATCTAAGTCCAAGACGTTTTAATCAAAAAGTGCATAGTATACTGAATTGGAATAAACAACATTTAGATTCAAACAAGATACACAACGGTGTAAGAAGCGGAAGGGAAACTGTCTATTCAGCTAAGAAGTGAATTGAACAAAGAACATTACTACTTCTACTAGAAAGTTATCGTTTAATTATTCGCCAGAAGAAATTTGTTATCTTAACTATTATTTGAGTAATAATTTTTAGTACCTAAGATATTTATCGAGCTTAAAAAAAACCAAATGTTCACACGCTGTAAACGAATACATAATGGAGGTAGTAATCAGAGATAGGATGCTATTGATTATATTTTTTTTTACTCACTACATAGAGCTAAAAATTAATAGAAACGAGTTATATCTCATTCTCTCACAGTTTAAACTGTTTAAAGCTATTCTTTATCATTACACACTTTCGTTTCATAAAATCTAATTAAAACCCAACAGAAGTTTCTCTTCAAAACATATTACTTAATAACAACCGGATTAAATTCAAATTCAAAATCATTTATTTCAAGTAGGCCAATTATAAGCACTTTTGAAACGTCAAATTAGACTATTTGTAGTGACTCTACCACCGGCTTGGAAGGCAGGTCCTGTTGAGAAGAGCCGGCAAGAAACTCAACAGTTGCTCTTTTAAAATTATTAATTTTTACAATATTAACTGTATTGTTACATAAAATTATTTATTCTACTACTTGTGTGAAGTTGAAAGCTGATCCAATTGCCTCTCAACCTCTTTGTCATTTAAAAATTCATCTATAGTATAATAGCCTTGACTCAGTAAGTGACTTTTAATACATTGCTTAAACTTATGCAATGGCAGATCTAATACTGAATTGGGCATCTTGTTGTAGAAGAGTACACCCAGTCCAACGAATGACTTTTGCACTTTTCGAAGGCGATACGCTGATAAAACAAATTTATGTCGATTCCTAAGAAGACGATCGTTTAAGTCCTTTTTCTGTTTATACATATTTATATTTTGTTTGACAAAGACTAGGTTATTATATATGTATTGACAGGCTACTGTAAGGATTCCTATTTCTTTAAATTTATCACGAAGGGACTCACGGGGTTTTAGTTTATATATCGACCGAATTGCTCGTTTTTGAAGTATAAATACAGAAGTTATGTCAGCAGCCTTGCCCTACAATAAAATGCCATAAGACATCACACTGTGGAAGTACGCAAAATAGACTAGTCTAGCAGTTTCTACATCGGTAAACTGTCTTATTTTTCTCACTGCAAATGCAGCTGAGCTAAGTTTACCTGTTAGTGATTCTATATGGGCGCTCCACTGAAGTTTACAGTCCAAGGTTACTCCTAAAAAGACTGGAACTTTCCATCTTTAGTGTTTCACCATTTATCAATAAAGACTTATCTATTTTTTTTTACATTTGGTAATGAAAACTCAACACATTTAGTTTTCTTTGCATTTAACAGTAAGTTATTTGCAGTAAACCAAAGCGACACATGCGATATGGCACAGTTTACATCGTCAAAGTTTGTTTTATTTTTAAAATATAATGAAATGTATTAAATCGATAGAAATGAATGTGAAATGTTTTCGAGAATGTGGTACATGTTTTATTAGCAAAAACATCTGAATTGCAGGATCGACAAACGTCAACGGTCTCCATAAGCAAGCTGTGGAGTCGTTAATATTTCAAAGTCACTCGATTGTCACAGTTTCAAGCGACAGGCATGTATGTCCCTCTGAATGGATGCTTCACTTTTGCAATTGTCCGATGCATCAGAGCTAAAATAAAATAAGCAAAATAGAAACTTGGTCTGACTAAAAAAAATGTATTTCCTACTTTTTTGATTTTAAATGGTTGTCCATCACCCGAATACTGAAAAGCAAATTAAAAAGTAAGACTCGAGGCGACTTATTTTAACAGATTTAGATTGCTAACTGCCAAAATAAATCGAGTCGAGACTTAAATTTGATTTGCGTTTGAATGTTCGGGCATAAATTATCTACGAACAAATCTTGGAGCCGTATAAAATAGATATGTACACTACATAGCTTTTTGGCCTTAAAATCTAATCGAATAGTAAATAAAAATAAATTATTATTAATGTAACAACTTGGCTAAATCAATAAAGTAAATAGGCTGGACTGATGTTGATTAAATTTTGAACAAACGTAAGCCTACCACTACTAGTAACAACTTTCAAATAGACTACTTTTCAATTTCAATATTTCTACAGGAAGAGCATCTACGTATGTATTTGAAATTTGTAACAGGTTTTTTTTTTTTTTTTATAAAAATAGCGAGCAAACGAGCAGGCGGATCACCTGATGTTAAGTGATTACCGCCGCCCATGAACAACTGCGACACCAGAGGCGCCACTGATGCGTTGCCGGCCTTTGAGGTGTTTATTTACTCTTCCCTTGAAAATCCCCAAATTATAAGATAGTGGGAACACCGAGGATGGAAGCTCATTCCAAATCTTACAGGTGCGAGGCAGAAAATTCCTAGTATAGCGGATGGTAGTACTATACCAGGCATCCAGATGGTGAGGATGAAATTTGTTTCTGCGGCGTGAGGTACGGGCAGAGAATCCTGACGGTGGTATTAGACTAAATAGCTCTTCAGAACACTCTCCATAGTACAGTCTATAAAACACACAAAGGGAACTGACGTCCCTTCGGTGTTCTAAAGACTCCAGACTATCAGTTAACCTGGGATTGTCAACAAGTCGAACAGCCCGCTTTTGGATCCGGTCAAATGGAAGGAGTTGGTAATGTGGGGCACCGGCCCACAGGTGGGAACAGTATTCCATATGAGGCCGTACTTGAGCCTTGTAAAGCAAGAGTCTATGCTTGGGCGCAAAGTACCTCTTAGCCCTACTGAGCACGCCGAGCTTTTTTGATGCTAACTTAGCCTTCCCTTCCAGATGATGTCGGAACTGGACTTCGTTCGAAATATTGACCCCAAGAATCCCAATGCTGTTAGAGGTGGTAAGGAGAGTGTTCTGAAATGTAGGAGCGATGTTGAAGGGGGTCTTTTTTGCGGAAAATGCGCAAACTTGTGTCTTTGAGGCATTAAATTGCACATTGTTTTGTGCTCCCCAATCGGACACTCGTTTTAGGGTTTCCTCAATATCGGACACATACATACCTGCATGTAAAATTAGTAATAAGTCTACGCACTATTTATTTAACTACAGCTTGTAAGTTTATTACGTTTATTTTTAGTGTTAAATCCCGCCAGTTAAATACCGTATACTATCTACTAAATCCTACAGTAAATTACAACATTTAATTATCCATAAAAACATATTATGCAATATATTATGCAAAATTTGGTTTAAGCTTTGGATGACGGTGGCTTGAACCTAATCTTGATTTTCTTTTGTGCAGCATGAGCGGTTATCTTATTTATTATCAAATCGAGCTCCGACCCGATCTAGTTCAAGAGTTTACTTTGAATATAATATTTTGAATATTGCTTGAGAGGTTGACTGTCGGAATTTAGTACGTTAATCAATACTTCTTAATACAGAAATAAAAAGAGTTTAAAATCTGCAGGTTTTCTAAATAAATTAAAATTTGTTTATTTTGTGCGTCGGTGTTGGTGCCAGCCAAGATTTCTACTTCAAGGACGTTACCTAGAACCCACAAACTGCTTACTCGCTTACGTTAAATAAATGTTCCTTAAACTTGGCTGGCACTGACTTCAAAGATGTGCTTAAGTAA
Organism: Mycalesis mineus; assembly: GCA_034621355.1. Taxonomy (NCBI): domain Eukaryota; kingdom Metazoa; phylum Arthropoda; class Insecta; order Lepidoptera; family Nymphalidae; genus Mycalesis; species Mycalesis mineus. The sequence continues at coordinate 9,525,730 of CM067882.1, forward strand.
ATTAAAGCAACTAAATGTCGCAGTTATTTTTTACTTTTTGGTGCGTTTTGAGTCGGTTCTATTTTTTGTTAAAAGTTTTTACAATACTAACTGTGTTGTTACATTAAATTTTTTATCCTGTTATCTGAAATCAACTGCCTCGTAGTTCAAGTGGCTAGAATGAGGGACTTCTGATCACGAGGTCCTACAAGTTATAGTAAAAATATTGAGTTTTTTTTTATTACCAGAAATTATCAGTAAAAATTCTTAGTATAGAGTAAGAAAGTTGGTTAAACTCCGCGTCTCGGTCAATCGATATACTATTATGATATTAAGTCTCCTGCATCGGTGATTCAGTGGTTATCCCATGTGTGTGTTGTGTATTCGATTCGGGTTTCGGTTGTTGTGGTGGTTCATAAAGTTTTGTACTGAGCTTTTTGTTCCAAAAATTCGTAGTGACAATTCGCAGTGCTACTGATAATGTTCGTTACAACGTCAAATTTACCTAAGTTTCCAATAAGAGCAGTATGCTGGGTTAAAGCTCTATATAATCCTCTCTCCTGTGACTGAGTTTAAATTAAAATTAAAATGAAGTAAAATTACACCTGCAAGTTTAATCGATTACTCGTAGTTTTTATTTTAAAGAGGGCAATGAACCGTAGTATACGTCGCTATTCTTTTCCTAGCCTATCCACTAGACTTTTATAAATATAAAGCCTAATTCCTCCGACGCTGCCTTCACAGTTTAGACGATAATTAATCTATCAAGTGTTGACGTGAACATGCCGCTTTGTCTTAGAGTACTGCTTAATATCGAGCTCCGAATATTGACAATGATTTATAGCTTACCAGTACAACGTTCAGTAGGATTTGGGTACTGTTTGAAGTGGAACTATACTAGCCAGCTTGGTATAAGTATTTGGCAGCAGCCAATACATAAATAAATTATAAGACACATTGGTGTAATCAGGGAGGGGATTATGGGGTTTAAGCCCAAGAACATTCAATCGATATGACATATCTATAGGCCGGAAACAATCAGTACAATGTTCAATGTGAGTTGGTTACTGTTCGATGTGGCACTCTACTGATATAATATATCAGTCTGGTATATTTAGTAGTAGTAGTAGAGAATCTGACTGAGTCCGTTCGAAAAGATAGTATCTACTACGTCGTTTCTAAATATTAGTCAGAGGCAGGTGTTCATCTTGCGTCACTTTGCAGAAATTCATCATTTGTTTTGATACTTTGCGCGAAAATCCAAGAGAGAGACGAAAATCTTAGCATTCCATGGATTCACCGTGCGGGTGCCGGGTCCATCGCGTGGCTGAGAGAAAAACTCCGAACAGAGCCCGAGACTTGTGACTCGGGTGTAGGTTTAAGGGTACCCTTAGTGACGCGCGTCAACACTCACCTTCTCTGTTCAAGTTATTCTCCCTGCCCAACCATATTCGGAAGGACCCTACTAGAGCAGCTTTGGACACTCGTTCCAATATGGAGCTTACTGCACTTCTAGTAAGGCCAAGGTCTTTTAGCAGGTTGTAGAGGGACTTCGCTGGTATACCCCTCGCACCCACTTCTACCGCGTATAAACTAACCACATAGCCATTTTTGGTTAGTTCATTAGTAAGGTCATAGTATTTATTCACTTTGAATACATGGTCTTTAGGGATGTTTGTTTCCCACGGCACTGTAAGCTCAACAAGTACTATACGTTTGATTTGTTTGGAAAAAAGAAATATGTCCGGTCTAGATGTCGTAATAGCTAAGTCTTCCGGGATTTTATAGTGCTTTTCATACGTGTCCATTAAGATAGTCCAATCAGGAGCAGAGCCTAGAATTGAATAAGGCTTGCTGGTGGAATTTGTACTTGAGCCTGCTTTAACGAAGTTAGTTTGTCTTTTATTCGTCGTCAACCCTTTTTGAGCCCTAGCTACTGAAAGGCTTATAGCTTCACGTATGATTTCTAGTACTCTGTCGTGGCGGCGTGAGTAGAGACCCCTGTCCAGGAGCACCTTGCATCCTACCAATAAGTGCCTTGCAGTGCCCACTGCCTCACCACAGGTATAGCAAGATTTTTCCGAGGCTTTTCCCCATCTTACTAGGTTACTCTGATCTGGGAGAGTCAGTTGAAAGGCATTAAGATAAAATTTCAATAAGGCAGGAGACCAATCGTACAGCAAGGCGCGCCACTTCAGAGCCAGAGGGATGCAGAACTCGCCTAAGTTTAACCACTCGTTTTGCATTTCTAGGTTCATGGCATGCACTTTGTAGTTGTCGTCCTCATCTTGTTTAAGAAAAGATTTTATTATGTCTTGGTCTTCCTTTTTACGTCTTGCACCCAACCCGGTTCTATTTACCTGAGCCCCTGCCATAAATTGTTTGTAAAATTGAAGCCTAGAGTCAAGTTTTCCGGCACCCTCGTCTTTAGGAAGTGATGCAACTAGTTCATCCTGGGACTTAACTAGAATGTGCGTTCTGGTAACTCTGAGGTGTTTATAGAGTTCCGATGGCCTTTTTAGTTTTAACCCAAAATTATTGTAATCTCTGAATAGAGTTGAAGGGTCAGCCGAGAGTGCTAGACCAAACCAAGACTTCAATGTTTTTATGACATTTGCATCTAGTTTTGCCAGATGGGTTCTGCCAATATCATAAACGAGGAATGGCCAAGTCAGACGTGAAGTGAGATAGTTGTCATAGACCCACGCTTTTTTTATATTGTTAATGGGCTGTTGGTCTACCTTATTGAGGTCATTTATGAAGTTATCGACGACTACCTCAAGGGATGGAGTGCGTCCTTTGTAATCAATCTTTCTACCGAGGAACTTAAAAGGCAATGCTTCAGCAATGGTGGTTACACTTTGGCCACTAATAGAGAGACCCGGATCATAAGATGTAAATTTAGTATTTCGTCTCCCCAGACATAGACAGTGACATTTGCTTGGCTTTACCCTCAGCCCACCAGTCCATGAGCAGAACTCATCCACTACATTCAATAGCTCCTGACAGTGTTTTGGGTTTCGTGTCAGTAAAGCAAGGTCATCTGCAAAAGCTAAGATGGACTCTGTATATTTATTGTTGATTTTAAACCGATAGCCCCATTTCTTTTCTTGAACAATTAATTTATCTATTATTATATAACCCGGCAGATTATTTACTTCGTACGTTTCACCCAAAATCCAGATCATCGTCACGAGATGTTGACTCTACAATGTGCAGTTGCGAAGTGTCGCTCTCGACTTTTGCTTCTTCAGTATTCAGTTAGATCTGAGTTTTTTGATAATAAATCCTTTCCGGCTTAATTTACAGGAAAAACATATCTATACAAAATAAAAGTACAGAAAATTTCCTACTAATTTCCTAATTTTTGCTTTTGGGGGCAGCGCGAGCGGCTAACATACGAGGTGGCAAAGTTGAAATTTGGAAAGAGCATATCAAAATCTATACAATTGCCAATTTTCAAAACTCCCGGAACACTTTCCAGGTAACCTCTATTTTTTCGACCAAATGACTGTACAAGTTTATCTATGCAAAGTGCAAGTTAGTGTAAAAAAGCTTTCTTGTCCTAAAAAATATAGTTAAGAAGAGGTGGCAAATTTCGAGCAATGCACAAGCACCTCATAATTATAAATCGGTGTAACAGGTAACCATTATATAAAATGAACAAAGGGTATTCGCTCAGTGAAAGACCTGCGAAGAAAATGAAGACTTTTACATTTCCTTCCTTCCGATGTTTAGTTAACAGAAAGTGTACGAAATGTCTTATATTTTCAAAAGACGCAGTTGTATCTTATTGTCTTATATCAAATGAAAATATCAAATAAGAAGGAGAGTTAATTCTTGAGAGAAAAAGATTTGTTCTGGTTGATTTTTTTCAAGATTATTATAGTTTGAAGTTATTGAAGTCAATTGATAAGATAAGTTGGTAAAATATTAAATAGATTTAAATATTTTTGTGTTTAATTAGAACGTGAACATTTTTAAACATAAAAAAAATTACGTCGCACCTAATCTAAAAATTGTTTCCAAATGTCAACAAAATTACGGGTTAAAAACAATTTGAACTTTCGCCGGAAGGTATGCCTCATTCATAATAAACTTTTAAATGAGCCCTCTAATTTATAAAAGCCCGGTAAAACTCTAAATAAACAAGAAAGTTTCAAACACCGTAGGGACAGTGGGGCAGTAAAACAGATTTGAATCTAGGTTATTAACTTAATTTTTGTACTTCTATTTTTTTGTGCTACATATTACATCACATTTGATTAAGCAAACGAAGAATTCAATCTTTTAAAAACTATTCGAAGCTGTTAATTACCTACAATTCTTCTCAATATATAACGAATATAAACGAATATTACAAGTTAAATAAGCACTATAATATTCTAAGGTAACTACGAATAAAAACTGTACTACCCACAATAGATGTGAGTTGGCATGAAAATCGAGTTCAAAGTGAACAAAAGGCACACCTGCGTTAAAAACTGTAGGGCTTGTAAGTGGTTAGTACTCTACGCTTTCACAGTCAAGTTACATAATTTAGAAAATGTTTTTTACAGTATTTCCGTTGTTCATTATACCTGTTTCGTTTACGTTGAAAAGAGTGTAAAGTGGGTCAAATAAGGTTCCAAAGCAACACCTATTAACTTATTTGCTTCCTGCTTCGCATTCTAAAACTAAAAATTGTAGATAAGCAGAATCAAAAATTCAGTCTCTTATAAAAGAATTCAAACTTCAAATAAAATCAAAACCATTTATTTGAAGTAGCCTATTTTACAAGCAATTTTGAAACGTCAAAGTCGTCAGTACGTAGTGACTCTACCACCGATTTGGAAAGCAGATCCTACAGGGAAGAGTCGGCAACACACTCAACAGTGCTCTTTAAAAATCAATGATACAATTTTATGAATTACAATATTGGTTATCCCGTCTTGTGTGTAGAAAGAAAAGCTGATTGCTTTCAAGAATCTTTGTCTAATAAACTCATTAATTTAAGAGTAACCTTTACTTAGTAAATGGTTTGTACAAGGTTGTATTTATATGTAGAAATGAATGTTACAAATTAAATAAGCACTATAATATTCTAAAGTAACTCAACGAATGAAAACTGTTCTACCCGCAACAGCTGTGAGTTGGCATGAAAATCGAGTTCAAGGTGAACAAAAGGCAAACCTGAACTAAAAACTGTAGGGTTTGTAAGTGGTTGGTACTCTACGCTTTCACAGTCAAGTTTTATGATTTAAAAAAAAGTTTTTAAGGTATTTCCGTTGTTCATTGTACCTGTTTCATGTTGTAAAGAGTGTAAAGTTGGCAAATAATGTTCTAAAGCAACATCTATTAACTTAATTGCTTCCTGCTTTGCCATTTGAAACTGAAAAATGTGGGTCGACAACTGACAGCGCATACGTTAGACAGGGGTGGCTTAAAAGAGTTATGATGTGAAAATATGGAGCACAATTATAATGGCTTTATACCCCCTGTGTTTGGAGGGCGGCCAATTTAAAAACTAATATGAATGGATAGCGTTTTATGGAAATTTACGATAATTGTATCTCCGTTATAAATTTAAACTCAAGTCTTTATTCCATTAGACTAGACTAGACTTTTCAAGTACCTATCGAAATATTTTGCTAGAATTTTGTTATTAAATTTAACTTATAATATATCATATATTGAAGTATAAACCTATTTAAGTATTTTTTTCACTACTAAAAAAGTTATCTATTATTATTAGTAAATACAGTGTTATCAGAATAAAACAATATTATTTTTTAATAAAACAGCCAGTTTCAATATTATTTATGTACGAAAATAAAAACAATAATAGTTTTATTTTGTTTGATATTTTGAACATTCGTAATAATTTAGTATTCCGAAGTTAAATATATTTTATTGATACCCACGTTAAAAATTAATTGCTTATTTTGGAAGACCATCATAATAAATTTAAACTCCATAAATATATTTATTTGTAGGACATGAAGTACCTTCCTGATATCCAATAGGTCAGTAAATTTACCTTGCCAATAATTCAATCAATTTGGAATGACGTGACTGAACTAACCAATACATTGTTATATACCTACGTGCATAAACTTCTGCTCAATTAGTACTTTCTACTGCTTGAATGGTTTTAGTTGATTTTCAAATAATCGCTTTAAAATTCATTAGGTTTGATTTACTAGTAGATACTTACCGTCAAGAGAAGTTAAAAAAGCAAAATGTTAAAAGCAAAACAAAATATTTTGCAAGATCTAGAAATTAATCATCTAGATACTGCAATTCAAATAACTGTAAATATTGTAATGACGCAAATATGACAATAATTGTTATAAGAGCTTTAATTGAAAATGCTGCCTAATTCCTTTGAAATATGGCAAACCAAAAGATGGAATTATTGTTCATCTTTATTAGGACAATAAAAAATGTCTATGTTTTAAAAAAAAAGGACTACGTATATTTTTCCATTTGTTTTTCTGTATTCTTTGAAGGTCTCAATAGGTACACAACTTTCAACGCGTACAAAGTCGCGGGCCTTTGCTACTAATATATAAAAGCTAGTATATATAATACAGAAAATAAATTCAAGACTGTCTTTTCTCCCGTCTGCACGACGTCTTAATATAAATGCGAACATTGTAGACATTTATTTAATAGTACCCTACAAGGCCTTAAGGAGAAATAAGGAAACAAAAAATGAGGAGATTTTCCCCAAGATACAAATGCCCGAATGCTAAATAACTTTTTAACTTTTCATCCCTAACTTATTATGTCCACCGTATTATTAAATTGTGGTTAATTTTGGTAAACGAGGGTTTTCTAAGGTTTCCTAAGCCTTAGGTTGTCTGGTAGAAATTGATACTAAGCAATAAGGCCGCCTTTTGATCCTACTTTCTTTATAAAATATTTCTATTTTAATTTTTCTTTTATAATTTGGTGTACAAATAAATCAAAGATAATTAAATGTGTTTAGTTAAATTTGTTACTACCCCCTCTATCTGCTTACATGAATCTATATTTCAGGTCGAATTTAAATTAATTTTATTGTTATACCTATACAACATTAAGAATATAAGTTCCTAGTGACGCACAACAGCCAACATCATGGCCATGTAAGAAAGCCCGGGAAGAAGAAGTGAGCACGATATTTTTTTCCCCAAACGAAAAAAGAGGGGTGACACTCGGGAAGTTGGTGGTGTTGCTACACCCCCGAGCCTCGGAAAGCACGCTAAGCCGCCGGTCCCAGTCACAGCCAACTCGCTTGTAGGTGCGTGGTAGATCTAAGTTCTATATGCTCTCAGGAGCTATTCAACCTCGTACATCCTTCACCTTTTTATCATCGCACTGCAAGACACCGGGTGGGATTTCACCCCTACGTCGTTGATATTCCCAGGACCCGTACAAAGTGTTTTGCGTCGTCATTCATCATTAGAGATGGTCTGGTAAATACCCTAAATACCGAAAATACAGGAATACCATATTGGTTAAATATTCGGGTATTTTAAATTAGCTTCCCGAACTATTTTTACAATCTAATAACTATTAATATGTGACTGAACAAAAGACTGAATTCTTATATACTACGACTCATCATACGCATAGCTAAGGTCTGGAATGCCCTACCGAGATCAGTATTTCCTTGTTCTTACAACTTGGGTATCTTTAAAACAAGAGTGAATAGGCATCTTCTAAGCAAGCGCGTTCCACCTTTTGACCACATCTACACTACCATCAGGTGAGATAGTGTTTAAGCGCGGGCTTATTTCTTATTAAAAAAAAAATTAAAAGGTTTTAAGGAACAATAGAACGAAGTTCCTAACGATTAATTAGTAAAGGAATATGTAATAATTTTTTTTTTTTAAGTAATAATAATATTTGGTGTTGTACACCAAATTTCACTTCAAGGACGTCACCAGAGCGCGAAACAGCATTAGCGCGGGCGCTCCCTGCCGCTCACGCGCACACACATCAAAGGCGGCAGCAAGATCCTTTAATCAAAAAGTGTCGTGACAACTTTTCGTACTAATTTTTTGCGTCTAGTCCCTTTCTTTTACAACTTGCTATTACAACTTGGTTCCTTAAAAAAAATGAATAGTCTCTTATATGGAGAAAGGCCTGGGCCTGTAATGGGCTGATAATGAGGATGATGGTGATTAACAATATTTATTAAATATGTCAATAGTTGAACCATTAAACCAAAAAAAATTAATCATTCTTTATAAACAATCACTTTTTGTTTATGAGAGTAATAATTCAAAGAAAGACAGAATACTCTACTAGAATATATTTACCTAGAATGTCTATATGTACCTAGTACTCGTTCCTGTATAAATTTCGGGACAAAATGTGGTCTATATGTTATTCTTATATTTAAGCTATATTATTTCATCAAAATCTATTCAGTAGTTTTTGCGTGTAAGTAAGTTTACCAAACATCCATCCATGCATACCAACTTTAGCCTTAAAAAAATAGAACCGACTCAAGACGCACTAAAAAGTAAAAAATAACTGTGTCATTTAGTTGCTTTAATTTACTTAAGCATATCTAGGAGTCGGTGCCAGCCAAGATAAGGGAACATTTTTTTTACGTAGTAAAGCAGTTTGTAGGTTCTAGGTCCTTAAAGTAGAAACCTTGGCTGGCACCGACTCCTAGAAATGTTTAAGTAAATTATAGCACCTTCTTACTTTAAACAATTTCTTACTTTTTAGTGATTTACCGCCACGTAACGTACTCGTACTATACTGTCATAGTATATTTATCATAGTATATGGCACTAGTAGCCAAAAAGCTATCGATATCGAGACAAAAACCGAAATCGCGGTAAGTGTGCCTCCAAAATTTGAAGAGTTCCTTCAATTTCCCCAGGATATCATCATCAGATCCTAACATGATAACAGTGAGACCACCTTGAAAGTATGCCCATTCTAATAAAAAAGAATTATCAAAATAGGACAACTCTGTAAAAAGTTATGCGTGGTCATACATAAAAAAAAATATATACGTGTCGAATTGAGAACCTCCTCCGTTTTTTTTCGTCGGTTAAAAATATTGGTAAGGATCTATTGCTTGCGTGTATTCATTTAATAAAATGGCCAAACTATCCTATAGTTATCCATTTTCACATAGGCTTTGTAATCTCATTGCTTGTACCACTCCCACAAAGTTGGTTTCAGTTTAAAGGAAATTAGGTTACGTCGTTAATCAGGGGATCCGACAAGCGATGGCCGTTCGCATCCCAAAGCGTTTCAGTATTGTTTAAACGCGCCGTCTTTAGGCATAGCGTAGTGTTCAGGGCATAAGGGGCTACTGGCCTCGAGACCCGAAATTATTATTTAAACGAATAAAATCGTTACGGGCCCATAGGCAAAATAAATGAAAATTTTATTTTATTTTCTAACAAATACAACAAGAACATTAAACTGACTTATCGTAATCCTAACTAATATTATAAATGCGAAAGTAACTCTTGTCTGTCTGTCTTGCTTTCACTCTACAACTACTGAACCGATTTAAATGAAATTTGGTACACAGTAAGTCTAGAGCCTGAAAAAGGACATAGGATACTTTTAATTGCGAAAAAAGGGTTGTAAGGGGTTAATGAATTGTAAACCATTTTGAAAGCCTAAGACCTATTTTTTAGGCAGTTGATTAGATATTAATAAATATGACATTCAAAGCTTAGAAAAATTAGACTGCCGTAATAACTAATTCCACGCGGACGAAGTCGCGGGCAAAAGCTAGTAATTAAAATAAATCCTTTGGTAATACCTAGGACTGCCATCTCTAAAATTTGGAAAACAGGACAAGACGCGTGAAAACCCCGGATTTTAGAGTCCGAAAGCCGGACATGTCAACAAGATCTTTTAAACATATTCAATGTAATAAAATGTCATAAATCACCTTTTTTATTTGGAACGGTGAATATATTCGGTTCATCGGTTGATCGTGGGGTGGTGCGAGCACAGTGCGTGTCTCGCGGGCGGCCCAAATTTTTTTTATTTATTTATTTTTTAAAACCTGGTCTACAAGTGAAGCCTTCCCCGGACGCTCCCCGAATGCCCTCTAAACTAGGATAAATCCGGGGAAACCCGGACGGATGCCAACTCTAGTAATACCTATAGTTGTTACAAAGAATAAGAAATCTATTAAATATTTAAGTAATGAGAGTTGATCACATTAATCTGCTAACCCCAGTCCTTATTATTAATACTTTCTACTTTATGTTGTTCTACTTAATGCACTTTGTCTCTGGTCACGTCGTGGTGTAAAAATGAAAAATAAATAAATGAAATAGTTATAACTGAACAATAGTTAAATTTTTATCTACCTTTTTTTATTCTCTACATGTTAACCCTTGACTGTAATCACACCTAATGGTAAATGGTGAAGCAATACAAGATGGAAGTCGGCTAACTTGTAAGGAGTAGGATGAGAATCGTGTGGATTTTCATACCTTTCGGTTTCTGCACGATATCGAACCGGAAAGCTAAATCGCCTGGCGGTACGTGTTTGTTGGTAAGGTGGTAAGTAGCCACGGCCGAAGCCTTACGGCCCACGGCCAATCTTAATCAGACCTGCCGATAATCGCACCCGAGACCTCCGTCTTATAAATGCCCAGCGCATACCACTGCGTCACGGTGGCCGGCAAAAATAATCAAAAAGACTCATGACGTTTTAAGTAAATTTTCATCTAATTCAAATAGAGTCTTTAGCAGTGCAAAAAGATCTATTAACATGCAACGAACAGTATTTACTTAATTATAGGAAAGACATTGAATTATTCATGGGAAAACTGCACGAGTTTGTCCAGCATAAAAATGCACTGACCCACATTCTACTGCATAATTGCTGTAGAATGTTATAATGATACGGTTCTATGTAACTGATCCGTTGGTTCAGTAGTTTAATCTATGCCTTGGGATTATGAGGTACCTACTGGTATTGGGTTCGTGCCCTAGGACAAGTGATATGTTCTTTTGACGTGACAACGTCTTATAATTCGATAGAGCCAGCTGCACGAACGAAAAAACATGACTCATGCGTCGTTACCTCGCTTTGAGGCGTTCCATGTAAGGATTGAAGTGCAGCGAGAGCGCGGAACGAGCAACAAAGAAGCACAATCGGCCTTTGCGTTCGGTAGCGTTCGACATCCGTCTATTAAATATAATTATTAAATATATTAATTTTAAATTAAAAATTAATATATTTATTATAATTTTAAAATATAAATTTATAAAATCAAAATCAATTATTTTATTAATTTAAATTAATATTTATAAAAATATACTTATATTAAAAATTTTAATAACCAATTAAATGCTACCATTCCATCAGTATTTTCTTAAGACATTGTGACGTTGAACTATCGTCAGTAAACCAACTTTACAGACAACCAATTTTTTTTTCTAAGAAAATCTCAATAGTTGCCCGCAGTTGTGAAGTTGGGGGTATTCCGAGCTTTAAGATGCACGTTAAGCTGATAGTCTTAATTCATTATTAATCCTACTACTATTATAAATAAATATTATAGGACAGTTACACAACATATCGCTATCTAGCCCCATAGTAAGCGTACTCGTAAGTTGCTTGTGTTATGGGTGCTATGATAACTGATGAATATTTTTATATATATTATACATAAATACTTATAATATATAGATAAACACCTAGACACTGGAAAACATCCATGCTCATCACACAAACATTTTCCAGATGTGAGAATCGAACTTACATCTAGGACGCAGAATCAAGGTCACTACCCACTGCGCCACTCGGCCATCAAAGCCGCTATTATAAAGGCGAAAGTGAGTGTGTGTATGTTTGTTAATCTTTTACAAAAAAACTACTAAAAGGATTTTGATAAAATTTCAGATTAATACAGCTTACATACCAGAATAACAAATTTGCTACATTTTATGACAAAATTTCCCCGGGAACGAGAATTGGGCGGGTGCAACCGCGGGCGTCCTCTAGTGTCTAATAAAAAAATCAAATATTGTCAATCCTTATTGGAAAAACATAGTTCGTCTAAGATCTAAATCGTCTTCATTATGGGCTGTATCTACGTCACTCAAAAAAAATAAAAAGGACTGATAATGATGAAACATTGACCTTTACTTTAAAAATAACTTCATTAGTACTACTATTTTTAATCTGAGTTAGATTAACTCACTTTCCCAACCTTTTTAACAACCAACCTCTTTAAATAACGTTTTAAAGAGAGCTCTCTTTTCTTGAACTAATGAAGCAGTTTAAATAAGTAGTCGTGCCATTGCTTTAAACATTTTTTATTCACATCTCATAAAACCTAGCAGACTTGCTCCTGTAAACTAGGTTCTTGTTAGTCGTTTAATAATAAGTTGCAGGCATCCATCTTCTACTAGAAATCAGTAATTTTTCAGCCCGGACTTAGAAAGGTTTTCACATCGGTGCGTCAGAGCACGTTAAGCCATCGATTCCGGTCATCATTATTAATATGATGAATACAACATAATCATCTTAAGCTTGCCAACCTGTATAAGAGCAACGTGGTGGGTCTGTGCTTCACACCGCCTCTCCAGACCAGACCTCTGACCTCTGCCAGACCTCCCGGCCGTTAAAATAAGCTGATTATGATATTGATAGTGGTGTGATAAATTCTTTTCAAATAACGAATCCCTTGACGTAATACTTACAGTCCTGTGTGAACATAACCTTATGGCTGTAGTGTACGAAAATAAATATTTGCAGTGATAATACATTCGCAATTTGTAAAGTTATAATTTTGCGCGGAAGCTAGTTTAGCGTGAACTTTACAACTCATTGAACACGTGCGATAAACACAAAATCACAATGAAGAAACATTTTGTTAGTAAATAATTCACTTCATAACTTCACTTTACATCCAGATTAGAAAACCAACCAAGCTGTACCCGTAGTGTGACACAAGTACCTATAGATACTACAAGTAGTTCAATGTTTGAAATTTAACGCTATCAGAATGCAAGCAAGCTTGCTGATGTCTAACTTCTACAGCAGTTCGGGATAAACTTTAGCTTACAACTTCTGTACTATTAAGCGACACTTTGACACAGTTTATACTTTCTTTATTCTAGTATCTTTACCGGAATTTTAACCAGTATCTACTTAGTATTCCGGCACAGATTTCGATAAACTTTTGCCGATTCACTCCTTCTTTGCCTGTGATAAAACGCGGTTAACTACAGTTGTAAATTCTGTACAATGGCAATAATAAAGTTGACGCGTATATATAGGTAGGTTAAATACGTATGATTTCGACTGACTAATATTGACCTCAAAAAAAATTTCGTTTTAATTTGTCATTATCATAATCTGGCTAAAGAGAGTTTAGGACAATCTATTTAAATTTCGTCACCAAATAAATGTTAAGTTTGAAAACAAAATTAAAAGGTTTATCTATGAAACTATATGTAACCTTATATATATATATCTAAGAGTTTATTTATATATGTATTTAATATATTATAAATGTAAAAATTAAAGCAAAAAGCATGTTTTAAACATCGCTGTAAAGATTGAATTCTACAAAAAAATATAGTTAGTTCACTTAATAAAATTTACATGTATCATGATTTTAAATAGTGAAGTATTAAGCTAAGGTTTAAAAGACTAACTTTTTACCGCTGGCAACTTATTACTACTTCGATCATATCTTCCAGAACATAACAATATCACGATTCTTGTTTAATCTAAATTTATAGATACGTAGGACGAAAAAGATTTTTTAAATACTTATATATTTTTTACCTCCTTTGCCAGATTTAGCAGATGGCAGCAGAGTTGTATAATTGCATACATAATATTTCTTACTAGTCTAGATCTCCCTATAGATACTGAAAAATGCAAGTAAATGTTAAGGAGTCTATAATTCAAAATTCAATAACCTCTATCGTCTAACCTGTTGTTCTAAACACATTAAACTCAAGCACAAAATGCCGTGTCTCAGCAGTCTTACGTAAGTGATACTGTGAACTACCTATAAATGGTGCCAAAGCTGGGAAGCTACGGTTTTGAAGACAAACTTCGCACGGCGGTTGAGAACTTACGAGCAATTAAACGATACCTACTTGGACATAGTTGCTAGCTTCTTGTGACTGAAGGTGAAGCCACATTATACAGAGCAATTTAAATACAATGTCGATTATAGAAAAAATATACGACTGTCTCGAAGGTATAGTGGTTAGTCGGTCTTGGAAATAATATAATGACGCTTCTTGTTTTTACCTGACTGCGTCAGAAGGAGGGTTATGTTTTTCGAGCGTATGTATGTATGTATGTATGTATGTCCATTTTTTCGGCACGCGCTACAGCCTTAACGACTGAACGGACTTTGACATGTGAGGTGTCGTTGAATTTGTGAAAATTGTGGTAGTAACATAGGCTATATGAATTTTCAAAACGGCGGCTGTAAATGGGGGAAAAAAGGGGGGATGTGTGTAAATCTTTCTTCTATCTTAGCAATATGGGTATCAAATGAAAGGTTGTAAAAAGACCATTTCAAAAATATAAATATCATATCATGTTTATATTGCCGTTGTGCTGCAGGCGGGGACAAACGTAGTTTTGGTAGATCTTTCTTTCCCCGCAGAAAATAAAATATTTTGTCCCCGCTTGCATCTCCATAAAGTATTTAGAATTTTATATAGATATAGTGATCCTTGTTTTTCTCTTTTCAGTTCATAACTTCTTAACATAATTTATATTTTTATACATGTTTAATAGTGTTTATAACCAGCTAAGATTTAAATACTGGTTCGACTATTACAAAATAGAAATTTATATAAAATATACTAATATTAAGAAACTTCGAAAATGAAAATATGACATATTTTAATTCTTAACATATTCTGCTATTAGTTTTATTTAGAGAAGAATAGGTATATAATAGGGATTAAAGAATGAAATTGCCGTTTTATTGTAATAGGTACTTTGAATTGACATAGAACCTTCATGGTTTAAGATTTTAAAGTGAAATTTTTTTCATAGGGTACCTGTTTCTCATACGGTATCTTCTTTAAAAAAAATGTGCAACATTCGATTATCAACTTTCAGTTGTTTTTTTTTATTTAGCTTAGACATTAAAGATGGATACTTCGAAAATTCGTGTGACTTTTGAATACGAGTTCCGACGCGGAACTAACGCGGCAGAAACAGCTCGCAATATTAATGTTGCGTTTGGAGAGGGGACTGCTAATGAACGTACTGTGCGATTTTGGTTTAAACGCTTTCGTGATGGAAACTTCGATTTGAAGAACGAACCACGTGGAAGACCGCCCACACAGGTGAATAACAATGATTTGAAAGAGATGGTGGAAGCCGATCTGAGGCAAACTACCCAGGAATTAGTGGCATAGTTTAACGTTACTTTACCAACAATATTGAATCGTAAGTGGAAAATGCAATAGCTGACTCCAGGTCAAACGCCGCAAAGAAAAGCTTACCAATAAAAAGGTAATGGTAACTGTTTGGTGGTATCAGCGTGGTGTTATCCACTATAGCTTTCTCCGATCTGGTCCAGCAATAACGGCAGATGTCTACTGCGCCGAACTCCGAATAATGATAGCGAAACTAGCAGTGAAACAGCCCCGACTTATGAATCGATCTTCACTATTATTGCTCCATGATAACGCGAGATCTCATGCAGCACGAGAAACCGTTTTAACTCTACAGGAATGCAATTAGAAACCATTCGTCACCTTCCATATTCGCCAGACCTTGCTCCAACTAACTACTATTTTTTTCGTGATTTGGACAATTTTCTACGTGATAAAAAGTTTTCTTCTCAGGAGGCAGTGCAAAATGCTTTCACACAGTTTGTCGAATCTAGATCACCAGAGTTCTATCGCAAAGGCATAAATGAGCTTCCTATTAGATGGCAGCAATGTATAGATAATAATGGTAATTATTTTGATTAAATAAATATGTTAAATTTTAAAAAAACGAATTTTTATTTTTCAGTACAAATCGGCAATTTCATACTTTAACCCGTGATACAATCCTAAAATATATTGTACTACAGGGCGCCCGCGGCTATACCCGCGTAGTGTTCTTTCCCGTGGCAATTTCGGTATAAAATGTAGCCTATGTGTCAATTCAGGGTGTCAGCTAAGCCTGTGGCAAATATTAAAATCGCTATAAATAATTTTAGTATGATTTGGGTCACATATTGAATGCAATTTTTAGTCATTAATTATGGATGGTTTCATTAAGTGAACATTAATCATACAAAATAAATAATAGCCAGAAAGACTTTTGTGGTTTTCAATAATGGATCATTTTATTTTAACTTACTTCTGGCGGCCGAATGGCGCAGTGGGTAGTGACCCTGCTTCTGCGTCCTAGGCTGTGGGTTCGATTCCCACATCTGGAAAAATGTTTGTGTGATGAGCATGGATGTTCTCCAGTGTCTGGGTGTTTATATGTATATTATAAGTATTTATGTATAATATATATAAAAATATTCATCAGTTATCTTAGCACCATAACACAAGCTACTTACAAGTACGCTTACTTTGGGGCTATATAGCGATGTGTGTTATTGTCCTATTTTATTTATTTATTTATTTATATTTATTTATTATTAAACCGATGTTTATAAAAATGTATATATTTGTATTTATATATTAAAAAAGACGTGTGGCACTCGGAGACTGCCGCGGTAAAGCTATTGCATAGCATTTTTTATCAACTTATGCTTGCCTACCGACGTCATCGGGACCGTGGCCTAGCGGTAAGGCGCTCTAAGTGCCCGGATTGCCAGAGAGACACGAGTTCGAATCCCATCGGTTCCGCAATTTTTTTTTCAAGCGTGATTAATTATATAGATATATTAACACTTCAAAACGTAATTTTTTTTTAAATTAATAATTTTTTGCAATATCACGCTTTAAAAAAAATGCAGAACCGACGGAATTCGTAAAATGATTCGAATCGATACACTTAGAGCGCCTTACCGCTAAGCCACGTTCCCCAATGACGTCGTTGCTGAAAATGTGCTTTTGATATTATGTTTTTGATACTCAGGGGTGTTAGGTTTTTTCGTTACGGAATTTCTGTATTCGGTCTCCACGCTCAAGGCCCGCGATAGAAGCTATGCAATAGCTTAATAATAATAAACAAGAAAATTATTATTTTTTCCTAAAGTAGAGGCGTACTTTTAGTTTTAGCTCGTAATTCAAAACTTGAAATTAAATTGAAGGTTAGCAGTAAAATAAAGAATAACACAAGTCCAGTTCAGGAACTCCACGCGGTCCAAGTTTGGGGCATCCGCCACTATAAGGTCGGCATATAATTACCTCTTTCATTGTTTAATTTAATTAATCAATAGTTTAATTTTTCGAAACTACGAGTCATCATTATTAGACTGCCCACTACTTGGCCAGGCCTCCCTTCTTGTTTAACGAGCTTCGGATGATAATTTTATATTATTTAATCATTACTGTTAGATAGTGAATGGAACCGACGACTTAACTTGCCTCCGCGGGTATTTTTTTTTTTCATCGACTACAAGTTGGCCCTTGACTGCTATCACACCTGATGTTAAGTGATGATGCAGTCTAAGATGGAAGCGGGCTAACTTGTTAGGAGTGGGACGAAAATCCACACCCCTTACGGTTTCTACACGACATCGTACCGAACCGCTAAATCGCTTGGCGATACGTCTTTGTCGGTAGGGTGGTAACTAGCCACGGCGAAAGCCTCCCACCAGCCAGACCAAGACAAATTAAGAAAAATCTCAATCTGCCCCGCCGGGAATCGAACCCTGAACTTCCGTCTAATAAATCCACCGCACATACGACTGCGCCACGGAGGTCGTCAAAACACCATAAACTTTCCGATTCCAAGCTTATAATAGTAGTAAAGATTTCTTAGAAGAAAGATTCAGTAGTTCAGCTTGGAACCTACTGGTATCAACAAGGCAATCAATAATACGTGTAGGTACGTTAATTCTATGTTAGGCACCTAATTCAATCGCTGGAAACACTTTGCTAGAAAGCCATGCACTCCAAAATTATGCCTCCGACCAAACCGGATACGCCCGTTCTATGTTATTTATTATTACCCGAATTGAAAGTTATGTTAGACTTGGAAACTGCTCATAATATTTTGAAGAAAACCTACTATCTACCTTAGATGTTTAAAAGCATCATATAGTTGATATATTTGTTAGGTTATTTAAATTGGACAATGATTTTAAACATAACTTGTTGCATTATAAAATATCCTTACCATCCAATTAGTCTTGACGACTGCGCAGGAGTGGTCACAACAATAGTTCAGCAGGTGGCGAACGAACCTATGACCTGTCAATTTTAATTTTGGCCTTTTATCCGTGAAGCCGTAAATTAGTTTTAGGAAACGAATTAGTAATAACTGTAGTTATGAAATATTTAATTTTAAAATAATAGATTGAATAGTAAGAGTATGTAATAATCTGAGCATGAGAGCAGAACAGAACGTACAAAACTTGAGCTAGTAAAATATAATATAATTATGTCATTAACAGGTTGTTTGTGTCCTAAATAAAATTAATTGTTAGAAACCCGCACGTCCAGTCTGAACATTCTTATCTCTTCAGCTAAAACCGACTCAGTTAAAATCTTCCACCGCAAAGCGTTGCGCGTCGTTATTAATTAAAACGGAAGCGGAAACGAGCGGGATGAACGGATGACTCCTCATACATCCTAGATGAATAGCCCATTTGTTCACTCACTATTCCCACTTGCTAAGTTGGAGTTAGGCCATTTGTTGGAGTGAAAAGACTGCTCTGTGACTAAGTAAGGAACCAAATAAATGTCAGTGAAGATTTAACTACTGTAGAGCGTTAAGAGTATTTTGATAATAGCGCCATGGACAATGTTTGTCGTACTTTTAAGAAAAAAATATTATAATTATATAAAAAAATGGAAAGTTGGATGAATTAATGTGAATAGAACAATAATTTATTTAATTTTTAACTATGCAGATATCTTTCCTTACAGGAAAGGGATTTTGGTGCTTCAACCCACCACGCTACCAAATTTAATGTTCTAATGATTATTTTTATCCCTTATTCGAGTCGGTAAATTTTATTAATACTGACGAAACCGCTGGTTAAACCTATTTTCGAAGCGCGGCGAATTAACACTTCCCACTTTCCAACTCCTAGTTACTACTTGAGAATTTCTGGTTTTTGGTAAAAAATAAAAGCCAAACTTAATCATATTTTCATTATAGATACCTGAATCGGTTAAGCACTGAGCGGCCAAGTCAATTTCGATGAATTTATAAACCGATATTATGAACAATTTCATTATTATATTAAATAGATACTACCAGAAAAACAAAATTATTTTTCTTAAAAATGTATATTATAAAATTTATTAATGGTAAAAGAGTTGCTTTAAAAACAAATAAAAAACTTGTGCTTGTAAAATAAACTACCTTTATGATTTTTAAATTATAAGTTGAGTTTATTAATATTGTCGTGATAAAATATTGCGAACAATGTGTCAAATATCCGTTTTTTAAATGTTTGCTGACATGTTTTCCCAATATACAGAAGCAGTATTTAATATTTTTTTATCTTTATTAATTTTCAGGCCGCTATGTTTTTGTAATTGTCTATTATATTTATATTTGACAGGCTTTATTATATTGTAATTGCCCTGTTACTTTGTGTTTGTAAATATCTATATTGTACTTATTTATACAGACTATACATGACAGAATTGAATGAAAGACAATGACATTTTGTGCTGACCCTACGTGAGTGGCAAAAGGGCTGATTTTATATACTTATAAAAATTTTATATATTTATCACCATTTTATTACGAAGTTACGAACTAAAATAAGTTCGGTCACATTTAAGCGCCTTCGTATTAAAACTTTTACAAGAAAATCCCCTTTAAGAATAATTAAGGTTTTAATCAAGGTTATATAATAATATATGCTAATTATATTCGTCGCTAAACTATAACGTAATTTAGTTTAAGCGGTGTTTAACGCTAAAATCGGGTGCCCTTTACACCGAAGTGTAACAAGAACAATATAAAAAACAATCTAACGTGGCTAGTGGGAGGCTTTATCCGTGGCTAGTTACCAGCGATTTAGCGGAACGATGTCGTGTAGAAACCGAAAGTTAGCCTGCTTGCATCTTAGATTGCATCATAACTTAACATCAGGTGTGATAGCAGTCAAGGGCCAACTTGTAGTTAATAAAAAAACACTATATTTCATTTTTCAGGTAAATTTATTTACTCTTTAAATATAAAGTATTGTATATAGGTTCTTGGTTCGAACTAATGTTTAACTATTATATTAATACGTTCAAATGTAGGCAAAGACTTACGACTTTCAAGCCACATAGTCAAGTGTAAAGGATACCACAAATAAGTAAATCAATTAGAACTACCAACTACTAGAATACTCCTGCTGCTATTGCTGTTGCTGAAGTTGCTGCTGCTGTTGTTGCTGCTGTTGCAACGCTTTCATCATGTATCGTCAGTAAACACCAAGTGAAAATTGTTTTATATATTTTATTAAAAGAATATTAGCAACATGTTTGTATTGTGAATCCGCTGCGCACAATAAAAAAGTATAAAAATAATACAGTATTTTTATAAAAACATACATAAATTGTAAATACTACAGCACTTCATAAAAACTTAAGCTCGCTTAGTTTATGTGGGACGGCAGGAAGCACTTTAACATCTCTACATTTAACATGTTTGCGTTTTGTGAAATATTGTGTAAATACTGTATTTCATTATTTTAATGGCAACAAAGCTATTAATTACTAAATGTTAATGGTATGAAATAGGTACTAAATATTTCAATGGAAATTTCAGTGACTGGCAAATTCAAATTAATTTATTTCATGTACGCTTTTTTATAAGCACTTCTGAAAAGTCAAGTCTGTTAGGGTGTAGTAACTCTTACATCGGTTAGGAAGGCTGATTGAAACTTTTAATAGACAAATCGTACTACACCGTTAAAGAGTACCTGGATGACACAATTCTGACATTAAGCACATGTTATATATATATTTTTTGTACATTGATTGATTAATATTATTTTTGTATACTGTCATAATTAAAATTAATAATTCGTTCTCATTTTTATTGACATGACTGTGTATATAAGGTGACAGAATATTTATTGACGTAAAGGCATCGTAAGAATCGTAAATTGTTTGGAATGACAGAGCTATTAATTTCTATTTTTTTATGATACAACTATAAATACATACAATCCTTAATTTTCACCCTTCTACGTCATTATTTTTTAGTGCATTTAAGAAATTTTTTCCTCTCCGCAAACTATAAGCTATTTTTGTCTACACTAGAAATTACGGAATTTTGGAAGAACCTATAATATTTATATAAGATCTCCATGTACTCAATTCGCAATAAATGAATTTGAATTTGAAATTTGAATTTTTGACACTGATATTTTACTTCTATTCTCTGCGGAAAAACTGATAAAAAGTTGTTTTACTAAGCTAGAGCATCAGATCATCATTTACTACCTACTAAATATCATCATCAGTCATCGCTCAATTTTGCTTTCAATTTTGGCTGGTGGGAGGCCTTGACCGTGGCTCATCTTGGATTGCATCATCACTTACCATCAGGTGAGATTACAGTTGCCTGCTTCTATTGAACGTTTGAAATATTTAATTTTCTTCATAAATAGCCAGTGAGAGGTCGGTGTAACACTAAGACCGCTAATCCGTGTCGCGCACTAATCCGCGCTCGGTATTCCGCGGCGGATTTATTGCGGATTTAGCGAAAATAGGGCTTATTCAATTAGCCAACTCACTGCAGTCACCATCAACAACAATACCTAATACTTATTCATTTTATTACTTACTTTTTAGGGTTCCATTAATTACTTACTTTTTAGGGTTTCAAAAAAATAAGAAACCGTATTAATACATGAAACTAGACATATGACGGGTTCCGTAGCGCAGTAGTATGCGCACTAGATTTATAAAACGAAGGTCCTGGGTATGACTCCCAGCTTGGCAAGTTAAGATTTTCTAATTTAATAATTATTACCTAAAACGTACACTTTGTATTTGTTTTTTTATTTAAAATATTTTGTAAGATTTATTTAACGCTAAATTACGACTTCGATCGACGATCTTATAATTTAGTATATTTTTTTCATTTATTTGTTTGTATACAATAACACATTTTTGTTCTATATCAATTTAAACATATCTTATATATTTGACGAACTCCGTGGCGCAGTGGTAAGACGGAGGTCCTGGATTCGATTCCCGGCGGGGCAGATTGAGATTTTTTTTAATTTGTCTTGGTCTGGCTGGTGGGAGGCTTTCGCCGTCGCTAGTTACCACCCTCCCGACAAAGACGTCCCGCCAAGCGACTTAGCGTTCCGGTACGGTGTACTGTAGATTGTATCATCACTTAACCTCAGGTGTGATTGCAGTCAAGGGCCAACTTGTAATCGATAAAAAAAAATAAAGCTGATTTAGTTAAATTTACGACTCAAGAAAGGATGGGCCAATTTTTATGATATTTGAAAAAACAATTTTCTGCAGCCGCCTCGTTGTCGATATCTCTACACGTTTGTTACTCAATCACGGCTCAATGTATAAACAGATTTAGATAAAATTTAGCACAGAGATATACTATAGTCTGGTGTAGCATAAATGCTTCTTTTTATTTCAATTCCACAATTTTCTTCCACAGAAAATGTACGGGTGAATTCGCTTGGTCATATCAACTGAAACTAAAAAACCTCATTTATTAAACCCTAATGTAAACACACAGACAAATGATAAAATCATACCTTTTGTATGTCATGTAAAATGTCCTCATATAATATTCGACGTTAAGTGTCGCGATTTATCTAGTCTAGACCACTTGTTATATCGTCGCCTCACAAAATTAATTTTCATGGAAAATTTAATTTCACTTTGTTGATTTTACCAGAGCTTAAAGGAGAACTTCAATTTAATACCAACAGATTCTGCTTTAAAGATAAAGTAAATAAAGTCACCCTGTTTTCAGGAAATTATAATTATTTCATTCTCAGAATCTGTCAATAACTCATAATTCACAAAGTTACATTATTATTTTAGAATAGTCCTGTGGGTCTTTGCAAATTATTTCCGGAAATTATCTTTTATTATTATAATTATTATCGTAATATAGTAATCTTTTATTATTATAATTATTATCGTAATATATTCTTACCAAAATTGTAAAACAAAATACAAATTTCCTTTATTCAAGTAATAATAACCTAACTAAATAAAGCCAAATTGAGAATGCTTGTCAATAAACAAATTAAAAAATGAAGTAGAAATCACTAGTTTTTTTACACTAGTTTTTTAATTAATGAGTTTGACGACTCATGACAATAACCTCGATTGTAAGCTTAATACTAATTAATACATTCAATATCTTTTGAATAGATTTTTTAAAATAACAAAATATAATTCTGAATTTTTGGCATAAAATGTGTTGCATTTTCTACTCAATAAATTTTTGAAGACAAGCTTCAAATAAGTCACCCTATACAGCTAACTAGGCCTCCAAGGCAGTCATAAATAGAAGAATAATAAGTAAATACCCCTAATAAGACCTCATAACTATGCAGGTTTTGCCTTCACATTTCCGGGGTGTTACCTGGTTCAGGGTGCGATTTAAAAAAAACGCTTTATGCTCCAATTTTTGTTTAATACCTATAAGCGGCATACCGCTGATCTGGTACCATTTTCAAGGGTATCTGCTCCAACATTTGCTTGGTACATTCAGCTCAATACTAAGTTGGTATTATTTTAAATTCTACCAAGCACACCAAAATGATTTTATGATGTTTCACTACTTGGATTTTGGTCTTGAGATGAGGCATCAAATATTGAGAAGACTACTATATTACCTACTACTCAGACATTGTAAAGAGAAATCCTTTTTTTCTTATATGACATCTATCCGCATTTATACTGGGTTAACTCAGTTATACAAAAAAAATATTTTCTGATAGTGGAACGTCCATAGTAGGCGCTATAATGAAAAATTATAAAAAGCAATTGCACTTTATTGTATGTAACTATGGCTAATGAGTTCATCAATTTTTATTTAATTCCTGCAAACGCTCTTTACTCCGGTGGTCAAGTAAAAAAAAGTAAAGTAAGGGTACCCTTAAGCCTGCATCCGTGCCGTAAATCTCGGACTCTGTTCGGCGTTTTTTCTCTCTGCCACACGATGGTTCCGGCACCCGCACGGTGAATCTATGGAATTATAAGATATTCGTTTTAAGAGACGCGTATCCAAAAGCAGCTCTAGTAGGCTCTTTGCAAATTGGGCTGGTCTGAGAGCATTATATCCGCGCAGAAAAGGGGAGAGTTGACGCCTCACAAAGTAGCTCCTTAAACCAACACTCATGTCACTAGTCTCAGATTCTGTTCTCTTTATTCTCCATGACGCGTCACAAAAGAACTCCATTCATCTATACTCGTGTCACAAGTCTCTCTGTTAAGAGTTTTTCTCTAGCACATGTTAGACTCGGCACCTGCGCGGTGAATTTCATGTAATGCTCAGATATTCGTCTCAGGCACAGAATTTATCAGTGCAGGGTAGGTCATTCTAGAACAAATCCTAGAACAGCTGATGTTCCTAAACACTAGGCGATGATTTTCACAATATCAAATATGCAGTAAGAAATTTAAGAAGTTGTTACAATTCTTATTTTTTTTAAGTAACGGAAGGAAGGCAAATGTTACAAAAAGTATTGCACATAATATATCAAAACGCCGTTAATAAAGTGTAGGGTTATGAAATCCTCCAATAATGGCCCGGAGGCGTTATCACGCCATGGGGCGTAACCAATTTATATCGTAATATTTTCACCATCTTTTCCGGTAGCCATCCTAGAGGTAAGAAATAATCATTTCCTTCAACCTCAATAGGTTAAGGGACTGGCCCTAAATACGAAATGTCCTTGATTCGAGCCCTACTTGGTGATACCACTCTGCCTACTTGAGCCTACTGTCACAAATGTTTCGGTTAGTTGGAGGAGAAAGAAAAATATTGGTCACATTGTATAGAAAGAAGTCTAACATACTGTTTTAAAAAGCCTTTATTTTTTATGAATTGTATACTAAACAAGTAGGTATAGCAGGACCAGTTTTTAGGTCTTAGGTATTAAATGATAATTTTTCATACTGTAGGACGGGATATCGTAATAAATTAGTTTTTTTAAATTATCAACTAATATTAAACATTTCCAATATTAAAAAAGTTTTACGGTACACTAAGCTTAAGGTAAGATTTTTAATCGATTCGTGATAAAACTCGTATTATAATAGGTATACATATAAACGAGATAATCAGAAGACTGAGCTTAAAAATGTATATTAATTCTGTGAAAATCATTCCTCTTTTACTGCAAGGATGTTTGCACAAGGAGCTTTACGCTTTCTAGGAAGATCAGGCAAATAAAAATAAATAAAAATGTTTGGAATTATTATTATAAATAATCCGATGTTCTAATATCGAACCACAGATGTTTTTCCGCGAATTATACAAATCGGTTCATATATATAAATAATTACTTTTTGCTGTTCAATTACTGCGATACGTGTATTGCTTGTCGAACGATCAATTCAATCTGGCATAGTTGTGGGCATCTTCTGGGCATAAACGTTTGAGAATCGAGCAACTGCTACAATAGCTTAGCCCATTGCTGATGTGAGTCGTGTTTAGTTTTTGATACCTCTCGTATAATCGGCAATGGATCGGTATGTATTTGAATCTATTGATTTATGTTCGTACTTACAGTAACATGGTAAAGCGTTCAATAATAGTGGTTTATACGAACATATTGAACTTTGGTATACCGCGTTTAATGAAATGATGGGCCTAAGTGAAGATGCTTTCAATTTACATTAAGAGCGAAAACCTGTGATGGCCTGATCTTTGTCATTCTACCTCCTCACCTGACAACCTCCGTGGCACAGAGGTATGCTCAGTGGGATTATAATAAGTCAGCAGTCCTGGGTTCGATTTACACCTGGGCCGATCGAGATATTCTTAATTGATTCAGTTCTGGCTGATGGGAGGTTTCGGCCGTGGCTAGTTAGATACTACCCTATCGGCAAGTATATTACATACCGCCACGCGATTTAGCGTTAGGGTACGATGTCATGTAAAAACCGAAAGGGGTGTGGATTTTATCCTAATCCTAACAAATTAGCCCCGCACTATCTACGCCTGCATCATCACTTGCCATCAGGTGTAATTGCAGTCAAGGACTAACTTGTGGTATAATAAAGCTGAAATTTCATTCCCTGATGCTTATGAGTATAAATTGTGGTGCCTTGAGGCGCAGTATTTTGACCAGGTTTACATAGGTATATGTACAAAACGCACTTAATATTTTCTACTGGATATATTAAATAGACAAGTATGTCCACAGTTAACAGACACTTCGTAGAAATTTCTCACCAGATATCGTTAGACAAATAAACATTAAGGATTCTTCTTATAAATCCACCGCGCATACCACTGCGCCACGGAGGTCGTCACTGACTGAAAATGTTTTAACTTTTGTAAATGACTAAGGTCTTGTCATCACATGCTTTTGGACCATTATATTTGAGCATTATACCAATCAAAAGTCTCCTCAATTATAATTTGTTGAATGTTACATTCTGCCAATATTTTTTCCATTTCTATTGCGTGACTATTATACAAGGACCCCAAACAGTTCTCATTGGCTGCCTTAAAAAAAACAATCCTTTTTCATTGTTCTTATCGGGTAATTATTGGGTATACCTAAAACTGGGACGTTGAATGATCATTTATCACACAACATCATGTTCGAAGCAAGTTTCAGGAAAGTTAGATCGATCAAGCGTTAAAAATGATGAAGCAATTTATAAATTTACTCCTTTGCGACGGTCGCCATGGCAACGACCCTGCCTATGACTCAGCAGAGCCAAAATGTGAACCTTCGTGAGTACCTACGGTATTGAATTCGCCAGGAAGTTACATGTAACATATGCCTACTATTACGAGTAGATATTATGGCTATTATATCATGCACTAGCGGGCGCCCGCAGTCTCACCCGCACAGTTACTCTTCCTGTGGGAATATATGGATATAAATTACCCTATGACACTCTTCATGAGTCTAGCTATCATATACAAAAGGTTTTTTTACAATACGAGTGGAAGTTTCAGAAATTAGCCGGAACAAACAGACAGACAAAAATTTAAAAAAAATGTTATTTTGGTGTATGTACGGTATATATATATATATATATATGCGTGTAGTAAAAAACCGTTACTTCAATATTACAAACAGTCACTTAATTTTGTTTATATGTATTGGTTACGCCGAATTATAGTATGTAAATTAACATATCATAAAATAAGGACATAGATGCATTCCTAAAAACCTAAGTCCCCTATCTATTAGACAAACGACCAATGGCGGGCTGACTACCTACCAACGCAAGCGGCCAATAAACGCGCCTGGAACTACATCGAAGTGCATGGAAGCTGTCAGTCTGTCAGTTATTGTTATGTTATAACGCTGAGACGGGAAGAGTCGCGATAAACTATATAATGTAATGTACTGTACCCCGAAGGACATATCGTTACATATTCCTTCGGGCATAAAGTGTATTGTGACCGTTTTTTTTTTTTTAAACTATATAATGTAATGTACTGTACCCCGAAGGACATATCGTTACATATTCCTTCGGGCATAAAGTGTATTGTGACCGTGCCGTAATCTAGTGCAGTGCAAGTTCTGGAAGACGTGAGGGAGCCCGGCGAGCCCACAAGGTCAGTGTTGTTTGTTCCCGTCTTTGTCCTGTCCCTAATTTGTATTTTGCACCTATTTTTGATACAGTCCACTCAATTAAATCCAATAAAATAACATACTATAAAACGGCGCGATCATGTACTACTGTGCCTTGAATCTTAGACACCATTACCTTTTCGTCCAAAGCCAGTTTAGCTTGTTGTGCTTCTCTTCTCATACTTATACGCGTTCGAAATACTCTTTACCTTAGTTTTACTTTATCGTTTAAAATATATTCCTCTATCGTTTAAAAATATGATATAAATATATCTGTAGGCTAATGACTTAACCAACGAGGTATGAAGTTTTAAATATACCGTCTCAAAGGACCAGAAGATAATATAATTATGTGATTGTATGCACCTGGGCTGTGAAATATTGATGTTTTGTTGTAAACTCGGTGCACAATAGAACATAGTGTCTTAACAAAAAAATCTACAAGCGTGTGATATTACGGGCAATAGATAGTTATTAAGTAAAAAACAATTTACAATTACCAATTAAATAACTTTTATATTGTAATAAGTCTACCAAAATATATAGACTTAATAATAGTGACATAGTAAAATATCTCAACTATTCAACCGCTATTCGCAAAGGGTTAAAGTTTGAAGTATTTTGCATCCTTATATACTCAAACTATTGCTCTTTAGGAGACGTCTTCTACACCGCAAACGCGTCAAGAATTTCCGGGTTCAATATTCGGCCGGGTGAAATTAGGGTGTTATTTGAAAGGCCTTTTGTAGCCGCGTAATATTTTGAAACGGTCTGTATAACAATTTTCATTAGCTCTACCTTATTAACATATTATTTTTCTACTTAAACTCTATCTTCTTATAATTTTATGAAATCACAGTCGTAGAGATGTTCCTAATAAAAATATGCTATGCGCGAGTAGCATGTCTGCATAAAGGTCCGTTCTATTGTTGTGTGGCCTACTAAATACCCGATTTCCCGTAAACCTGATGGACGTTGAGCTCCGAAGCTATAGGAATAGAGTTAGAAAGCGACTTGGTCGACTCTTCTCGTACTATTAGTAGTAGTTAGATCGAAATAAGCCGGTTACAGGAGGAATGCCGGCTAAAGAAAACAGTGCATTTGGTACACCTTAGAATAGGCTTATATCTTGCAGTGACTCTATCGACTAACAATGATTATGATAATAATGACCAATATACCACCTACTACCTATACTTATAATAAATCTGTAGAGAGGTGTATTTGTACATTGAATATAAATCCAAAAATAATATTGGAGGATGATAGGTGATCGATACTGATGCCAAAAATGCAATCAGTAATTTTTTTGTCTGTCTGTGTGTCTGTCTGTCTGTATGTGCACGCATGGGTTAAAAACTATCAATGGGATTTTAACCAAACTTGGTACGATTGTAGTCCATACTCCTGAGCAGGTTGTTGGCTATATAACATTACGCTAAGACACATAGGAGCTGAGCAGTGACGATGATTTTGAAGCAAGTCGAATGAAAATTCTGATCGGAGTCGCTTTAGAGCTCCTATCGTTGCATACGTTGTTTATACACAAAAAGTATATATATATTACCACCATATTTGTAATATGGAGACCACCATATTACAAATATGGTGCTCTCCAAAAGATCTACCAAAAATTCTCAGAAGAATGTATCTATCTATACTATATGTATATATATCTATACTTATAATAAATCTGTAGAGAGGTGAATTCTGTACATTGAATATATATTTAAAATTAATATTGGAAGATGATTGGTGATCGATACTGATGCCAAAAATGCAATCAGTATTTTTTTGTCTGTCTGTCTGTCTGTGTGTGCACGCATGGGTCAAAAACTACTAAAGAGATTTTAGCCAAACTTGGTACGATTGTACCTACTCCTGGGCAGGTTTTAGGCTATACACCATTACGCTAAGACACATAGCAGCAGAGCAGTGACGATAAATTTAGAGCAAGTCGGATGTAAGTTCTCATCTGAGTCGCTATCGTTGCTTACGTTGATCATACATACATATCAATAAGTATGTAAGTCAATAGTAATATTACAAAACTAAAGAGTTTGTTGGTTTGAACGCACTAATCTCAGGAACTACTGGTTCTAATTATTAATTCCTTTTGTGCTGGATAGTCTACATAAACTTCCTTAAACTTGGATGGCACCAACTTCATAGATATGCTTAAGTAAAGCAACTAATTGATGCATTTTTTTATTTTTTAATACGTTTTAAGTCGGTTTAATTTTTTATTAAAAATTTTATTGAGGGCTAATATAATATAATGCATCATACTAAGTAACTTAGGCTATTTTAACCGACGAAGAAAAACGGAGAAGGTTCTCAATTCGACACGTATATTTTTTTTTATGTATGACCACGCATAACTTTTTACAGAGTTGCCCGATTTTGATAATTCTTTTTTTATTACAAAAGGCACACTTCCAAGGTAGTCCCATTGTCATCATATTAGGATCTGATGATGTTATTCTGGGAAAATTGAAGGAACTCTTCAAATTTTACGGGTACACTTGCAGCGATTTCGGTTTTTGTGTAAGTATTGGTAGTTTTTTGGCTGCAAATACCGTATTATATACTATGACAGTATACTACGAGTACGTTACGTGGCGATAAATCACTAAAAAGTAAGAAATAAAAATTTATAACAAAAAATAGAACCGACTCAAAACGCACTAAAAAGTAAAAAATAACTGTGTCATTTAGTTGCTTTAATTTACTTGAGCATATCTAAGCGTCGGTGCCGGCCAAGGTTTCTACTTTAAGGACATTACCTAGAAGCCACAAAGTGCTTTACTACGTTAAATAAATGTTCTTTAAACTTGCTGGCACTGACTTTATAGATATGCTCAAGTACTTAAGTCGCTGGTATCCGCTAGTATAAAATATAACATACTAAATGGTTATATAATGTTTAGAAAATTTAACTCCGCGGGTTTTTCACTCAAGTGGTTCTGAACCCCGAAATAAAGCGAACACGTTGGCTGTAATATAAACTCTCCACGAAAATATACAGTGAACATTTCAAAAGAACGTTGCTAGTTTTGAGCAGGTTTTGAGGGTGAAAGTGGAGCCCCTCAAAGCACACTTTCAATACGAATAGACGTACGGGGATACTTTTAAAAAAGGTTTGAAAAACATACCGTTCTTTTGTTAATACCTTGCAGTTTATCGCAATTGGAGTCTGTGGAACTTTTTGTCAATGCCCCATTTCCATTGTATCTTTTGAATTTCTGAAATTTTACTGTGATCAAACTAATAGGATTAAAGCTAGTATTTCTGTGAAAGCCTCTTAATAATACCTTTTCCGGTACCGTGGACTTCAGTTCACATATTGGAGATGTAAGTGTAGGCACTGGACCTGACTTAAAGCAGCCAAATTTAAATAGGGCTGCACCTATCTACCTATCGACAATTTTAATTTTAAACTTATGTACATTGTTCGTATAAACATATTGCAACTATTTATTTTCGTTAGCTCTTTAATCTGTAGGTCAATCGTGAAACTTTAATAGATCGTAATTGCAACTCTATTGCTATGTTATAAAGATAAATGCTGCGAAAATAAATGCAATGTTAATATTTTAGAGTGCTTAAAATTGTAGAAACTCTAAGCCTACTGCTCTTTTTGGACACATTTTTTATTATAGATCACAAGTTAACTCTTGACTGCAATTCTGGTGATGCAATCTTAGACAAAAGCGTGCTTACTTGATACAATCCATACTACTTTGGACTTCTACACGACATTATACCAAAACTCTAAATCGCTCGGCGGTACGTCTTTCTCGATAGAGTGGTAACTAGACACAGTTGAAGCCTCCCACCAGCTAGACCTGGACCAATTTACAAAAGCTTAATCGTCCCAGCTGGAAATGAACCATTGTAAAAATTTACATCTTAACCAGCGCTATTTGAGGCATTAGGCTGCAACAAAACTATTACATCGTTCTGAAGTGTATATTATTTTCAGCAAAATATATGAAATTTATATTTTTTATATAAAAGCTATCACTTGACTGTTTCATGCCTCATGCCGAGATGTAATTTATTGTGGAACGTCCTTTTTGAATACGCTTATTCATTCTAGACTTAAAAATATCGATAATTATCATAGGCCATATTATACGTGGTAGGTAAAACGGAAACTGGAAGAGCATTTCATAACCTCGCTAACTAAAGATAACGACGGCTTTCTAATCCCATACTTTAAATTTCTTGGCGTTTTATCGTATGTTTTTAAACTAAAACATCACTAGTGGACACGGTTCCACCGAAGCGTGTAATCAGGTGACTGTCCCACTTCTGAATAAGGCGACACCGAATTCTGTCCTTAGTATTTCGTACAGTCTGATTCTCAGCGTTTATAAGTTTTGTATAACATAGTAAAAAAATTTAAAAAAAAATCATAAAAACAGCGTCGATGGTATTCGATGCAAAACTATATCATAACTTTGCTCAAAGTAAATTTATTAACAATTCTAATCTAATTTTGTATAAACGAGTATATTATGTGTAGTTCCTGTCAAAAATGACTTACAGAGTTACGGTGAGAAATTTGATGGATTTTAGAATCTCTTTACTTTGCTAAAATCACAGATTAGATATTGGTTGGGTTGCTCCGCTTAGCAAGACTTATCCTTAATAATATAGGTAAATGTAGACATTAAAGAAATGAATGGATAAAAGTTACAGTTAAGTTTACAAATAGGAAAATTTGTAAAGAGTATATTATGTGTAGTTCCTCTCAAAAATGACTTACAGAGTTACGGTGAGAAATTTGATGGATTTTAGAATCTCTTTACTTTGCTAAAATCACAGATTAGATATTGGTTGGGTTGCTCCGCTTAGCGAGACTTATCCTTAATAATATAGGTAAATGTAGACATTAAAGAAATGAATGGGTAAAAGTTACAGTTAAGTTTACAAATAGGAAAATTTGTAAATAAGAATGCAACATTTTAAATAATAAATCCAGGATTTATAAATTCGCATTTCGCGGATTCGCGGATTTTTCGCTATTTCGGAACAAAAGTCAATCTCAAAACTTAGTTCTTCTACAAAAAACAATTAAGCGAATACCTACCAAGTAAGAGAATACCCCCCTTGGATTTAATTTTTAATGATGACGTAATGTGATTGTAATCGCTGTCACTATGACTCCACATCGCTTTTTACACAAATCCGCTTCCTAGACTTGCATGATCGTTCTAAGATATCACATGGTTGGAGTTTTCCAGCACTTAATGTAAATTTTCTTTAATCCGTATAAAAGAACTTCGAGTAGATAAGTCGTATCATAGAGCACAATGTGACTTCAAAATAATGTTTTAAGTTTTATCACATTAAAAAAAATATATTTGGTCAAATCTTTTAAATGTGTCCAATATTTTCTTTAATTCCAATTTTCCTACAAAGATTGTAGGTATAATTTTTTACATTTAAATAATACGAATGTTAAGTCGACGATTATTGTTCCTATAGTCGTTTCAGTTAATTATCTTATAATGAAAAGTTTTGACCAACATCGTGAGAAGCACTCAAGCACAACTAAGCGAAACTTAGTTGTTGGATCGAGGATCGAATGACATGTCATTGCGCCATCACGCGTATTGTGAGGAGGTCCCTCACTTGGGACCACGACCACCAGGTGATTGGGCTCCTGAGCCCCGCAGTAGACGGACTGGATTTTATTATAAATTTTTAATAGTGTTTTTATCATTTTTGTAAGCATTATTGAAAATTAAAAAATAAATAAATAAATATATTATTGAAAAAATACGAAAAACATAATTAAAATCGCTTCAGCCGCTCTAAGGATATGGCGTGACCATAAGAAATATGGATTAATTCTTGCATATAACAGATTCACAGGTCCATAATATCATTAGATCATATTAATTAGCATTCATTAAGTGGCTAATCAGTGGATAATTATTCGCGCTCATTCACGGGTAGATAATATAATCGACTTAATTATTCCAAACATACTCGCCGTAGCGTGCGATTCCACGCAAAGCTATGTACGCATACCTACGTACTTTACACACTTACGAGGTTCGGTATAAATCCGTTAAGATAAGAGCAATGATCGCCGATAAAGGCATTTTGTAAAACCCATATTGTGTGGAATTTTTCATAATAACGCTACATAAAACATTGGGTCTTCAGCATCATCATCATCACTAACAACTGGTGGACGTCCACTGATGGCAATGGCCTTCTTGACGGACTTCCAAACACAACTATCCTGACCCGCCTGCGGCCCGCGGCCTTTTTATGTAAGGCGGACCAAATAAACATTGGGTAACTTTTAATAAAAAATACTGTTACTGTATACTGAAAAAATACTGTATTAGATCCGAGTGAAGCACGTAGCAGTGAAACTAGTAATAGAAAAAATATATAAATAAAAGTATCTCAGAAGATACAGTTTCCTTTCTAATTATGTCCAATTTACTAAATCTGATCACGCGTAATATCGGATAGAGCACTGCTGTTCTCGCAATTTACTTGGTTCATTTATTAACACTGCCGAGAAATAAGTGCTAACTGCTAGAAATAAGTAAGCACTAAAAGCTCGCAGCTCGAACAAATACCTGCAATAATTTTGCTGATCGGTACAAGCTATGATTATTACATACTTACTTAAAGAGAGTTAATTTAACTTAATTTCAAATCAGTTAAAAAGAGATTAACATAACACGAGCCTATCTTATTTTACGCCATAACATAATAAATGGCCATCTAGACATGACTCGGCACACCATTTTGAAATTATGCTTTGTCATTAAATTTTATTACGTGAATTAAGAATTTATATATTGTAGACCGTTATTGTAGGTATACCGTTAAGGTTTAATTTGTACAAGCTTGAAGTTATCTTGTGCGTTATTAAATTCTAATAATGGAAACTAAATTATAATTTTTATTTTGTTCGATAGGACTCAGCTGTGGTATATTATTATTTTGTGGTAAAGCATGTAAAACATAATCCATGCTCTGATATAAGAGTAAAAACATTCTGTCTCTCATAACTCTCCTAATTCTTTCAGTTCAACGTTTTAAATCCGAACAGCTTGAGTGTGAAATGCTCTTCCGGCTTACATGTTTCCGCCACCTAAAACTTAAACAGCTTCAAGGCAAGAGTGTTAAGGCATTTAGCCAAGGGCTTCCTATTTTTAACCGACGAAATGCATGTAGCGTTTAAAAACGAAAAAAAAAACGGAGGAGGTTCTCATTTCGACACGTATATTTTTTTATGTATGATCACGCTTAACTTTTTACAGAGTTGTCGATTTTGATAACTCTTTTTTTATTAGAAAGGGTACACTTCCAAAATGGTCCCATTGTCATCATGTTAGGATCTGAAGATGATATCCTGGGAAAATTGAAGGAACTCTTCAAATTTTATAGGCACACTTGCAGCGATTTCGGATTTTGTGTAAGTATCGGTAGCTTCTTGGCTACAAGTGCCGTATAATATACTATGACAGTATAGTACGAGTACGTTACGTGGCGATAAATCACTAAAAAGTAAGAAATAAAAATTTTTAACAAAAAATAGAACCGACTCAAAACGCACTGCAATGTAAAAAAATAACTGTGTCATTTAGTTTCTTTAATTTACTTAAGCATATCTAGGAGTCGGTGCCAGCCAAGGTTTCTACTTTAAGGACATTACCTAGAACCCACAAACTGCTTTACTACGTTAAATAAATGTTCCTTAAACTTGCTGGCACCGACGTCATAGATATGCTTAAATAAATTGAAGCAGTTGCTTTAATCGTTAACTGTGTGATTTAGTTAAATGACACAGCAGGCGTAATGGATTTTTTTATAAATTATATAATTATATTTAATATATTATATATAATAGTGTTTTTTTTTTATAATTTTATAAGCATTGTTAAAAATTTTAAAAATAATTGTAAATAAATAAATGAGTCATAAAAATAAATAATTTATTTCCTAAAATATATTATTATTTTATTTAAAAAAGACATTATTAGTTGTATAATTTCGATGATGTCCTTCAAATCACGCTTGAAAAATTCACCCTGTTTACCACGTCTCCGTATAACAGGTTTCAACAACAGGCAGACATGATAAAGCTATTTTATAGCCCCGCCATAACTTTCCACATGGGAACGGCTATATATCCCATTACTTTTATTTATTGCCGTCTTGTTCAAAAATATAATGGCCCAATAAAATATTAAAAATAAAACACACTTGGTTAATTTCCCATTGTATTCACGGTTTACGCAGTGGTCTAGTGATTGATTTTTCTTAATTCGTCTTGGTATAGCTGGTTGGAGGCTACGGCCTTGGCTTCACCAAGCGATTCAGCGTTCCGTTACGGTCTTTCGTAACAGAATTTCATCTTACTGATAACAAGTTATCCCTCATCCTAACTGAGTTAATAAAAAAATAACTTAATGCACAATTATTTGACAGTTTAATATATAGTCTAACTAAAAGTGATAGTAACAAAACCTTCTAGAAATAAACAATTTTATTTGGATTTAAATTTTTTTTTATTGACTACAAGTTGGCCCTTGACTGCTACCACACCTGATGTTAAGTGATAATGCAATCTAAGATGGAAGCGGACTAACTTGTTAGGAGTAGGATGGAAATCCACCCCCCTTGCGGTTTCTAGACGACATCCTACCGGAACGCTTGATCGCTTGGCGGAACGTCTTTGTTGGTAGTGTGGTAGCTAGCCAAGGCGAAAAGCTTCCCACCAGCCAGACCAAGGCAAATTAAGAGTAATCTCAATCTGCCCCGCCGGGAATCGAACCCGGGACCTCCGTCTTATAAATCCACCGCACATACCACGGCCACGGAGGCTGTCGACTGCGCCACGGAGGCCGTCGCTGCGCCAAGGAGGCCGTCGACTGCGCCACGGAGGCCGTCGCTGCGCCACGGAGGCCGTCGCTGCGCCACGGAGGCCGTCGCTGCGCCACGAAGGCCGTCACTGCGCCACGAAGGCCGTGGAACTGCGCCACAGAGGCCGAACTATATATGAAAAATGACATGGAATAATAATATATATATAATATATGAGAAATGCAAATATCTTTGCATTCACATTTTAAACTCGTACATACTATGCATATTTACGTTAGTTTTGAAATTTTATCCTCGTATTTCTAAACGTGAGTTACATGCTCCGAGTCATTGGCGATACCCGGAGACCACGAATCTATGTTCCGTTCCGGTTGGGGGAATACATAGGTTGGTTTCACTTGGGACCAAAAATATCGGAACTATCAAATTAAAACCGTCAATAACTCGACGGTTAAAGACTCATTTTATAAAGCCCATTTTATTCTATATTTTAAAATACTCTATATCTAATCTGCAAACACAAAAACTTTCACATTTCTAATATTACTAGTTCAACTCGCGAATTCGTTTGCGTGATTTAGTTCTTTAATTTACTTAAGAATATCGATGAAGTCGGTGCCAGCATATCTATATACTTTTTGTCAAAAAATTTTATACTTTATTATTATGATTTCAAATATTTAATTGCAATATTATATCACTAGTAACAAGTGAAACATGCCGTCCAACAGATAACTACTAATATTTACAGAGAACGAGCCGCCATATTTATTAGTGAACCACTTCCGTTTCCGATCGCTGCGTGATTTAAAAACGCTTTCCGCTGCATCACTTGACTGCCTTCCGTTTTACATTTATAACCTTTATAAATTGCTTTAGAAGTTTTTTATTTTTTTCTGTACGTACCTATTAAAAAAAATATTAGGTAAATGTATGATTATTTTTGTAGGACGCTTTGAAAGTGTTTTAAACTTCAAAATTATACATAGATACTTCTTCTTCTTCAAATCTCACATAGATACTTAATAGAGTTTTAACTTTTCCTTAATTTCAAGCCAAGCTCACAGGGTAAAGGTCCGAGTATGTCCGACTAGTTTCGAACTCATACAGGGCCCTTAGTCATGTGCATCTTTATGCAGTATGTGAGTAAAATATTTTGCTTATTATTTAATGTAGAAAACATTCACGATAGCTCAAGTTTTAAAATATATAATATTATAGTTGAAGATATATAACAAAGTTTAGAATTATAATAATTATATAATAAGGTTAGAATTTTTATAATATAAGAATTAGTTTATGTACTTTATACTATTTATACTATATTCGCTATAGTTAAAATTGGTTTGTCTTGCTTATAATTATAATTGTGTTTGCTTTTTATTTGTCTTTTCTACTGTAGTATTTTTTAACTTAGCATGTTGTGTTTACTAATAAGTAGGTTTACAATTAAACATTTAGTTTTTAAGATCTCACTATTGTTATACTTATGTCAATTGTAACCTGTTGGTAACCTTAATAAAATAAATAAAAAAACAAATACAGTAAAGCGATTACCCTTATTGATTCAAAATGGGAATAGATTATACAAATAGAGAGGTACTTTATATTATCACAGGCACTTGAGCAATACTAAACGGATCGCATAAATCTTCCGTATAGAAGTGCATTGCAATGAAAAATTTCAAAGGTAGGTAACAATAGAAACATTTACAAATAGCCTTTATATTTCAACTGCTACCTACTGGTTTACCAGAGGGCATCGCTATATAAAGGACCGTTTATATTGACTTTAAAACGCTGCGTTTTGTTATCTATGCATTGTGTGTTAACACTATCCATTAAATTTTGTGTAGACATGGATTGTGACGATACCATATTAGATAAAAAGAAGAGGTGTTAGTTCATATTTCTTTTTCTATAATATTACTTGCTGACCCGGCAAACGTTATTTTGCATTAAAAATGAAAAAAAAAAATAGATGAAAATTAGATAGTAGCCGATTCTCAGACCTGCTGAATACGCATACACAATTTGGTAAAAATCGGTAAAGCCGTTCCGGAGAAGTACGGTAACTAACATTGTGACAGGGAAATTTTATATATTGGATTAATAAAAAAAAGTTAACACCTCCATAGTCATAAAAAAAATTTATAAACAAAATTTAATTGATTAACAGAAATGTCACTTTGTTCCGCGCAAAGGACATCAATTTTATAATAATTATAACGTTGTAAACGATAACGTAAACGGATCATCGTTATTTTATTAATTACTAAAGGACGCCCGGTAGTTCTCGTTCTCGTCGGATTTTTTGAATAAACGTGGCCTATTTATTAGTCTGATATGTAAGCAATATTAATATGAAGTTTCATCAAAATCTATTCAGTAATTCTTGCTAGAAAGAGTAACAAACATCTATCCCTCCATACATAAACACTTTCGCCTTATAATACGAGTATTAGTAAGGGTTCCTAAATATATATTATTATTATGCTTTATTTCCATTTTTACAAAAGGAGGGTTATGTTTTTCGAGCGTATGTATGTATGTATGTATGTATGTCCATTTCTTCGGCACGCGCTACAGCCTAAACTACTGTCGTTGAATTCGTTAAAATTGTGGTAGTGACATATATAAATTTTCAAAATGGTGGCTGTAAATGGGGGAAAAAAGGGTGTATTTCTTTCTAATATCTTAGCAATATGGGTATCAAATGAAAGGTCGTAAAAAGACCATTCCAAAAATATAAATATCATATAATGTTTATATTGCCGTTTTAACAAAAAATGGCAAAAAGTGTACCGTATCATTTCTATACCATAAACTAAAACAAAAAAGTCTCAAATAAAATTATTATTATAAAAACAAAAAACCCGACTGCATAGAAGTTATGAACTGAGAAGAGAAAAACAAGGATCACTATATCTATATAAAATTTTAAATATTTTATGGCGGGGGCAAACGTAGTTTTGGTAGATCTTTCTTTCCCCGCAGAAAATAAAGTATTTTGTCCCGACTTGCTTCACCATAAAGTATTTAAAATTTTATATAGATATAGTGATCCTTGTTTTTCTCTTTTCAGTTCGTAACTTCTATGCAGTCGGGTTTTTTGTTTTTATAATAATAATTTTATTACAAAAATTTGTTTTAACAATACACAAAAATTATTTTATTGTTTCTTCGCGACTAGCGGTCCCTTGCGGGTAAAAGCCTCCTCCATCTTCTTCCAGTTCTCCCTATTTAAAGCCCTACTTAATCAGTTTTTTCTAACCACATCATCGGCCCATCTTCTTCTTTGTCTTCCAATATTTCTTTTCCCTAATGGGCCCTTCCACTTTGTAATGTGGTATTTAAACATTAAAGCGAAATTAAAACGAACGTTTCACCGTACTATGTGTGCGCCTTTTTGTAAATCCACAGACCCATTTCAAATTGCATAATTCATGCTCGTTCTACTTTAGAGTAAAGGAAAACAAACTTTATTTGCGGTGAAATTTTACACGCTTGTAAAACTCCTGTAAAACTCTATTAGATCAATAGAGTTTTACACGAGTTTTACAAGTTTAAGAGACGATACGGCTGGAAAGTTAGTTCGATAAAAATAACATTAGAAATGCTGAACTGAACCATTTCCGGACTATTTACAATGAGGACAAATATTGACATATTTAAAAAAATATTCGATCGAGATACATCCATCACAGCTTTTGAGTCGATCTTACTAATTTTCGACAATAGATAGTGATGTTTCAGTTAATGTTCGGCAATAGATCTTTAACAATAAAAACACGTCATACTGATTCTAAAAAAGGATTCTAGTTGTTCTAGTATGTCTTTTCTTTTCTACTAGTTTCTTTTGTTAGACCAGTGTCCTGAATAATACACCTAATTGTAAAACATTACCAATTGGATAGTATATTATAAACAAAAGATACAATATAAAATATATATTATGCATATCTGAAAAGATATAGATTTCACTCCAAGCTGACGCTCTTATTTAAATGTTTTCCATATCTTCTTTATTCATAAATCTTAAACTTTGTGAGATGCTTTCAAAAACTTTTACTTTTGCAAAAATAAAACAAATCAATTCAAACTTCGGGTAGAGGTTGAGGTTTTATTGTTGCAGATGTTGTACTAAAAAGTTTTGTTAACCGTTTTGGTTATATCAAATGTACGAGCAAAATGCATTAACTGTTAAAAGCGCTATGTAAAAGTTTTTTTAAATCAACAAAGCTGTTTATTTATATATCATAAATATTATTTAGTTTTTATTAAATTAGAGACTAAATCTGCTCTTCATATACATTCATCTATATCTATCTAATTCGACGAGCAATTCTTGTATATTGCCTGAATCTCGGAAACCGCTTTAACAATTTTCATGAAATTTTGTATGCAGGAGGTTTCGGAGACCATTAATCGATCTAGATCAATTTCATTGTAAGAAAACGTATATTTTACAAAAAAAAATAGCGTCCATCAGGAACTAATATATTTTAATGCTGGAAATCCAATTATTACGTAAGCAATACGTTTTGTATATGAAAAAATGCCTATATTTTACAAAAACATGGACTACTACAAACCATAAACATCATCATTATTAGCCGACGGATGTCCAGCAGGAACAGGCAATAGGCTTCAAGAACTTCCAAACAACAATATGGTCTTTTGGTTATCTTTCCGAAAAATTTCTTCTGCCTTCCTCATCCAGCTGCTTCCCACTACATTTTTGAAATCGTCTGGCCATCGGACTGGAGAGCATCCTACGCTGCGTTTAATTGTACCTATGTGGTCTTCTCTAGAACACGCCGGCCCCTGTGACCATATGTTTTTCGACTTATATGGCCTTTCCATTGCCACTTCAACGTGCTTAACCATTGAGACATGCCGTAGTTCACAAG
This sequence comes from Mycalesis mineus, assembly GCA_034621355.1. Taxonomy (NCBI): domain Eukaryota; kingdom Metazoa; phylum Arthropoda; class Insecta; order Lepidoptera; family Nymphalidae; genus Mycalesis; species Mycalesis mineus. The sequence goes on from CM067882.1 coordinate 9,567,335, forward strand.
TAAGGTAGTAAGGTCGCCCGTATGACGACCTCCGTGGCGCAGTGGTATTCGCGGTGAATTTAAAGGACGGAGGTCCTGGGTTCGATTCCCGGCGGGGCAGATTAAGATTTTTCTTAATTTGTCTTGGTCTGGCTGGTGGGAGGCTTTCGCCGTGGCTAGTTACCACCCTACCGACAAAGACGTACCGCCAAGCGATTTAGCGTTCCGGTACGATGTCGTGTAGAAACCGAAAGGGGTGTGGATTTCATCCTACTCGTAACAAATTAGCCCGCTTCCATCTTAGATTGCATCATCACTTAACATCAGGTGTGATAGCAGTCAAGGGCTAACTTGTAGTCGATAAAAAAAAAAGTGAATAGAACCTCTTATCGCTTTACAAAAGTCGCTTATAAAGGCACCGTAAATCAAAACATTACTCGGAATAATTATTCCCTTAACACGTTCGGTTAGAACTCAAAAAGTTAATTTACAGTTTACAGCTTTCCCGGTTTGTTGCTAATTTGTTCACGCGCGTTTTGGGTAATGAAGCGTATAAGGAGTTAAGAGCAAGGGTGATTTTGCATTATAATATACTCGGAACGCTGTTTCTGAACTCTGTTTTTGAGCTGTGTTTAAATAAAGTTTTAATAGATAAACTGTTATGCGAGTAAGTACCTACTTGATTTATTTATTCTGCCTTGTTTGTTCTGTGGTTAGCCTATGTGGTTTCGATCCGTCCTGGATTCGAATCCTCGGTCAGGTTGAAGAAATTCAGTAGGGAAATTTGTTGTTAGAAATGCCTCAGAAAGAACATTAAGTCGTTCACGGTCATAATTATTGGTAGCGATCTTTACAAGCGTAACTAAAGATTATATCACCTTAAGCTCATATATACCTTTCATAAATTTTGGAAATCCAATTAATGTTAAAAACGCATGCAGTGTTTACCTGTAATTAGATTTTCATTTCAACTTTATAGATTTTATTTTTATTTATTGTTTTATTTGTAAAACTATTGGTTTACCAATAGTTTTTAGTTACCAATAGATAGTTACCAAAGAGAAAAAAAAGCTCGCCAATTCAGTATGGTGGGTCTATGCTCCGTAAGGTGATATGTGCGTGATACGCCAATTATCAATACTAGCGGTAAATCGCGGTTTCACCCGTGTAGTTCCTATACACATGAGAATATCAGACTACTCATGATACTGGCTCCTCATGATACCGACTGGTATTTAAAGAGATTAGCAGAAGCAAACAGTCATACTTAAGAATATTTTTTATATTTGTACTGTATGTATTTGCTAAAAGTATTTCTTCAATTTTATTTATTTGTATAGATAAAACGCAATATATAAGGCATTAACTGGGCCTGGTATGGAGTAATACAAATAGGCACCTACCGTGTTCACGTTATTGACACGCCGGCGACCCGTATTAAATGCTTCCTGAGAAATTCTTTGCTCATTTCTTAATGAGCTTCGGTGTGAAAGGTTATAAGGATTAGGTTAAGTGTAATACTATTAGGAAGCTGTAGAGTATATTAGTAATAAGGGTAGTAAGGCTATTCAATGGTATATAATTATATATTTTTAAGCTATTGTATAGCTTTTATCGCGGGCCTTGAGCGTGGAGACCGAATACAGAAATTCCGTAACGAAAAAACCTAACACCCTTGAGTATCAAAAACATAATATCAAAAGCACAATTTCGGCAACGACGTCATCGGGGAACGTGGCTTAGCGGTAAGGCGCTGTAAGTGCTCGGATTGCCAAAGAGATACGGGTTTGAATTCCGTCGGGTCCGAAATTTTTTTTTTCAAGCGTGATATTTCAAAAAGTCATTTTTTTTAATTAATGCCTTTTTGCAATATCACGCTTAAAAAAAATTGCGGAACCGACGGGATTCGAACCCGCGTCTCTCTGGCAATCCGGGCACTTCGAGCGCCTTACCGCTAGGCCACGGTCCCGATGACGTCGGTAGGTAAACATAAGTTAATATGAAATGCTATGCAATAGCTTTACCACGGCAGTCTCCGAGTGCCACACGTCTTTTTTTTGATATCGAAATGCATACCCCCTACTTTTTAAACTACCCGAACTTGGTTACATACAAAATTCCGTCGCAGATTTCATCATCATTTAGCTCCAGGTGTGATTGCAGTCACGGGCTAACATGTACTGAATAAAAAAAAAACTAATGAAAATTTGCAATCAAACAATCTGCTCTGCTCATTTTTGAGTGTTCAAGCAAAAGGCGGTCAGGGCTCTAAAGCGAGGAACCTTGTCACAATAGGCACCGTTTCGAGGTCTGCAGCATTTAGTATCCGACCCTTGATCCAACAGCTATACTAAAGCTAAAGATGTTGGCACCGACATCTACATATTATAACATCTCGTTGTTGTTTGTCAAAGCTTTCCGCAGTAAGACCTTTGACTAAAACCACTATCGGTTTATATATATATCGGCGTATTCTCCTTGACATCATCTCTAGTAGTTCTTACTTTTGTGGGTTTGATTAACAATTAGTTCTATTTTGATTACTTTCATAGAAAACATATCATAAACAATAATAGTTCCATAGGCAATAAAGATCCATAGACGATATCTATCATAATCATAGATTAAAGACTACTAGATGGAGTCATAACGCGGCTGTAGGTTCAAGAGCGTGACAGACTTATTTCATTCGGCCTTTATTAGAAAGTGATACAAGATTATTTTTTGTCCCTTTCAGCGTGTTCGTTTTTATTATTTGTCAAGAGTGGAATTTGTGACAGACAAGGGACATATCTGAGCAATTATTAGCTTTTTATTAAATTTGCTGATAAATAATATAACTTTGCGGTTACTATATTAATTTAAACGTTATCGTGCTATGGTGGGTTGTAATATTTTCGGCTGCAACAATCGCAGCGAACAGAAAATCGAAGGAAATACGTTTCATATTGATGATTAAAAGCTTAGATATGTTATTTTTTAGCAAATTTCATGTATTATGCGTTTACTAAACTATCGTATATAAAGTAATATTTCGTATTTTACGATATTTTAAAACATAACGTTTTATGATGTACTTTAAATGTTGACATGTCATGTCAATAAGGCTGATTTGCTGTCTCACGAGTGGACACGCTATGGGCTCTATCTAGTAGTCTTTAATCTATGATCATAATATTACAACAATCTATTCGAGTCTATTCTAATGCTTCACATTAATTCCTCCGACATATATATATATATATATATTATACCGATAGTTGCATAGATTCAGATCAGATCATGTCAACATTTAAAGTACATCATAAAACGTTATGTTTTAAAATATCGTAAAATACGAAATATTACTTTATATACGATAGTTTAGTAAACGCATAATACATGAAATTTGCTAAAAAATAACATATCTAAGCTTTAAATCATCAATCAATGAAGTTTATGCCTACTTACGTATGAAACGTATTTCCTTCGATTTTCTGTTCGCTGCGACTGTTGCAGCCGAAAATATTACAACTCGCCATAGCACGATAATGTTTAAATTAATATCGTAACCGCAAAGTTATATTATTTATCAGCAAATTTAATAAAAAACTAATAATTGCTCAGATATGTCCCTTGCTTGTCACAAACTCCACTCTTGACAAACAATAAAAACGAACACGCTGAAAGGGACAAAAAATAATCTTGTGTCACTTTCTAATAAAGGCCGAATGAAATAAGTCTGTCACGCTCTTGAACCTACAGCCGCGTTATGACTCCATCTAGTAGTCTTTAATCTATGGATAGTTGACTTAACATAGGTTTTTCATTATTATTGTTTCATAACATATGAACAGTTATTTTTTTTAAATGAAGCGGACGGTTTTTACTGAATTTTTTAATTACATTTGGCTTTAGAAAAAATAAAAAAATACTTTATTTCACTAACACCCTAAATATGCTTTGACAACCTCCGTGGCGCAGTGGTATGCGTGGTGGATTCATAAGACGAAGGTCCTGGGTTCGATTCCCGGTGGGGCAAATTGGGATTTTTCTTTAATTTGTCTTGGTCTGGCTGGTGGGAGACTTTCGCCGTGGCTAGTTACCACCCTACCGACAAAGACGTACCGCCAAGCGACTTAGCGTTCCGGTACGATGTCGTGTAGAAACCGATAGGAGTGTGTATTTCATCGTACTCCTAACAAGTTAGCCCGCTTCCATCTTAGATTGCATCATCACTTAACATTAGGTGTGATAGCAGTCAAGGACCAACTTGTAGTCGTTAAAAAAATGCTACTTTCGCCCCGCTCATGTACTTAGGCTACAATGATGAAAATTTCCAACAAGAGAAGAGAAAACGTACCTACTTTAATTCCCCCTGTTATTTGGTAACACTGCAAACAATGTGTCAAGAAATATAAAAATCTGGAAATAAATCTTCGCAAAGCTCTTTTATGCCACCATATTTTCCGTTTAACATGGAAAAGAAACGCTGAAATATATCCTATTATCAGTATCTTCAAGATTAATCCTTTTTTGCGGTAAAACAAAGCTGTTAAACTGTATGAGCGTGTGACAGGTGGGTCGCTGCCTCGCCCTAGTGTTGGCAGATGGTCGATGAAAAAAAAATATTTTAAAATAAAATTTTAAAAATTTGCCGCTTTTTATTGATGATAACGCAAAATATTAAAAAAAGGAAAAGTAAAAGTATTTAAAAATAAAAAAAATAATTTTCAACACTTTAAAATATTTAATGTAATGACAAGGATAATGATGATATTACCAAAGAAGTTTTATTTCAATATGAACCTACTGTAATGATCCACCATAGAGCCATGCTTCCCTCCTTGTAGGACGAACAATGCATAAAAATGACGGGTTAAAGATGCATCATCATATTCATCGAATATTTGAATGGATCTGGACAAAATATGGCAGGAATTTAGGTTATAGCCTAGAAGACCACATAATTTATCAGATTTATTTTTTATCAGATATATCGACGTATCTACTTTAAACTGTAAAAGTATAAGTAAGTAATCTATCAATAAATATGTCACCATTTTTAAAACACAATTATGATAAAATAGTTACATGCTATGGAAACCTTTTAAATTCAACTACAATAGACGTTTACTCCATAAAGTATAGAAACCCTGATAAAGTGTCATAAAACTAAAGAAACTGTTCTTACAAAAAAGTTCCCCACAAAAAGGCTCGATGACAATCGCCGACGTCGATAATAATTTACCCTAAATAAACGGAACAGATTCCCATATTGAAGGCCGCAGGGAATTACCCATGGAAATTTATTCATTTTTACCCTATTGGAAAACTGCCAACTGCCATAATATTTGTTACACAGAGATATTCAAGGTCAAGATTAAATACCTACTCAAATACTTTTATACTTAATGAACAGATCTAGATGGCAATCGTAGTAATTTCTAACAGCAATTTTATTAGCTTTATTGTACTTTATTATTTTTTTAGGAGTCCTATAGAATATATCACTTTCATGTCCGTCAGTATATATAGTTTATTTACTAAGTATATAACTTTTTTCATGGGAACTCTACACATCCATGAAAAAATCTGTATGGATGAAATGTCATGAAAAAATGTTATATTTTTATACAAACGTCATGTATGTGTATGGAAATAAATTAAACGCTGGGCAATTTGAGATATAAAATTAAAAGTATTGGCTAGGTGTTTATAATATTATGTCATCTAAGGTCCAGCTCAAGCACGTATCAAGTGTAACATATTTTTTTTAAATAAATTAATAAGTTAGTTCATTCTTTTATGAAATTTTCATTACATTCCAAGCCCAGAGTCGAGAAGTTGGTGATGTTTGACCCCTGTGCCTCGGAGAGCACGTTAAGCCATCGGTCCCAGTCACTATCATAAACATCTGATAGTGGTCATTAATAAATTAAACACTATCCCCTAAGCCCGTCAACCCGCACTGGAGAAGCATGATGGGTCTACGCCCTATATCCCCTCTCCTACATGAAGGAAGGCCTGGACCTGTAGTAAGCCGTTAATAAGCTGAAAATGATATAAGGTTAGATTTTATCGATAACGATTTTCTTTTGCGTAATACAACACTATACTAACCTCAAGCAGGCTCATTTGTTTCACGTTGAAAACGTATGCAGATAAGATTCCTCCTCCTACGTTTTCGATACTTCATTGAAACATTCATTTTCTCGGGTATTTGCGGAGCTCTTTTCAGTTTTAAGTAGCAAGTTCCCTGAGCAAGTTAGGCACAACATCATCATGGATTTTTTTACTCAAGTTGATTGCATAGCTACTAAGAAATCTTGAAGGTTAAGTGACTACTCCAAAGTTATATTATCTAATAATAATATTATTTGCATGTGAAACAGAGACAAAATCTTTGCACGATACGCAGAGAAGTTAGTTCCCCCCTCTGTCACTCCGTAATATGCACGCATGATGCACTCATTGATGGATAGTCCATCAATGAGTGCATCATGCGTGCATGTTACCGTCTCATGCGGCGAACACATGTGACCACAAGTTTGCTAGTGGCTACATCTGAGTGTCATGTCATTGTCGATGTCGCCTTGATGTGAGTTGCGTGGGTGACGTCCCAGCGTGTCCTTCGTGTCTCTAAATCTTTTATTTTAAAGGGTTAAAATAAATAGGTACTAATAAATTATTATCTTTCAAAGTTTGAGTATATCGATGGAGCATAGGAGACTTCTTGGCCGTTGATTAGTGAAGACTCTCAGACGAGTATAAAAAGTATCATTTTTGAATACCTTTTTATCGTCAAATTTAGTAGTACACAAACCAAAATGGCAGAGGCTCATCCAGATTATAAAAATAGTAGACGAAATTACTATCTATCTGATTAAAAAGTTGCGGAAATATTAATAAATATATTTTAACTTCCATTTTTAATATTTACGAAATTTATCTTAAAAATACATCGAAATTACGTCACAATGAAGTAATTTCGTCCAATTAAAGACACGAAATCAATACAGCAAATTAAGTTTTCTCTCCATTTACTTTTAATTGCCATTCCAGATTCAAGAACTACTGAATTATCGTGTATCCAAATACTCGACCTATTTAAAACTTATATTTCAGTGGTTATTTACTTTTGCGCGTATTTCTTTTATTGTTCCAAGACTGCTTCTTTGGTTAATGGTAAGCCTATCTGATTTCATTCACCGTTTGAAGTTCGTGGAATAATTCTGAGTTTATCTTTCTTCAAAGAAATTTTTAGTAAATTCTAAATATCTCCCGCAATCGAGCTGCTAGTGCTGTTACACCTCTTTGCATCGGGGAGCATGTTAAGTCGTCGCTCCCGTATATTATCAATCTAAGTATATAGTGATCGTTAGTAAATTCAACATTATCACCCTAAGCCATTATCAGCGGGAGAGTCTCAGCTCTACAAACTCTTCCCCCCTCTTCTTTAAGGAGGACGGCCTAGCTCTGTAGTGGGCCGAAAATAGGCTGTTAATGATGATATTTTCTTTTATTAATTATTGTTAGAATTTTAATTCTTATAATTTTTTTTTTATCGACTACAAGTTGGCCCTTGACTGCTATCACACCTGATGTTAAGTGATGATGCAGTCTAAGATGGAAGCGGGCTAACTTGTTAGGGGTAGGATGAAATCCACACCCCTATCGGTTTCTACACGACATAGTACCGGAACGCTAAATCGCTTGGCGGTACGTTTTTATCGGTAGGGTGGTAACTACCTACGGCGAAAGCCTACCACCAGCCAGACCAAGACAAATTAAGAAAAATCTCAATCTGCCCCGCCGGCAATTGAACCAGGGCCTTCGTCTTATAAATCCACCGCGCATACCACTGCGCTACGAAGGTCGTCAAAACTCATTTCGTTCAATTCAATTCATTTCGTGTACCAAAATTCTATGCTTCATCCTATTCAACTAAGTTTTTACATTTTATAATCGAGCTTGCCAGTCTGCAAGTGATATTATAAGAACGTATTTACAAAAAATCCTCACGTTTCTTGAAATGGGGTCATGCCACGATCTGTCAAAAATAATTTCACACTTTGCATCTCAAACGCGACCCAAAAGGCAATTACAATGTGTCAGAAAATTTTTGACTGGATACTTAAATTCATTTTGAATTTTATAATATTTTCGAAATAAGTACTTCGTATAAATAAATAATTTCGGTATAAAAAGTAGCCTATGACTATGTGTTATTCTGATGTGTAAGCTATATATTTATCAAAAAAAAAAATTAACAAAAAATAGAACCGACTCAAAACGCACTAAAAAGTAAAAAATAACTGTGTCATTTAGTTGCTTTAATTTACTTAAGCTAATCTATGAAGTCGGTGCAAGCCAAGTTTAAGGAACATTTATTTTACGTAGTAAAGCAGTTAGTGGGTTCTAGGTAATGTCTTTAAAGTAAAAACCTTATCTGGCACCGACTCCTACATATGCTTAAGTAAATGAAAGCAACTAAATGACACAGTTATTTTTTAGTGCGTTTTGACTTGGTTCTATTTTTTGTTAAAAATTTTTATTTCTTACTTTTTAATGATCTATCGCCACGTAACGTACTCGTACTATACTGTCATAATATATTATACGGCACTAGTAGCCTAAAAGCTACCGATGCCGAGACAAAAACCGAAATCGCTGTAAGCGTGCCTCCAAAATTTGAAGAGTTCCTTCAATTTCCCCAGGATATCATCATCAGATCCTAACATGATGACAATGGGACCACCTTGGAAGTATGCCCTTTCTAATAAAAAAAAGAATTATCAAAATCGGACAACTCTGTAAAAAGTTAAAAAAATAAAATAAAAATCCATTTAATTGTTTTTGCGTGAAAGAGTAAAACATCCATAAATCCATACATACTTACAAACTTTGTTTGTCTACGTCATCGATTCATTGTCATTAGATTCTCAAATAGCCTACGAAAGCCTAAGCTTTTGAATACAATGTTGCGTCATAGTGGAAAAGTTTAAACTAACAATTAGGTATGTTATTGAAAAGTTGGTTGCGAATAGGATAATGTTTGGTTTAGGATTATTTTTGTTGGTCCAATCATAACATAGAATAATTTTACTCAGAGTCAACGAGTTGAAACGTAAATTTGTGATATTTGTAAATTTTTGAAATTTGTGATTTTAGTTAAATAAAGATGTGAAGGTAATTTGAAGATGATCGGAGGCTAATATCCATTTGAAGGCTAATATCCGGGCTGTTGAAGATAGTAACTTGGATAATGCCACCATTCCACGTGGGCATGATTTGTATAGTTATTAGGATAAGTTAGCTTAAGTTCCTTATTGTATTCTTTCTCAATAAAAAAAAAAAAAAAAAAAAAAAAAAAATGTGCTTGTATAAAACAATTTAATTTGTATTAGGTACATTTAACAATATTACTCCACAGAATATGATGTTTTCCATAGATTAAAGACTACTAGATGGAGTCATAACGCGGCTGCAGGTTCCAGAGCGTGACAGACTTATTTCATTCGACCTTTATTAGAAAGTGACACAAGATTATTTTTTGTCCCTTTCAGCGTGTTCGTTTTTATTGTTTGTCAAGAGTTTGTGACAAACAAATGACACATCTGAGCAATTATTAGCTTTTTATTAAATTTACTGATAAATAATATAACTTTGCGGTTACGATATTAATTTAAACGTTATCGTGCTATGGTGGGTTGTAGTATTTTCGGCTGCAAAATCGCAGCGCACGGAAAATCGAAGGAATTACGTTTCATACGTAAGTAGCCATAAATTTCATTGATTGATGATTTAAACCTTAGATATGTTATTTTTTAGCAAATTGCATGTATTATGCGTTTACTAAGCTATCATATATAAAGTAATATTTCGTATTTTACGATATTTTAAAACGTTACGTTTCATGATGTACTTTAAATGTTGACATGTCTTGTCAATAAGGCTATCTTGCTGTCTCACGAGTGGACACGCTATGAGCTCCATCTAGTTGTCTTTAATCTATGGATATTACAGACGGCTCGTAGTCGACCGCAGACGACAACTACAGGTAATGTGTCACAGAGACAATCTCACTGATTTGTATGCACCTATATCTATGAAATAAGATTCAAAGCGAGGTATACGTCGTTTCCATACAAATACTTTTTTTCCATCGACTACAAGTTGGCCCTTGACTGCTATCACAGCTGATGAAGCTGATAATTGAAGATGCAGATTAAGATGGAAGCGGGCAAAATTGTTAGGAGTAGGAGTAATCCACACCCTTTTCGGTTTCTACAAGACATCCTACCGGAACGCTAAATCGCTTGGCAGTACGTCTTTGTCAGTAGGGTGGTAACTAGTCACGGCAAAACAAATTAAGAAAAATCTCAATCTGACCCCGCCACGAATCGAACCCGGTATAAATCCCCCGCGTATACCACTGCGCCACGGAGGCTGTCAAAATGAAAATACACAGAAAACGAAAAATCGCTGCGACATGTCGTCTGCTACTGTCTGTCGGCTAACAAATCACACCTTTAAAATAAAGTAAGCACAATCAAGTACATAAGCGTTTAGACATCTCATTATTCACTCGTTATTTGTAAATTACGCACAGAATTTCCTTAATTGGATGCAGGCTTTTAACTTTAATCCATTTAATTGCACTGCATTTTCAACAGATGTAAGATTATTTTGAGCATTTATTTACTATCACATTCCTGTTTAAAGCCCCAATTAATCCCCAGAGCAAAACCTGAACATAATAAATTAGTCGCTGTATATAAGGCAAGTATAATTTAACGGTATATTGGGATCGTGGGAAAACTTTATTAATGAAGTTGGTAGTTGTGTACAATACATGGAGTCTATAGTTAATTTGTTCTGGCGTTATAGCGTTTGAATTGAGATTTTGTTACTGATACTATAAGAACTGTGTATATATATATATATATATATATATTTATATGTTTAAACTATTTAAAGAATTTATCTATCTATCTATCTATCTGAGTTTCTTTGAGTATATCCAAATCGAAATAAGTAGCACAACTTAGCATAAACATTAACGAGTCGTTCATTTTGCACTAAGTTAATCCATGATTAGAAATTGTATAGTATCTGTTATATATGTAATTAAAAATAAAGTGATAGAAAACTAAAAATCGAAAAATAATTTTTACTACATACATTAATCATCCTTATATTTTAAATCTATACATATACCTATTCCGATCGAGTTTGAAATATAATACAATAAAGAACTTAGCTAACTTATCCTAAAAACTACGAATCATGCCCACGTGGAATGGTGGCAAAAATAAGGGTTGCATTTCAGAGTTGTTCAATGTTTTGAGCTGCGCGTTGATAGATCAATCCGTAGCAATTGCCTTTTTAAAAGTAAAACTACAGCTCATTTATATATTAATTCAAAACGACTGGTTGAGAATGAAAATATTTTAAAAAGGCATGAAAAGCGTCCATCTTTTTCATACCTTTTTGAAATATTTTCATAAAAAGTAAAGAATTTTCTTAACAGGATGATGATATTATGGCGGTGTAAATGACATTATTACATTATTCAATAAAGCGATTTTCATGTTTATTTTTTCGAGAGAAAAGATCAGTCACTTCGGTTCAGAGTGTAAACAAAGTAAACTGTAGAGTGATATACCTCCGCCATTACTCAGGCCTCCCTCAATGTTCGCATTTTTTAGGTAAAAACGCTCCACGTTTCCTTTAGAGTGGAAAATCAAAGCGTCTTTCCTTAACAAGGTTTACGGGCAGTTAATAATAAAGTTTCGTTAAAAATTCATACAGAAAACTTGATTTTACTTGACAGTAAAACTGATTTGAATGCCGGAACGGCAACATTTTTTTGTTTGAAATTCCTTATTGGACTAAAAAAAATATATTTTAATAACATACAAGATAAATTTAGTTCAAATTGTGCAAAGATCTGTGAAATCTTATCGCTAAAGCGATCTTTTAAAGACAACTCATGGAGAATAAAATTATATTGGACGTGTTGCTTTGAATAAACTAATTTTAACTTGTTAAAAACATGCTGTTATCCCACCTCCCGTTATATTTTTTTATTGATTAAAAATATTAAAATTTACATAGAAGTTTCACACATTTTGACGTCCAATTTGCTTTGCTCCTTGCGGTAAATTGTATCCAATGATTGCCGCGTATGTGCTGTAATCCAAATAAATTATGGAGGCAGAATAAAATACCGAAATAATTTTTGTTCGAAAACTTGCAATTGTTGGTCGATGCAAAACCGCGTATTACCGTGTGGCGTGTTTAAATGGTGGAACAGTTTACAATTAAAACATCTGTCACATTATCGTTGGCTTATTTTTAATTCAGGACATAAATGGATTTGGAGCCCACCACGCTGGATTAGGGTGATATTCTTTGGCACTATCTACTGTTAATGGTTAATGTTAATGGTTAATGACCAAGATAATAACAAGTTAAAGTGTTCAGTAACATTCCAATTCCTGGCTGAATTTTCGGAAGAATGAAATTATCTTGCATCCTTGCATTGACCTTGGAATCGGGTACCTTTTCAAACGCTTTATCGGCAGTTTAATTAATTATGCATTTATTTTGATTTACTGCCGTTTATATTGACTTAACAACATAGAAATGGTAATAAATCTTTCTTGGTATCATTTTAACTTGTTATAGTATTTCACGCATGTTATCAGTATGTCGATTCTTAAAAAAATACATCGTAAGAAATCTCGCATACATCTCGTCGATCACCCCACTTTCAGTTCAACTGCCAGTCCAATATGGGAAAATCTCATCCGCCTTGCAACCGTTATAAAAAGTGACGTTTTATTCAAGAATCAACATACTGATCATAAAACTAAAACAGTAGAAAACTAATACTCGTGAACTTTAGAATGAGGTACATGTCAGTGTAATGAATATTATGGAGACAGCTTCATAAAAATTCCGGCCACATCCTTTACTTCTAGGGTTAACAAAAAATACCTGACTCAATGAGCCTGCTTTATATGTATTTATAAATCAGATTGTATTGTAAATCCTAAGAAATCTAGATTCTTTATTAGATTACTACAAGAATTCTGATACAGAAACTCATACGTTTAAAAAAGGCAACTCTATGAAATATGAAGATAAAAAACAGTATGCAAATTCGCATGATAAAAAGGCAGCTTACCCGAATAAATTCGGCTTAAGTAATCGAGATCCCTTTAGGTAAACAGTGCTATTACCTTTATTCATATTAGACGGTTGAAAGAATATCCACCCGTATCTATTTGACTTACAATTCCACGTGGGATTCGAATTTTTCCTTCAAATAGGTTACAAATAAATCCCTCAACTGTTTCAGGTCAAGTGTACTCGTGACACGCAACAAAGGAGGTTATGACATTTTCTATCTATCTACTAATATAAAGTATTGATGAAATATTATGTGGGAACAGAAATTATTATTTGATAGCGACGATACATAATATGATAGCGACCATCAAAAATTGCAAGGTACACAAATAAATAAAGATCACAAATATATTTCTTTATTTCATTATCTCACTTTAATAATTTATTTATTAATTTTTATTCTTATTTCCAGAAATATTGCACAGATTTTAATCCGATTATCTGAGCGGATTTTTGGATTTAAGGTCGGCTTCCTGTAATTCTTGAAACGGCGCGTATTGTGAGGAGGTTCCTCACTCTGGAGCCCTGACCACCGGTTGCTTAAAGCCGCTACTTTTTCTGAAATGTCTAATAGTGTTTTTTTTTATAATTTTATAAGCATTGTTAACAATTTTAAAAATAATTGTAAATAAATAAATGGGTGTATAAAAATGATAGTGACCTAAACATTATCAAAAATTGCAAGGTGCACAAATAAATAAAGATCACAAATATATTTCTTTATTTAATTTTCTCACATAAATTTATACATATTTATTATTTATGCCAGTTTAACTAGAGTAAGGCAAAAATAATATTATCGACTGTTATTATTTAACTGCTTGATGTACGAGTAAATGTTTGAACTTAGTATTAAGGCCTTTCATGAGCTTGCATATAAATGGGATACTATCTTGAGCCCTGGATCTATCTCAGTATTAACATGGTACCTACGACCGATGCTAACGCTAACACTAACTGACGGGTGTTTCCAAGCTAGAATCTTTAGCACCCTGTTCATATCAATACCTATTTAACGCCTTACAAACGACTATCCCACAGCCTACTTTATGTTTTATTCAATCCGCATCGGTCCTTAACCTGACGAATCTTTCGTAAGCAGACAACACGTGTTCCTTAGTATATTTATTACTTTTCCCTATAAATCCTGTGGGAACGCTATTTGTCTCGCACAAAGTGTTTGCCATGCAGCGTCCGTACCGCGGCCTAAATGTCTTCAGAGGACATTTTTCGCGACGTGCACTGAATTGTTAATAAATTGCCGACTCCTTAGTTACGATGGTTATGACGTTACTTTAAATGGTGCTCGTTTTGAAATTTTCACCTATAAATGGTGGAAGTTAAGCTTGAAAAAAAAACAGATGCAAGAATTTTTTGTTTACACTATGTTTTTTATAGGGTATAAATAAATGAATTTTCTGAAATGGCTCTGAACTGAAAAAAACAGTCTATTCTCAGATTGAAGTCAATAATTTTTTAATCTAGGGACAAATATTTATTTTACGACAGGCTTGTAGTGAATCCTCCAGCTCCTTCGGTGCCGAAAATCATTATCATATAAGATCGTTTCATCCAAAAAGGTTAGAACCTACACTGCTATGACAGCTATAAAATCCTTCAAGTTACCCATATTAACGTCGCATCTTCATTTCAAATCAAAATTAAATACACTTAGATCTAGATACACATTTCAATTTATATTGAAACAATGAAATTAGTGCTACTAAAACAATTTTGTATTATCATCCTATCTTAAAGTTCTGCAAGTTAAATAAACTTCTAGTAAACAAAATAGACCTTCCACCGCAAGCACTTAACTTTAGAACATGAAAACAAAATAGGTATTCTCAAGGGATCCCGTCGCGGCCGGATTTTGGCTTAGGGCAACGTTTAAGGGAGGATTGGCCCTGAATTAGTATGTGTACTTGCATGGTTAACCATGTCCGGTTGAAATAAATTTTAAGGGACCTCCGTCATGTTGCCTTCGGGTAGATTTACTATTGAGATGTTTTATTGCGTCTATTTTACTCAAAATTCTTATTAATATTTTAAAAGCGAATATTTGTGTGGTAGTACCTATTGTATAGCTTCTATCGCGGGCCTTGAGCGTGGAGACCGAATTCAGAAATTCCGTAACGAAAAAACTTAACACTCGCTGGATATCAAAAACATAATATAAAAAGCACAATTTCGGCACCGACGTCATTGTGTGCGTGGCCTAGCGGTAAGGCGCTCTAAGTGCCAAAATTGTCAGAGAAACGCGGGTTCGAATCCCGTCTGTTCCGCAATTTTTTTTTAAGCGTTATGAGATGAGAGATGGAAAAACTAAAAAGTAACCATTTAGTTTTTCCATCTATCGATAAATACCAGAACTTTTAATGACTTTTCGAAATATCACGCTTGTAAAAAAAAATACTTTTCGAAATATCACGCTTAAAAAAAATTGCGGAACCGACGGGATTCGAACCCGCGTCTCTCTGGCAATCCGGGCACTTAGAGTGCTTTACCGCTCGGCCACGATCCCGATGACGTCGGAAGGTTAACATAAGTTGATAAAAAATGCTATGCAATAGCTTTACCGCGGCAGTCTCCGAGTGCCACACGTCTTTTATTTTTGTTACTCTTTCACGCAAATCTACTGAATGGATTTTGATGAGACTTCACAATAACATAGCTTATATGTCAGAATAACACATAGGCCACGATAAAAATCGAAATTCCCACGGGGACTAGCTACGCGACTACTATAACAACGCGGGTGAAACCGCGAGCGTCATATAGTCGTAAATATAACAGTCATGAATCTTAAGTTAAACTCTACATAATATGATTTATAATAAAATTTTATTTCATCCGGAATGAGCAATATGTGGATATATTGTCTTCTTCTAGTTGAAAAGAATAATAATTTATATTCTTCATCTATTATGGAGGCTGTGACCTAATCAATAGACAAGGTTACATTAAATCAGTTTATTTAATTTATCTGAACTAAGTCAGAAACAATCATTAAAGATAACAGGGAAGAAATATAAAATTGATAAAAACAAATCTCAATTTAAAAAAAACTCAACTAAATATATACTAATATTAGTATAGACAAAGCGGAATCTCTAGAACTACCAGTCGGATTCTACAAATATTTTTTCCTATCACTATCATCATTATCAGTCCATGAACAGGACCAGGCCTCCCTCCTTGTCGGAGAGGGGACAATATGCAACATAGAATCACCTCGCTGCTCCAATGCGGGTTGGCGGCTTATAATGCCTAATATCTATACAAATCACATGGAATAGTGGCTAGAAACAGACTACACTACCGCATTGAATAGCCAGGTTGATGCATTGCGCATAAAAAGGGCCAGCCTTTTTGTCAGAATCAAATTCAAATTCAAATTCAAAATCATTTATTTCAAGTAGGCCAATTATAAGCACTTTTGAAACGTCAAATTAGACTATTTGTAGTGACTCTACCGCCGGCTCGGAAGGCAGGTCCTGTTAAGAAGAGCCGGCAAGAAACTCAACAGTTGCTCTTTTAAAATCATTAATTTTTACAATATTAATTACATAAAATTATTTATTCTACTACTTGTGTGAAGTTGAAAGCTGATCCAATTGCCTCTCAACCTCTTTGCCATTTAAAAATTCATCTATAGTATAATAACCTTGACTCAGTAAGTGAGTTTTAATACATTGCTTAATGCAATGGCAGATCTAAAACTGAATTGGGCATCTTGTTGTAGAAGAGTACACCCAGTCCAACGAATGACTTTTGAACTTTTCGGAGGCGATACGCTGATAAAACTAATTTATGTCGATTCCTAAGAAGTCGATCGTTTAAGTCCTTTTGTCTGTTTATACATATTTATATTTTGTTTGACAAAGACTAGGTTATTGTATATATATTGACAGGCTACTATAAGGATTCCTATTTCTTTAAATTTATCACGAAGGGACTCACGGTTAGTTTATATATCAACCGAATTGCTCGTTTTTGAAGTATAAATACAGAATTTATGTCAGCAGCCTTGCCCCACGATAAAATGCCATAAGATATCACACTGTGGAAGTAGGCAAAATAGACTAGTCCAGCAGTTTCTACATCGGTAAACTGTCTTATTTTTCTCACTGCAAATGCAGCTGAGCTAAGTTTACCTGTTAGTGATTCTATATGAGCGCTCCACTGAAGTTTACAGTCCAAGGTTACTCCTAAAAAGACTTTCCATCTTTAGTGTTTCACCATTTATCAATAAAGACTTATCTATTTTTTTTACATTTCGTAATGAAAACTCAACACATTTCGTTTTCTTTGCCAATGCAAAATTTCAATGAACAGTAAGTTATTTGCAGTAAACCAATGCGACACATGCGATATGGCACAGTTTATATCGTAAAAGTTTGAAAGAATCAGATTTTTTTCGCACTGCGACTCTATGGGTCGAAGCTTTCTAAATATGGGTTATTGCAAGACATAAAGGCATTAAAACATTATATTAAAACATATAAGTATTAAATAAATAAATATTTTTAATGAATCAAACAATATTAATATTATTAACATTTATTTAATATAGTAAATAAATTGTATAAATGCTATGCAGGGTGTGAATACCCTATACGAGTATGTCCTTAGTCTAACGAATGTTCGCTCGGTTGCAGATCTTTAGACTTCTCAAATACCCACTATTAGTTGAAGTGCATCGATTAGCGCGTTGATCTGTTGAAGGCTGAAGTTTGGGAAGTCGTTAGTAAGGGAACTTGTACGTGGAACGAAGCGCTTGGGAATTCTGACGTTATCCCGTTTAGTTCAATATAAAGTCATTTTCAAAGACGCTGATTTCAGTTAAGTAGGAATTGTGTGCAATTTGAAGTTTTAGTTTTACGTAACCACCTTATAAAGGAAAATTGGTACTTGTTATCATCTCCATTTTTGACGGCCTTAGTGGCGCAATGGTATACGCAGTGGATTTAAAGGACGGATGTTGAGTTCGATTCCCGGGTGGGCCGATTTAGTTTTTCTAAATTGGTACCTTGTAACCTTGATTGTTCCATTGCCCTTCCAACTAAGCGAATAATTAAGTGTGGAGTGTCAATTGACACAACAATAACTCAGGGATCGAACCTCAGACATCTCAGTCTTAAATCATGTTTAACTATACAGTTATTTCAGACTTTCTTCTGCCATTGTTTAACAAACTAAAACAAATCATATCAAATCAAATCATTAATTTCCTGATACAATTCTGTACAAAGTGGCATTAAACTTATTCTTGGAAAGCATGCAAAAATTGGATTATCATTAAAATTTGATTAATTTTACAATCAAATGTTGATTAGCAGAAATGAAGCTAAATTCCTGAATATAGAAAACTGTGCTACAATACTATATTAATAAACAGAGCCATAAAACTATGCAACAATGTATAGGAGAGTCTTAAGCGGTTTATATTCAGAAATGAACCCTTTAGCAACAAGGGGCTTAAAGTTGTTACACGTTATTGAATAACATCTTAACCTCGCTTAAGAGCTGTCAAACCGACCACTTTAAGGAATTTCCAAAATGGCGGCCCTTGATCATGGTTTAAATCAGAGGTTCCCAAACTTCTTTTCTCGTAAATCACTTTAAAAAAAGCTCGGTGGACCCCTGCAGAGACACATTTCTACCTTTTCCCGAAACTTGAAAATAATGTGAAAATCAGCAGGGCAATTATCTAATGACATTACACTGTACCTTTCAAATCTGTCTCAGTCCCTCTCTGTCATTAAAGTTGATACATAATATGGCCTCAGATCTGACAATGGTAATTTGCGTTGCGGCTGAGTTTTGATTTACGAAAAAAGAAATATTATAAATTGATTGGTTGATTAATTGTGCAGGGAGTAGGAGCTTCTTAAGATAATATCTTAATACGTTAAGGCAAAATGTAGGATTTATGAAACCTTATAAATTTACGTGGACCTTCGCTTACAAATTGTAAGAAAATTCTCATTTTTTACACGCCAACACAGATCTCCCGTGGACCCCTGGGGGTCCACTTGGACTACTTTGGGAATCAATGGATTAGTTACACGTTGTGCAGTAATTTACGCTGACAGTACAATTTCCTGTTTTATTAGCTTACTAAGTTACTGCCCGTCTACTTATTTGTGGTTAAGGTATTCTAGTAAATAAATTAGACTTGCGTATTGCGCTACCTGATCGAATTAAGGTTTTAAATTAAGAAATAACTAATGATCTTAAGAGACAGTGAACCCACAACAACTGTGGGTTAGATTAATTTTTTTTTTTGAATGATAGATATTTTTAAATAATATAACTAAACATTTTTAAACTACCAAAATTTCTGTTTTCCCATCCAAGCTTCTCGCTTATAGGATTTATTGATATTAACCGAAAACCCTAATGGCTAGTGGGAGGCTTCAACCGTGGCTAGTTACCACTCTACCGACAAAAATGTATGCCAAGCGATTTAGCGATATGATGTTGTGTAGAACCCTAATAGGGTGTAGAATTCATCCACAACAGAATCATCAGAATACCAAGGTAGCCCGCTTCCACCTTAGATTGCATCATCATGTACCATAAGGTGTGATTGAAATCAAGGCTTAACTTGTAATAAATAAAAAAAAGCATATATAAATCAAACTCAGTACCTGTCTCTGCACAAGTAAAATAAATATGTCACAGAATTAAAATTGTCATATCACGGGAGCCACAACGTTCTCAATTAAAGAAAAGGGAGATTATAATTTACTGCGCGTCTAGTTACCATAACTTATAAAGGCTGAGGACAATTTTGGGGAAATTTATCACCTAAGTCCAATTTATCTTCTCCCATCTGGATGTGAAATCTTAGCTTTTTGTCCCATTGAATTATGTCACCATAATTATTTCTCCGATCAGATGATGCTTGCGTATTTAATAGTGACTTTGTTCAATTTTTATTATTAATTCTAAGTCTATTTTTAAATAATGGCTGTTCGTAATTTGTAATTTCTGTGTAGTTATATTATTCTGTTTTTTTTTAATACTATTCTAATTAATACTTTGTTCATTTGACACTTTTATTTCAATTTTACCGTAGAGAAATTATTCAGTTTTATTTAAATTTTAAAAAGCCAACATACTATCACGCCTGATTCCCATAGGGGTAGGCAGAGACCACGTCCTTCGACTTGACACGATCCTTGCAGATATCTCACTTCTTTCAATTTCATGTAACATTTCATATATTACTACTACTTTTGACTTGGCCTTTTAACCGGAATGTCCTTGATTCAAATCTAGAAACTTCCAATATTATACTCATTCTAGCTTAATATGAAATATCCGTCATAGTACTTTTATCTAATCCTAGGACACATTTTACAACCTACTTCAGGATCCCCAGCACAAGTGTAAGAACGTCTTATATTAACAATAAATTTTATTTCAATTTTAACATTTTTAACCGATTTTGATAATGTTGTAAACGAAAAAAAGCACACTACTAAAATGGAGGAGGTTCTGATGATGATATCCTGTGAAAATTTAAGGAACCGACACGTATATTATTTTTTTATGTATGACCACGTATAACTTTGTACAGAGTCTCTACTTTTAGGACATTACCTAGAACCCACAAACTGCTTTACTACGTTAAATTAATGTTCCTTAAACTTGGCTGGCACCGACTCCTAGATACGCTTAAGTAAATTAAAGCAACTAAATGACACACTTATTTTTTACTTTTTAGTGCGTTTTAAGTCCGTTTTATTTTTTGTTAAAAAATTTATATTTCATGTTATTAAATAAGAAACTCTGGGCATGAAAGAAGCAAGAAAGACTTGTAACTTAAATGTTATCTTTAAAAGTAATGCTTGGATCACAAGTAGTAACTGATTGCTTCAAAAACTAATTTAACGTACAAGTAGGTCCTGCCGCGACCTCCAGAACAAAATTTTAAACAAAACTAAACTGATAAATTATCCAAGTAAATTGATCACGATCGAATGAAAGCCAGATAATTTGTTACGAGACTACTTCCCATAAGTTATAAAGGCTGAAGTCTGAATACAATGTTGACGTAATTTATCGCCCCTTATCCAATTTATATTCCGCCGCCTCAAAGAGAAATCTTACAACTACATTTGAAAATCGCGAAATTTCATCAGCCTTTGTATATATGGATAAATTCCTATATGCCACAAACAAGCGGAATCTAAGCAGACTTGACGTAGGTTTTCCTATTTGATTTTTATATCACAAAATACTAGGTTTTTTAGTATTAAAGATATGAGTAGTGAAGAGATTTTTTAGGTTAAATAATTATTATCTCCTCTCCTGTAAGGAGGGAGGCCTTGCCCTATAGAGGCCCGTTAACAGGCTGCTAATGTAACTTATTAATGCCAATCGCCCAATTTTAAGTAAAGGAGATAAATATTATTAAAATATTTAAACACTTTTAAATCCATCCCTATAAAAAAGTATTTAAAAAATCCTTGTAATTAAAAGCATTCAAATTCATGCAGATAAGTTGTTCATAAAATGTAGATCAAAAATAGATTCTATATATTTAATTTAATTTACCTTTACTTGGGTTTTTGATTAAGTTGAATTTATGGTAGTATAAGAACGAAGATGCGCAATTATGCACAAATAAATCTGTAAATATGTATAAGGTTATTATATAGTAGAAAATCCATTTTTAAACCATATTTTTAAAAAGAAAATCCAAATCTAAATTACTTATAAAATACTTAAATAAATAAACCACTACTCCAGCCTTACCGTAAATCTCATTTCCGTCGCTTAGAAACTTGTTAGCAGTCACCGAGATCACTTGTCCATTTTCTATTCTCTACTTTAAAACATCTCAAATATAAATTTAGATTTTCTTTTACGTGAATTCACGTACATCTATAATATAGATATTTTAATCTTAGATTCTTTAAATGATATTGGATTATATTATTAAATACATTGATTGGCCTGGAAATAATAATGCATGTTTTGTTTTACTGGTCGTGTCAACATCTTCCTTGCAAAGAAATTTGAAATTATTAATTAGGAAGTCTCGTCAGTAACGAAAGTACCACTGGTAGGATTATTCAATAGCAGAAATTTAAATGAGCAATAAGTAATCTGGTTGTCGAAAATTTTCTATAACAACTAAGCCACCAGGCACAGTTTAAATAAATACTGTACCCCAGGTATCGGTGAAGGATCTGAGTCGATAAATAAATTATAACTCGTTTCAAAAGTAATTAATTCGATTAGCCTGTACAGCCTTAATCATATTGGATTTAAGGGTAGGTAAAGCTAAAACTATCAAGCATTTTTAATACGGTTTTCAAGCTTGTTCAGACTACTACTGGACTATCAGGTTGCTCTAACATGAATTATCAGATTTTGGAAATGAACAAAATGCTAGTGATAATGACCAAAGACAGCTTAATGGCTTTTTGAACTAGGGAACATGTTAGAGATTTAGAGATAAGTACGCGAAGAGGTAATGACGAAATTCGCAACACACACTGACACGCCCAAGTAACTCCAATCCACTTAAAAAGTCGGGTCATGCAACTAGGTCACACCGTCCCCTGCATATGACTTTAATTTTTCTCGAAGTTATGAGAAAATTATGCTCAAAAGTCCTACACATTATTAGCTCATACTACTCGTGCACATTAGGCTGAGGCATAAAAGATCTCGTGCTTATAATAAAGAGGATATTTTATTTTCCGAGTTTCTTCTGAACTGTAATTAGGTGGGGGGAGGGGACGGAATTCCTGCAAAGCCGAGAGATCGTGCTATAGCGGAAGAACGCGAGAGGCGTGGAGTCGACGGGGGAAATGAATTTTCTAAAATTTTACATGCTTAATATAAACAAGTTATATTAGTTAGTTAATACCTGACAAGATTTTAGATTTTTACCATAATTATAAATATGCTGTGTATGACTATAGGGTCAGGTCTCTACCTTGTAGAAGAGTGCATATGGAGCGTGTACCCACGACGCTTCTCTTTTTAAAGCTTCGCTTCGCTTTTAATTTTAGAGTTCTTTGCGTCGTAGTTAGCGGAATTTAAAAAAAACATGACTTCTAAGTGGAAACCTCAGATTTTGTTGCTTTTGTTGTTGGCCGAGTAAGTTAGAACAATAGTATAATAATTATTAAAATAATTATAAATATTCATACTTATATTATAATAATTATATTATATATCAAATTCTCGTGTCACAGTTTTCGTTGCCATACTCCTCCGAAACGGCTTGACCGATTTTGATGAAATTTTTTGTGCGTATTTAGCAGGTCTGAGAATCGGCTACTATCTAATTTTCATCTAATTTTTTTTTTAATTTTTAATGCAAAACAACGTTTGCCGGGTCAGCTAGTTATATATAAAAAGCATAAAAATATAATATCAAAAGGAGCTTATTACGTTAACTTAAACGCTTCCACGCTCTAATTGAACCTATATAATCCTACTGTTTACAATACCTAAAGTTCCCGAAGGACAAACGTTTTTGCTATCGCTTTTATGACAAGCAAACGAGCGTACGGGTCACCTGGTGTTAAGTGAGTACTGTTGCGTATTTTCTTTTACAGCACCAGAACGCCAATGTAATGCCGGTTTTATAGGCATTTGATGATTCGCCCTTAAATAACATAGATATATTATAGTGATGTCGAAATACCGCAGCAAGAATTTACCTAACAACGTATCTAATAATATTTAGTTCGTTCTTCTAAAAATTAACCTTCGACGGTCTCCGTGGCGCAGTGGTATGCGGCTTACAGGCTACTGTAAGAGTGGAGTTTATAAAACGGAGGTCCTGGGTTTCGATTCCCGGCTGGGCCAATTATGCTTTTTTTAAATTGGTCCTGGTCTGGAAACTAGTATTGTAAAAGTAAATTCTGGAGAATGTTTGTGCGGGCTGGCGGAGGAGGATCTTCACCATGTCTTGTGGGAGTGCAGCGAACATGAGGACTTTCGGCGCGTAATGTTAGATGGGATCGTTCGCAAAGAAGTGGGACCTGTGTACTACCAGGACCTCGTGAGCTCGGCGGCCAACTTCGGCAAGCTACGTGAGTTCGCGCACCATTGGCATAAGAGGCGAAGAGTTTCGGAGCGATGAACACTGTGCATAGGTGATGTGGAGCTGCTACGGACCGCGGCGTCGCGAGCGAGTCGCGTTGTGTGACGTGCATGCCCCAGAAGGGGGAGAGTGTACATTTGGTACAAGGACGAGATAACAAAGAACTTCTAGGGAGTCAAGAAGGCGGCCCGGTGATGAAACGCGAAGAGAAGTGCGAATTCCGGGTTGCCCTCCCGAGATTGGGCCCAAATGAGCGAGAGGTGAGATGGAGCGACGATAATCGGAGGGTGGCTGGCACCGACTGGATGCAGAAAGCCTGTAATAGACTGGGTTGGCGCTGCTTGAAGGAGGCCTATGTCCAACAGTGGATGCACGATGGCTGATGGTGATTATGATGATGACCGAGAGGTTGAAAGCGCCATGGGTGGTGGTGGTCTGGTAACTAGTTACCAGCTTACCGACAAAGACGTACCACAAATTTTTAATTTACCATCAAGTGTGATTGTAGTCAAGATCAAAGTTAAAAAAAATTAAAAAACTATCTAGAAATATAATATTACTAGCTGACCCGGCAAACGTTGTTTTGCATCAAAAATTTAAGAAAATATTTAGATGAAAATTAGAGAGTAGCCGATTCTCAGACCTGCTGAATACGCATACAAAATTTGGTAAAAATCTGTAAAGCCGTTTCAGAGGAGTACGGTAACTAACATTGTGACAGGGTTTTATATATTAGATTATTGAATAACTCAAAATACTGTAGGTCTCGCATCGTCTGAAAATAGCTCGCAGTTTCTTTCGATGACTACGTGTAAACGTGATTGACATTTATATTTTCTCTTTACTGAACAAATATTTTTTCCAATACGATATTAAAGCTGGTTTCATACTTGAAGGCAATTTTTTAAATGTATCTCTAATCTAACCATTTATCTCACTATTTAGAAACATGTTCAAATTCAAATTCAAATTCAAAATCATTTATTTCAAGTAGGCTTATTACAAGCACTTTTGAAACGTCAAATTGGACTATTTGTAGTGACTCTACCACCGGCTCGGAAGGCAGGCCCTGTTGAGAAGACGGCAAACTCAACAGTTGCTCTTTTTATAATATTATCAATTTTACAATATTAAGTGTGTTGTTACATAAAGTTATTTATTTTACTTCCTGTGTGAAGTTGAAAGCCTATCCAATTGGATTTGAACATCTTTGTCATTTAAAAATTCATCGATAGTATAATAACCCTGACTCAGTAAGTGAGTTTTTAGTACATTGTTTAAACTTATGCAATGGCAGATCTAAAACTGAATTGAGCATCTTGTTGTAGAAGAGTACACCCAATCCTACGAATGACTAACTTATGACTAACTTATGTCCATTTCTAGGAAGACGGTCGTTTAAATCCTTTTTCTGTTTATACATATTTATATTTTGTTTGACATAAACTAGGTTATTGAATATGTATTGACAGGCTACTGTAAGAATTCCTATTTCTTTAAATTTGACCTGCTGATTAAGTATACAAAATTTGGTAAAAATAGGTAAAGCCTTTCCCCAAGGAGATACTGGGAACTAACAATGTGACAGGCTTTTATATATTAGATTATTGATTACTCAAAATACTGAAGGTCTCCAACGTCTGAAAATTAGCTCTCAATTTCACTTTATCATTAGACTTATTTATTTTTTTTACGTGTAAACATTTAGTTATTGACATTTATATTTTCTCTTTACTGAACAAATATTTTTTCCAATACGATATTAAAGCTGGTTTCATACTTAAAGGCAATTTTTTAAATATTATCTCTAATCTAACCATTTATCTCACTATTTAGAAACATATACGAGTAAGTATAATTTTTTGTATCTCTTTAGCTAGTTACTGCCTGGCTTTACTATACTAATCTACAATGACCACCTCTGTGGCGCAGTGGTATGCGTGGTGGATTTATAAGACAGAGGTCCTGGGTTCGATTTCCGGCTGAGCAGATTGAGATTTTTCTTAATTTGTTTTGGTCTAGCTAGTGGAAGGCTTTCGCCGTGGCTAGTTACCACCCTACCGACAAAGACGTATCGCCAAGAGATTTAGCGTTCCGGTACGATTCGTGTAGAAACCGAAAAGGGTGTGGATTTTTGTCCCACTTCTAACAAGTTAGCCCGCTTCCATCTTAGACTGCATCATCACTTAACATCAGGTGTGATAGCAATCAAGGGCCAACTTGTAGTCGATAAAAAAAAATAAAAAATGTGTGTTTATACGAGAATTCTACTGTTGTAGTCGACGCATTGTAAAATAAGTCGTGTACCAGTTATATTGACAATAATAATTGGAGGCAGTAATACGAATAGGTACACACCTGAATACCCAAACTCAAATCTTTAAGTTCATCTCAAGTTGACTTATTTTGGCATACCTATGTCTTTAATACAAACTGTCAAAATAAGAGCAGGTTTTTTGAATATTGCGTTAAAATCTTAAAATATTGTAACTTCAATGCCTCCGTAGCCAAGTTGTATGCACAGTGAATTTATGAGACGAAGGTCCCGGGTTCGATACCCGGCTGTACCGATTAGGATTTTCTAAACTGGTCCAGGTCTGGCTAGTGGGTGATTTAGGCTGTGGCTAGTTACCACGCTACCGACAAAGACATACTGCTAAGCGATGTAACGTTCCGGTACAATGTCGTGTCCCGCATCAGGTAAGCTAGCTTCCACTTTAGATTGGCATCATCACTTACTATCAGTTGTGATTGCAGACAGGGGCTAAGTTGTAAAAATGAAAAAAATTTGCGCACTCAGAATCAGTTCAATCTAAGAAAAAGAAAAATGATTATATATAAATGTTAATTCCTTCTTTCCCGAATTACCCCATAAATGCAGCATATTTTGCGAATAAATACCAAAAAATAAACAATTATTAAAATAAATGTACTATCTTTCCTGATACCTATTTATTACTTCTTTTCAAAATTAGGTTACAGCCCTGAATAATGACAAATCTCGCGTTGCGTGTCTGGCGAATAATCTATGACCGTCAACAATAGTGACTGGTCCATTAATTTAGCAGAGTCGAGATTCATTGATTAGTAGCAACACAGCGTCATATCTGTTGATTCATGATCAATCAAAATGCGATTTGTTTATCCAGAGACGACATATTCGATAATTTCCTATATGGACTAAATAAAACAATTGTTTTTTACCTTATCACTAGGCATATATTATATCTGTTTAAATCAAATCAAAGCTATACACAGAGTTTTGTTTCACGTACATTAGTCTAACTTAATCTATGACACAATATAATTCGTCTATGACTTTAAAAATCATAGAAACATTTTTTTTAACCGACGAAAAAAAACGGAGGAGGTTCTCAATTCGACACGTATATATATTTTTTTTTATGTATGACCACGCATAACTTTTTACAGAGTTGTCCGATTTTGATAATTCTTTTTTTATTAGAAAGGGCATACATCCAAGATGGTCCCATTGTCATCATGTTAGGATCTAATGATTATATCCTGGCAAAATTGAAGGAACTCTTCAAATGTTATAGGCACACTTGCAGCGATTTCAGTTTTTGTGTAAGTATCGGTATCTTTTTGGCTACAAGTGCCGTATATACTATAACTATAGTAATATACTATAACAGTATAGTACAAGTAAGTTACATGGCGATAAATCACTAAAAAGTAAAAAATAAAATTTTTAACAAAAAATAGAACCGACTCAAAACGCATTAAAAAGTAAAAAATAACTGTGTCATTTAGTTGTTTTAATTTACTTCTTCTAAGGTTTCTACTTTAAGGACATTACCTAGAACCCACAAACTGCTTTACTACGTTAAATAAATGTTCCTTAAACTTGCTGGCACCGACTTCATAGATTTGCTTAAGTAAATAAAAGCAACACCGTCTCTTGTCGGAGTATGCCCGACTAGTTTCAAACCTACACGGGGTCCTTAGTCATGAGCTGGCTTGTTTGTGCAACGCGACATGAAGCAAAGCGAGACATGAGAACTTACATCTATGGGAGGTCATTTACAATCTGATAATAATGATTAGATTGTAACAACCAATATTTTCCTAAGTGTTTACGAGTATTTTAGTCAGCATATCGACCTCACTCAGTAGCCGCTTTAAAACTTGGGGTAGAAACGATTTGCTGGCGTATCTAAAGACCCTTTAATGTTCTAAGATCCCACTGCTTGATTCTGAAGGTATTTGTTTTTTTGATAAAACTAATAAAATTAATATGCAATGACTATGCAATGGATTCATCTGTTAGGTTGCCTAATTAAAAAATAGCCTGTATAGTGCCTGCGCTCTAACATGGTGCCTGTGACATATGTCATTAACTTTCCGTTTCACTCTTGAAAGTTGAAGCGATTTACAAATTATGACTTAGTATTTCAGCTGTTCCAAATTCTTAATATATTAAATCGTTAATAGCTGTAGTAACTCAAATTTAAAACCGTTAAACCCAGCCAGAATGTTCTAGTCTACAAATAAAATCAAATTGAAAGAAAAATTAAGCAAAGTGTTGTAACGTATAACGTAACGCCATAGACGTTTCTAGTGATGGGAAGTACTTCTACGATGAATAGTCGATATTTTTTTTAATAATAAACGTATATTGTAGTACAATTTTTATTTTTAAAAAGTCTATAATTTTATACAACAACAGAACATCAGGGAAAGTTTACTCAAAAGGTTGCAAAGAAGAAATATATTTTATTCGTCCTAACTTATATCAGAATTAGGAACATTTGAGTTGTCACTAAATTCATCATCTGAATCTATGACGAATATTATTAACAACTAGCGGTCTCCCGGTATTTCACCCGCGTAGTTCCTGGTCCCGTGGTAATATCTGGATATAAATTACCTTATGTCACCCCTTATGAGTCGAGCTATCATATACAAAAGGTTTTTTTATAATCCGACTGATGACTGATGTAGTTTCAGAGATTAGCCAGAACAAATAAACAGACAGACAGACAATAATTGAAAAAAAAATGTTATTTTGGTGTATGTACGGTATGCATATATGCACAAACAGACACTGCAATTTTATTTATATGTATAGATGAATTAATTATGTTGTTAATATGGACGTCACGATCCCAATCAGTCATAATATCCCTTTTTGTTTTATTCACGACCTTCGACCAGCCTTCAGGTTAATCTTTGTTGATGGCCTCTTGTAACAGTGCCAACATGTTATTTGCCGTTAATGGCGGTGAAGTAGGTATTAATTTTTGCGGCGTGACTGAAGTAGGTATTAATTTTTGCGGCGTGACTGAAAATTAAATGGGAATATGGAAAAAAGTATTTAAATTCAATCAATCAAATCATTCAATCAAATAATCAATTATTTCATAGGTAATGCTACGTTCGCAACGCTGATGTTATAAATGGCTGATTTTATAAAGCTTCAAAATAGGAATTGAAATTAAAAGCATACATGTTATTTGGGCCCAATAACATTATATCTAAGGACCAAGGTCAGACCTATTGTCATCTCTTCTAGAGCATAGGTAGGAGTTGGTGCCTTTTGACGTCGGACTAAGGCAATAAGCTCCAACTTTAACATTTTTATATCTACTCCGATTTCCAGTTCATCAACTCGCTGTTGCGATTGGATTGGTTTGTGGTTTATTAACCTGTACCAAATGGTAAAGCGGGGCAGATTGAGATTTTCTTAATTTGTCTTGGTCTGGCTGGAGGAAGGCTATCGCCGTGGGTAGTTACCACCCTACCGACAAAGACGTACCGCCAAGCGATTTAGTGTTCCGGTACGATATTGTTTCATTCTACACCTAACAAGTTAGCCCGCATCCATCTTAGACTGCATCACACATCAGGTGTGATAGCAGTCAATTGCCAACTTGTAGTTGTTAAAAAAATTATCGCAGAGACTATAGTCAATAAAAGTTTAATCCCTAGAAACTATTCATTACTATAACCGCGATAACAAAGTCTCCTCATAAATAACGATCAAATAATAATTTTCCTTTTAAGCTAATTTTTTTACAACATTAAAAAGAGCTAAATTTATGCTGCGAGTATCGTCAGCGATAAACATGAATTTCTAAGCGTCACATCCCTAGTCACTGACGTCAACGTCATACTGACAACTGTCACCCGCACTTTCTTACAGCAATTCGAGTATAAAAATTTTTATGCTGATACTAATTGCAATTGCATGTTTTTTAAAATCCATTTTATGTAATTTTGAAGAAAATTGTGTTAAGAATTGAACAAAAATAATGGTTGCTAGCACTCAATCAGCTGCAACGTTAGAGTTGCCAGGTTTAAACATACTATTATTGGTAATTATTTTCACCTGGCAACCATTTCTTTTCTCATTTCTTTACTTATTCTTTTAAATGACGTAAAAATTCTTAAAAAGACATATAATTGCCTTTAATATTCCTAAATTAATAATAAAATAATTTAACAGTAATTGTATGGTTTGATTTAATAGGCAATCTATCCACTAATCTCCCTCAAAATTCTTTTAAAATTAGTTTTATCAAATATAATTATTATTATTAAAACAAAAAAGATAAGAGAAAATATATACACACCCTACCTTTTTCCCCCATTTATAGCCGCTATTATGAAAATTTATATAGCCTATGTCACTAACACAATTTGAACGAATGCAACGAAACCTCATGATTGTGTCAAAATCCATCCAGCCGTTTAGTCTGTAGAGCGTTTCAAAGA
The DNA here is from genome assembly GCA_034621355.1 of Mycalesis mineus. NCBI lineage: Eukaryota > Metazoa > Arthropoda > Insecta > Lepidoptera > Nymphalidae > Mycalesis > Mycalesis mineus. The sequence continues at coordinate 9,598,317 of CM067882.1, forward strand.
AATGGACATACATACATACACTCCCACATACATACATACATACGGTCGAAAAACATTACCCTCCATCTGACTCAGTCGGATAAAAATGATTAGAAGACACAAAAATGCCTTTAATATCACTAAATTCATCATATAATAATTTAATAAAATGCATTTGATAGATAATCTATCACTAATCTCCCTCAAAATTCATTTTAAACTAGTTTTACCAAAAACACAGATACCTGCAGTTTCTAGCAGTGGGCTCTCGGGGTATAAACACATGTAACCTTCCGACTCGTTTATACACCCTTTCCACACCACATTTGAGCGTTTTACGAGAATTTAAGATGGACGTTTTACGTTCCGTTGTCCGCTTTATTACAACGCATAACTTCAAACAATCTCGAAATTGTCCAGTAAAAATACACCATAACAGAGATAGTAAATTATCTCAATGGACGGCCGACAATTCTGTCCTCTGGCATCCTCTGATTTATAACCTTAATCACTTCCTTTGGTTTATTGCTTAATTTTATTCCAATTCAGCGAAAATGAACGGTTGTGGCCGTTGTTTCAAATTTACAAAAGAATTTTTGTATAATATCATAAAAACTGACATATTCATGCATTTTACCGTGATTCTATACAAATTCGTTTAATTCAAGTACGTTGTTATAACAAAGTCCAAGGCTTTATCAATCTCTTACTAGCAGACTCACTCGACTTCGCCCGTGTTTCCGTCCGCCCCGAAAAATGTGTTTTGACCTTCCAAAGATACAAAAGACATGTACGTAAGTAACCCTTTTTCCTTTTCTAACAACACCGTTATTTCATCCGTTTTACATAAAACCTAAACAATTTATGTACTAAAACCTTCTCCACTTTATCTATTAGTGAAAATTACATGAAAGTATGTTCAGGTTCTTAAGTTTATCGCGAATAGATAAACAGATGCGACGAGAGACTTTGTTTCATAATGTTTTTTTTTATCGACTACAAGTTGGCCCTTGACTGCTATCACACCTGATGTTAAGTGATGATGCAGTCTAACATGAAAGCGGGCTAACTTGTTAGGAGTGCGACGAAAATCCACACCACTTTCGGTTTCTACACGACATCGTACCGGAACGCTAAATCGCTTGGCGATACGTCTTTGTCGGTAGGGTGGTAACTAGCCACGACGATAGCCTCCCACCAGCCAGCCAGACCAAGACAAATTTAGAAAAATCTCAATCTGCCCCGCCGGGAATCGAACCCAGGCCCTCCGTCATATAAATCCACCGCGCATACCACTGCGCCACGGAGGTCGTCAAAACACGTAAGGTTACAAAATATGTAAGGATAACAAAGAATAAAATCGATCATAGTTCGCGTATCACTTGAAAATAAACGTCCATATAAAAGTTGGGTGAAAGGTAAAATATTTAATAATCCATCGAACGGTTTCACTGAATGACAGATTTATTTTGCTCAGTCCAAGCCTTAATTGCTTTGCCCTAACCTACTTTATACAGACGATGAAAAATCAAATGAGGCTAAATGATCAGCATATTCTTTTGTTGGCAATGAATCGTTCGTTATGAATGATGAGAATTCAAATTGCGTTAAATTTTTCAATGAAAGGATTTTCACATTACATAGTTTTCTTTTCAAATTAGTGTGCTATTAAGAATTGTTTTTTTAAAGTACAATAGTCACGGTCTTCATAATTATGAATAAGAAAAACATAGCTTCACTGTACGGAAGTACTTTCTAGAAAATTGTTTGTCATGAAACCTTGCTTTAATAAGAAATAAGAAAGTAATAACATCTATAGATATAAATAAAACTGAAGTATCTGTTTGTAATATTGAAATAACCGTTTTTACTACATGCATATGAATGCGGTACATACACAAAAATAATATTTTTTAAATTTTTGTCTGTCTGTCTGTTTGTTCCAGCTAATCTCTAAAACTACCAGTCGGATTGTAAAAAAACCTTTTGTATATGGTAGCCAGACTCATTAGGAGTGACATAGGGTAATTTGTACCCATGGCAACAGGAACTACGCAGGTAAAACCGCGGGCAATTGTTAGTAAAATATAACTTTCCTTTTATTTCAAAAATATAGCGCAGGTAACTTTAAATAATGTAAAGATTTGCACGATTTCAACATTCAGTATTACTGTGTTCCTGATGCTTTAACTATACTAAAGCCAAACTCAATTGAGAATGCTTGTCAACAAACAAATTTAAAATGAAGGTAGAAAATGCAACACATTTTATGCCTAATAAATTTAAAATTATGTTTTGTCAATTAAAAAAATCTTATTTACAAGATATTGAATCTATTAATTAGTTTTAAGCTTACTGGTGTAATTTATTGTCATGAATTCGTCATTAACTAGTTTATTTAAAAAATTAGTTGTAAAATGACTAGTGAATTCTACCTTCATTTTTAATTTGTTTGTTGACAAGCATTCTCAATCGAATTTGGCTTTAGTATAGTTGATCTGTAACTTTGACTCCATAGAAGAACTGTGAATAGGCATCTTCATAGTGGTCAAACGCTGGCACAAGTATTTAAGCATTCCAATTTACGATCGAATACTCACCTACATAAATAAACTAGTTTTGGCGTGTAAAAAGTGCATTATTTCTCTAGCCAGGTAAAAGGATTACAAAGTGATGTTACAAGATTTCCTTTCGCTATCAACGCAGCGGTATTCCTTGATACAAAGCCCAGCCCGAGGCAGGACAAAGTGAGGTCGTGCCTTTTATTCGAATTCGCGCCACTTGTAACTGAAATAAAACTTCCGGGAAAATGCTTAAGCGTTTATCTGTAAGGATGCGAGTTCGTAGTCGATTGCAGACTGCAACTGTAGACGATACGTCGCATCGACACTACTGACTTCTATGTATTTTTACAATAAGGAACTGTCGCTTGCTACGAATCTTATTTCACAGGTAACTATCGGGAAACGCATAAACGTTTGTCTGCAAAGATGCAAGTTTGTAGCGGACCGCAAAAGACACGTACCAGCGACACTACTGACTTCTATGTCGTTTGTGCGTTGTCTGTTGATGCGAGTTCGTTGCTGACCGCAGAAGACGACTGCAGACGACACGTACCAGCGGCACTACCGACTTCTATGTATTTATATAAGAACGACCTGACGCTTCCTACGAGTTTTATTTTACAGAAAACTTCTGGGGTACGCATAAGCGTTCATCTCTAAAGATGCGAATTCGTTGCCGACAATTGCAGACGACACGTCGCAGCGACACCTGTATTATCTGTGTAATTATTATATAAGAGCAACCTTTCGCTTGCTACGAATCTTACTTCACACGAAACTTCCGAGAAAACGTTTGAGCGTTTGACTGTAACGAACGCCATAACATTTTAAGAGTCAGCGCACGTTTCAAAACATCCTTTGAAGACATTTAGGCCGAGACATGGACGTCGCATGGCAAATACTACGAGACAAATAGCGCTCTTACAAGATTTATAAAGGAAAATAATAAATACAAAAGAACACATGTGTTGTCGAGTTTTCTGGAGATTTGTGGGATTCGGAAATCTATTTTTCTGTAACCTGGTATTTTGTTGCTCGGCTATTTCAGTATGTTGGATTACGCCTACGATAAGATGTGTTACCGGAAATAATACGGCACGTTTATATCTAGATTTATAGAAATAAATAAAACTAAAGTGTCAGAGTGTCTACTTTAAAGTTTACAGTTTATCACAACGCATGAAACCTGGCTTAGAGTGCCTAGGCATGAAAGTAGGTACGATTAAAATGATTTTCCAAATTTTTGTCTGTCTCTCTGTCTGTTCGTTCTGGCTAATCCCTTAACTGGCTGGATAAATTTTGACGAATTTTTCACTCGCTAAAAGCTAATGTTACATGCAATTACATAGGCTTTGTATCTCGATATTCCTACAGAAAGAGGACCTCTTAAACAGAATATACATACATAAATACCGGTGGTAGAGTCATTACCTACTGACTGACTTGACGGAACTGTAATAAATTATTTTGAATTTCAATATGAATACATACCTTTGTAATTTACTACTATAATTTTACGCCCACGAAATCGAATTGGAGAAGCATGGACAAGTAATAATAATAAATAATAAAAACAAATAGTTATTATACAAACTTTAAATATTCGCCTAATTCCTCAATAACAGTTTTTACAAGAGAAATCCCGATATTTTACCGAAGCTTGAAAAACAATTTGAAAGTGAAAAACACAGTAAAACCCTTAGATTTTTTAATTCTCGAATCTGTACGGAAAAACGAAACACTACGTGGCGTGTGCAGCCAATGCGAATAAAGGTAATAACGCTGTTTGTCTACTGTCTATTTTAAGTCGTTTATTCGCAAATTGTTATTTTATCGCCCACCTAATAGCTGTTTCCGTTGCTACATTTTATTCCTTTTATGCGTCCCATTTGGGTAATTCCGCTTAAAACTTTGTTACCTTTTTAGTATTATGCAGAGTATAAAAATACAATAGAACTAACTCATAATTTCTTGCTGCTTGCTTTTTTTGTTATTGACTACAAGTTGGCCCTTGACTGCTATCCCACCTGATGTTAAGTGATGATGCAGCCTAAGATGGAAGCAGGCTAACTTGTTAGGAGTGGGACGAAAATCCACACCCCTTTCGGTTTCTACACGACATCGTACCGGAACGCTAAATCGCTTGGCGATACGTCTTTGTCGGTAGGGTGGTAACTAGCCACGACGAAAGCCTCCCACCAGCCAGACCAAGACAAATCAAGAAAAATCTCAATCTGCCCCATCGGGAATCGAACCCAGGACCTCCGTCTTATAAATCCACCGCGCATACCACTGCGCCACAGAGGTCGTCAAAACTAAACTTGCTACGACTTAATTCAACTTTTACTAAACTTTTAAGTTAGTAAGTAGAAGTAGATAGGTATCTAATGACTGCCTCGTTGGTTCAATGGTTCGCCTGTACGTCTTCAATCACAAGGTCCTGGGCTCGAATCCTGAGTCCGATCTGATTCTGAGTTATCATTCTTCAATGAAACTTTTAACACATTCTAAGCCCGGAGTCGGGTAGTTAATGGTGTTACACCCCCGTGCCTTTGAGAGCTAGTTTACCGTCCGTGACAGACCTCCGTTCCGACCACAATCATCAACATCTGATAGTAATAGCTAATAAATTAAACAATATCATCCATAGCCCTCGTTGGAGCAGCGTGGTGGGTCTACGCACTATATCCCCTCTCCGATAAAGAAGGTCTGGCCCTTTAGTGGGCCGGTATTAACCTGATAATGATGACGTATCTAATCGTATGCAATATTTTGTAGCTTTATCGTATTCAACATACAAAGGGCATACTTCCAAGGTGGTCCCATTGTCATCATGTTAGGATCTGATGATGATATCCTGGGGAAATTGAAAGAACTCTTCAAATTTTGGAGGCACGCTTACAGCCATTTCGGTCTTTGTCTCGGTATCGATAGCTTTTTGGCTACAAGTGCCGTATAATATACTATGACAGTATAGTACGAGTACGTTACATGACGATAAATCACTAAAAAGTAAGAAACAAAATTTTTAACAAAAAATAGAACCTACACAAAACGCTCTAAAAAGTAAAAAACAACCGTGTCATTTAGTTGCTTTAATTTACTTAAGCATATCTATGACGTCGGTGCCAGCCATGTTTAAGAAACATTTATTTTACGTAGTAAAGCAGTTTGTCGGTTCTAGGTAACGTCCTTAAAGTAGTAACCTCGGCTGGCACCGACTCCTAGATATGCCTAAGTAAATTAAAGCAACTAAATGACACAGTTATTTTTTACTTTTTAGTGCGCTTTGAGTCGGTTCTATTTTTTGTTAAAAAATTTTATTTCTTACTTCTTAGTGGTTTATCGCCACGTAACGTACTCGTGCTATACTGTCATAGTATATTATACGGCACTAGTAGCCAAAAAGCTACTGATACCGAGACAAAAACCGAAATCGCTGTAAGCGTGCCTCCAAAATTTGAAGAGTTCCTTCAATTTCCCAGGATATCGTCATCAGATCCTAACATGCGGACAATGGGACCACCTTGGAGGTATGCCCTTTCTAATAAAAAAAGAATTATCAAAATCGGACAACACTGTAAAAAGTTATGCGTGGTCATACATATAAAAAAAAAAAACAAAAAAAAATATATATACGTGTCGAATTGAGAACCTCCTCCGTTTTTTTTCGTCGGTAAAAAAATAGAACCAACTCAAAACGCACTAAAAAGTAAAAAATAACTGTGTCATTTAGTTGCTTTAAATTACTTAAGCATATCTATGACGTCGGTGCCAGCCAAGTTTAAGGAACATTTATTTTACGTAGTAAAGCAGTTTGTGGGTTCTAGGTAACATCCTTGAAAATAGAAACCTTGGCTGGCACCGACTCCTAGACATGCCTAAGTATATTAAAGCAACTAAATGACACAGTCATTTTTTACTTTTTAGTGCGTTTTGAGTCGGTTTTATTTTTTGTTAAAAATTTTTGTTTCTTACTTTTTATTGATTTATCGCCACGTAACGTACTCGTGCTATACTGTCATAGTATATTATATGGCACTTGTAGCCAAAAAGCTACCGATACCGAGACAAAAACCGAAATCGCTGTAAGCGTGCCTCCAAAATTTGAAGAGTTCCTTCAATTTCCCCAGGATATCGTCATCAGATCCTAACATGCGGACAATGGGACCACCTTGTATGTATGCCCTTTCTAATAAAAAAAGAATTATCAAAATCGGACAACACTGTAAAAAGTTATGCGTGGTCATACATATAAAAAAAATATATATACGTGTCGAATTGAGAACCTCCTCCGTTTTTTTTCGTCGGTTAAAAAATAGAACCAACTCAAAACGCACTAAAAAGTAAAAAATAACTGTGTCATTTAGTTGCTTTAAATTACTTAAGCATATCTATGACGTCGGTGCCAGCCAAGTTTAAGGAACATTTATTTTACGTAGTAAAGCAGTTTGTGGGTTCTAGGTAACATCCTTGAAAATAGAAACCTTGGCTGGCACCGACTCCTAGACATGCCTAAGTATATTAAAGCAACTAAATGACACAGTCATTTTTTACTTTTTAGTGCGTTTTGAGTCGGTTTTATTTTTTGTTAAAAATTTTTGTTTCTTACTTTTTATTGATTTATCGCCACGTAACGTACTCGTACTATACTGTCATAGTATATTATACGGCACTTGTAGCCAAAAAGCTACCGATACCGAGACAAAGACCGAAATCGCTGTAAGCGTGCCTCCAAAATTTGTGGAGTTCTTTCAATTTCTCCAGGATATCATCATCAGGTCCTAACATGATGACAATGGGATTATCTTGGAAGTATGCCCTTTGTAATGAAAAAAAAATTATCAAAATCGGACAACTCTGTAAAAAGCTATGCGTGGTCATACATAAAAAAAATACGTGTCGAATTGAGAACCTCCTCCGTTTTTTTCGTCGGTTAATAATAAATGATCATAACATACTTTATGTGAAAATGGAAGCTATTAAAAAAACTAACTCAACGTAGACGTAATAAATGCTTAAAGACGTTTTAGTGGTACAATTTTATTACCTATATGCATGGATTAATTAAAAGATTACAATACGTCGAATAAAATAATGTAGCAAGTAGAAACAAAATCCCTCGTAACTCCGAACAGGTACGAGAGGATATTTTTTCAACCGTCTAATATGAATAAAGGTAATAACAGTGTTTACCTGAAGGATCTCGATTACTTAAGACGAAAATATTCGGATAAGCTGGGGCTTTTATCGCACAAATACTATTTCTTATTTTCATTTTTCCACCGGGGTAACATTGGGGTAACTTAATTTAAGGTTGCGTTTTTTCAGACGACCTCCTTGGCACATTGGTAGCAAAAATCCTGGGATTGATTCCTTGTCAATTACAATCTGATTTGACGAACTTCCTGTTGCTGTTTATTAATGAGGTCGTAGGTTCGATTTCCAGCACGGAATATTTTACAAATTGGCTTTTCTGGTTTGGTCGTAAGACGTGACTAGTTACGAGTGCTACTCTACTAGCAAAGACGTACAGTTAAGCGATTAGGAATTTTGGAAGTATAAAAGAAAACGACCTCATTTAAGTTTCCACCATCTTGGACTGCATTGTCACTTAACATCAGAGTGCCTAGTGTGAGATTACTTCAAAACAATCGAAAACTTCATTCGCGTTAAGGGCAAATTTTATATGGAACTGAAGCAGCGCCCCTGGCGGGAGTGACAGAAAACTCAAATGGGCGAGTGTCAGAACGCTTTTTTTGCTATATAATTTGACATTATTAGTGACTACATTTTTACGCAGTCGCTCGGTGAAAAACTCACACTTGCCCCACAGATGGGATGAGGGTAAGGGCCAACTTGTTGTTCATTAAATAATCTTAATTAAGACAAAAATATTTGTATGCGCCAACACTTTTATTACGCAAATACTATTTCTTATTTTAATTTTTTCCACCTCGGTAAAATTAGGGTACCTTAATTTAAGATTGCATGCAAGATGATTGTAAATTGTAATAAAAAGGTAAAGCGACAGTGTTATAATATTTTATGGAAATGAACTGCCTCGTCGGTTTAGTGGTTAGCCTATCATAAAGTCCCGGATTCGAATACTGAGTCAGGTTGTAGAACAATTCTGAGTTTTTCTCTAAAGGTAATTTTCAGAAAAGGTCTAAGCTCTAGGAAGTTAGAGAATTTACAGCCCCATGCCTCAGCGAGAACGCTAAGCCCGTCGGCCGATCGTTGATAAATTAAACATTATCACCAAACCGCATTGGAGCAGCGTGGTGATCTAAACTCCATATCTCTCCTAAAATGAGGGAGACCCGACTCTCTGGTGGGCAGTTAACAGGCTGATGAAAATGTTTATTAATTAAAATAAACTCAAAATAACAGACACTCTACAGATGCTATGTTCAGTTAAGGCACAGTCTCTAGGTTTTGCGGTAGTTCCGCTCTCCGTAATTACAGTTCACAAGAAACTTTCATGTGAAGTATTCACACTTGCTTATTACCATATGACAAACAAAGACATGCTAGTGTGACTTGGTTTAAGTGTTTCAACTTTAGCGCCGATCAATATGGTTACATGTTAGCATAAGCGAAAGCTTAAAATGGATTTAAAACTTAAGAACAAGGTTTTAATTGACAGCATAATAAACTAGGATTACATGTTATGCTTAGATGCAGTAGTGTATCGGAACAATGAGCAGCCTACATTGGTTTCTCAGCGACACTCCACGAGGCTATCGGCGACCTGGGCGGCCTGCTAACTTAACAAACCCTGTAGGTTATATACCGGAGAAAATGGTCATGGTCAAGTGCGGAAAAAGCCCGGGACGAACAAGAAGAAACTAGGCTTTTGTATTGAATAAAAGGAATCAGTACCTACTTTGAGGTAGTTTTCCGTTTTTACGCAGAAAATTGCAAAATAAATCAATATTCATAATGAACGAATACTGATTTATTTTGCAATTTTCTGCGTAAAAACGGAGAAATACTAGCTCATCCAGATTTTTAAGAAGCACTATACGTTTCACTTCGAAATTTTCTTCGCGTTTATTTAAATTAAAACGTCTATAATTGCGATGCATCTTTGAGATTTATACTTATACCAACTATACGTACACCTACTAAACTTTACTTAGTACTTAATAACTTACTTAATTTCTATTACAATCGTGACCAAGGATGGGTGTTCCCTTCAGCGTGGACTTCACTTCTACATACAAAACCACAGATGATAGACCTGAAGCACGACAGTTAGTTCAGTTTGCTTTAAAGACGGGACTAGTGATGACGTCGGGTAGTGAAACGGTTCCGCTCCCCCCACCTCAACCCCTTTCTCGCAGTTTACGTCACAAGCGTACTTATGACTAAGGGTTTGAAACTATACTAAAGCCAAACTCGATTGAGAATGCTTGTCAACAAACAAATTTAAAATGAAGGTAGAAAATGCAACACATTTTATGCCTAATAAATTTAAAATTATGCTTTGTTTTTTTATAAAATCTTTTTTAAAAGATATTGAATATATTAATTAGTTTTAAGCTTACTAATCTTTATAATTTATTAAAATTTATAGTCATTAATTCTTCATTAACTGGTTAATTAAAAAAATAGGTGTAAAATGACTAGTGGTTTCTACCTTCATTTTTAATTTGTTTGTTGACGAGCATTCTCAATCGAGTTTGGCTTTAGTATATAGTCGAGCATACTCTGACAATGACGTGAGTTTCAGTTTATTTCAGTAATATGGAAAGTGCTCGCGATAGTTTAAATTATAATAAGTACATAGGTAATTGGTGTTAAGTATCAAGAGCTTATATTATTTTCTCCCTTTCGTATCGTGAGTTTTACTTTTCAATAGCGGCCCATTTATTGAATAATGATCTAGTTATTGATTTTTCATTATGTAGATATAATCACACAAGCCCACGCTTTCATTACATAAGTATGCATGTGTAGGCACCTACTTGTTTTGAATCGTAATAACGCATTCCAGATTGCAGTAATTAATGTTTCAGCAAGGGCATATTCACAGCATGCACGTGTATAAAAATTTCCATGTTTTCATTTATTATATATTAAACATTGTTTAATGTACTTATACAAGGGTGTCCCATAAACAATGGATGAAACGATAATGTCGGACACATCACCTAAGTAATTATAAACTAAACTAATTTGACTAGTTTTCAAAACAAACCGTAGGGTAACTTTTACGGATTCTTCAATTTTCTTTGTGCGAAATTATATTTTTCGATGCTGGAGCTGTTTTAATTAAAAATTATATTAAATATTATACGGATAACTATTGATTATGAAAAAAAATGGAGTAAATATTTTTTTTTAATTCGGGGAAACTAAAGACATTAATAAGTTCTCAATAATTAATCGACAAAATCACCACCATGGATGGCCACTTTTGAGATTGTTTTAGAAAATTTTTTGGTGGTTCTTGAGTTTGAAATTATCCACCTGCTTTGACACTCTCTTTGGAACAGAGGAAAGCTTAATTTTTATCTTTATTTTAAACTTTAATTAATAAAAAGTTTTAAAGTTTAATTAAGATTAGAAAAAGTAAAAGTAGACAAGCAAACAATTATGACATTAAGAGATGTCGGTAAGTGACCCTTAGCAGAGGGAGAAGATTAAAGAACAACGAATAGGTACAAGAAATATAAGAGGAAGCTTATGTGGCTTTTGATAATACTTCAAATACTAGTAGTTAAATTTTTCAAGTCATTTTTATGATTGTTACTACTCTCAGCTGGCAATAAGCTATTTTTGAAGGATATTTTCATGATCGCAGTATGTATAACACCTAAGGTTAGCATGAGTGGAGGGAGAGAAGCGAGGTATGCGATTAGTATGAGACAAAGAAGGGTGATTGCAAAAGTGATCACAGCGAGCGTTAACTACTTTATCCGTGGCGCAAATAAAATTGAAAACTATAGAGACGAGTTCGTGCTCGAAACTTTTAATCTTTAATCTTACTAGCAAGTGCCTGTATTTACTGCGATCCCCTTTTATGTCTTTTCCGGACATAATTACGTATACTGTGTTTTAAGTTTAGATCAAAATAATAGAGTCTATTGAGAGAGAAAGATTATGACAAGAAACTTCGTTAATTTTAATATTTAAAAGGACATCATTCACGGCCCGTACTACAAAAAATATCAAAATTTCAAAGTGCCGGCTAAAGAAAAAAAGTAGTTATTTCGATTGAGTGTATTATTTTTAACAATTTTCACTAAGGCAGCAATGCTGTGAAACCTTTACTTTCGGTGATATTGAAGGTTATAAGTATAGTTTTTCAGAGAATTTTATTTTTAAACAGATAGGCGTTGTTATTACAAAAATTTTTTACTGTGACAGCAATGCTGTGAAACCGTTAGTTTTGCTGATATTAAACGTTAAATGGGAATTTTGTTTTTAAATAGATAATTAAAAGTGCAGAATTTTTCCGAGAGTTTTGTTTTTAATCAGATAGGCGTTGTATTAGATAATGTATAAACATTTTTTACTGTGATAGCAATGCTGTGAAACCTTTACTTTATATGATATTAAAGTTTAAAGGTAAAAGTATAGGAAAATAAGATAAAGATTTGGTACGTTTTGAATGATCTTCTTTTTAGTACATCATGTGTTCACTACAAAAAAAATACAATTCAGCTGGTCAGCAGCAGCTCAGGCGTACCGCCAAGCGAATTAACGTTCCTATACGATGTGTAGAAGTTGAAAGGGATCGATTTCATCCTACTCCTAACAAATTAGGTAGCTCCCATCTTATTTCATCATCACTTACCATCAGGTGTGACTGCAGTCAGGGGCTAACTTGTAATGAATAAAAAAAACTTAACCAAAGCTTACCTCAGCCTTTAAGTACTGTCTGCTGTACGCTGTCGAAAATCAATGACGTCACTCGCTCGATACCTACTTACTGATTTTCTTCTAATTTCATGTAAAATAGGGTTCAGGAACTACTACTACTTACATGCCATAAATAATCTGCTATCTTTGACGATATTAATTCAATTTCGACGGCCGAGTGACGCAGTGGGTAGTGACCCTGCTTCTGCGTCCTAGGCTGTGGGCTCGATTCCCACATGTAGAAAATATTTGAGTAATGAGCATTGATGTTTTCCAGTGTCTGTGTGTTTATCTATAATATTTAATATTGTACTATTTAATTTCAATTGATACATACTTACTGAATTTAGGGTTTTGTGTAGGTATAAGTAAATTTTGTTTAAGTATAAGTATAATCTTCTTGTAACACTAACTAAAAATGGCTATGTCGTTAGTTTATACGCGGTAGAAGTGGGTGCGAGAGGTATACCAGCGAAGTCTCTCTATTACCTGCTAAAAGACCTTGGCCGTACTAGAAGTGCAGTAAGCTCCATATTGGAACGAGTGTCCAAAGCTGCTCTAGTAGGGTCCTTCCGAATTTGGCTGGGCAGGGAGAATAACTTGAACAGAGGAGGTGAGTGTTGAAGCGCGTCACTAAGGGTACCTTTAAACCTACACCCGTGTCACAAGCCTCGGGCCCTGTTCGGAGTTTTTCTCTCAGCCATGTGATGGACCCGGCACCCGCACGGTGAATCCATGGAATGCTAAGATATTCGTCTCTTGATGTTTTTTAGAAATTATTTATTAAAACCTAAACAACCTCCCTTTTGCAAAATATTGTTTTAAAGGCATTTCGCTACCTAATATATTAAGGTAATATCCATTTTCCCCGCAACGATTTTATCCGCCAAACATAAAAAGTTTTAAATAACTTTATAAAATGTTCAAGCGGAAAACTTGTGGTATATAAAGAGAAAAATCTGAAGGTAAGCTTTTAATTGTAAAGCAACGACCCCTGTAATAATAAAACGATACGACGCCCGACCTCGAGAGGATAATATAAGGAAATAAAGCCTGAACTTCGAGACAAGGGGCTCTCAAGTCGGTACGCGGTATTGAATAACATCTCGACTTGGCTTAAAAGCTGTGAATTCGAACATTGCAAAGAAATTTTTAAGATTGCTGCAAGTAGCGTGGACTAGTACATTTTAAGTAGGTAAATGATTTTTATTTAAAAATCGGTTCGGTTTATAAAGGTGAGTAATGACCGGTGATACAAGAAGTAATGTACCCATGAGTTGAAGCAGTGAGCGTTATTTAAAAGTCGGTTCGGTTTATGAAGATGAGTAATGCCCGGTGATACAAGAAGTAATGTACCCATGAGTTGAAGCAGTGAGCGTTATTTAAAAGTCGGTTCGGTTTATGTATAAAGGTGAGTAATGACCGGTGATACAAGAAGTAATGTACCCATGAGTTGAATCAGTGAGTGTTATTTAAAAGTCGGTTCGGTTTATAAAAGTGAGTAATGACCGGTGATACAAGAAGTAATGTACCCATGAGTTGAAGCTGTGAGCGTTATTTAAAAGTCGGTTCGGTTTATGAAGGTGAGTAATGACCGGTGATACAAGAAGTAATGTACCCATGAGTTGAAGCAGTGAGCGTTATTTAAAAGTCGGTTCGGTTTATGAAGGTGAGTAATGACCGGTGATACAAGAAGTAATGTACCCATGAGTTGAAGCTGTGAGCGTTATTTAAAAGTCGGTTCGGTTTATGAAGGTGAGTAATGACCGGTGATACAAGAAGTAATGTACCCATGAGTTGAAGCAGTGAGCGTTATTTAAAAGTCGGTTCGGTTTATAAAGGTGAGTAATGACCGGTGATACAAGAAGTAATGTAAAAGCCTTATTTTACCATTTTTAGCCTGTATTGACAGCACAAATATTTGCTGTGTAATATGTTACGTTACGCCTTGTAACAGTGATATTTATACAGTATCTATATTGATAGGTCTTACGGTGGTGATTGCTGTAAGCGTGTGTGTGGACATTTTCTATAAAAAAGAGACCTGGTCACATCCGTGTTCGATTTACTATGAAGATACATTACGTATACTCTACCTATACTCATACTATCTACTATTACTACCTTTAATTTTTTAACTAGTGCCAAGATTTTACACATTGCAATAAGTCAATTTAGTTATAAATATGACACAAGTAGTATGACATATCGTCAACAGCCTATTTGAAAAATCTACTACAGGGGCTGCTTCTTAAAGAGTAAATGATTTGGTGCTTAGATCTTTCACTGTATAACAGACTGCATTGCCTTAGTTTGATCCTTCAGACACCAACACAGCTTAACGTTATATCTGACGCGGGCACACACACCTTTCCAACTTTACCATCTATCGGGTCATCAGTACCGAAAATCGGTGTAACAAAATATAAATAGGTTTAATAAATAAATAAATGAATATTATAGGAAAATTACACACATCGCTAAACTAAGCTTAGGTGTGTGTGTATATATATATATATATATATATATATATATATATATATATATATATATATATATATATATATATATATATATTATACATGAATACTTATCCTAACTAATATTATAAATGCGAAAGTAACTCTGTCTGTCTATTTGTCTTGCTTTCACTCTACAACTACTGAACCGATTTAAATGAAATTTGGTGCACAGTAAGTCTAGAGCCTGAAAAAGGACATAGGCTACTTTTAATTGAGAAAAAAGGGTTGTAAGGGGTTAACTGGGGGATGAATATGTTTATAAAAGTATATTTTGAAAGATTAAGATATATTTCTTATATTCTATATGTCACCGGAAAATATTAAAAACCGCAAATTAATAAATTTCCTAGAAAATTTATAAACTTTCGTAAGATTCTAAACGAGAGATAAATTGTATTATTTTATGCACATGCTCCATGCTCATCACACAAACATTTTCCAGATGTGGGAATCGAACCCACAGCCTAGGACGCAGAAGCAGGGCCACTACCCACTACGCCACTCGGCCGTCCTAATGAAGCATTAAAGTGGAACCTGGTCATAAATATTTTTATACGAATTTACAAGTAATGCCTTTACCTATAGTAGGTTTAATTTTCACGAAAATATAATATTTGAACAACGTAACAAAGGATCTCAGCTGTAACAAGTTACATACGAAAACTAAGGAACGTATGCCTACGCATAAAGTTCTGCCAATATCTTAACGAGCGACTTACGTATGCAAATAGAGAAGTTACACAGAACATATTCACAAGTCACTGTATGATTTTAAAGTTTCTCATACAATGTTCAGTTATTCAAGTAACCATTTCCGAACTTAAATGTTTAACATCACAGTGTCATTAATATTATTGATACCTATTGGGTAGGTACCTACCTAGTCCTGCTGTACTTAAGACAATATCCAATAATCTATACACCCATACAAATCTGCTAGCCTACCTAATAAATTAATCGTTCAAGCTAGGTTTCATTTTTAGACCTATACAAAAATATTTTTGTCCTTACTTTATAAGTTATGCCTATACATAGAGTAGGTTTAATTTTCACGATATTGGAATATTTGAACAACGTAACAAAGGATCTCAGCTCTAACAAGTTACATACGATAACTAAGGAACGTATGCCTACGCATAAAGTTCTGCCAATATCTTAACGAGCGACTTACGTATGCAAATAGAGAAGTTACACAGAACATATTCACAAGTCACTGTACGATTTTAAAGTTTCTCATACAATGTTCAGTTATTCAAGTAACCATTTCCGAACTTACCTAAATGTTTAACATCACAGTGTCATTAATATTATTGATACCTATTGGGTAGGTACCTACCTAGTCCTGCTGTACTTAAGACATAATCCAATAATCTATACACCCATACAAATCTGCTAGCCTACCTAATTAATTAATCGTTCTAGCTAGGTTTCATTTTTAGACCTATAAAAAAAAAATTAGACCTATGCAAAAATATTTTTGTCCTTACTTTATAAGTTATGCCTATACATATAGTAGGTTTAATTTTCACGATATTAGAATATTTGAACAACGTAACAAAGGATCTCAGCTCTAACAAGTTACATACGATAACTAAGGAACGTATGCCTACGCACAAAGTTCTGCCAATATCTTAACGAGCGACTTACGTATGCAAATAGAGAAGTTACACAACATATTCACAGTCACTGTACGATTTTAAAGTTTCTCATACAATGTTCAGTTATTCAAGTAACCATTTCCGAACTTAAATGTTTAACATCACAGCTGCTGCTAGCCTACCTAATTAATTAATCGTTCAAGCTAGGTTTCATTTTTAGACCTATACAAAAAATTAGACCACTCTTGCAAAAATATTTTTGTCCTTAATTTATAAGTTATGCCTATACCTATAGTAGGTTTAATTTTCACGATATTAGAATATTTGAACAACGTAACAAAGGATCTCAGCTCTAACAAGTTACATACGATAACTAAGGAACGTATGCTTACGCATAAAGTTCTGCCAATATCTTAACAAGCGACTTACGTATGCAAATAAAGAAGTTACACAGAACATATTCACAAGTTTCTGTACGATTTTAAAGTTTCACATACAACGATCAGTTATTCAAGTATTTGCGAACTTAAATGTTTAACAACAGTCATTCATTGTCATTGATTTTATTGATACCTATTAGCTAGGTACCTACTTACCATTATTTATCCAATAATCTATACACCTATGCAAATAAATAAAATTTTTGTTTGCACATCTTTTCACAAATTTTACCTTTAACCCATCTTTACCCAACGTTGCGCAAACGCAACATTTTATACTGGATTTTTTTTTGTTTTAACAACAAGGAAATACATCCACGAAATGTAAGTCAGTTTCAAGAACAAGAACTAATTTTTAAACAAATATACATTTAATTTTTATTTTTCAAAAACTGCTAATCCAGTCACCTAGAGATCGATATAATCATCTAATCATAAAAAATATTAATTAAATGAAAACTAAACTTTTTACACTGTATAAAGCTTAAGTGATATATTATTTATAATATAAATCACTTAGTTGGACCAAACTACTTACACACATTGTTTATTTTAGAGTTCCAGGAAGCGTTGCGTATACGCAACGTTGGGACAAACCATAGTAAGTGGTTCTTGTTACACACTTTGCAAATGATGTTAGAAATTTATTATAAACAATCAGTTCTCGTTATTCAAAGAGTAGAAGCTCTTTTTTTAGTTTAGTTAGTCGATCATAGAACGTCAAGCTAACAGTGTCTTATACTCATAGTATTTACTAAAAAAACGATAAGTAAGTGTACTAAAATTAGTAAATAAAAAGTGAAAAGTCAAAACATTATGTCTTGGAAACAAGTACTATCTTCTCAAGAAATTAGAAACAAGTACTATCTTTGAGTATATTAGAAGAGAAAGAGGATTTAGAAGATGCCAATCAAATCGATGCCGTGTATATGGTATGTCCCCGATGGTTGACAATGTTACAGACGAGGAAGGCCTAGATGATGACGCGCTAGGTGATTACGACAATATTGTTTCTACTGATATCGCTGGAACGTATGAAATTCACACCGATATACCCGCAGAACCTGAAAATACGCAAGATGAGCCCGGACCTTCTACTTCTACGAAGCCAAGACTGTCAAAGAAGTCACCAAAATGTGTTCCAGTTTGGAAAAAAGAACGCCCAACTAATACAAATTTTCCAACAAGTGACGAAATAGCAATGACACAAAATATTGAAGAACGTGTAAGTGGAAAAACACCTTTTGAAGTATTTTCCCTATTTTTTAGCGATGAAGTTTGGAAACAGATTGTAAGTTTTTCGGAAAAGTATGCTCGTGACCATAACCGTCATTTATTTACTCTCGCGGTGGTAGAACTAAAAAGATTTATTGGTATATTATTAATGTCTGCTACGAAATTGTACTGGTAATACAAATTTAGGGTGACCATCCAAAACCGCGTTACCATCCAATATTCGCTTCGATAATATTGGTCATGTCATAGAGGAGCACGAAAATAAACGTCGAAGAAGATGTCGACAATGTAGAAGTACAACAATTTATGTGTAAAAAATGTCAAGTGCATCTTCATGCTGATTGTTTTAAAATTTTTCACTCACGCTACTACTCTAGTGTCATTAGACTGTTGGTAAAATTGAAGTTCAGTAATCCCAACGTTGCGTAGACGCAACATTTCACGGAATGTAAACTAATTCATCAATATTTTTTTTGTCTTTATTTTATTCTTTTTTGATGTACTTATAAACGTAATAAACAATAAAACCATTAAATATGCATTTATTTCTCACCTTGGGAAGTAATGGGTTAAACGAGCGAATCTGAATCTCGGAAACAACTCCAACGATTTTCATTAAATTATTTATTGTAATCAAGCTAGGTTTTATTTATAAAAAACCTATAATTACCAAAAATAAAATACAAAAGTACCTACGGTACTTAGACTTGCATCAAACACTTGATTTTTAAAACTTTTATCTGTCATCTGTCCTTTTTTTATTCCATCTTGTTCGGATTGTGAAAACTCTAATGTTTATTTAATATTCTGTATTTTCACGGGAAAGCGAATTACGCGGTTGATTCCGCTGACGTCCGATTCACCTTTACTCTCTCTTTTATTGTTTCCCATGGTCATATTTATCTCTGTAACAAAATTCATCAAAATCGATGCATTGATTAAGCTGTGAAGAGACAGGCAGTATGTCTGTCTGTTACTGTACTTCACTTTCGAATTTATAATATTAAACTAGGTACCTAGATACAAACTAGGAATTGAAAGAAATGAATACCTAGTTTATCTTCAGTGCAGCTAATAAATCCTCACTCAATCCTTTTAATTTGAAGAGAAAGGTGCTCACTATATTCTAACAATTAGAAGGCAGAAACATAAGTCACTAATAACTATCCGTTTCAAAATCTACAAACGTAGTTCCAACATTATATTAACAAATTATTCTGTTGAAACACCAATTGTCGAATCTCTGTTTTGTAAGCAAAACTAATTTGAATTTGCCAAGTTCGTTAATAAAGTTTTACCATAAACCGAATATTCTGTTTAATTAGTTGGTTTATGTACAAGTGTGTGTGGTAGATATAATATTATCTACCTGTAAATATCTATTAGATATAATAATTTATTCGAGTATTCACACTAAATAAGTAAAAATTTATTTTGAATTTTGAAATAATGACAAATAATTAATCATCATTATCAATCAGCCATTTTTGACGACCTCCGTGGCGCAGTGGTATGCGCTGTGGATTTATATGACGGAGGTCCTGGGTTCGATTCCCGGCGGGGCAGATTGAGATTTTTCTTAATTTGTCTTGGTCTGGCTGGTGGGAGGCTATCGCCGTGGCTAGAGGCTATCGCAGTACCACCCTACCGACAAAGACGTATCGCCAAGCGATTTAGCGTTCCGGTACGATGTCGTGTAGAAACCGAAAGGGGTGTGGATTTTCGTCCCACTCCAAACAAGTTAGCCCGCGTCCATCTTAGACTGCATCATCACTTAACATCAGGTGTAATAGCAGTCAAGGGCGAACTTGTAGTCGATAAAAAAAAGCCTATTGACGGCCCACTACAGTAGGTACCAGACCTCCCTCCTTGTAATAGACGGGATGTAGAGCAAAAACCCACCACGCCTAATGTTCTTTCCGAGGCACAGGGGTGTGACTCTACCAAGTTCTCGATCCCTAGCTTAGAATTTACTGATAACTTAAAATAAGAAAAACTGAAAATTATATAAAGTGATTTTCTGTTTTAATCCACCACTGCAAAAAAGGGGTGTTATAAGTTTGACGTCGATATCTGTCTGCGTACGTGCGCAAAATGCGGTGCTGCTATAGATAACAACAATTTCTGTTGTTCTTTACTAAAACATACACACAAACACATAATTATATTATTAACACCTTACTACGTCTAAGGCCAAAGCGTCTTCCGAAAGTAAACTATGATTAGATAAATGTTGCACCGCAAGATAACCTAAAAAATACTATCATAAGCATTTCATTCCAAGCAATATCCTTTTTAATAGGTGTATGTATGAGGGTAGTGTTGTTAGGCCACCTCGGGCGGTGTTTCGAGTTACGAGTAATACCCAACTGCTACAATTTTTGGCCTACCCGCGACTAGAGACAATACATAGAGCTGCATGTACCACCGCTACGATTTCACCTTATACAACGTGTTAGGTAAATACCCTATCAAGCCGTCAACCAGGAATTAGAAGGAGATAATACGTGCCTAGAAAAAAATGAGCTTTCTAAACAGAACTTCTTTAAAACTTTGAGGTGGCAACCCTCGTACGAACGTTACCTACCAAGATAACACCCTCGTAGTCATATTTTTGTAAGTAGTCAGGGTCATGCAATCCATTTTTAAAATAACAATTTTTAAATTTAGGGGGGTTTTTTTAAATCAAAATAATTATTTTATACACAGAATTATGTTAAGAAGATCGAAATATATCAGTACGTTTCGGGATGTTATACCATATACCGAACGTGTTGTAGAGCAAACAAATCTTCGTGTTACAGTGCTCGCCCGGACATTACCTTGATGCTTATTTTTGTCGTGAAACAAAATTGCCTACGTCTTTTTGACGCAACATTTAAAGAAAAAACATACAAACTGAAGATAAAGTTTTAATCGTACTAACAGCTATTTATGTTTATACAACATTCCCAATTCTCAATCCCAATTCTAAAATTTAAAAAATATTTATAATATATTCTGTTGCAGCAACTCTCAATAATCTAGTAACAACGCGCATCGTCCCCAAAATGGCTCCGCGCGGCCTGTTATACAGTTACGCATAAAGCTCTCATAACTCAGAGCCATGATCCTCCGTTTATACAGGAGTCATGAGTTTCAGCGAATAATATAGGACTTCTAACCTTGACTGGCTTTTTTTCCTTTTATATTTTCGCGATAAGCAGCGCTATGTTTGAAGGGAAAGCCACTATTTTATAAGAGCAAACGGAAAAGCTTAGATAGGTTGTTTAGCAACGGAATCACAACTACTGAGAAGTAGTGGAAGAACTTAGAAAAACTTTGGCTTGAATAGGTATAATATGTTACCAAGTATCAAATGGGTATATTTTTCGAGATTGTTGGAACATGCAGATTTCTACCTCCACGTTAAGTGGAAGTATATCTTGCCTAAATTGCTTGTAACTTCTAAAACTTCTCAAAGCATTTACGTAACAAGTAGAAGTCCTCAAATACATCGCTTTTTGTCCGCCAACAGAGGCATCCAAATTTAAAGCTGTGTGTGCGTGTAATACTATGTACTAAATACTACATGAAAGTACCCAGTAAAGCCACAGAGTTCGGTAAGTAGGTGCCTCTTACCGAACTCTGAGCCTTACCTTCTAATTACTAAAACTATATTTATGTAGGTAAATACCATATTATTCTAGTGGTAGGTACTAAATATAACTATAGTTGATATTACTGTTCCACATGACGATAATCTGGTGAAAGCCAAAAAGGAAATAGTACCTATCAAAATACTTGGACCTTGCTCACGAGATTACTGCCATGTGAAGTGTTGAGTTGACGATTATTGTTCCTATAGTTGTTTCAGTTAATGGTCTTTTAGCGAAAAGCTTCGACCAACACCTTAAGAAGCCTTCGCTTATATGTTGGATCAAGGGTCGGATACAGAAGGCAGTAATTTTTGAGACGGCGCGTATTGTGAGGAGGTTCTTCACTTTGGAGCCCTGACCACCGGTTGTTTGGGCCACAGCAGTCGGATTAGACTTTTTTATAAATTTTTAGTAGTGTTTTCATATAAACATTGTAGAAAAAAAAATTATATTATTATTGGTGCCTACTCTAAAGTTTTATCAAAATTCAAAGCCCATTTAGTAAAATACATAAATTATTTACTCTATGCTTACTATAATATTTGAATTTATGGACTGTGTAACTAACACTGACATTGGAACTGGCTGCGACAGTGACTGACAGTAACTTTAGATCATATTTTTGTATGTCGTAATTTTAATATAGAACGTCTACTATTTATCGACAAATTATCAGAGGTTTATAAACCACCAAAGATTATCCCGCGCACTACTCAAGAGCTCTTAAAGAACATTGAAGCTTACAAGATTATATACGAGTATATTACGTCAACAGTCGCTGACATTTGAATTACCCGGATCTGAAAAAGAAAAAATACACTATTTTGACCTTTGAATAGATTTGACACTGAAGACATGGCTGTTATGCCTTACAATTCTACTGGATATGTATATGTATTACTATAGACATGGATTTAAACCTTACGATCGATATGAGATTGAATGTGATTAAGCATGGCTACATGCCTTACATTCAAATTGAAAACTTGAATAAATATACTAAAGACATGGCTGTACGGTGTTATACCTTTGCCTTTTCCCAACGGGAAAGAATAAAGCAAAAAAAAAAAAAAGTGACTGACAGTGACAACTGACAGAAATCGAAGAATAGTGCATTGTTTTGTAATTTGTTATTTAAGTTTTTGATCATGGAAAAATACGAAAATATCTACAATTCAATTTGTCGTTTATGTTTAAGTTATAACGACAGCAAAAAAATGATATCCTTAACTGACGAAAACAGCGTTGATGGGCTAACTCCTTACGCAAAAGCCGTTTCGACTTTTGCTAATATAAGTATCACACAAGACGACTGTTTCCCCAGCAATATGTGTTCAAAGTGTTTGTTTTTATTAAAACAAGCTATTCAATTCAAATTAGTGACTGAGTCTAGTGATAACTGTTTAAGGAACTTGAAGAAAACGGCCCGCAATGTCAGTGAAAATTTGAAAGATAATATTATTGAATACACAATGTTAAAGTTTTACTTTCCGAGTGAAAACTTTACAGAAATAGATGAATGTGTCACGAATCAGAAAACTGCCCAAGGACACAATGACGTGAGGAAAGCTCCGAAAAAAGATAAGGAATATCAATTAACCAATAATTATAGTATGAGCGATGACATTTTTGATGAATCTGGACCAGGCTCAGATTTTGAACGTACATTACTTGATCAGATCAAAGATTTGGATGATTTTGATGACAATGTTGTTTCTAAAAACAGATCAAAAATTGTGCAAAAAGTGTTTAAAAGGAAGAAAAAAATTACAATAAGGAGAAAACTTTTAACCAGAGAAAATAAGAGGATGCTCAAAAAGGACTTGTTCTGTAATATTTGCAATAAAATGTTGGCAAATCAATACACATATAAGGCACACATGCAGAAACATGATGGTTACAGGTAATTTGAAAATTTTTAAGTTTTTTATTTTATAAATAACTAAAATTATACATGAAATATTGTTTATTTTAACATGTTATTTATTAATGCCTTAACTGCCTTATTATGATGCGTAAGTATAAAGTACTGATAATGAAGTCTTGGCCTATGTTATATATAGTTTTTCTTTTTCTAATACACTCCTCATGAGTCAAGCTCTGAACTACTGACAATTACTTTAAAGAAAGCTCAATATTCCATTGAGGTGAACCCAGAAATGAGGTATATATTGTATTAATGTTACAATTTTTTTAACAGGTTTATATGCGAACACTGTGGTAAGGGATACCCTGTTTATAATGTCCTTCAAGCTCACCAGTTATTGAAACATAGTATGGGCCCATACCGCCAATGTCCACACTGCCCATTCAAAGCTCCTGGAAAAATTGAATTGACCGAACATGAACGAATACATTCGGGTGAACGCCCTTACACTTGTGACAAGTGTGGATTGACCTTTCGTAGACGAGCTATATGGAGAAAGCACTTAGTACTACATTCTGAGAAGAAAATTCAGTGTCCCCAATGTCCCAGAAAATTCTACTTAAGAAGTGACATGTTGGCACATGTCAATAATATTCACAATAGAGTGTACATGTTTTCATGCAGTGAATGTGGTGCTACTTACACTTCAACTAAGACTGTGAGACGGCATATGACTGAGCGCCATGGGATTCCGAGGGAGATGCAGGGGAAAATTATGAGGGTTAATAAAAGGGCTGACGAAGATCTAGAATAATTTTGTTGGTTTTATAAAATATTTCTAGTTAAAATAAAGAAATTTTTTTGAATTTATAAGCACTGTTATTTCTATTAATATTAGTTTAGCAATATTAGTACTATTAACACAATATTAAAATATTGCTTTACTAAAATATTAACATTAATACCAAAATTACGGTTCTAAATAGGGTTATCAGATGAAAAAATCACAAAATCCGGAGAAAAGAGCTGATTTCCATTGAAAAATCCTGAGATATTTTAACAATTATTGAAAATTCTAACAAAACTGAGATTTCATAAGATTTGCAATCCTGTCAATGCAATCTCAGGACAAATCCTGAGATATGGTAACCCTAGTTCTATATAGCTCATATATAGATAGTGTATCTAATCTGAATCCTCAATGTATGGTTTTTCCCCAATTTTTTAATGGCGCAACTGGCAAGCGTTTTTGAGTTGTTTCATTTCTTATCAAACAACTCAATAAAACATTTAAATATTCTTATTTTGAACATAATTGTTTGAATGTATAACTTTCATCATATCGCACCTTCGGTGAGACAAGGGCCGAAGTGCTAAAATTTCTGAAAATGAGTTAAATATGCCAAAGTGCCTTAAAAACTATTTTCTACCTGTAGGAACAAAGACATTCAAGAGATTCAGTTTATTTTCGCCAGGGGGCAGCAATGCCTTTGTACCATTCGTTCGTTTTTTTATTGATATTGGCGCGACAAAATCTCATTGGTCAGTTGCGACATCGCCAGCGTAAGTAGTGGTTGTGTACTGGAATGTCAAGGTCATTAAGGTAAATATGTCCTTTTTTGTTTTGCATTTTGGAAAGACATGGTCACATTTTGTGTACTTATGCCTAATTTGAGAGCACATGTTTGACAGGGCAAAGTCGTTCGGGTAGTTGTGCCTTTGTGAGTTCAATACGTAAATATAACCCCTAGTCTTTAAACCAAATCTGACTTTGTCATTCCAACAGCTTTATTTTTTATGTAAAATTGATAACATTTCCGCCATTTTCTTTACATTATGTTGTAGCTATTTATTGATCTGTAACATAATTCCTATGCCATTTTTTGCCATTTATTAGCCCCCGATGCAAAAAGGGTTCAAAAATAAATACAAGTGACTATTGTCGTATTTATTTTTGTTCTGGTAACTAATAAACCGAACTAAACGACTGATTATTTTCATTTTAGGTAATAAAAATGGAATCTTGAGGCAAAAATTTTTGAAGATGGTTGACGATCAATTTAATAAACAGGCTAGAACTATTGTTGAACCTCAGATTAATGAAAATTTAGAAAAATCTAGTTTTGCAGAATATACCTTTAAAAAGACAAATGCTACTCCTAAAGTTAATTCTACGTCAATGGTTGAGCAGTGGATAGATCGCCATGACTTTGAAAATCTGGATTCAATACCAATGATATCTACCTAAAACTACAGAAGAGACAAATTCAGCGATAAAATCATCCTTGACAACCATATCATCTGCTATGCAGAATAATGTAATAGCTAGCCCACCTATTATAAATACAACCCCGGATATTAACGATTCTGAGTCTGAAGAAAATGGAGATTTTTACCATCCGAAAGTTCAAAATACAAGCCAACTGTAAAACGGGCTAGAAACTACACTAAACTCTTCATGTCGAAAAACGTATCCAGTTCTTCTAGTTCTGACAGCAGCTCATCCAGTTCCAGGAGCTGTTCTGGTTCTAGAAGCAGATTTCTGGAACCTAATACTACGATGGACTTAATGAAATCAATAGTGAACCAGAACATTCAAATAGCATTTGATAGATTTAATGTAAAGTGACTTTTATTTTAATTTTTTATATTGTAGTGTTTTTTTTGTCAGTGGCAAAGATGTTTCTAAGGAGAAGAATAAAGAAGTATAAAAAATAAGTAGTATTTTCATTAATAAATCATTTCAAGATAATGTGTTAATTTGGTCACAATTGCACTATTATTTAAATGTTGGTGGATAAAGGGCACAATTGTATGCCTACATGAATATTTCATTAAATATAGTATAAATAAATAAATGACTTAAACTTTTAAATTACATATTTACATTCCCAAATGTATAAGGTATATTTGTGCTAAAAATAAAATACTATTTTACATTAATATTGGCAGAAAAACACAATACAAATCTAGAAAAACCTTAAAACGTCTGTCCTGAAAAATTTGAAAATTAGCACTTCGGCCCTTGTCTCACCGAAGGTGCGATATTTAGTGCCTTTTGAGGTAAAGTCCTTAAAGAACCTACAAAGCTTAGATGGCACCAACTTTATGAATGTTTAAGTAATTCACTCAATTATTTTAAAATTAAAAGATGTATGCTACGAATACGATAGGGAATTAGGGATACTATGATGCTATTCGTAAGTTTTAAGTTTAAATAAATGAAAGATGAATTATTTTCTACTTTTTAACAATTCGAAGTCAGTTTTATTTATTTTTTTAAAATATTTCTTTTGAGTGATATATCGATAGTGAACTACATATAATTATATAGGAGTAATATATTTCCACCTTGCAGCTTCAGTATCAGAACCTGGTTAGAATATAGGATTAATGTATATACTTCAAGACAAATGGAAGAAGAAAGCAAGAAAGAAATAAGTCCATATTCGATGGGAAATCATCATTATAGTAAGTATGCTATGCAATCTAAAACAGCATTACTTACCATCAGGTGAGATTAAGGGTTATAAAATGTTTTGATATTACCTAATACCGAAATGTTTTACCTGAGTTTCTATCATTCTGCTATCCCAAAAAACCCTAAAAAAATAAACCCTACGTGTGCTGTCTTACCTATCCTCTGAGGTGGTTTTGACAGTACTGAAATAATTGTCAAACAACAAACAAATTGACTTTTGCCTTTTCCCAACGGGAAAGAATCAAGCAAAAAAAAAAACAAATTGACATTGACTTCCTAAATAAATAATGTATTTGTTTGCAATCGCGGTTCCACTTCATTTTAATTTTATTTTCAAAGTTTGTTGTGGTTTATTTGATAAAATATGGCGAACAAGTATGAAAATATATTTGATTCAATTTGCCGTTTATGTTTAAGTTTTAATGACCGAAACAAAATGATACCATTGATCGATAAAAGCAATCCAGACGGCCTGACTCCTTATGCAAAAGCCGTGTCCACTTTTGCTCATATTAGTTTTACAAATAATGACTGTTTTCCGAGCAATATGTGTCCAAAGTGCTTGCACTTATTAAAACATGCTATTCAATTCAAGTTGGCAGCAGAATTCAGTGATAAATGTTTAAAACAATTGAAGAAACAAAGAGGAATTGAATGTAAAAATCTTAAACAAAATATCATAGAATTTACAATGTTAAAGTATTATTTTCCCACCGAATACTTAGAAGTACAAAGGGAGAGTTCCAGAAATGAGGAGTACTCTAAAAATCAAAGCAACAATGACTCAGAAAATGATATTTTTGATGTCGCTAACATAGAATCTGATAGTGAACAGAATTTATGGTATGGTTATGACAAAATGATGGAAAAAGAGCTTAAAATAAAGAAAGAAGAACAAAGTATAGAAGGAAATACTACAATACAAAGTATAGAAACTGAAGTAGATAATTACACAGAAGATAATATTTTTGAGGCTGGTGACATAGAATCTGATAGTAAACAGAATTTATCACATAATGAAAAAATATTGGATAAAATGGATCATTTATATAGCTCAAAGATAAGAGAACAATGCAAGGATGCTATTAGTACAACAAGAAATAAACAAACTAAGGTAAATAATGTTTTCGAAGTTGGTATTTCTGAGGTTGTAGAATCTGATACAGAACATGATTTGTCAAACAGTTTTGAGAAAAAGTTGGATAAAATTGATCATCTATTTAACTCAAATAGTTGTAAAACTTCAATTGCAACAAAAGTGTTTAAAAGAAAAGACAATCAAAGCAAAGATACTATAATTATGGAAGGAATTCAGCAAACTAATCTAGACGATGACTTAGAAGATATTTTTGGAGCCCCTGCTGTAGAATCTAATAGTGAACAGCATTCATCACACAATTTTGACAAAGTATTAGATGAAATTGATCATTTAATTAGTTCAAACAACTGTGAAACACCAATCTCAGCAAAAGTGCTTAAGAAAAAGAAAAAAGGACCAAAAAACAAAGTTGGTACAGGAAGAATTCACAAGCTAAGCATCAAATATAAAAGTAGACAGAGAATGAACTTAGTTTGCAATGTTTGTGATAGAGTGTTGGCCAATAAATTGACATATGACAACCACATGCAGAGGCATACTGGATGCAGGTATTATATCATTCATATAAAGGAATTATTAATAAAACAAGCCTATCTGCTGTTATATTCTATCTGTAATGTCTTTTCAAGCATAAAATTATCTACCCATTTAAAAGTAATGCCCACAACTTCGCCAGTATGTAAATAGTGTGTTGCAACCTTCCAAAAACACCAATAATAAAAAAAAACTTTTTTTTTTTTTCAAAAAATATGGGTGAAGATGAACTTATCCTCAATGGATAGATATATATCATTGTGGACATTTTTGTGATCCTAATAAAGAGAAACAAATTTTCCATACATTGTTTTGTTGTATCTCAAATGGATAAAATAGTGTTTTTGATGACAACTCAAGGCGGCTTGAAAATTTCTCTGACTTTTCCAACAATTATTTTATCTTTCAATTATCGTCATATTTCATCCAATTAAAAATAAATCCTTTAAAATTATATACTTACTAAAACCTTCCCCAAGAACCACTCTATTAGTAAAAACTGCATGGCAGTATGTTGAGTAGTCTACTTTAGTTTATCTCAAACACACACTGACTCAATGTTTCTGACAATCAAGTATATCAAATAAGTATAGTTATAGATTATAATAGTAATTTGTATACTTATATTTTGTACAAAGTTCTGTCCTGGACCTGTAGATTGAGCAACTACTCCTTGTTGGTTCACATAGATGAAATGGGTAGGGTTATGATGAAGATTACACCAAAGTAAGATTAGCTAGTAAAATAATGTATTATTTCAACAGATATATGTGTGAGCATTGTGGCAAAGGTTTTCCTGAGTTGCACGGGCTCAACCTCCATCAAGTAGCAAGACATGGCACCGGTTCATATCTGCAATGTACACAGTGCCCTTTCAAAGCTGCTAAAAAGTTTCTCTTGATTGAACATGAGCGAATACATACAGGAGAACGTCCATATAGTTGTGATAAATGTGGATTGACCTTTCGTAGAAAAGGGTTATGGAAGAGGCACTTAGTATACCATTCCGAGAAAAAATTCCAGTGTCCGCAATGCCCAAGAAAGTTCTTCAAAAGATATGAAATCTTAGCACATGTTAATAAAATTCACAATAAAGTATATTGTAAGTATTCATGTGGTGAATGTGATGCTACTTATGCTTCAATCAAGAATGTGAGACGTCATATGATTCGGCATCATGGGATTACAAAGGAAATGCAGAAGAAAATTATAAGGGTTAATAAAAAAGCTGACAGTGATCCGGAGGAAAGTTCTTAAAATAAACAGTGTATCTGTCTTGTTTTAGTTTGTATTTGTTTACTCAAGTACTCATAATGTACTCCTTGTGTAATAGTCTGAAGTTATTTAAATTTTAAGTCATTAAAATAAATGTTTTTAAAATATTCAAAATGTTCTGATTTTTATCCTCAATATTTATGTTGATAAGTCAGATAAGTAATTTTCTCAAATGTCTTCGCTTGTACTTGGAGTGAAACTTATACTAAATTAATTATTCTGAAAGGTAATCTACTTGTATTTTATGCAGTCATGGAGTCTTTCTAAAGCAGATAAATGATCATGAGTCTGAACACTGATTATTAGTTATTTTAATTTTATACCCGAGTTTTAAAATTATTAGGTATCATCTGAGATTCTACAGAGCCTCTGAGGTGCATAATTGCAAATTGCAATATAATTCACTACTAATGTCAAACTGACATCGACATATTTTGTGATCTGACAATCAAAATAAAAATAGGTAGGTACTTAAATAAGTCAGCGGCATTTAATTTTTAGTGATTTTTTATTAAAATATGATGGATGACTATGAAAATATATATGATTCCATTTGCCGTTTATGTTTGAGTTTTAATGACCGAAAAAAAATGATTCCGTTAATTGATAAAAACAACCAAGACGGCCTGACTCCTCATGCAAAAGCTGTTTCAACTTTTGCCTCTATTACTTTAACGAAAAAAGACTTTTTTCCGAGGAATATGTGTGCAAAGTGTTTGTACTCATTAAAACATGCTATACAATTCAAATTAGTAACCGAATTAAGTGATAAATGCTTAAAACGATTGAAGAACCAAGTTGGAACCGAATGTGAGAATTTAAAAGAAAAAATAATTGAATTTACAATGTTAAAGTTCTATTTTCCCACCGAATGCTTCAAATTAGGAAGGGTATGTTCAAAAAATGAAAAATATGCCAATGACCAGAGCAAAGCCTCTGTTAGTATGAAAGAAAATGAGCAAATTAATGCAGATAAATTAAACAGTAATGATGACTTAGAAGATGATATTTTTGAGGCCCCTGTCGTAGAATCTGATAGTGAACAGCATTTGTCACATAGTGATGTTAAAATATTGGATAAAATTGAACATTTAATGGGTTCAAACATTTGTGAAAGTCCAATTGCAGTGAAAGTGTTTAAAAGAAAGAAAAAAGGGCCAAAAAACAAGGGATTCAAAGCAAAGATACATAAGTTAGGTATAAAATACAAAAGGATGCAGAAAAAGAACTTGGTTTGCAATGTTTGTAACAGAGTGTTGGCCAATCGACTTACGTACGACCATCACATGCAAAGGCATACTGGATGCAGGTATATGTCTTTTATTTTATAAATTATTGATAGAACAAGCTTATTCTCTAACTCAGTGTCTGTTCTACATATGACAAAAGTCAACAATACTGAAGTTTAGATCTACCACTTTGCTCCAATGCTAGTTGCCAGGCTGTAAATAGCTAATAATACAATTTATTTATCCAACAGGTACATCTGTGAGCATTGTGGCAAAGGTTTTCCTGTGCTGAACGAGCTCCAAGTCCACCAAGTAACAAAACATGACACCGGTCCATACCTCCAATGTACACACTGCCCATTCAAAGCTGCTCGAAAGTTTGACCTGATTGAACATGAGCGAATACATTCAGGGGAACGTCCATATACTTGCGACAAATGCGGATTGACCTTTCGTAGACGAGGGATATGGAGGAAGCACTTAGTTTACCACTCTGAGAAGAAAGTTCAATGTACTCAGTGCCCGCGGAAGTTCTTCCAAAGGAGTGACATGTTAGCACATGCTAATAATATTCATAATAGAGTATATGTTTATGCATGCAGTAAATGTGGTGCTACTTACACTAAAACAGAGACAGTGAGACGTCATATGACTGAGCGACATGGTATCCCTAGGGAGTTACAGGGGAAAATCATTAGGGTTAATAAAGGGGCAAGTTATCAAGAATATTAATACTCTATGGTACTGTTTATATATCCATAATATAATATGTAAAATAATATTTGAAATAAAATAAATGCTGGAGAATCCAGTTCAGTCTTTACTCTTTATTGTTATTACCCATACTATGTATGAGTACTTATCTAATTAACTTTACTTATAATTAAACTATAACAGGGCCAATTGTGTATATTAAAGATATTTTTTAAATTTTAATATTGAAGGGCATTGTATAGTCGATGTCGACGAACCTAAAAATGTTATTTTTTTTTAATTCTTGTCTGTCTGTCCGGAATTTTGTCGGCCGCGATTTACGCCGAAGGTACTGAATGAATTCATATGAAACTCAGCATGATTTTAGTTTATATTATGAGGTACCTATTAGGTAAATTGGATAGTTTTTGTTGTGAAAATTAAAATAGAAGGGTTTGAAATAGGGGTTCAAAGATTGTATGGAAAGTCCTTTATTTTTCAAGTCATGTTTATGAAATTGGTATAATAACTACTCAATAAATATAAAACATAATATAATTCAAGAATTTTTAAAATTCCACTGATAAAGGATTGAAATACACTATATAATTAAAGACATAGGTGTTGAAAGTATGTATAGAAAGATGTTCATTTTTCAAGATATGCTTATGAAGGTTGGTTTGAAAACTACTGCAAAAATTTAAAATTAAAGGATTAATTTTTAATCCTTTTGTTATTCAAGGATTTCAAAATGGTAGAAAATGTAACACATTTTATGCCTAATAAATTGAATTTATGTTTTTTTTTTTATGAAATCTTATGTAAAAGATATTGAATATATTAATTCGTTTTAAGCTAAATTTAATTTATGTTTTAATTTGTTTTTAACAACTTAAGTAAAAAAATATTGGAATATTAATAGTGTTTCACCTTATTTTAATTTGTTTGTTATAAATTCTCATTAACAAGTTAGGTTTTAAAATAGGTGTGAATTCTAAATTAGACTTCTTGCGGGACAGTGAAAATTCTAAATTCATGATGACAAAGTCGCTGGTCGGACGAAGTCTTATTCGAAGTCAAATATGTTTTTCTTTAATGTTTTAATTACAGAGACTTCGACTTAGAATCGAATAATAATAATGTCGACATTTAAAAATACCCTAAGACCGTAAATAAAGGATGAAAGTTTGTTTGAAAATTTTTAATTTTTCAATTTGTACCTTTGAAAGTTTGTAAATGGATTGTCAGTGTTTAAATTGCACAAAATCTGTTGTGTTAACGTTGGAAGGTAGGACTATTAACATTTATCTTAGGAAAATGACGGTAACACTGCTGGGGCACGATTCTGAATACGCATTACAATCAGTTATGTTCGAGCATGGACTGTAAATTCGGTTTGTTACGGAATTTTATACCTTCTACCCCTACGAAACGTTAGTATTTTGAGTAGATAGCTGATACTTTAGGGGTTGTCTGATATTATACCTAGTTTACTGCGTTTTACGCAACGGGTAATCGCGTTGCTGTTTTTCCGTGAGATTATTGTAACTTTATACCAACGACCTATAATTTGGTAAGTATAAATCAAATTCATATATGTGTAACATATTATATCATACTTTACTTACGTGTACGAAATATCAAGTACGAGTATAATGGTTATCAACGTACCTTATAGGTAGGTAGAGGTAGCTACCTACATTCCTACCTTACTACTTACTTATCTATACAATTTGATAAACTTTCCCTTTTTGAAGTCGGTTAATAAAGAGCAACACTTCGGAGAACAAGGAATATTAATTTGCAAGGATTTTCTAAGGATACCCATAACCCAGGGTAGGGTTCTAAGTTGAAAATTCGCCACAAAGAGAGTCGGTGGCGCGGTCTTGCCTCGACCGCTGGATCCGCTGGTAATATCAAACAAATAAAAAAATACTTATAGGATATTATCTGTATCAAACTTAACAGTGTCGATTTCGAATTTTCTTTTATATCTCTCTTTACTTTACTATAGTATGGTGTTAGGCAAAGAGAGATAAAGACTAATGCGAGGCTCACACTGGCGAGTTATAAAAACATCGTTACAGAATAAAGCTATTCGGAAGGCAGATTTTATGTGAAACAGTCGCTGTCACCGATAAACACGGTTTTATTTACCATGATGGCTATTTTATCTGCGTGAACATCACATCGTAAACATTAATTTAGCCGGAGAAGTAGAACTCTTACAGAATCTACTTGATCGTAAAATTTTATTTCCGCCGCGGTTAAAACTTCTGGTATAGGATCGTATGTTAGTTTTAGTTCTAAGTGGCTATTACTCATAACTACAACAGTTCGCGTATTTTTCTTCGGAACTTTAACCCTTAATCAAACAAATTTTTTTTTATGCTAATGTCACGGTTGATTCAAGTAATTTAGTGGTGAAGTTTTCCCATTATCCGTTATTTCAAAGCAAAATATAATTAAGTGGGAAATTATTTCCCATTATCCGGTATTTTAAAGCAAAATATAAAGTGCCTACCTATTTCGACAAAATGTATGTAACTATGAGTAGCCTATAATTAAGCCTAATCCGGTATTATTGACCATTATTTAATCTTAAGAAAATCCAACAAAAATCAATGCTACAAAGGCAAAAACCAAGAAAGGTATTTAAAAACATGTGTAGTTTACAAAAATATTGTGTTTATGCACTTAAAAGATTTTTGTAAACTTTCAAAACTTGCATCTGTTCTTGCAAAATATTCAAACGGTTTGACAATAAGATGACATTTTCATTCATTATTCCATTTATGACCTACTGAATTTTTATGTCAAAATTATTTTCATATTTGTTTAAGGGTTAAATTGCTTATTGATTCAATTCATTTAGTGGTTAAGTTTTCCGCGCAGAATTTATTGGATGAATAATAAAGTGCTTACCTACGACTATGTAACTATGTAATTACCTAGATACGTAGACCTATGTAAAGATTAGGTACTTAGTTAGAATTTGGTAACTTACCAAAGCTTTTGTATAAAGGTTTGACAATAGTCATTTTCTTTATTCCACCTGACCTACCGAATTTTTATATTAAAAGGATTTGCTTTTATTACTTTTAGGTATCATCATCATCATTATCATTACCAGCCTGTAGACGTCCACTGTTGGACATAGCCCTTTTTTAGGGACTTCCAAATAAATTTGAAATTATGTTTTCTCGCTTTCCGGTGCGGGGTGGCCATAAAATCCATATTTAAGCACTTCAGATATTGCGTAGTATATTTATTCTGACTTTTAAGCGTTACTGACTCTAATTTTTGTCATAAATTTGTCATTAACAAGTTAACTACAAAAATTAGAAATGCCCTATAGTACCAAATGGTCACCGCAGGACTAGTGATTTCACTGTACCTCCTCATTTTTAATTTGGTTGTTGACAAGCATTCTCAAGCAGAGTTCTTTGGAGAGGCTTTAGTATAGGTTAATGAAGTAATTGACAGGGGATAGGTTGTTAGGTAGGCAGATAAATACCTACTGCTACAGAAGACCTTATTTGTTAATGCACAGTGACACTAAATCCTTATCATGTTTATTATTTTTTTCGAGAACCGGTTTTATTCGTAATTCTCAGAATTGATCATCCTAAATTGATCTGGATAGTTGCACCCTCTGTTTATGAAAATAAGGTTAAGGTGAGAGACCACGGGTATAAATAGCTGGCTACTGTCGGCGGTGAGAAAGAAACACTTGGGAAGGAAGTGAAGACACATCGAAACGATACCAGCGATACAAGTGATCTTACCAACGATCTTGGCTATAATTTTAGACTACGATTAAATAAATTAAATGTTTATCAGCTCAAGTGGCCGATGGGTAAATATCAAAACTACTCCTCCCTCTTCATTTACATCTCTAGTTATGTAGGCACTTACCTACGACCTACGCCTGACAAAAATATTTTCGATAGGTACATTTAACATGAACCCATTTTAAAATTCAAGAGCTCATGTCTTTGGTAAAACTTAATTGAATTTCGCTCAAAAGGTAACATGTGTTTATATCCCAACCCTCAGGGGTAATTGGATAAAGGGTTAAGCGTAACCGAGTATTTTAAGTAGGTGCCCCTTCGTAACTGAGTCATTAATTTCGACATAAAGATATACTTACCTAGGTACGTAGGTGGTCATAGGTAGGTAGGTACACAGTTATTTTCCAAAAATTGGTTATTAATAGATACATTATTATTCAAGTAGATAAAGTTCGGAATGAAGTAATTCGCCGAAGAACTAAAGTAACGGACATAGCTGTCATGGTTAGTACCTTGAAGTGGCAGTAGGCTGGTCATTGGGGTCGCAAGTTCCTTGAGTGGAGACCGCGTCTTGGCAAGCGAAGTGTAGGGCGTCCCCCGACTAGGTGGAGCGACGATCTCTGGAGGGTGGCTGGCTTTGATTGGAAGCCAATAATAGAGAAGGCTGGCGCTACTTAAAAGAGACCTATGTCCAACAGCAGATGCATGATGGCTGATGATGATGATGATGATGATGATGATGATGATTTAATTAGAATGAAGGTCGGCAATAATTGCCTTGTTGGTCCCTAAAAGTATGAATGGCCTATGTGGCTTTGGTTCATTTGTTTGAGTCTGAGAGTCATTTGAGAATTTGAGGGAGAGTTTTACTTCTGAAAATGGGTTATGAAATCGCTTTTTCTTAGTCGTGCACTTTTGTCAGAGGAGTCGTGGCTTCCTCTCCACCTGACGGTTAGTTGCGTTGCGTGAACACTCGGCTAGGATATTTTGAGTTTGCCTTCACCAGGTCTGTCCATCGAGTTGGAGATCTCCCTCTGGATCATTTTTCTTCCACCTGGCCCTGCGCTTCCAAACACTCAATTGAACTCTTATTTCTTGAGATGTGGCCAAAGAACTTCAAGTAGGTACGTGAAAGTATTGTTGACGAAAATTTTTCTTTAATGTTTGGTTCTTTAAGAATGGAATTGTTTGTTCTGAAGCAAGTCCTAGGGATCTTTAATAGAGGCCTCCAGCACCAGATCTCTAGGAAGTCGACCTTCCTCAGTACTTCGAAGCTGTTTGTGGTATACCTACCTCTCGGAAATCACGATGTTTCCAGTGTTGCCATTATAGTCCAGTCATTTTAGTTATTTTAAACCCCGTCTGATCTAAGGTTTCAATAACTTAATTACGGCATTATCACCCGCAAACCGGCATTATATCGGCGGTGAAAAAAGTTATAAAAGTCAAAAGGTCACGGAAATCAGTTTTCGAAATATCCCATTAAAAAGTCAATATTTAATAAACCTACCCAGAAAGACTTAATAATCAATAGCGATAATGAATAAACAGGGTTTATGGTGGTTAAAGGTTATTATAAATAACTGATGGGTAACCGGTACCAACGGCTTAACGTAATCTCCAAGGCACGAGGGTGTAACATCAACTTCCCGACTCCGGGCTGAGTGTTTACTGAAAATTTCTCAGAAAAAAAAGATCAGAAAAAATACAATCCGACCCAGAATTTGAACGCAGGACCTCGCGATCGAAGCCACATAGGCTAACCACTAAACCAACGAGACAGTCATCTAATACTTCCCTAGAAACGTGCCTCAGGGAAGAAGGCCGCCATTTGTTTGAGACCTCTCAAACAACTTGGAGACGATATTGAATCCATTCGCGCAAGAAATTATTTAATTGGTTTTTAATAAACGGACGCACGAAATATAATAAAGATTCGGTCTTGATTGTTTACAATTATTGCTTGTTTCCAATCAGACCAATAAATAACACGAGTTTAACCGACCTTAAAAACGAAGGAGGCAGTACCAATTAATAGCAAAATAAAACTAAAGTCCCTATAAGTATATGTATACTTTCATACCCATTAGTAGGTAACACATAAGCATGATGTTATTTCTCTCTTTTTATTGTAATACATACATCTTCGAAGTAAGTTCTATTTTTTTTTTGTTAAAAATAATTTGGTTTTATAAAGTTATTTTTTTCTCTTAATGAGGTGTGTGTTGGCTTTTCTTGTAAATTGAGAACTTGAGAACGTTAACTCTGTTAGCTATCGCTAAAAAGAATTATTCATAACTCGTATCGGGAGTTAAAAATGACCCGATGTAAGTAGGCTAAGGTAACCAAAACTCACGAATTAGTACCTATATAACTACCATTTAAAAAAAATAGAAGTTATACTAAAAATTAAAGCCGTTGGTGTTAAACTAACTATTAATTATATACCAATACTAGTTAAGGGTTAATGATATTTAAAAGGCATTGAAAGCAAACTTCACATTAAGCTTGTATGCCCATGTTGACTTTTATATAGTGGCCGAAAAACCATGTTAAGCCCAGGTAAAATTTAAATTTTGTATGCCGTAAGTAAGTATGCCGGTACAACATACAAAAAATCATAAATGGAAAATTACTTTGTTAAATAATTGAACAGCCATACCAAGTTTACGTATTCTGTACCTGCACAACATACTCGTATCTTGCTCTGAAATGTATGAAGTAAACACTTAAATTGAGTGCAACGTTGAGTAACTAAAGGATACTATACACTAGCGATTTATGTGCATGCGTTTTAACGTTTCTCGACGCTTAAAATCCGCCCAGCTTTTTTATGTAGTCGAGTAGGTGACATTTACCTATGTATTCAAACTTACAAAGTATCTAGGTTTTTAGAATGGGGTTATTCTCAAACTACATGTACGTTTTTTTACATTATAAATATAATATTGGTAAAAAAAATTTATGTAGAGCATCATTCCGTTCGGTCATGACACGCAGCGACACAACCTACAATAACACGTGTACACCGAGCCGTGTTCGACTCGAGACTGATGTTCGAACTGTACTCCCCGCACCCTTCGGTTTCCCCTCGCGACAAATAGTGGGGCGAGCATTAGTGAATTGACCAAAGTATAGTAGATGTCCGCTACTACGCTCAACAAGAAAAATAGTATTGCAACCTTCCCAGAACACCAAAAAGCGAGTTATCCTTAAAAGATAGATAAATACCATTGCGGACTTTTTTGTAGTCCTAATAGAGAGGAGCAATCCTGACATACATTGTTTTTTTCGCTATGAAAGATCCCAAGTAGTGCGACTCTTCTAACCATAATCTAATGATTATTGTATTATATTATATTAGAGCCCATTTTTACGAAATCTTAACAAAATACACATTTAAATCTTCTTCAGGAATCACTCATCTATTGGTGTAATCGCAAGAAAATCCCTCCAGTAGGTATTCGTAGAGTTTGTCGCGAACAGAAAACACACGCGGCTGGCGACTTTGATTTACTTATAATATTTAGTGACAGTGATTATATATCTAAGTGTAAGAAAAGTAAAATTTTAATAAACTTAAAAAAAAAACAGGGAGTAAACAGTTACCATGTCCTATATCTATCTATCAATTGCCGTCCTGTGTCCATCAATCGAAAGTTTTAAGTATAAGTCTTATGTGCCGGTAATGGCAGTAGCAATCATCACATCGGTAAGAAATAAGCATGATGGTACATTAAATATATATTTCAATAAACGAGCTATACAACTACTATACCTATTTGTTGTAACCGCGCACAAAACGCACCGCCGTGACTGCTCAATGTGTAGGTACAGGGCTTTAAATGTGTATTTACTTCTTACCATGTATCTGGCTTGAATCCTTTCGCAATCCATCAAGCACTTTGTTTTTAACCATAAGTAGAGAATGTCGTTGCATCGTAATGCACATTTTAAATATATAACTTTAGTTTATTTGATATGGTGAATTATCTCCGATTAATTGTAGAGTCTGTAGGTACTAGGTACCTACATGAGTAAGCCAACTGATGGATTTCCCTTTTTTATAGTTTACTAGCTGCCCGCCTCAGCTTCGCACGGGTGTAATGCTGGTTTGTACCAACGGAGACGCACGCTGCACGCGCGCTCTGCGCGACCGCCGGACGCTCGTCCCTGCATTTTAAATTTGTAATATCTTCAGAAATATTCACTTAAATTACATGCTGTAAAAAGCATATTGATCTATAACAAATGCACAATTTATTTAAAGTACTTAATTGGATAAGCATTAATGCTGTATTGTTTAAAATCACTTCGTAAATAACCATTTTTTAGTAAAGGATAAAAAATGGTTATGGTGGGTTATCCCTAAGAGATAGACATATACCATTGCGGACTTTTTTGTTGAACTTTTTAAGGTAGATAATACTGTAGTACATTATTTTGGTCTACCTCGTAGGGTACAGCCAGCGTTTGCAATATTAGCGCAAAAAAACGTGCTTATTTGCGACATCACATTAGAAACCTCTGAATTAATCAGTGTTTCTCTACTATATTATGCCTGTATTATACATATAAACCTTCCTAAAGAACCACTGTATCTATTAAAAAAACCGTATCAAAATCCGTTGCGTAGTTTTAAAGATCTAAGCATACATAGGGACAGACAGACGGCGGATAGAGACATTGTTTTATACTATGTAGTGATAAATAGTATCTAATGTAAGTGGCTGCCTATTTAATAAATCACGCATTCCAAACAAAGCCTAAAACTCATTAAATAGATAGACTAAAATATTTTCTTCCAATGGACCCACCATGACTATTGCGTTTCAATGTGTGCCGTATTCCGTAGTTTTACAACTAAATTTGTTCTTTTCATTTTAGTCTTTACTTCTAAAGTTAATTTTAACGCAGTAATTTTTTTTAAATCCTTACCCTCTATAGCCATAGATCAGCTGGTTGATGAAGGCACAAGATCAAGTGAGGTGGAGCGCTCTTGAAAAGGGCAATATCTAGCAGAAGTTACGTAGGTACCTACATAATATATTCGTTAATTGATATATATTGTTGATTTATTTATGTAAAATTTATGTGGATGTTATATTCATGGCGGAACCTTGACTAGGGCTCAACTGAAAATCAATGCTGCGTGCTCTTTTTTCAAGAGCATATATATGGGACCTTTTACTGGCTTATGTCACACATTGTAGGGTATTGTCCTGTTGACTAGTAAAACAAGTTATGTGGGATAGCTGCATTAATAAAGATGTTTTCTTCTTTATTCTTTTTCTAATACTTATAGAAGCAAGCAATGGAACACTTTTGTACTACTACTACTAAGTTTGTTCTGATTCGCTTTTGATGAAGTTTTATAGCTCCTCTACACGATGGCCTGTCGCGACGATACACTATGGCGAGCCATTGTGAATCTGATGGCTTATGTGAGAACAGTGATCATGGAATGGCATGGTAATCGGTTTTTCGGTCACACATCAAAAGAAGTGGGTCTGTAACTGACCCATCATTTAAAAGAGCTAAGCGTTGGTGGCTGAAGGATTTTGTTGTGTTGATGTTCCTTTACATACTTCGTTCTATCCGGGTGTCCCTTGACACCTCTCAACTTTTTATATACGGCTTAGGTACTGTCGCCTTAAAATTAAACAGTAGGCTTTGTCTATAAGAACTTTTGAAACGTCATGTTTGACTGTTTGTAGTGACTCGGAAACTAGATTCCTTACCGCTACATTCAAAAATACTTCCCGGAATAATCTGAATTTACTAACCTAACCTATTTAAAATATCGTGGAAATAAAATATTATTTTTCCTTTAGCAGAGGCTAGAGGTAAGTACTAACAGTATGGAATGGAAAATATTTTCAGTTTTATTCGCCACCCGTGTAGGATTAGGGGTGCGGTCAAAAGGCAACCTAAGCCACCGAATGATTACGTTGAAAAATGTAAGCCTGTGTTTTTAATTATACCGACCATTGCTGAATAGTGCTAGAGACGGCGTTTGATATTTCCTTGATTATAATTCGTAAAGATATTCTATATCTAGTAAACGCGTTTGCTTTGGTTGTAATTATGTTGCAGTGAAAGTGTATAACAGTTTGACAGGCAAATAAAGCAGAAACATATTTTATTGTTTAAAGGATTTCAATGCTAAACACCTCTTCAGGTTCCTAACACTAAGTTACTAGGTATATTAAAGCCAAACTCGTTTGAGAATGCTTGTCAACAAACAAATTTTAAATGAAGGTAGAAAATACAACACATTTTATGCCTAATAAATTTAAAATTTTGTTTTGTTATTTTAATAGATGTTATTAAAAGGATATTGAATATATTAATTAGTTTTAAGCTTACTAATCTAATTTATTGTCATGAATTCGTCATTAACTAGTTAATTAAAAAAATAGGTGTAAAATGACTAGTGATTTCTACCTTAATTTTTAATTTGTTTGTTGATAAGCATTCTCAATCAAATTTGGCTTTAGTATAGTTGAAAAACTTCTTTCCACGATAATTATTTTCAAAGCCAAATAGACTTTCTAGAATAAACTGGCTGTATAATTTTTAATCTGAAACAAAAAAGAAATAAAAGTAGGCAACAAAATTTACTGAGTGACATTTTGAATTTCCAACAACTTCATCAAATATTAAAAGTATAGGCACTCAGGCAAAACATTATTGGGTAAGTTAATCATGTCAATATGTAATTTTTTTGGAAAATTGGTTTCCTTGAAAATAATGTACAGAACGTATGTTTTAGATCAAGTTATCAAACCCTGAAAGTTATAAATTCACCAGCTCTTAGAGTATAATTCAGTATTCTGAAATTAATACCAAAAGAGGGATGAAATTTTAAAATTAAAAACGCCGAAGCCTTTATTATTACCTACCACTTTAGCGTGGAGGATAAAAAGGGTTAAAATTTAAGGATTCTGTGAGGTTCAATGTTTTTTTTTGATCTACTACAAGTTGGCTATTGACTCCCATCACACCTTATGTTAAGCAATGTACAATCTAAAATGGAATTAGACTTAAACTTTTAGGACTAGGATGAAATTCACATCCTTTTCGGTTTCGACACGACAGTGTAACCGCACGCTAAATCGCTTGGCGGTACATTTTTGTCGGTAACTTGCCACGGCGAAAGCCTCCCACCAGCCAGAGACGAGACGAATATCTTAGCATTCCATGGATTCACCGTGCGGGTGCCGGGTCCATCGCGTGGCTGAGAGAAAACTCCGAACAGAGCCCGAGACTTGTGACACGGGTGTAGGTTTAAGGGTACCCTTAGTGACGCGCGTCAACACTCACCTCCTCTGTTCAAGTTATTCTCCCTGCCCAACCATATTCGGAAGGACCCTACTAGAGCAGCTTTGGACACTCGTTCCAATATGGAGCTTACTGCACTTCTAGTAAGGCCAAGGTCTTTTAGCAGGTTGTAGAGAGACTTCGCTGGTATACCCCTCGCACCCACTTCTACCGCGTATAAACTAACCACATAGCCATTTTTGGTTAGTTCATTAGTAAGGTCATAGTATTTATTCACTTTGAATACATGGTCTTTAGGGATGTTTGTTTCCCACGGCACTGTAAGCTCGACAAGTACTATACGTTTGATTTGTTTGGAAAAAAGAAATATGTCCGGTCTAGATGTCGTAATAGCTAAGTCTTCCGGGATTTTATAGTGCTTTTCATACGTGTCCATTAATATAGTCCAATCAGGAGCAGAGCCTAGAATTGAATAAGGCTTGCTGGTGGAATTTGTACTTGAGCCTGCTTTAACGAAGTTAGTTTGTCTTTTATTCGTCGTCAACCCTTTTTGAGCCCTAGCTACTGAAAGGCTTATAGCTTCACGTATGATTTCTAGTACTCTGTCGTGGCGGCGTGAGTAGAGACCCCTGTCCAGGAGCACCTTGCATCCTACCAATAAGTGCCTTGCAGTGCCCACTGCCTCACCACAGGTATAGCAAGATTTTTCCGAGGCTTTTCCCCATCTTACTAGGTTACTCTGATCTGGGAGAGTCAGTTGAAAGGCATTAAGATAAAATTTCAATAAGGCAGGAGACCAATCGTACAGCAAGGCGCGCCACTTCAGAGCCAGAGGGATGCAGAACTCGCCTAAGTTTAACCACTCGTTTTGCATTTCTAGGTTCATAGCATGCACTTTGTAGTTGTCGTCCTCATCT
The DNA here is from genome assembly GCA_034621355.1 of Mycalesis mineus. Taxonomy (NCBI): domain Eukaryota; kingdom Metazoa; phylum Arthropoda; class Insecta; order Lepidoptera; family Nymphalidae; genus Mycalesis; species Mycalesis mineus. The sequence goes on from CM067882.1 coordinate 9,642,340, forward strand.
TGTTTAAGAAAAGATTTTATTATGTCTTGGTCTTCCTTTTTGCGTCTTGCACCCAACCCGGTTCTATTTACCTGAGCCCCTGCCATAAATTGTTTGTAAAATTGAAGCCTAGAGTCAAGTTTTCCGGCACCCTCGTCTTTAGGAAGTGATGCAACTAGTTCGTCCTGGGACTTAACTAGAATGTGCGTTCTGGTAACCCTGAGGTGTTTATAGAGTTCCGATGGCCTTTTTAGTTTTAACCCAAAATTATTGTAATCTCTGAATAGAGTTGAAGGGTCAGCCGAGAGTGCTAGACCAAACCAAGACTTCAATGTTTTTATGACATTTGCATCTAGTTTTGCCAGATGGGTTCTGCCAATATCATAAACGAGGAATGGCCAAGTCAGACGTGAAGTGAGATAGTTGTCATAGACCCACGCTTTTTTTATATTGTTAATGGGCTGTTGGTCTACCTTATTGAGGTCATTTATGAAGTTATCGACGACTACCTCAAGCAATGTCTCCCACCTTGTTCATTCTGCATATCAACGACATGTTGGAAAATAATAAAAACATACATTGCTATGCAGATGACAGTACGGGAGACGCTTTTTATAAAGGCCATGCGCAGCTATCCGGAGCACAGCTAGTGGAGAACAGATGCAAACTTGTGTCCGATATTGAGGAAACCCTGGAACGAGTGTCCGATTGGGGAGCACAAAACAATGTGCAATTTAATGCCTCAAAGACTCAAGTTTGCGCATTTTCCGCAAAAAAGACCCCCTTCAACATCGCTCCTACATTTCAGAACACTCTCCTTACCACCTCTAACAGCATTGGGATTCTTGGGGTCAATATATCGAACGAAGTCCAGTTCCGACATCATCTGGAAGGGAAGGCTAAGTTAGCATCAAAAAAGCTCGGCGTGCTCAGTAGGGCTAAGAGGTACTTTGCGCCCAAGCATAGACTCTTGCTTTACAAGGCTCAAGTACGGCCTCATATGGAATACTGTTCCCACCTGTGGGCCGGTGCTCCACATTACCAACTCCTTCCATTTGACCGGATCCAAAAGCGGGCTGTTCGACTTGTTGATAATCCCAGGTTAACTGATAGTCTGGAGTCTTTAGAACACCGAAGGGACGTCAGTTCCCTTTGTGTGTTTTATAGACTGTACTATGGAGAGTGTTCTGAAGAGCTATTTAGTCTAATACCACCGTCAGGATTCTCTGCCCGTACCTCACGCCGCAGAAACAAATTTCATCCTCACCATCTGGATGCCTGGTATAGTACTACCATCCGCTATACTAGGAATTTTCTGCCTCGCACCTGTAAGATTTGGAATGAGCTTCCATCCTCGGTGTTCCCACTATCTTATAATTTGGGGATTTTCAAGGGGAGAGTAAATAAACACCTCAAAGGCCGGCAACGCATCAGTGGCGCCTCTGGTGTCGCAGTTGTTCATGGGCGGCGGTAATCACTTAACATCAGGTGATCCGCCTGCTCGTTTGCTCGCTATTTTTATAAAAAAAAAAAAAAAAAAAAAGGGATGGAGTGCGTCCTTTGTAATCAATCTTTCTACCGAGGAACTTAAAAGGCAATGCTTCAGCAATGGTGGTTACACTTTGGCCACTAATAGAGAGACCCGGATCATAAGATGTAAATTTAGTATTTCGTCTCCCCAGACATAGACAGTGACATTTGCTTGGCTTTACCCTCAGCCCACCAGTCCATGAGCAGACTCATCCACTACATTCAATAGCTCCTGACAGTGTTTTGGGTTTCGTGTCAGTAAAGCAAGGTCATCTGCAAAAGCTAAGATGGACTCTGTATATTTATTGTTAATTTTAAACCGATAGCCCCATTTCTTTTCTTGAACAATTAATTTATCTATTAGAATATTGATGACTACATTAAAAGCTATTGGAGATAAGCAGCAACCTTGAAACAGCCCCACATTGTAATGTAGGGGTTTTGAGTACTCATTGTTTACTGCTATGGTGAATTTCAATTTTGAATAGTAGGAAGTGATTAAATCAATAACTAGATCAGGAAAATTGTACCATCTCAAGGCGAAAGTTAATAGATCATGCTGGACAGAACCAAACGCATTTTCTAGGTCTATCCAGCAGATCGTAATTTGCCTTTCATATTTTCTAGCATCCTTGAGACTTTCGCCTAGAAGTGAATTGTGTTCCAGGCAACCAGAAATTCCGGGCAAAAACCCTTTCTGGTGATTAGGCCTGAAATACCTATTGTTTATCATGTGCTTTGTCATTTTTGTTTGCAATATACTGAAAAATAATTTGGAAATAGTATTAGTTAGAGCTATCGGTCTAGTGTCCTTTGGATGAGTTACTTCGACTTTTTTTGGGATGAGGACAAAAATCGCTTCGCCAAATGTCGCTGGTATTTGTTGTCCTAGCCAGATCTTATTAAATATGTTTAAGAGATGTTTACGGACTGAAGCACATTTTTTGTACACAATATAGGGGATGCCATCAGGGCCTGGTGCAGATTTAGATGTTTTCTTCCTGATAGTATTGTTTATTTCCTCTATGGTGGGGGGAATACTTTGAAAGTTTGCTAGAGGATTGTTAGGCCTTAGTGTATGAGGATCTGAATATAGCCTCCCCTGTCTTGGTACCTCATATGTGCTTTTAAAGTGGTCGTAAATCTGCTCATTGGTTAGGACAAGTTTTCCCTTTTTTTCCTATTAGTATTTATAATAGTATGTAGTAGTTATTATTATTAGTATTTTCTTTTAGTTCTTGTAAAAAAAATGTATATGTCGTAGCCACATCGTAGATTTGCTCATTGAAATGACCGCGTTTCATGATGTGGCCAACTCAATTTGACCAGGTCGTAGAATCGTCTATGTTTCACGATTTTGTCATCCATGTTTGGCCGAATCATATAAATAGGGGCTAGGCCCAAAGATTATTTATGCAATTTATAAATGCCATAATAATAATTATAATTAAAATTTATAAATCCAAGTCAGGGAACTCTGTGTCGGGGTGTAACCAGTTTACGATATGATCAAATAATTTTGACCACTTCATGAAATAATGAAGCAGTCGCGCGTTAAGTTGGCCACATCGAGAAACGATTTTGTATCATTGATCAGTCCAAACTATATCATGACGTGGCCAATAGACAGGCAAACATTTCATGAAACGCGACCATTTCATGATCTGCTCAAACATTTCATGAAATGAGCAAATCTACGATATGGCTACGACACATACAACGTGTATAAGAGGTACCTACCTATTTAATTTTTTTTTATTAATTAGGGATAAGCAACATTTATATAATAAAACTTAAATCTAGAATAAATGCAAATAGGGGCTTAAATATTTAAAATAACTACAATATTCACGTGTTTTCCGAGATAGGGCTTATATTATTACTAACTTCCCAACTCCGAATATGTATTGCAATAATGAAATAGTAATAAGACGTAAACGTTAATTCAACATGTTGTTGCAAAATAATGTTTTTATGAAAAAGCAATTTTCAACGTTTTGTCACCTGTTTGAAATATTCCGCATATTGAAATCGCATCGAAAGAATGCAATTTAATTAATAGAGTAAAGTAACATGGAGTTCACACGCTGCGGTTCATTGAAACGTTTTTATTTAACAGCTTTCAGTGTGAATGAGTTCACGTGATATTGGGGAAACTGGAATCGAATACAAACATTTTTTCGCTTAAAGAAAATTTATTTTCCATCTCACTAGTTCGGAAAAGTTTTGTTTTTATGAATAAATCATTCAGTTTATCCTATACCCTAGCGTACAAAATGAATTCTAGGGCCAGACTTAAAAGTTAAAAAAAGAATTTGGAACTGCAACATTTGGTAAAGTGGCGGGATTACCAGAGTACCGAGTGTGAGTTTTTTTGACCGTGTCGCTGTGTAAAAACGTAACGTCAACGTATGGAATTAAAGCGGCGCCAACTATTTATAACGTGAGAACACGTTTCAGCTTTCTCGGCACCTAGCTGAAGTTTATTCATTGTAATGTATCTTTACTTTATACTCTCATTTTTTGGTCTAAATTGACCGGACTATTACAGCCGAGTGGCGTAGTGAGTAGTCACCCTGCTTTTGCGTCCTAGACTGTGTTCGATTCCCACATCTGGAAAATGTTTGTGTGATGAGCATAATTCCAGTTTCTGGGTGTTTATCTATATATTACTGTAAGTATTTATGTATCTATGCTAATAGTATAAAGAGGTAAAGTTTGTAAGTTTGTAAATAAAGTTCTGTCGGTGTTAATCTTCGGAACTACTGATCCGATTTTAAAAATTCTTTCACCAGTAGAATACTACGTTATTATATTAGTGTTATAGGGTATATTTTATATTTGTATCGTATATACTACCCGAGTTATCACAGTTTTTGTCGCGCGACTCGGACAGTAAAATTTGTTAAATCGGCGTAAATCGCGTACGCTGCCTTAGCTATTGTACATAATTAAAACATTGTATGAAAACTTTATGCATCTTAAAAAGTTCTATAAATAAGTCTCCGATAGATATATAAGATATTATAATATTTTATATTTTGGTAGATATATAACTTTTTGTGTTTAAAAATTATTTAATTCATATGCTTACGTTTACGTCAATATTTATACAACTAAACTTAAATCCTTATCAAAATAAATTATTTAATAATCACAAGGATATTATAGAGATAAGATTTTCCTATACAGTAAGTTAATTAGTTATGTATTTTCGAAGATATTACAAAATTCATATAAAACATAATACTGCCGCTATATCGACCAAATTAAGTTGACCTCCTCCGTGTTATGTTATACGTACTGAATAGGGGTCAACATTTTGGTACTGATATTCTTCGAGAATTCGATCTTTGATCTTTTCTTTTAATTTATTTGGCATGGCAGACCATATTTATATAATATACGAAAAAGTTTGTTCGTTTGTGTTTAAACAAACGAACAAACTTTTTCGTATATTATTTTTTTTAGGGCTAATCTCGAGATCTGCATGTCTTGTTTGTTATGAAAGCTAGACTCAAAAGTGAAATAGACTATTTAATACAAGCTATACACATCAGCTTGTCATAAATATATATTGGTAATGTTAATGTAATGTAATATCGTACAATGTTTAACAAAAATGTAGATCTTTAGTACACGGGACGGGACGGAGGATATTGCTTCACGAGAGACTATAAAAAAATTAAATTGAGAGGGGTAGCGGGGAAAGAGCACACTTTATATGAAAGTCTGTCTTTAAAATTAAAAGATTACCTAAGAGGTTTTCACGCGGACGAAGTCGCGGGCGACTGCTAGTAATATATTTATATAAAATATTCATCAGTTATCATACTACTCATAACACAAGCTACCTACGCTACATAAGGTGAGTTTGAATTATTAGCCAGCGGCGAAACTGGAGTAAGTGTAATGGATACTGATTACAACAGCGGAATAAAAATATTTATAGAACCAGTAACAAAAAAAAGTTGAGAGGTGTCAAGGTACACCCGGATGGAACGAAGTTCCTTTCGATTAATTAGTGAAGGAACTGTAATAAATTTTTTTTTTTTTTAAGTAATAATAATATTTGTTGTTGTACACCGAAACACCAGAGGGCGCCACGAGAGCGCGGGACAGCATACAGCGCGGGCTCCCACGCCGCTCACGCGCACACACATCAATATCACGCGATAAGGAACTTCGTTCCAAAAATTTAAAATTTACCTACAAAATGTTTACTCACTTAGGACATTTTACATAGCACCATCCATGGCATTCATAAATTAATCACAAGATACCGAACGAACGTATGTCTTAAACATTCGATTACTACCAAATAAAATACGGAAACAAAGGCCAAACCGCCAAAATCTCCCACTAGACCAGACCAGAAATCGAACACGGAACCTTCGAAGGACTAAGTAGGTAGATATGTCCCCACCTGCACACTTTAGAACTGGTAAAAAATAAATAAATGAAGAACGAAATAAACTTTTAAAAAAAGCACTTAAAATTGAATCAGCTGATGTCTGTGCCAAGTTCAATAAACTTTTCTGTTAAATTACCTACTGTAAAACGCGGGTGGCAAGTGTTTAAATGTGCGTGTTTGTCGGCGTCCCTTGTTGCGGTAGCGTTCAGAAAGAGCGGGTGCCGGTGTCGGTCTTTTAAAAGGCCGACAATCGCACCGCGCCTGTTTGTACGCTCGCTGCCGGCGGTGCCGGCATTTCAAACTAAGTTTTAACCTATTAATGGAAAGTGCATTGACCTTGGTCGTCGATCAGCTGTTACGTTTGTAATTTTGATCAATTCTAGTGTGTAAGTAGGTACATAACTGCCTTGAGGTTAATGGCTGGCTGGCTTTAGGGTAATTTATGGATGTATTGGATGGCGTTATGCGTACTGTCGTAAGTGAATAGATATTTTGTAATGCTTTATAATTTTTTATTTATTGATTCTGGGAACAATTTTTTTCTATTGTAATCTATTTGCATAAGACTTGCTCCAGTTTCACCGCTGGCTAATAATTTAAACTCACCTTATATAGCGATTTGTGTAACTGTCTTACAATATTTGTTTATTTATTTACTTATATTATAAAAGCGAAAATTTGTATGTAGAAATTCCCACATGGACGAAAACTACGCCGTTGAATCCGCGAGCGTCCTCCAGTATTGCATATTTTACAAATTGCCTCATCGGCCCAGTGGTTAGTTCATGCTGCTTCGGAACATTAGGTCCTGGGTCGAGTCCTAGGTAGGACTATGATTGAATTGAGCTATTCTTTCTTTCAAGAAATGATTAATAACACTTGTACCGGTAACCTGTTGGCATCTCTGTGCCTCAAAAAGTACATTGTTGTCATTAGCATCTGATACAGAAACGTCTAAGCCTGCTTAACGCTTAAAGCTTCCAATTCATCTCCTATGAAGAGACAGGCCTGGCTCAGGGACTGTTAATAGGTTGATGTTGCATTATATTGTACACGTCATAAATCTATGGTAGTAAGTTACAACATTTAAATATGACCCTTTAAATGTACCCCAAATGAATAACCACAAAAACCCAAACGCGGTCCAACAGGGATGACACATTTAATTGTTGTTTTAATTATTTCGGTTGTTGTTTATGAGGCAATGGAAAAACGGGGTCTGGCAACTTCAAAGGGCAGTTAATTCTATTTCGCCGGTAAATGTCACCGGGGTCGGCCGGGATCGCCAGGTAAGCTGCCGCTTCACCTCTTGGGGACATCGCTATCATTCTATCCCGGTGACCTACTGTGTTTTAAGCGAGACGCGTTTTTATTAAAAACGCTTCTTGCTTAAGATACGGAATGAAAACTTTTTATTCGTTTCAAATGCTTGGTATCGGTGACTTTACTTCGACGAGTAAAGTGCTTGCGTGTTCTTAAAAATCCACATAAAAAGCATATCTAGATCATCTGCATCATAAAATACACTAAATAATTACCAAAGTATCTATACTAAAGCCAAACACGATTGAGAATGCTTGTCAACAAACAAATTTAAAATGAAGGTCGAAAATGCAACACATTTTATGCTTAATAAATTCAAAATTATGTTTTGTTTTTTTGTAAAATCTTATTCAAAAGATATTGAATATATTAATTAGTTTTAAGCTTACTAATCTAATTTATTGTCATGAATTCGTCATCAACCAGTTATTCAAAAAAATAGGTGTAAAATGACTAGTGAAATTTACCTTCATTTTTAATTTGTTTGTTGACAAGCTTTCTCAATCGAGTTTGGCTTTAGTATAGTGTAAATATTTTATGATGCAGATCTTTGAGTAAGTATTTTCGTGAGAGAATTGTTGTTTACTGAGTGGCTAAAAACAGTTCAAAAAGCGTTAAGTGTTGCCAATGAAATTATAGGCAATACTTAATTTTAAGTCTAGGCCTAGGTTGATAAAAAGGTACAGTACAGCGCATTGTAGGACGTGTGCAAATGTGCCCTGCGTTATTGGTAGCGGTTATTATATTAATGTTATAAATCCACTTATAAAATTATGTATCTACTTAATTATATTAGGTATTTTTTTGCCATTTTACGAATTAAGTGTAGCAACTTCTAACGTTATGAGTAGTAGAAACTTGGTTGATAAGGAGGAGGTACTTTTTTTTTGGTGTTTCTCATTATAAGCTTTATTGTGCGCTTGTTATACGCATGCCCATAATTAGCAATCCAGTGTGAACATACTTTGTCGGTAGGTTATTTAATCAGTTCTATAAATTGCCATGAGAACATTTTCGCTCTTGCCTATGACTTGGACTATTTATAAGATTCATTCCGAGGGAAATCATTTAAAGTCCTACTTAGACATTTTTTTCGGAAACGATTGTACCTTTTGAGTTCCAGGTTTTGGGTATGAAATAAATGGCTGGGCTTAGGTTAATGATTGTCGTTGTTTTGAATCCACTGGCTTTTTTTGTATCAGCAAATGAAAATCTTATCTCTAATGTTCCTGTAATGGCAGAGATGATTCACTTTAAAATTTCCATTAAACCTTTTCGGGATCCTCTACCAATTTATTTATAGGTATCTTTAAGAGGACGACCTCCGTGGCGCAGTGGTATTCGCGGTGGATTATAACACGTAGGTCCTGGGTTCGATTTCCGGCGGGGCAGATTGAGATTTTTCTTAATTTGTCTTGGTCTGTCTGGTGGCAGGCTTTCGCCGTGGCTAGTTACCACCCTACCGGCAAAGACGTACCGCCAAGCGACTTAGCGTTCCGGTACGATGTCGTGAAACCGAAGGGGTGTGGATATTTCGTCCTATTCCTAACAAGTTAGCCCGCTTCCATCTTAGAATGCATTATCAATTAACATCAGAGTGCCGAGTGTAAGTTTTCACCAAAACAAATCGAAAACTTCACTTTCGCGTTAAGGGCATATTTATATGGAACTGAAGCAGCGCCCCTGGCGGAAGTGAGAGAAAACTCAAATGGACGAGTGTCAGTGTTGAGTTTTCTCTCACTTCCGCCAGGGGCGCTGCTTCAGTTCCATATAAATATGCCCTTAACGCGAAAGTGAAGTTTTCGATTTGTTTTGGTGAAAACTCACACTCGGCACTCAGATGTGATAGCAGTCAAGGGCCAACTTGTAGTCGATAAAAATAAAAACCATAAGAAATAATACATCATATCTATAGATATTCCCAAAATAAAAATTGTGATTTTCAACATGGAATGAATTAAACACAATTTTTTCCTGGGACATCAGCAATTATAAACATTGTGCTACCTATATACCTACATTGTAGAGATAAATAAATAAACTATGACGACAATTTGGTTAACATTCCTTAAAATCTAATGAATCGAAATTCTTCACGGACACGCTGAAACACATAAATAAACATTCAATTTATATTTATTCCTTATCACAAAACAGTGATACAAACTAGTGATTCCCAAGATTCCCAAATTGTCACTAGCAAGCCATTGGAATTAGTTTTTCCTACTGAAAAAAATCTCTAAATAAAAGAATTTATAAATCCAGACGATTTTTAACAGACCTTAAGCACTTTCCTTTATTGCAGTATCTTTTTACTTTTGTCCTTTTAAAGAGAAATCTTTTCTGAGTGCCGTTTGGGACGGCTATCAAAGTTAATTAAGTATATTTTAAAGTGTTAATTCGAAACCTTAATTTAGGTTTTTAACGAAGAAAACAACGTGGCCTTGAACTCAAATTTCACGTCACTCGGGCCTCACCAGCACTGTGGATGGATAACAAATAAATTAAATTACGGAGGAAATTAAGTTGATTTTGAAATTTGTATAACCTTTTTCAGTTTACTCAATCACACCTCTTTGACGATTAAAATATTTAAGGTATAAAATTGAGTTTTCGTAAAATTATAAATGTAGAACATGTTTCTATTTTATTCGAGTAAATTAGATTAATGTGGTCTTACGATATTAGTTAGGTATCGGGAAACAACTCGCGTGATTGAGGTGACTAAACAAACACATTTTAAGAAGATTTTATTTGACTTAGTTTTATAGCCCAATTTTGTAACTAAAATTATATACAAATAAATGTTTTAATTGAATATAATTTAATTATACTATACGGGCATAAAATTAGTTAGCATTAAAAAAAACACTAGCTTCTCTGAGCTACGTACAAGTACCTACTACTACGGTTGAAGAAATTCTCAATGTCGTATAATCGGTTCAACGAAGGAAACGGGCCTTGATTCCAGTCCTCGATTTTATAAGAAGATTACCTACCTGCCATTTTGTTCTTTTATTTGCCTGATTTGTTATTTTAGAGCACTTTTACATGTAATCTATACTTATATTATAAAGCTGTTTGTTCATTTGAATGCGCTAATCTCAGATACTACTGGTTCGAATTGAAAAACTCTTTTTGTGTTGAATAGACCATTTATCGAGGAAAGCTTTAGGCTATATAACATCACGCTGCAAGTATTAGGAGCGACGAAATAATGTAAAATGTGAAAAAAACGGCGAAAATTATTCATTCTTGAGGGCTTCCGTTGCGTGCGCTGCGAAAACGGTTCAAGATACCGAAAACATATGTATGTATATGTATGAAAGAATTATTCCTCTTGAAATGATCTAAAAAAATGTCCACGAAAGTATATGTCTATCTTTTAAGATTAACTCACTAGAACCGTTTTTATGGTAATCAAATTTGGTCGAATGTATTATAATATCGTACAATGTTTAACAAAAATGTAGATTTTTAGTACACGGGACGGGACAAAGGATATTGGTTGACGAGAAACTGTAAAAAAATTGAATTGAGAGGAGGAGCGGAAATGAGCACACTTTATATGAAAGTCTGTCTTTAAAATTAGAAGGGTACCTAAGAGGTTTTCACGCGGACGAAGTCGCGGGCGACTGCTAGTGTCTTTATAAAACCTATACCTACTTATGGATTTACGTCTAGAGTTACTTTGCTTCAGTTTATAAATGCGATGCCTGAAATACTGGGTTAGATAATAATTGACGATTATTAATAGACGAATAAAATTATTTTAGGAATGAGTTAATGCAACAAAATAATAGTTTTGTTTATAGAAAAAGATAAAGATTTCAACATAAATATTAACGTGACTTACCTGAGTATTGCATGTTTTTGGCAAATAAAACCCTATTAAGTGACTTAGGTTAGGTTTGTTGAAAATTAACTTCAGTTCTATACGGCGCCATTGGATTTAAATACTAAATTCAGACTGGAGTATTACTGTCCCAACAAAAACAGGATTTAGAGTTTAACATGTTCGTATAAGAGATAAGAACATTTGCAACGTTGGCGCAGAGCAGAAATCTAATATATGAAAGTGCTGACACTTTTTGCGCTGCTTCTTGTGTTTCCAAGGATCTTTACAAGGAAATAATAATTTACATTCCAGTGTCCTCAGGATATTTATATTGTCTTGAGTATTCTGGAAATTCTCTCTTTTATCTCTCTCATTTTAAATGTGAAATAATTACTTATCTTTTATACATATTTTTATTGGAATGGCAAAGCGTCGCGATGCGTTATGTTTTGTTTCAAGAACTGTTATCTCTATTTCCCCATCGCTAAAGTACAATGTTGTTTTACAATCGAGCGTCGACGCGTTTCGTAAAGCGACAAGTGACGCGTAGCAGTTGAGAAATATGCATCGCATCGCTACGAGTTTGTTTGTGAAGCCTAAAACTTTATGACCAGATTTTCGTTATTTTGTAGAAACGGAATCTTCTATAAGGTACGTATTCTGTGTGTGTTAAGAACTACAGCGTTCCTTAGCCACTGTTAAAATAAACATTAAGGAAGGATGGCATAAGGGCCTCTATTTCGAGTTTTTGTAAACAGTATATAAATATAAGCTCTATAAATATCGGGGTTAAATCACCGAAATCTTATTAATGGAATCAATTGTTGCCCTTAACTTATAAAGCATTTATTTTTATTTCAAATATTTATATCAGCGTTTACTTTTACTTAAAATTTATGTTACATTAAAATACTAATACTCGCTTTTGCAGTTCGTATTGCGATATTGATGATCCGGAAATCCATTTCAACCTAAAACAATTTTTTCAAATAAATGTATCCTGGCTAGATGCATATCAAAAGTTAACAAATCTATAAACGGCTGCGATAGAATTCCCATTAGCAATGCTAGAAAGCAACAATTTAATAAATCCGTATTGCGATGAGATCCTACAGAAAGTGAATTTAGGTCCATTGATATAACCGTTAAATATAATGCGCGGGGTGTTTGGGACCCTTCTACTCCTACCTACTGACCTGGTGTTGCGAGTCTGTCTGTTTAGTGTTACTTGTCCCTTTCTTCACTTGAGTCTTCTAAAGAAGCGTTAAAGCACTAGGTACCTACTATCAAAATTAGTTAAAAGTCAAAGCCAAAATATTTGAAATCTTTGAGATGATTTTGATTTATGTTATGTTTAATTTATTTAATATGCATGGTGATAATTTAAGGTTGGAAACTTAAAATTTAAGCTACTATACTAAAGCCAAACTCGATTGAGAATGCTTGTCAACAAACAAATTTAAAATGAAGGTAGAAAATGCAACACAAAATGTGTTGCATTTTCTAATAAATTTAAAATTATGTTTTGTTACTTTAAAAAATCTTAAACAAATTAATATTTAATTTGTTTAAGATTTTTTCATTTTAAGGTTTAATGTCATGAATTCGTCATTTACTAGTTAATTAAAAAAAATAGGTGTAAAATGACTAGTGATTTCTACTTTCATTTTTAATTTTTTTGTTGACAAGCATTCTCAATCGAGTTTAGCTTTAGTATAGTGATAGTAATTTTTCTTTTTTTTATCTATTTTTACCACAAAAGAGTGAAATCATATAAGTATGTATATTATTTCATGTTAGATCTTAAGGCGCAACTTCCTACAATATACATACTAGTAATAACACTATGATATTGTTTTCAGGATGCTGATGGGACTGCCTAGCTGCGGGCCTCACAAGAAGGCTCACAGTCACTCTGCGGGCGATGGATCGAGCAATGTTCGGAGTATACCTGAGTACTTCGTTCAAACGATAACCTTATCCTAAAAATTCCTTCTCACAGTACTTCTTTCCTTTCTAGATCCTTCACTGTAGAAGCCGTCAGGCTTTGGAACTCTCTCCCTCTTCATATCAGACGTGCGAAGTCTTTACCTATATACGAGGGACTCTTAGCTAAACATTACTATCCACCTTAAAATGTTTCAGATTACTACCAGTCGATTTTAATGTTGAACATATAGATAAGTATATATGTATTATATATATTGTATGTTTTATATATATTTATTTATTTTACATTTTGCATATGTATTCATATTTATTTATTTTTTAAATATTATAGTGTTTATTATTTATAAGTAATTATATATTTACGTTATGTATAAAGTGTGGTTTAGTTTTTATTTATTCTCGATTTATTTGCGAATTAAGTTTTTATTTTCTTTTTAAGTTCCTTGTTCTGTACACCCTCACCCTCTCTTTAATTTATTGTAGCTTTTTAACTAGGTTGCCTGGAAGAGATCGCCTGTTGGCGATAAGGCCGCCTATTGCGCTACTGTAAATTCTAGTATGAATTGTATCCTGTTCCGTATCTTTCCTGTCTTGGTGTGTGCAATAAAAAATATTTTCATTTCATTTCATTTCAGATCTGAAGAAGGCAATGAGCGGGCCACATGGTTCGAAGAGCTGATAGACGTTGGGGGCTTAATTTGCTGCAATGGCGACCCCGGACCGGAAATGTCCTCCATTAGTTGGACTGATGACATTAAACGTGTCGCAGGGAGCCGCTAGCCATAGGCTCAGGATCGATATGTTTGGAAGTTCCTTAAAAGGCCTATGTCCAGCAGCCATTGGTTAGTGACGATTATGATGATGGAACTGTTCCGACACTATACTGCGTCAGGCATGTTTGCCGTGGCACGTGTGATATACAGGCTATCCTATGTATATTAATGGATCAAACTAAAATGGGTGATTCGAGTATGTTAAACCTAATTATCTAAACCTAGTCAAATTAGTTTTAGATAATCAGGTGATCCATTAATTATGTAACATCCTGTATATTATATTAAGACAAAAATCCTATAATAGGTACGTTTGACTGAAAATGATGCCTGAATTGTGAATAATTCGACCGCCGAATTATTATTACATAAGTTTTTCTGTGATTTTAGTTTTAAGAAAAGGAGTCAACTGCATATGCAATTTGTAGTCAATTAGTTATTATCAATCTGTTTGTGAATTTCTTTCTTACGTTCCAGTTCCAAGATAAGTTAATTCTAAAACTTTAAGTAAGTACTTTTAACAACCAGCAACTTGTACAAAGAAAACTTTAACCCCAAAAGCCCATAAATGTTAGTGTGACATATCCCCGCTTGTTTAGTGGCCACAATAAAATGGTCCCTCAAGGGCGTGAAGCATGTAGGTAGAAGGTATGGTTATCGTTGGATTATATCAAATTGTAAGCAATTCCGAGGAATTTTGCTCGGGTCCGACTCCGTAAGTGGCTTAGTTATTCTAGTTCCTTACGTAGCGGATCCAACTGAACAGGGGTTTATTTTACAAGGCCAGGCTTTTACCTGCCTGCCTGTTGGTCTTTTGGTTAGGCTGTGCGGCTTCAATCACTACGTCTTCGGTTCGAATTGATTTTGGTTGTAGAGATTTCTTTCCTTTACGAATTTTTCATTAAATTCTAAGCTCGGAGTCGGTACTCCCACGTACCTCGGAGAGCACGTTTAGCCGTTGATGCTGTTCATTGTCATTAACATATGATAGTGATCGATAATGATTAAAGCGTTATCATCCTAAGCCAAAGTGCATTGGAGCAGCGTGGTGGGTCAGTGCTCCATATCCCCTTTTCACAAGGCAGGAGACTTGGCTATGTGGGCCGTTATTTGTATTACAACGTTCAGACTGTTCTGATATTAGAAACTTACCTACTAGTAAAATTTGAACTTCTAAAAAATTTTTTTAAAATCATCATAGATCCCCTAAATATATTATTATATTAGAACTATTATGTATTATTATCTTAGAGCTACTTTGTATATCTAATATGTGCCGTTGAGCTTAATGACAATCCTAATGAAATAAAACTTCGATTAAAATGAACAATTATTTTATTTTATGTTACATAAGTAGTGTTATTAATAGTTGCTAGACAATATTTACAAATATTAACACTTCATGAGCTTTATTTATATATCACATGATATTATAACGACAGCTATGATTATTTACAATGTTTATAATAATAACATTCAGTTGCTACCTATATTTAACAAAAAACACGACATTTTTGCTTATCCTATTTGCTAAGTATTACAAAATTGGTACGAGACTTTATACAAAATGAGTTAGTACCGATTATTGTTAGTATATATTTACATCGATTACTTATATGTTAAACTTCTAGTCTGATCTGAACACGAGGCGTGTGGCTGCGTATTTATCAAGATATATCTCAGCGGGTCTATTATACATGCTCAGTATGTCAATTCTTGAAAAAATTCATTGTACGAACATTTCGCTTGCATCTCGTCGATCATACCACCTTCGGCACGACTATCATTTTAATATGGCAAAATCTCATTGGAAAATATCGATTCCTGTTAAATCGGCTTTGCAACTGTGGTACATCGGCTTCAAAACTGACGTTTTTTTCAAGAATCGACCTACAGTACGGCGTGTTATAATGTCAGAGCAAACTAGAAGTTAGGCTTACATTTTTCCGACTCTTTCGACAATTATCGTAGTATTTCAGCCAATTTACAGAAATTTAAAACCTTTCTCAGAAACCACTCTATCCATTGATCAACCAACCATCAAACCACATAACGGTCCGTTCATTATTTTTATTGCGAACAGAGAGACAGACGTGGGACTTCAGTTTATAATGTATGTAGTGATTTGATTCATCAATCAATCAATCGTCAATAATTTCGACGTCAGACGTCAATAATAAACAATGTTATACCTACAAGGAATTTACACTATTTCGGATACATTGTGCGACTTTATAGGCATGGGTATAGTATGCCTATCAATACCAAAAATGGAGACATTTAGCCTTTCGTAGACGAGCACACGAACGACTTTTTTGCCATAATGCGCAAAATGCAACATTCCTCTTGCAGCAATTACGCACTAGCAGCAACGGCATACCGAAAGTATTTGCTGCACGGTCCGATTGCCGCATAATAGCCCATCGTGTGGAGGTGGCGATTGGGCTCTTATAATATTAAAATATAAATTATAATATTATGTAAACTAAACACTAACTTAGTAAGTCAGGAAAAATTGTTTCTAACACACTAACAATGTATGGATCAATGGTCTGAAATAAATTATTATTTATTTATTTTCATTTAAACAAAAAAAAAACCTTGGTAATAAGGTAATATAGTAATGTATGACAATCCTAAATCACATTGAGTAGTCTTAAATGCTATTAACAAAATAAAAGCTTGTAAAATAGAGCTTTTTAAATAAATGAATAGAAAAAATGTCTTATTATAATGGTTAATTCAGAGCTAATAATGCGCGTGTTGAATTATTTTCATATATACATAACTTAACGTCCTTTACGTACTTTCCTATAAGGGTAGGTAGCGACATCCTTCCATGTGCTATGGTCCTTGCATACTTTCTTAGCTTCTTCCACTCTCATTAATCCTTTCATACAAGTTCGTCCTGGCCATACTTTAAAATGACCTCAATTTGGTCCAGGAACATCCACCTAGGCCTTCACCTTTCAGTATTTCCATTCATCCTCGCCTCTTAAATTTCTTTTGCCAATCCTCTTTCATCCAATCTCACTATTTACCCATCTTAGTATCTAAGGATATTGAGTTATGTAGACTAAACTATAATTATTATCAAAGATGTAAGTCGTAATCTGAATAGGACAGAGCCGCTGCAAACCTATATAGATTATTTATATCACGGTGTCACCTTGGATCGATCGGTAACTACTTATACATTCTGGTCAGTGTTTGTACCGATGAAGTCTGTGAATCCATGATACTTCGTTGGACTTCACTAAGTAGGTAACTATATTATATGCTATATTCGCTTATTAACGAATAATATTTTGATTATGTCATTATTAAGTACATAGCTGATTTATCAAAAGTAGATACAGGCGTTAAAAAAATAAACGTAAATACCAGTATGTGAAAACGGACGACTGTTATTTTTCTTTATCTCTCGTATGCAAAAATGTTCTCAGATTTTAAGAATAATTCATTTGTTTTCTATCCTTTCGATGACTCAACTTGAATGCAACGGATTTTAATGTGGTTTTTATCAACAGATAGATTGGATTTACGTTTATAAGTGTAGTTCAATAAAGAATGTTATGATTTAGGGTTTCTATGTGGACGAAGTCGGGCTGGATAACTATAAATTAATTATTTTTGTGGTACAAAATCACGCAAATAATTTATATCTGATTAAAATGAATTTTATTAACATTATAATTAATATAATATAATTGTTATAAAATAGACTGTACTATAAGCATTGTCTGTTAAAGAAGAATACAATAAAATGAAATTAATATCACCTTTTTTAGTTTATGGATAAATACATCGCAACTAAAAGGACTAGGCGAATGTTCCCGGACCAAATTCAGGAAATTTTAAAGAATGGCTGGGTACAGAGTGCCTTAAATCGACGATTCTGTATGAAAAGATTAATAAGAGTGATAGAATCAAAAGAAGTATGCACCAACCATGGCAAATGGAAGGATGTAGTCTCTGCCTACCCCTATAGGATGTTATGTATGCATGTATATACAACGGAAATCCACTGAAATAATGTTATATCATAATACAAGGTTATATTATTTGGTATAACATAATAAATAATAATGGCACAGTCCATGAATATTTTTTATTACGTTTTAGAAAACAGAACGTAAAGTTTCTTAGCGACAATTTTCGGTTCCTTACAAATAATAAAATAAATTCCTTTACAAATGTAATATCCCGAGAGTGCTCTGTATTATATTTATGCGGAGTGTGGCGAAATTTTCAACAGAAATTGAAAACTCTTTTATTTAGTTTCCAGGAAGAGTTTTCTTTTATACAATAGTGGAAATAATACAAAAATGAACTTTACGTGAATGGACAAACTGACCAAGCTATTTACACAGATAAACGTAAATTGCTTGGTCAGTTAAAATTAAGATTTGATTTTATAGCTGATTTCGAAATAACGAAATAGCAAAAGGTTTTCCACATTGTATTTTGTGATGGCACGTTACAAAATATACAAACTGAGAGTTTTTCTGTCTTCGTGGCAAAGTGGTATGTACGGTGGATTTGAAAGATATAGAGATTCTTGGTTTAATTTCAAGTTAGGCCGATTACTAATACAATTAAACGATCCATGTTTGGTGATTATTAAAATTGTTTCATAAATACGAGTTTATTAAACGTAACAATATTTTTGTAAAAGTAATTATTTTAATTTTTTATCAATCAACCATTAAAATGGACACTGCTAAGCATTTGTTAAATTCATATACAAAAAGTTCTTACCTACCTTCAGTTATGAAAAACAAAAAAGCTCTACGATTTGCTATTAATAATCTCAAATAAATTATGGAAAAGCATTTATTTCTACACATCTAACAGAAATCATATTTTTACTTAAGCCTTGCTTTTAATTAAAGTTTATCATTTCATGACCACTCATCCATAGAAATTTGCCTGATGCCCTTTAGAATCTATTACACCAGTGGAAATTGCTTATTAGTACCCCCTTAACAAAAAGGACGGAGCTCAAACGCCCTAGCTGAAACAAAAAAAAATCAAAAAGGGTTTCCCCATTTAGTAGCTACGACGAACTTCCCAAAACATTCCTGCAGGATGCATTCGAACCGAAAGCTTTGTTCGCAGGAGCGTACAATTGACTAGGTACACCCACAAACGAATTATGCAGGTTACGTTAGCCCAATACAAAATCGAAAGCAAATTGGTAGGCCGGCCTTTCGACCGTCTAAACCTGTCTAACGATTTACGAAAGCCGCTGTAACCGTTATTGACGCTTATTGGTTTCTGTCTCTAGTACCTCTATGTAGGTATTGATATCAAACGCGGTTTTTAACCAGGATCAATATTATCAGTAAGTTTAATAAGTACTGTCATTGTTAAATGCATTTCAATTATCCGATTTGGATGCTTGGTATTGCTTAAAAGGTCGTTTTGTTACAAATTAGCAAATTATGAACTTAGTTTAATCATTTATTTTTTTAATTATGTTTTTTAAATTTTTAAAACGACTTACATAATACATACAAACCATCCCTTTTCTTATCAAAACGATTTCTAGCATTGATTTATGTAAAGTTGTGTAGAAATTATTTTTTGAACAAATAAAAATAAATATGTACGTCCTCTAAACTGGCTTTGGTCGACGTCATTAAACCAATCATTGCAAAAAATAATTACGACAGTTACTGTAGTAAAATAATTTAAAGTAACATAACATTTATAAAAGTACGCGTTAAGGTATTAAGTATAAATTTTGACGATTAATAATAATTGAAAGCCCGATACACATCGATAAATTAACAATAACCCAATTGTATGTAATCAAGATTTTATAATTTCAAATCCAAACGCCCATACGTAAGATATTGTAGATATACTGCTATTGTAGATAAGTTTAAGATTTTAAAGTGTAGTCACGATTTAACTTTGTATTGTACTGTGAAATAGAAGATAACTAACTCAAAGGGTAAATAAACTATCAAAACAGGAGACAATTAACTAAGTCTGTTATTTACATAACTACATTAATGTTGATACTTTATGCCTTGGGTGCTTTGTTTACTTGTAATCGTAGAATAAACTAAATAAGATATTCACATTGAAATCTTAAATATAAATTAATTAAGATAAGTCTGAGGCTACTCGCTATACAATGGGCAACACTAAATTACATTATCCAACTTCAAAATAATAATATATTATCTGTAATATTAGGTAATAAAAGGTAATAAATTGTCTTTTTGTAAAATATATATTTTTAAATGATTTTTTTTCATCGATTATTTTGAATTAGGAAGAAAGGCATCCAAAAAAATCTATTACTATTTTCCTGTTTGAGTTTTGGTATCACAATAAACCACTTTACTCTTGATGCGATTTGGGCAGATTGCAAGCTTAAAGTCTAAGCCAGGCTTTAGCCAGTTCCATGCCTATTTCGCGGAATTAGAAACGTCACAGAGTTACATAGCACCGAATGATCCATGGAAATGAAGTCGTAACCAAAATATACTTATTTCGGACCGTTGTAAAGAGACCTGAAATTCAAGTGGGAATAAGTATAATATATAATTATGAAAATTTAATGCAGCTGCATTGCCAATTGCGGTACATACACAGTGTATCGTGGCTTTTCGTCCATCCAATTTCATTTCGTAATCGAGTTAAAGAATTGTATTTGTTAATGGTATTGTTCTGACATATATTAAATAAAGGACGTAATATTCCAACACCAACAGTTCAAACGAGACGCCATCAACTCATGGCCTTGTTGCTCTACGACATTTGCCATGGTAAATATGACTGCACACCAATTAATAATAAACTATATTACAGAGTTCCACACCGAGCACATATGCGTATTAAAAAACCCTTATTTGCCTTAGGTAAATGTCGTACTAACGCTGGAAAGCGCTCGCCTATGGATAAGTTAATGTATAATTATAATAATAACTACGTGGAGCTAGACTTATTTGACACTCGTCAGTATATATTTAGAAAGCAAGTGTTGCAGAGAACTGTCAAATGTATACATTGACAGTTTTCAGCATATTGCTGCAGTGCTCGCGACTGCAGCGCTGGTTTTCAGCTATTTAGTTTTGAATGGAGTCATATAACGATTGTGTGTAGAAAAAATATAGGTTGATAACCGACGGATTGATAGCGGATGCATGGATATATCACGGACATCAAATTACCCTCATTTACAGATCGCGAGAAGCGTCGATGCCGACGCCTCTGTCGATGTGTAGTGCAGGCTTAACGTGTTCTGTATAAGCTACCGGCTTGTAAATACACCGACTTACAATGCGCCAGATTCACGTCGCCGTCTTGCCTCAGCCGCTGGTAGACTAAACCATAAATATTTTTTTTTCTATGCAAAGATGGACGATAAGCCTTAGTAGCCTCAGCCTTATTTTATACATAACAATATTTAATAGCCTTAAATCTATACGTAACTGTAATATACATAGGTACTATAATTTTAATTACGTTTAATTATAAAACTATAACGATAATGATTCTGTACAATGGATATATTTTTAAATCTTACGTCACGTAAAATCTGCCGATTGTTTTATGGAGCAGTTTTAACATATCTATGCCACTTTTTGATTTAACCCAGTGCTATAAAGCAAATCTTCTTGAACGCACGCGCAAATTCAATTTTTGTATAAAAATGCTCCTCAGTATTTACGTGAACTAAGCCAAAGCTAGCATTAAATAATAAATAATAATTTTATCTCTAGTATAGTCCTATCATTGGAATGTGCTTGAAACGTGAAATAAGATTTGAAATGTATTTAACTTAACAGTAACGTAACGTAGAATTTCTTTCTATGCGTAACTATCAATAATATTTAGATAATTAGAATTGGGTGCAAACTCTCACTTCTCACTTAGGCTCAACTCACATTGACGCAGATTCGGAGTGTCGAAACGCGTCATGTTTAGCCATTACTCTCTTTTATTATTAATAGTTGCTTCTTAACTAGGTTGCCTGGAAGAAATCGCCTATTGGCGATAAGGCCGCCTATTGTGCTACTGCAAATTCTTGTATTTATTGATTCTTGTTTCGTGTCTTTCCTGTCTTGGTGTGTGCAATAAAGTATATTTTCATTTCATTACGTACTTTAACTATAGGAAAATATAATTAGTATATGTTTTTATCATTCAGGTACATAGTTGTGTTATAAAAATATAGATTTGCATCAATTGTGCGTTACCAAGTCGCTGCGTAAAAACGTAACGCAAATTTATATAGAATTAAAGCTGCGCCATCGTGTTTTAGCTTTTTTATTTATATTATTTGGCATTAGGAATAGTTACGTTTTTACACAGTCACTCGGTGAAAAACTCACACTTATCCCTCTGGTGTCGAGCGAGTAAGAGTTGCTGTGCGTTATAGTTGAAATACATGACATATCACGACGTCTCCACTCTGCCCCAATGAGAGTTGACCCTTAGAGATCTATCCGCATCAGATGTATTTAAATTGCTGATATTTTCTTTAGTAATTGTGGAATTATTAACATTTGTATTAAATGATTATTTAATCGAGTTCGATAGGGCTACTTGCTAATGTCATAAAAACGCGTTTATTGTAACGTTGATGTAACCATCGGCTATTAAATGATTAATTAACCCTTTACCCGTCTACTGATCCGAGAATAAAATAGATACGACCTCAAATTTCATTATCATTTTGCCGCTATATTGTTAGGTATACCCTCCTTTAATTACACTTGTTTCAAACAAAATTACCCGAAGTATTTCTCGGTAACACATATAACCCCTCCGAATACGCATCAAACGTTCGCGCGTTACAAATTAGTTATCCCATTAAGTGGCTAATGAGCCATTAACTGCTGACAAGATATTTTTATTTAATGATATGTTGGCTCTTGACTGCGATCTCGCCTGGTATTAAATGACGATTTATTATAAGATGGTAGTCGACTACCATTTTATTTCATCTTCGTTTTGAAAAGCATCAAAAATGGAGGTGGTCACGACCCTCATCAATGAGGAAATCGACTAGGGGAGAAGGAGTCAGTTAATTTAGAAGAGATACTTGCGTCTTTGCTGGTAGGCTAGAGTCCAGCCACGGTCGAAGCCTACCACCAGATCAAATATGCGCCAATTTAGCGAATATAAAATTCTAAATTGATCTGCACCTAGAACTTCTCTGTTGTAAGCCAATTAGCCAATATCATCAACTGCGCCAGAAAGGGCTATAATATATTTTAAAGTATATAATATTCCCTTAACTGAATTACATTTTTTTTAAATCGAGAAGTATTTCTTGGTTATATATAACCCCTCAGAATACGCATTAAACGTTCACGCGCTACAAATAAATTATCCCATTAAATGGCTAATGAGCCATTAACTGTTGACAAGAAATTTTTATTTAATGATATGTTGGCTCTTGACTGCGATGTAATCTGGTGTAAAGTGGCGATTTATTATAAGATGGTAGTTGGCTAAGTTAAAAGAGGTAAGTCTTTGCTGGTAGGATGGTAACTAGCCACTTCCGAAGCTTACCACTAACTCAGAAAATATAAAATTCTAAATTGATCTGTGCTGGTAATCGAATCCGAATCGAAATAGGTAATATTATTATCAACTGCGCCAGAAAGGGCGATAAAATATTATAAAATATTTTATCTACACTTGTTTGAAAAACAATTACGAGTTGGTTACATATAACCCCTTAAAGTACGCATCAAATATTCGCACGTTACATATTAGTTATCCCATTTAGTGGCTAATGAGCCATTAGATGTTGGGGAGTTTGATTCTCTTGTCACCACTGTTAGCTTTATTGAAGGCGCTTAATGTTCAGTGGACAAAATAATAAGATAGACACGGTTCAACGCTCAATGAGCATGCCTCACTTGGCCTGCCGATGATCATTGAAGTGTCGTCGTATCTAATTACTATCTCTGAATAGATATATAGATATGGTATAGATAGTTCAACTCATTTGTGCGCGCGGTGCTATGTGCGTGTGCGTAATAGAGCTTTAATTTGTGTGGCAGCATAGTTTTAGTTGCCATCCAAAAAACATGAGTCACACACACAGAAAATATGTGGCAGTGTTACCCACACATGGCACCGCGATCACATTTGATTTGAACTTACTAAAAGTACCTATATAGGGTGCATGTTCAACCAAATACGTTTAACGCGTTAATCTGAGAAACTACTGCTTCGATTTAAAACATCTTGATAGTGTTATATAATATAGTAGGCCATAGTTTATAACTTTTAGATTTTGTAAAATGGCCAAAATCAGTTGGCCCTTGACTGCTATCACACCTGATGTTAAGTGATGATGCAATCTTGATGAAATCGGTTTCTACGCGACATAGTACCGGAACGCTAAATTGCTGGGCGGTACGTCTTTGTCAGTAGGGTGGTAACTAGCCACGGCGAAAGCCTTCCACCAGCCAGACCAAGACAAATTAAGAAAAATCCCAATCTGCCCCACCAGCATCGAACGAACCTCCGTTTTTAAATCCACTGATCACTTCAAAAACCTTCAGGTCGATTGTCATTCCACATGAAAAAATGTCATTGGAGAAATCCGAATACTGTTACATCCGCTTGGCAACCGTTGTACATCGGCCGCAATACTGAGGTTCTTTCAAGAATCGACTTACCTCACAGGCTCATGTTATATAAACAGCTATACATCTGTGCCGTTAAAATGGAAGTATTATTTCAGTTTGGTATCTGTTTGAAATATTTATTCCGTCTTGTAGAAACGAAATATAAAGGTTCATGGAGGAACAATCAGTTCAAAACCAAACAATTTCATGAAACTCTTGTTTTGTTAGTCAGAATAGACAGCGAAATATATGAAAATAATGAATAAAGAATTTTATACGGTATCACGATATCAATATACGCGCATCTGACTGTCGGTTTTTCATAAAGTTTTTTATATATACTGATTTCGGAAGTGATTTCGGAAAATGTAAATGAAGAGTAAATTGGCCAAAATATGACGTTAATTGTGACAACTGTCGCACTGTAACTGAAAGCTTTCATTAAAAAGCTGCCTAATCTCTCTGAGATATAAAATAAAAATGTCCGCGATGGCGGTAATGTATCTTTTTAGAAAAGCTTGCTATATTCATTTTTTTAAAAAAGGATAATGTACAATTATTTTTTGAGTTTTTGAACGTTTTGCAATAAGTATTTTTTTACGGGCGAAGTCGCGAGCGTCTGATGGTATATTTATAAAAGTAACTGAATTCTGAAACGAATGAAAACAACAAGAAGGCTAATTGCATCATTGTTCTCATTTTGGCTCGTAAATTACAATGCTTCTTTTAGATAAACAGTTTCTCGCCTCCACATTCTACTACGAGATATAAAGCAAACCAAATGTACGCTTGTAATTATTATTATTAAGTGTTCTGTGAATGCAAGAAACCGTTGCTACGAACTCGCCGTTTAATTATGCCTCGGCCCCGGAACTACACGCCTGATGTAGTAGAGTAGCCAGTGGCGAAATTTTTGGCAGTTTATAAATGGTCAAAGTTTGTCAGCCCGTGTAACTACCATACCTACGTAACGTAGAATTTGGACCGTGGTAGCCTTGGGATTTCCAAACTTTCATGACCTACTATGACTTTATGCCTAGAAGGTAACAAACCTTAAAACGTCCATATTATCAGATAAAGTAAATATTTAAAAAGTGCTTTCTTCTAGGCTATAAGAAAACTTGTCCCAGTCACCAGACAGTTTATATCTTTAAAGTTGATAGATCTTTACAGAAAATGTTATTTCTGCGCGTCAAAAACATGGCTACGAATTTGTAGCGGTTTGTAGCGTCGACGTACCAGTGTACAAGTACGTACGTCTTATTCTACCAGCCCGCTACGCTTCTCTTACGTAGCGAGTACATTGTGTCTCATTTCACTTTACGTATTATAGTGTACCGGCCCGCTACGCTTGGTACATTTGTGTGAGCGTTTACAAAAACGCGCGTCCACAGGTGCTTAACTCAAAACAGAGGCTAAGCGAAAATACGCGTCTCAATTTTTGCCACGCATTATTTATAAATTATACTTTATTTGTATTACATAACATAAAAACATACAGAAATAATTTTATGAAGCAAATAGAGGTACAAAAGGCGGCCTTATCGCTTAGTAGCGATTTCTTGCAGGCAACCTTGTGCATAGGAAAATATCAGTACTAAACTGCAGGTGGGTGTAATTTTATTGGATTAAAATAATTACACCCAATAAATTACTTAAATAACACAATAAACATTAAAATAAATATCATAAGATAAACTACTACATACGTTATTTGACACGAAGGTAAAACAAACCAATAAGTTATCAAAAGTACTTACTCGTACTTAAGATAGTATGACTAGAGTACATACACAAAAATAGAAACCAGTGTGATCGCCACGCGCCGTTCCATTTAAAAATTATTCATATTTGAACTTTCTGTTACCTTAATGATTTAAAAATAGAGATTAATATTATAATTTGTAGTTAACGCGTCGCTTAGCTTCCTGTTTGAGTTAAGCTAAAGTGTTCACTACAAATCCATTCACTGCAAACTATCGCAACAATCTGCAGCACATTCGTGGCTATCTCGGTTAAATATAATTCAATTGTTTTTAACGCTCGTCGTTCTTAATTTTTGTAGACTTTCGTGGCTCTAGAGCTATTTAATGCTTTTTACACACGTAATTATATATAGTAGCGATTTATCTGTGCAAACCGATTTGCGCAACATGTCGATCGTGTGTATGAAAAATCGTCGTACATTATCATTTATCGATGTAGTTGCAATTTCCATTAGATAAATGGTTGTCGATTGCGTTTGAACGTCGATCACTCATTTCCGCAGTACTTTATTGGGCTCCTTGGATACGCATGTGACATGTTTCTTATGTAATGTTATCCACTTGGATCGTTTTGTATATATCTCGTATAAATTACTCCAGGGGGATCAATGATTGCGCGAAAAAAAGAACCTTTCAAATGTTATTTCACGTTGTAAAACATCACATTATATTCTACGTGTTCGAATGTAAATTTCTTTATTCCCTAGGGCTTATCGTAATTGTCACCGTATAATGATGTTGACAGACGCTAAGGTATAAAGCAGGCTGTAGATGTTCAGCTGGATGTAGCTCGGTGATGAGGATTGCATGGCTGCTGGGTTTTCACCTGTAACAAATATTATTGTTTTAGTTAATGAATTTTTGTATTATATTAGAGTTTTATATTGGTTTTTACATGAAAATGTTTAAGAAATAGGAATTCAGAGCCTGTCAATACATATTCAATAACCTAGTTTATGTTAAACAAAATATAAAAATGTATAAACAGAAAAAGGATTTAAACGACCGTCTTCCTAGAAATGGACATAAGTTAGTCATATCAGCTTATCGCCTCCGAAAAGTACAAAAATCTTTCGTAGGATTGGGTGTACTCTTCTACAACAAGATGCCCAATTCAGTTTTAGATCTGCCATTGCATAAGTTTAAACAATGTATTAAAACTCACTTACTGAGTCAGGGTTATTATACTATCGATGAATTTTTAAATGACAAAGATGTTCAAATCCAATTGGATAGGCTTTCAACTTCACACAGGAAGTAAAATAAATAACTTTATGTAACAACACACTTAATATTGTAAAATTGATAATATTACAAAAAGAGCAACTGTTGAGTTTCTTGCCGGCTCTTCTCAACAGGGCCTGCCTTCCGAGCCGGTGGTAGAGTCACTACAAATAGTCCAATTTGACGTTTCAAAAGTGCTTGTAATAAGCCTACTTGAAATAAATGATTTTGAATTTGAATTTGAATTTATATTGGTTATTACATGAAAATGTTACGCCTCTGTGTCGCAGTCGACTTATAAGACGGAGGTCCTGGGTTCGATGCCCGATTAAGATTTTCTTAATTGGTCCATGTCTGGCTGGTGGGAAGCTTCGACCGTGACTAGTTAGCACTCTACCGACAACGACGTACTGCCAGACGATTCAGTACCGGTACGATGTCGTGTAGAAACCGAAAGGGAAAAAAAAATACTTTCGTTTAATAACTTGTTCTCTAAGTTTAGATTTCAATCAATGTTCTAAATTAAATAGCAGTCTAGAACCTACCAATTTTCCAAAAGTAAACATAATTTCAAAAATTGTGGAACTGACAGGAATCTCCGCACACTATGTACACACCATCTCACACACTCGTCTTATAAATAACTTTCGTAAGTCTTCTTTCATTTTCTCTACAATGTCCAAGTTCATAAAAAGTATCAATGCATAAAAACTAGAAATGTCTCAGGTCATATCAAAATAATAAAACATTATTCTCTATTTCCCACGAGCACACTTCTTTTGCATTCGTAAAGAGCTTTTAACAAAAAATTCAAAATAACCCTATTTTCTCAAAGCGCGGCGCTTTCACGTTCATTTTGGGTTCCTTTTATTACCGCAAAAAGTGGAGGCTGCGTACTTTGAGCGAACTTAAATGTTTATTATTCATGTTTGGGTACGCCGGTTTCCATTTTTTTTTGTTAGTTTGCGGTTAGTATGAAGTTATAATACCAAAATTGTAGATGACTTTCGAAATTATATCTGGATAGTAACACAATGTTAGTTGGGTAACGTTAGTGACTTGCGTTCTTACATCTTGTTCCCGTAGGATTATCGGATAAAAAGTAGTAATCGAGTACGAAATATGAAATATTGGTCGCTGACTAAACTTGGTCGCTGACTGCGGGCTTCATAAGAAGGCTCAGAGTCACTCAGCGGGCGATGGAGAGAGCAATGCTCGGAGTATCTCTGCGTGATCGAATCAGAAATGAGGAGATCCGCAGAAGAACCAAAGTAACCGACATAGCTCAGCGAGTCGCGGAACTGAAGTGGTAATGGGCGGGGCACGTAGTTCGAACAGCTGATGGACGTTGGGGGCCCGAGGTGGTAGATTGGCGACCCCGCACCGGAAAGCGCAGCGATGGTCGACCCCCAACCAGGTGGCCTGACGACATCAAACGTGTCGCAGGGAGCCGCTGGCAACAGGCGGCTCGGGATCGTTGTGTTTGGAAGTCCCTAAAAAGGCCTATGTCCAACAATGGACGTCTACAGGCTGGTAATGATGATGATGATGATGATATGAAATATATTATTTGTATTATTATATCTCTTAGTATTATTACATAGTAAGTATTTACGATAGTATTTATTAAATATATATATATATATATATATATATATATATATATATATATATATATATATATATATATATATATATGTATATATAATAGGTATTTATAGTATATTTATCGATATATATGTAGTATGTATATTATTATTGGTATTTTGTTTAATTAGTTCCATGTATGTTTTGATTATTTAGTTTATTGCAATACCGTCTCACACTTAACTTATATTCTTCTATAGGGTGGGTTGCCTGGAAGAGATCACTTTTAGTGATAAGGTCGCCTTTTGCTTTTTCAATTAGCTCTAAGTTGTATTGTACCTTTCTTGTTTTTGTTTAATGCAATAAAGCTGTTTATTATTATTATTATATATGGAGACATAGACAATATTCTTTATCTCCTCTAGTTGAGGAAATCTCGAATAAATCAATATAAAGCTCGCCCTATGAGCTTTCGTCGAAACGCTGCCTTATCCCTTTGAAATATAACAAAACAGGTGGAGAAACAAAGGAACAAACTTATAGTAGGATTTTTCCGTTTTATTAGAGTTAAAAAATCTTTAAAAATGTATATTTATCTTTTTAAGGATAGTTTACCTATTCTTGTAAAAACACAGTCACGTCTAATATTTTCGGTTTTCTCACGAACGAAGTCGTGGCCGTCTGCTAGTTAGTTATATAATAATCTTATATATTTCCTAAAGGGTATAAATGCATTATATTTCCGTACCTATTTTCATTACAATCATTAAGACAAAACGTTTCCCTTGTTGAGTCGCTCGTCGGCCAGAATACTAAGCAGTTTTGTGCTGAGGGCATGTTTGTCACCGTAATTGGATGGGTGAGGTTACCTCATTTATTAGATTCACGAAGAATTCCAACCGCATTCTTGTACATTTGTTTCTTAGTAGAGGAAATACGCCCTGAAAGGGCTAAAAAAAAGTAAAAATGGGGTTTTTCGCAAATACAAAAAAACGGTTAGAGTTAGATAAAACAGTGTCAAATAAAAATTGTTGGACTTAAAATTGTATATAAGAAAGTTCTCTTAATATTTTTACTTCATTAAAATTTAACTGGGTAGCGCCCGAATACTCAAACGTAAATCAAATTTAGGAACGTTGGAAGTCAACTTAGTTTGACAGATTTCTATAGCAAACTATCAAAGTAAGTTGACGTACGTAGTTTTTTTTATCTACTACAAGTTGGCCCTTGACTGCTATCACACCTGATGTTAAGCGATGATGCAATCTAAGATGGAAACGGGCTAACTTGTTAGGAGTAGGATGAAATCCACACCTCTTTCGGTTTCTAAACGACATCGTAACGGAACGCTAAATGGTTTGGCGGTATGTCTTTGTCGCTAGGTGGTAACTAGTTACCGTATAGCCTAGCTACGGCGAAAGCTTCCCACCAACCAGACCAAGACAAATTAAAAAAATCTCAATCTGCCCTGCCGGGAATAGAATCCAGGACCTCCGTCTTATAAATCGACCGCACATACCACTTGAAAAACTTGAAAAACTGTGCCACGGAGGCGCTGTTTTTCAAGTTTTAGTGATGAATGTGTGAAGTATTTTGTATGAGCGTATGCTTTGGGTTATACTAAACAGTTATGTCACCGTAATTAGATAACTAAGGTTACTTCATTTTATTGTAAATCTACAATGAATTCCGACTGCCTACTTATGTTTTTGTTTCTTAGCACAAATAAGTGTCAAAAGTTGTGGAAAATATTATCATAAATAAAGAAACATGTTGTTTGGATGTTTGTTGATGTTTTGGAAACAAGATTTATAACCTAAATTAAGGGTGCTTTCCGTCTCAGAAGTAATAAATATTTCTTGCTATTTATCCAAAAGGAACGAACCGAACGAAGTCGCGGGCATACGATATTTAATAATAATTTAAAATTTTGCGTCGTGTTCATCAATTTCCATACCTATACTAAACCCAAACTCGATTGAGAATGCTTGTCAACAAACAAATTTAAAATGAAGGTAGAGAATGCAACACAATTTATGCCTAATAAATTTAAAATTATGTTTTGTTATTTTAAAAAAATCTTATTTAAAAGATATTGAATATATTAATTAGTTTTAAGCTTTCTGATCTAATTTATTGTCATGAATTCGTCATTAACTAGTTCATTTAAAAAAATAGGTGTAAAATGACTAGTGATTTCTACCTTCATTTTTAATTTGTTTGTTGACAAGCATTCTCAATCAAGTTTGGCTTTAGTATAGGTCTATACCTCGTTGGTCTAGTTGTTAGCCTGTGTGGCTTCGATCACGAGGTCCTGTGCTCTAATCCTGGGTCGGGTCACAAAATAATTCTAAGATTTTCATTCTTCTATAAAATTTCAAGTACTTTTCAAACTCGGAGTCGGGAAGTTGGTGGTGTCACACCCCTGTGCCTCGGAGAGCACGTTAAGTCATCGGTCCCGACCACTACCATCAACATCTGAAGTGATCATTAATAAATGGTATATTATCACCCTAAGCCCGCCAACCCACATTGGAGCAGCATGGTGGGTCTACGCTCCATATTCCCTCTCTTATTCGCCTGGCCTACTAAGCTGTTAATATGCTAACAATGATAAATGTGCTTGTATTATACCAGCAGCTATGAGTTTCGGATCGGAACACAGTAATGGATGAAACAAGTACGGTGGTAGAGCTGCCCCGGACGAGTTCTGTCTCAAAAGGCCCTACTATTGTGAAACAGTTCGTTAGTTGTATTTGTTAAACAAACTACTATTATATCGTTACACAGCACTTACTGAACATAGTACGTTAAAAATTAACCACCCGTTCCCTATTCCGGATGTCACACTATGACGGCGGTTGGTTGGAATACCAAGTGGATTCACGCCGAGGGGTTATTTGTCATTATAATTGGGTGTTCTACGTCATTTTGCGGGTGTCGAGTGCGGAGGATTATTATTTTATTTTTATTTCCATTTTTATTCTACCAAAATAGAAACGCGTAGAAACTTTTACATTTTATTTTAGAGATTTGTTGCTATTCTTCTAATACTTTTTACAAATCCAATCATTGGATAGAATCAGGCGTTACTTTGCGGACGTTCATTATAAATAGATGATTGGATTCGTCGGTTTTTTGCGAAATAAATACACTATGATTTGAATTGATACAAACTATGATGAATAAATACATTATGATGAATAAGTTTGCAATTACTCCAATCCACTTTAAAGTATTATCCTCTGCCTTAAAAGTGTTGGAGCAATAAATAGTCTGTGGTACGGTGGCCACCGCTTCTGCCACCACCAGCCGGCGGGCAAGGAGAGTTACCTTTTTTTTTATCGACTACAAGTTGGCCCTTGACTGCTATCACACCTGATGTTAAGTGATGATGCAATCTAAGATGGAAGCGGGCTAAGTTGTTAGGAGTAGGATGAAATCCACACACCTTTCGGTTTCTACACGATACCGTAACGGAACGCTAAGTCGCTTGGCGTTACGTCTTTGTCAGTAGGGTGGTAACTAGCCACGGCGAAAGCCTCCCACCAGCCAGACCAAGACAAATTAAGAAAAGTCTCAATCTGCCCCGCCGGGAATTGAACCCAGGACCTCCGTCTTATAAATCTACTGCGCATACCACTGCGCTGCGGAGGTCGTCAAAAACCTGCGTGCCGACCTCCGATTCGCCTATTTTCCCGGGATCTTATGAACCGGCCAATAGTGTGACGACACCGTGACACGGCCGGTTTCGATCACTTCTTTGTTCTATTACCTTTATTTTTTGTAATGTCATACGCTAACGATGAGTAAAAACCGTTATTAAAAAATCTAACGCATTTTAATTTAATAATAAAAATACAGTCCATTACAGTTTAAACAAAAGAGGAAGGAAAATTGGTATTGATAGTAAATAGATTGCAACAGATTGACGAAAATACACACCACTACGAAATATATACAACCGTGATTGCAAAATTTAATTAAGCCTTACCGTACGGGACATTGTACAAAAAATATGTATTCATTTAGAACCTAAATAGTGTTACAGGCGATTTAGGCTTCGCAGTGCAGACAATTTCATCAGTGGAAGTGGTTCCCGCCATTATAGCTATTAGGACTCTCTAGGTTTACGTGCTCGGCTTATATAAAACATCCACTCTCATACAAGTCATGTTATACTTTTATTATGACGAAAGTTTATTACAGGATATTTATTTCGTGTATGCTCAGATGGTATTCAATACACTGAGATTATATAGAATGTCGTTGATACGTTCCTTAACCTTTTTACCATCGAACCGAGAAAGGACTTGAAGGGTTTGTGATGTCCGTAATTGGGATTCCAGTACGGACCTCTTCGTTGCCTCGTTTCTAATATGGCATCTGGAATACTCTGCGCTTGTCTTGACGATAACTTTATATATTGCTCCATCAAATCTAATAATACAATAGTATTCTATTTTGTGATGGCGGTTTTTTTTCTCGACATCGGACCGGAACGTTAAATCGCTTGGCGGTACGTCTTTGTTGGTAGGCTGGTAACTAGCCACGGCCGAAGCCTCCCACCAGCCAGACGTGCACCAATTTAGAAAATCTTAATAAATATAGCGTTTGTATTTGTATTGATATTTACAACTTAATCTACTTAGCTACTACTGTGGCTCTACTTAGATTGGAAGCGACGCGTCAAATTCGTCAACAACAAATTATAATATTCATCTCTATTTTCGAATAATTAAGATACAAAGTTGTGTTTCAAATATTTGTGAGAGTGTCAAATATATAGAAACGCGTGGCAGCATGCGCCGACACTTGATTCCATTTTTGTATAATACAACTTTGTACTTTAGTAATGAGACAACAGAGTTGAATTTGCTATACGGACGACGCAACGCTGCGCTTCTGAGTCTGAGTTAGGCCTTAATAATTATATGTCTCTGTATCACAGGAATCACGAATGATTCTATTCCACACCAGTGACTACTAACAACGATAGTCGATACACGATGTACTCGAGGGACGACGTACTCGTTTACTCGTACAATATCTGAATATAGATACATAGTGTGGGTAGTTCGACATGCACTACAATATAGCTTTGTTAAAGGTAAGGGTAAATAAGATTATATATTTTTTTTATCGACTACAAGTTGGCCCTTGACTGCTATCACACCTGATGTTAAGTCATGATGCAGTCTAAGATGGAAGCGGGCTAACTTGTTAGGAGTGGGACGAAAATCCACACCCTTTCGGTTTCTACACGACATCGTTCCGGAACGCTAAATCGCTTGGCGATACGTCTTTGTCGGTAGGGTGGTAACTAGCCACGTCGATAGCCTCTCACCAGCTAGACCAAGACAAATTAAGAAAAACCTCAATCTGCCCCACCGGGAATCGAACCCAGGACCTCCGTCATATAAATCCACCGCGCATACCACTGCGCCACGGAGGTCGTCAAAATTATATTGAAAAATATACCCTGACAAAAGTTAACTTTTATTTGATACCCATATTGAGTTGTTAGAAAAATGAAATCCGCCATTTCATAGTGGCTATTTTGGTCCCATTTTCATCAAACATAGCTAAGAACGAACCCTAGGTAACTGACTTTCAGAAAAACCGCATCGACATCCTATGCTACAATATGCGCAACGATGCCACACACACACCCACATAAAAACATAAAATTCTCTTTTTTCTCATTACTGGAAAGGACCGTATTAGAAGACTAAGGTAACTGTGGCCCAATGAGCGGGAATTAACTAACGCTCCCTTTACTGTAAAGTTAAAGAGGCTTTTGATAGTAGAATTATTGCCAAAATGATGAATGCACAAAATTATATTCATCATTAAGTAATTTAGTCTTGGCAGTATCAACTTACAAATTCCTCTGTAATAAAATGAACAAATGTCCAAAATTTATTACACTATACATAAACAGACTTCGAAACGACTGTATTGAAAGGATAATATGGGTATAAATCTAAGGAGTTCCCAATAAATAGAGGTACGGAGATTTCTAAAAGGTTTATGGTAAAATCCACTTTCACTACTAAAATTATCGGCAACCTAAAATCTAAATCGGCCGTAACGGTGTTTTTAGTGCGTACATATTTTTTGTAAATTGCCTTTCTTAATATTGTGGCCAAGTTTCAGAAAATGTAGCACTGAATTTATTTTCTCTTTTACTTAATATTGAAAAGCTTCAGATAATATTTAAATATCCAATTATAATTTTATGAATGTGGTCCTTTATTGTTATTTAGAATAGCGTGTTGTCATTATTAACCTATTTGAATGTTGTTACAGGGTCAGGAGATAGAGCTCAGACCCACCGTGTTGCGCCAATGACAGTTGGGCTTAGGGTCTTTGATGACCTCCATGACACAGTGGTGTAATGCAGTATGCACAGTGTATTTAAAACGGAGGTGCTGAGTTCGATTTTCGGTTTCCTAAATGTCGGTAGGGTGGCTAGTTACCCTACCGACAAAGATGTACCGTGTATGTAAGCGTGATTTAGCGTTCCGATTGAAACCGAAAGGGGTGAGGATTTCATCTTACTCTTAATAAGTAAGCCCGCTTCCATCTTAGATTGTATCATCACTTACTAGCACGTGTAATTTAAGTCAAAGGGCTAACGTGTAATGAATAAAAATTGATGAGCGTATTATGATTCTATAATGAACTCTATCAAGCGAGACTGATAGCTTAAAGTATTCTACCAGGCGGGGGGGGTGTGAAATCAATAACTTCTCAACTCCGTTCTTCCGCTATGAATTTTTTGGACAAAGAAATATCTCGAGAAAATTTCGTCCGAATGATCCGAAGCAAATACTACATAGGGTAACTAAAGGAGATAGTTGAATTCTTATAAATATGATTTAGTAAACTAATTGAATTTCTAATTATAAGTAATACAATTAAATAGCACAATGACTAAGTGGTCAAACTGAAGGTTGAATGGTTTTGTATTCGATGCTCGCCTGTTGTTGTGCTATTATCGTGCCCACCCATAGCTTTTCTCTTAGTTAGAACCATAAAAGCTGCTATCTTCATGTTAAAAAAATATACCTACCATTCATTTTATAAAAAAAATAGAACACAATATTCTATTTAAAAATAGAAAAGTGAATGTAATTGTTTCACATTAATTAGATCTTAAATCATTAGGATTGTAAGGTTCAACACATTGAGTGGCCTGGAATGTTGCCAAGCTGTTTCTGCAGCCTTACAAACCGCCAATACAAAATGTATCTAGCTGCTCTAGACTGTAATACCTACACATTATACCAGATTTACAAGGTTTAACCAGGCTGTGGACCCACTGAAATTGAGAAAGGGATGCTTAGATGGTTTGGGCATGTAGAGAATGGATGAAAGAAGAATAACAAAAGAAATTTATAAGGTGAGGTTGAATGGAAATGTTGGATGGGGAAGGCCTAGGTGAATGTTTCTAGACCAAATTCAGGACATTTTAAAAATTATGGACGACAAACGATTATTGAGAAAAAGCTAAGCTAAGGAAGTATGCAAGGACCGTGGAAAATGTTAGGATGTAGTCTCTGCCTATGCTTATAAGAATTAGGAAAATGAAAACTTGGCACGATTAGAGTTCACAGTACGAGAAAGGATATAGAATACGGTGTGTTGCGAAAATCAGTACAGTTTCCTTAAGAGAAGGGTTGAAAGTCCACGGGGACGAAGTCGCAGGCGTCCACTAGTTTCTAATAATATTTTTGATACATAGATTAATGATAGGTCTTGATAGGCCTGATCCAGTTTAAAATGTGTTTTAATATTATCACAGTGTAAGTACATTATATTAAAATAAGTTAATGGTAATTTAATCAAAATCTGATGGTGGAGTTTTCAATAAAGTTACCATAATCAGGTTGACGAATAAAAATGTATGTTATATTTGTTGATAAACAATAATAAAAATCTCATTTTGATTACGCGTTTTGTCCATTTTATAAGTGCATCATTGATACGAGTATGTAGGTTCCTACCGATAATTGTGTGTGTGTTGTATGTATGGTTATCTTCAAGGATTTCTTCAAGAGTATACAAAGTGTAAATTTTTTTTCAATCTAGACTGCACCTTAATTTATCAAATTATTTGCGTTAAACACGTAAAAATAAATTGCGCTGAAGTAAACGTACTTTAATTTGCGATTTTAGGCCATCTCTTTTAATACCTAACACAAATAATAATATCCAGATAATTTGGACAAGTTAAGGATTAACAGGCGACCGAACGGTTTGGATATACGCCAAGTTCCCCATAAACCCATGCTAACAAACGATCCTCTGTGGGCATTACATTAGTGTACGGAAATTACGAGTTAGACGTAAACTGTTTAATGAAAACTTTGAATAAACGGACTAATTGCTACGTACTAATAAACCTGTCAATAATAATATCATAAATGAAGTACCTAGTGCTACCTAATAATACTAGCTCAAATGCCACTGCGGAGGTTGGGGAAACAATGTGATCTCGCACCGGAAACCACATTGTTCATCGAGCGGTTTGTAGGTAGCCGCTAGATGCAGTCAGCTCTAGCCGTGGTGAGTCCTTACAAGAGGCTTACATCCAGTAGTGGACGTCCACCGACTGATGATGATCATGATAAGTGATGTATACCTTTACTTGCATTATTATCAGATTATTTTAAAAGTCAACTACATGGTGAAGCCGCTTTTCATTCCAGAGCCTTTTTTGTGGGGTAATCCTCATGTATACCACTACGGGGAGGCAAAATGGTGATGTCGAGATTATTTTAAAGGCCAACTATAGGGTGAAGCCGTTTTTTTTCCAGAGCCTTTTTTGTGGGGTAATCCTTATGTATACCACCACGGGAAGGCAAAATGGTGATGTCGAGATTATTTTAAAGGCCAACTATGGGGTGAAGCCGTTTTTTAATTCGGGGGCCTTTTTTGTAGGATAATCCTCATGGATACCACCACGGGGAGGCAAAATAGTTATGTCGGACTTCTTCCGACTAAAAACCTACGGTGTGCCAGCTCATCGACTGGTGACTGGATCACTGGAACAATTAAAAGACCACCGCAACCCAGCTCACGGCATCCGCTGTAGGCCATTCGAGCACCTTGCCCCTTACTCGTCTACAGACGTATTTTGTTCTTTCCAGACTTAGAATTTATTGATATATTCTAAGGAAAATGAAGCTCAGTATGATT
This sequence comes from Mycalesis mineus, assembly GCA_034621355.1. Lineage (NCBI taxonomy): Eukaryota > Metazoa > Arthropoda > Insecta > Lepidoptera > Nymphalidae > Mycalesis > Mycalesis mineus. The sequence continues at coordinate 9,680,541 of CM067882.1, forward strand.
CCATAACCCAACACTCGACTTATGACCTCAGGGCAAAGTTACACCGGTTAACCACTGGACAAACTGGAGAGTTAAGTTAAAGTAATAATTTAGCTATACTTTAATACGTTATTTTATTATTAAGGTATAATTATTAGGGTATATATACACACAGTGTTATAATTTTACGTTCGAAAATATTAACGGGTAAAATTAAATCGTTACCATAAATTACGTGAGAGCTTTTCCGATATGGAAAAAGCTCTACAAGCTGATGATGATTACGTTAATGATATCATTACCGTAACGTAATAATCATCAGCTTATTAAAATGGCACAATTCTTCCTTATATCAGAGGTTTTTGAAGTATTTTTCACAGTTCCCACTCGAATTTAATTTTGTTCAAAGTAAATATCTTCTTTTTTATTCATTGAGAAGAAAGAAAGACCCTTGACTGCCATCTCATCTGTTGATAGGAGTTAACTTGGAAGAGTTGCGTTTTTCAAAGAATATCTCGAATTACCTATAACTACTAAAATTAATGGTTTATACGCTGCATCATTGACGGCCTCTGTGGCACAGTGGATTCATAGGGCAGGGGTTCTGCGTTCGATTCCCGGCTGGATCGATTTTTTAAATTGGTCCAGGGTGGCTGGCGGGATGCTTTGGTCGTAGTTACCACCCTACCGAAAAAGACGTACCACCAAACGAATTTTTTTTATTCATTACAAGTCAGCTGTTGACTGCGATCACACCAGATGATAAGTGAAGATGCAATCTAAGATGGAAGCGAGCTAACTAGTTAGTAATAGGATGAAAATCTCTGCACGACATCGTACCGGAACGCTAAATCGCTTGCCGGTACGTCTACAAACATTTACATTAGATAGAGTCTAGATCTGTAGTAAATACTAAGATACCTATACGGAGTTAGATATCACGCCATTTGTCAGGGTTTGATGCGTCGCCTGGCATCGGTCCAAACCATCGGATCGTCTGTTCAACCCTATCTGTCTAAATGATTGTGTGAATATTGATCCAGTTATATGAAAATGAGGTCCCGATACCATCATATTTGATTCATGTTTCAAATATGCTTTGCTCCTATTATTCAATAATTCGCCGGGATAAATACGATTGTAATTTTTTATTGACAATATTTTTCGTATCTAATTTGTTATTTTCTTGGCTATATCTAGTAGATCACAATACAGCATTGACAAAGTCTTAAACATCTGACTCTATAACAGTAATATGTAATATTTATTAAAACAATTACTAAAATGTTTCTAAAATTCAGTATGTTTTTTAATTCGTATTTCTTTTATCTCTTTAATCATACATACCTAAATATTGTCACGCCTCAGGTAAAGAGCTCGTCTTTCCACTTGCCACGATCCTTGCATACTTCTCTTGCTTCTTCCAATTTCATTACACCTTTCTTAAAGACGGTTTAGGAAACTTTTGACCTGGCCTTTAATAACAATGTCCTAAATTTGATCTAGGAACGTTCCCTTTCAAACATATATATTTTTTTTTATCGACTACAAGTTGGCCCTTGACTGCTATCACACCTGATGTTAAGTGATAATGCAATCTAAGATGGAAGCGGACTAACTTCTTAGGAGTAGGATGGAAATCCACACCCTTGCGGTTTCTACAAGACACCGTACCGGAACGCTAAATCTCTTGGCGGTATGTCTTTGTCGGTAATTAGCCACGGTGAAAAGCCTCCCACCAGCCAGACCAAGACAAATTAAGAAAAATCTCAATTTGCCTTGACGGGAATCCAACCCAGGACCTCCGTCTTATAAATCCACCGCGCATACCACTGCGCCACGGAGGCCGTCAAAATTATCTCTCGCCTTATAAGTAATGTCAATTGGCCGATTTACGTTTGTTTGACAGTATGACAAAAAGATCACTGCCAGATTTTGATGATTATGATTAAAATTGACGCCACTCATACTCTTCAAGATACACGTGTACTCATTTCTTAATAAAACTCAGTCAAACTATTATATTTTGACGATCTCCGTGGCGCAGTGGTATGCATGGTGGATTTGTAAGACGGAGGTCCTGGGTTCGATTCCCGGCGGGGCAGATTGAGATTTTTCTTAATTTGTCTTAGTCTGGCTAGTGGAAGGCTTTCGCCAAGCGATTTAGTGTTCCGGTACGATGTCGTCCCACTCCTAACAAGTTAGTCCGCTTCCATCTTAGACTGCATCATCACTTAACATCAGGTGTGATAGCAGTCAAGGGCCAACTTGTAGTCGATAAAAAAAATATATGGTCGAAGCGTCGTCCGATAGCGCGCAATCAAAAATTCGCGCTCTTTCGTTGCTTTCGGGCGAAAGAGAGAGACGAGATAATTATTCGTTTAGGTAACGGCAGTCATATCATGTCCCTACAGGAGAGGAGATTTCGGAAGCGGCCTTTTGGTCCACTTATCAGGTGACGAGTAGGAACAACGTATGGTTTTAGTCGTTAATCGTAGTGAGACGGTATTCATGAGAATTTCTCCTCGAAAAAAGGTGGTATTTTAAAGACTTACCATTAAATATATGGACGTAGATACTAGCTGGCACTGCGTTATTGGGCACGCAGGTGTAATTCCCCGCATGGGAGACACTAGTGGCCGGGATGAGGAGGTCCGACAGCCGCTGCTCGGGGTCCGTGGTGACGTTGATGCCCCGCTCGGCGTCGTAGTTTATCATCCTACTGTTGTGGTACCTGCGGGCAGGAACACGGGTTAATTGAGAGAGAAATTTCGGTTAACCCTAAGTGAATCATGTAGCATATATACACCACAGTGACATAAATGCCTGCTCAAAAACCTTGGCCTGACCAGAACTGCAGTAAGTTCTATTCTAGAACGAATGTCCAAAACTGCTGTAGCAGGATTCTATCAGATTTGATTTGGCAGGGAGAACAATTCGAGCAGAGAAGCAGAGAAGGAGAGCGTTGACTAGTCACAAAGAACTCTCTGAAGCCTACATCTGTGTCACAAGTCTTGGATTCTGTTCGCCATTTTTCTCTCTGTCACACGATGGACCTAGCACCCGTACGGTGAATCCACAGAATGCTAAGTGGTAAGAACCAAAAAAAAAATACCGAATCATTTTATTTTCTCGCAATCGTAGTGAAAAGTAGAGTTTCTATTTAGTGCCTTTACCTGGTATTTAATAGGTCCATTTAGCCCCTTGTATAACAATTTACTATTCTAACAATCTACCACGTGTCAATATTTCGTTGTTGTATATTCATCTAATATTTCACAACTTTTAACTTTATTTTATAGTCAAACGATCAGTATAATGGTGTAAAATTTTCTTCCGAAAGAGGAAAAGGATATTTGGACCCCGAGGCAATTTACCAAAGACTGTTTCCTTAATTGACCCAAACGGATATCGACCCTCGACCATCGGTTTGCTTGCGGTACTGAAAGTCGTTTAAGTACGGTTCGTTTTATTGACGAAAAATAAAAAGTTTTTATTGTTTAAAAGTTTTTTTTAAATGGGGTAAGTGCTTTATATATAAAGTTATTTTTTTTATTCCATTACATTTGAATAAATGTTATTATTATATTTTTTGAAACCATTATACACTAGTGCCCTAGATCTATGATTTTTTACTTTTTTTTCTTTTATGTTCGTACACTGTGTATAGTCTATGATACTACGTTCGCGTGACTATAATTCTTATGGCCTATGCAGCCATGATTATATATTTCGAATTCAGAACTTTAATGACACGTCAGAGGTTTATAAACCGTCAAAGATTATTCCGCGAACTACTCAAGAACTCTTTAGGAATTCGGAAACTTACAAAATTATATAGGAATATATTACATTTTAAATCAAAGAAATTTGGAATACACAGATTTAGAAAATTACACTTTTTGGAATACCTTACTCTACTTTACATTATAGAAATGGATGTTCGGTTTGTAAAAAAATACTTTTGAATGAATTTTCATGAATTTCAATTTCACTAATAGATAGAGTGACTGATTCCTGAAGAAGGTTTTTGTATACAATTTGTTAAGATTTCGTCTAAATTGACTCAAATATGACGATAATAGTGAGAGTGAAGTCGCGGGCGTCTGCTAGTTTAACATAAAGAGGAGATAGCTATTTCTAAAAAACATTGCGACCTTTGATCATAAGGCGCGCGCGTCGACGCGCATCGACGTTTGATTCCTAAGTATAACACGACCTTGTACCTTAATAACTGAAAAATAGAGAAGAATTTGTTATAGGCGAGAAACTTAATGCGCCGCCATGCTTTAATTCTGCACCCATGTGCGTTGGACCTAAGTGTAAATTTAACATAAATGATTACAAGTTTTATACCTGTACACGATTTTGAGTTGTAAACGTACGGACCAATAGTGACTGTTTGGTGTAAGAATAATGTCTTGTTACGTCACAGACTGTAACTGCTGTCTGTGAATCAGCTGTTATGCTAAATATTTTTGTTTCATGAGTATAAATAATTCCAATTCCAATTACAGATATATAACACTATAGACGTGCCTTAACGATGAAATTGGACATGAAAATTTTAAAACACTGAAGCCTTTTCCCTGCGGAAAAGAATTAAGAAAAAAAAGTCACGTGACGCTTTAGTAGATATTGTTCTCTTTTGTTCAAAAAGGTTATTGTTTTGTGATTAAATAAAGAAGAATATGAAACAGTGTTTGAAATTTGATGTTAAAACTCTCATCTTCTTTTTATAAAATGAATTTTAATAACAGCTATTATGCAACCGTTTCATAATGTTCATATTATAAAATGTAGAAGCACATTAAAGAAAACCTCATTTTGAAATCATAATACTGAGTTTCAGAAACAAAATTTTGTAGTACGAGTAATCAGTAACGGAAAAAGAACTCAATTTACGTATACATTAAGCACGTTTTTCATTAATTACAGGAAAGAACACCACCGAGGTATTTTCCCCACTAAAAATATAAAGGTAGAAGAAATTAATGATCTATATTTCTTTTTATCATTCCGATGGATCATGTTTACATATTTGTCTGTGTATGTGTTTTCTTTAGAATCTGTATTAGTCTCTGGTATCGTGATTTATAAACGAATGGATGACATGAAGGAAACAAAAAAAATTTAACAAAAAATAAAAACGCGAAAAAGTCATTTACTACGAAACAGTTCGATTTTTACATATTTGTTTCCTACTCGAACTCACAGCTTCCTTTTCCTCCCTGCAAAAGTGAATATAAAGTTTGAAGAGTTTCCAAGTTAATTATGTAGCGGTAGAGAAAAAAGCTTCGTATCAATTGATATTTCTTTTTATCACCCGACGATGAAAAGAGGGGTGTTATAATTTTTACATATTTGTCTGTGTATGTTTTCTTTAGAATCTGTATTAGTCTGGTACCGTGATTTATAAACGAATGGATGACATGTCCCTCGTCTTCATCGCCAGACCCTTAATGACAGTCACAGCCATCTAAATAAAGTTCTCATTGACACAAATTAATCGCCCAAACACAAGGTAGCTACTGTAAACCGTTAAAGAGCTCCCTCAGCTTCCCTCGTCTTCATCGCCAGACCCTTAATGACAGTCACAGCCCATCTAAATGTAAAGTTCTCATCTGTAAAACGTTACGGAGTCTCTTATATATAGATCGACTCCATTGCTTTTAAATACTTACCGGAAAAATTAACAAACGTACTTGTTGTCCCTACAATTTTTGAAAGTTCCCCTCGTTTTCTCCAGGATCCCATCATCACCACATAAAAAAAAAAAAGAGAACCCAAATAAGTATGGTTTAAAAATTATTGGGATGGAAATTAATCTAATTAAAATCAATTTTATTAAAATCACTCCAGCCGTTTAGACGAGAAGAAGTAACAAACATACACACTCACAAGCTTTCGCCTTTACAATAGCTTAATCATGTATATTCTACATTTTAAAATTTTTTAACAAAAAATAGAACCGACTCAAAACGCACTAAAAAATAAAAAATAACTGTGTCATTTAGTTGCTTTAATTTACTTAAGCATATGTATGAAGTCGGTGCCAGCAAGTTTAAGGAGAATTTATTTAACGCAGTTTGTAGGTTCTAGGTAATGTCCTTAAAATAGAAACATTGGCTGGCACCGACTCCTAGATATGCTTAAGTATATTAAAGCAAATTAATGACATTAATTTGCTTTAATAACAACAGTTATTTTTTACTTTTTAGTGAGTCGGTTCTATTTTTTGCTAAAAATATTTATTTCTTACTTTTTAGTGATTTATCGCCACGTAACGTACTCGTACTATACTGTCATAGTATATTAAATATATGTCGTAGTATAGTAAATCGCTGTAAGCGTGCCTCAAAAATTTGAAGAGTTCCTTCAATTTTCCCAGGATATCATCATCAGATCCTAACATAATGACAATGTAACCACCTTGGAAGTGTGTTCTTTCTAATAAAAAAAGAATTATCAAAATCGAACAACTCTGTAAAAAGTTATGCTTGGTCATACATAAAAAAAAATATACGTGTCGAATTGAGAACATCCTGCGTTTTTTTTCTTCGGTTAAAAATGGGTTTCAAACCTATTCAGTATAACCAGACAGGCAACGCTTCGCAAAAGCTCCCCTTGTCTCGTACCAGGCTAGCAAGAACTGACAAACCAATTTACGCCTCATTTCCAATTTATCGATGCCGTACTGCCACCCCGACGTTTGACAGTGCCAACTCGCCATTCAACCGTGCCAAATTTCAGGCACTTGGCACAAATTACCTCATTTTGTGTGCAATTTTTCAAATTTGAAGACGTTTAAAATTCCGGAATGTAACGCTGATTAACTTTTGCGAGGCATTTAAAAGTGGATCTGGCTTTTGTTAAAATTTTAATTAATTCTGCATTATCTAGTAAAAAAATTGTTTTTCTACTCTAATTTGGATTTATATCATGTTAACGAGTGTTGTGGTAACATTTCTGTGAAGTAAAGTAGCACTTTAAACTACTGTTATTAGATTTTTTTAGATTCTAATGATTACTCAAAAAAATCTAATATATCAAAAATACTAAGCCTGGATAAAATACTGCTACTAGCAAATAAAATGTAAAAGTTTGCATGTTTATTACCTTTTAGTCTAGCTACTTATTATTCGATCGCTCATCATTATCATTACATAATATAAAACAAAGTCGCTTTTTTATGTTTGTCCGGATGTATGCTTTAATCTTTAAAACTACGCAACCGATTTTCATGCGGTTTTTTTATCTGATAGAGTGATTCAACAGGAAGGTTTATGTGTATAATACATGCATAATATAGTAGAGAAACACTGATAATTTTAGAGGTTTCTGATGTGATGTCGTAAATTAACGCATTTTGTGCGCTTACATTGCAAACGCTAAACCCTACGAGATATATCAAAATAATGTACTACAGTATTGCACTTAAAAGGGTCAACAAAAAAGTCCGCGATGGCATATGTCTATCTTTTAGAGATAACACAAAATAAAACATTTTTTATCTTTTACTTTAAGCAATACTGCATTAATCCTTATCCATTTAATTATCTTAAATACTTTGTGCTTTCAATATAGATCACTATTGCCCTTTACAGCATGTAAATTAAGTTAATATTATCCAAGATATATAGGATTCAAAATGCAGGGACATAGCGAGCGTTTGGGGGTCGCGCAGGGCGTTCTTTTTTTATATACTTTAGTACCAGCATTGCCACCGTGCGAAGCCGGGGCGGGTCGCTAGCTAATAAAGAAGAAATTTTAGTAATAAATACTATATTGCATTAATTGTGATTTTCATAAGAAGCATTTTTTGGGACCAAATTTTTTGGGTATACTTTTCATCTAAAATCGGCCCAAAAGAAACAAGTTTTATGTGGACAAATTCATGGACCTCTGATATAATAATATAAATGAATCTCTGCGAGATCTTTGCTCCAAATTGAATCCTGACCTGTCCCATAACATAAAGAAGATTGTTTAGGAAGCGATTACATAAAGCTGCTACCCTGCGGGCGGTCTTAATAATTAAATGCTAAATTACACTGGTTTAGTAACAAAGGCAGGTATATGCCACAAAGTAAATAAGCAATCTAGCTAGTTGCTAACATTCAAATTAACACTTAATCGATTTTACGGTCAATTTATTGAGCAAGGTTTTAATTATCCGATAATCGCTGAATAAATAAATAAAAAATTCTTCTTCCGATAATTCATCACTGTAGGCGCAAGCGTACCTGAAATTTACGTGACAGCGGCATCCGGCTGCCCCTTGCGCCTTGACCGGTTAAAATAAAAGAATTTTATTTCAATAATAAAAGTATTTTCTAGATAAAATAATATAAAATAATATAATAAATTCGCAAATATGTTTCGTTTAGTGAATTTTATATATTTTTTAATTGAAGTAATTCTCCGAGTGACAAATTGTTGTTGGAACTACTTTTTGAATTGCAGTAATTATGCATTATTTTATTGCATTAATATAACAAAAATTTTAAGCAGTTAAATATCTTCATACTTTGAAGATTCTGAACGTAAAACAGTATTAAGCTTTACTGCTTTTTTATTTTCACTTTTATAATTATTTTATATTTTGTCTTAGAATATTTGAAATGGAATGGTTTGACTCATATGCTATGCTTATCTATACTAATATTATAAAGAGGTAAAGTTTGTAAGTTTGTAAATAAAGTTCTGTCGGGGCTAATCTTCGGAACTACTGATCCCATTTTAAAAATTCTTTCACCAGTAGAATGCTACGTTATCGGTGAGTGTCATAAGCTATATTTTATATTTGTATTGTATATATTACTCGAGTTATCATAGTTTCTGTCGCGCGAGTCGGCCCGTGAAGTTAATTAAATTTAGCTTTATGCGCGTACGCTGCCTTAGATATTGGATATAATTGGAAGCATTGTATGAAACTTTATGCATCTTAAAAAGTTCTACAAAAAAGGCCGCGATAGCATATATCTATCTTTTATAGTTTGGAAGATATATAACTTTTTGTGTTTTAAAAAATCATTTAATTAATATGCTTACGTTTATGTCATCATTTATACAACTAAACTTAAATCTTTATCAAAATAAATTATTTAATAATCACAAGGATATTATAGAGATAAGATTTGCCTTTTACATTATGCTAATTAGTTATATAGTTTCGGAGATATTATAAAATTTCTAAAAAATGACACTGCCGATAAATCGCCCAAATTAAGTTGACCTCCTCCACGTTACGTAATACGTACTGAATAGGGGTCAACATTTTGGTACAAATATTCTTTGAGAATTCGATCTTTGATCTTTTCTTCCAGTTTATTTGACATGGCAGACCATATTTACATAATATACGAAAAAGTTTCTTCGTTTGTTTAAACGGACTAATCTCGAGATCTGTAAAATAGACAATTTAATACAAGCTATACACATCAGCTTGCCATAAATATATATTGTTAATGTTAATGTACTGTAATGTCGTACAATGTTTAACAAAAATGTAAATCTTTAGTACACGGGATGGGACGGAGGATATTGCTTCACGGGAAACTATAAAAAAATTAAATTGAGGGGGGTAGCGAGGAAAGAGCACATTTTATATGAAAGTCTGTCTTTAAAATTAAAAGGGTACCTAAGAGGTTTTCACGCGGACGAAGTCGCGGGAGACTGCTATATAGCTATAATGACGTAGGCGAGCGCTAAGAAACGTTTTTTCTAATGCTCACCTCCTTAAAGGGTCAAACGGGAGTTCAAGTCTACACTAAGTTTCACGCGGACGAAGTCGCGGGCGTCCGCTAGTAATTTATATAAGTGTTAAGAAACTGAATAGATAAAAGGAACAAACTAATTTTTCGTATTAACAGAGGATTCTATATCCTCTACTAGCGGCGGCGGAAATAATAAAAAAAATTAGGTAATGTGAAGATCAAATTCAAATAAAAATATTTTATTAATTTAAATCTTAATCTCATATATTTGGATAAACAATATTTTTTGTTTTTCCATTTTTAGCGTAAATACCTAAACAAACGGCTAGGGGTACCCACTCTAGAACATAAAGTTGGCGATGGGAAAAACATGATTCCTCCAAATTTACACCACAAACGTGAAGTGTTTGCCCTTGCCATCCGCCATTTATTCAATTCATTTATTACAAAAAATGTGATAAATGTAACAACCACTCTACAGTACATAAGCAAACTTCACATAAACCATCTGCTAATTAGTCCAAATAAAGCCTAAAGTTTTGGTTTGGATAGGTGAGCCCGTTCTCGAGTTATAAAATAACAAGGAAAAGTGGCATTGATTATATATATAGATGTGTGAATTTTACTAAAACTGTTCAATTCCGTATGAACTATTTTAAATGTAATATGAATATAACTGGTCCATAATAACAAAACCCTTAAAATTCATATCAATTATCGATATAGCTAACAATATAGTACCTAGAAGATACGTAACTGAGAGGGAAGACTTAAAAATGTGAAAATATTTTTTAAGTTAAAAATACAGGTGTTCGCTAAACAATATATTTTTGTGGAAGCTGTTTTAATAAGTAACTTGATATTAACAAAATGTTTTACTTTAACGTAAAATTATACAAGATATATAGGTTATATATAGGATAGTTAAATATAATGTTTCAAAAGCAATTTATATATGTCTGTTTTAAAGGCGGGCAATAATTTACGTGATAATAAAAAGTTAAAGTTAGTTAGTTATAAATAAATATTATAGGACAATTACACACATCGCTATACAGCCCCAAAGTAAGCGTACTCGTAAGTAGCTTGTGTAATGATAACTGATGAATATTTTATATATATTATACATAAATACTTATAATATATAGATAAACACCCAGACACTGTAAAACATCCATGCTCATCACATAAACATTTTCCAGATGTGGGAATCGAACACACAGCCTAGGACGCAGAAGCAGGGTCACTACCTACTGAGCCACTCAGCCGTCAAATAATTAATTTCTTAATAAAACGATCAAGCATGGTTGTTGAATGGACAGATAGATACATCATATGACGAACAGTTAGGCCGATCATGTCTCTCTATCGCTAAATAATCAAACATTACCTCATGTTTGATTACTTAATGATTTGAGTCCACCAAGGCGTATTGGAGAGCGTGATGGGTCGAAGCTCCATATTCCATAAACAGGGGCCCTGAAGTGGATCGTTGAATAGTCTGATATAATAATGATGATGTTAAAGCCAATAACGATATTATGCGTAAATAAAAAAAAGATGTGTGGCACTCGGAGACTGCCGCGGTAAAGCTATTGCATAGCATTTTTTATCAACTTATGTTTACCTACCGACATCATCGGGACCGTGGCCTAGCGGTAAGGCGTTCTAAGTAAATACCACTTTTGATGACTTTCTGAAATATCACGCTTGTAAAAAAAATTAACGACTTTTTATAATATTATTGTGAGGGGGTTTATTCTCTGGAGCCCTACCGTCGAAACTTTAGCACTCAAAAGCCTCGAAAGCGAAGGAGCAGTTTTTTTACAATTTTTTAATAGTGTTCTTATAATTATATATATTTCTCTATTGTATTATATTGTTAAAAATTGAAAAAAATGTACACAAAAATTAATGAGAGAAATAAAAAGATCATCAGAGATTGTTAATTACTTTAAAATATTCCACCAATAAACACAAGCTACGCGGCACGCTACAAAGGATTAAATTGGAGATTGCTGGACAAAAAAATAGTAAACATTAGGCAAGTTTAATTTAGCGTCCTTTCACATTGGTACTGAGTCGCAGCAGACGTCGCAACATGTTTTTCCCATGTTAATTAATATTAGCAAACGCCCAGCACTACGGCTGTAGTTTTTCATCCCTTTCTGAGCTTTCATTACATAAATTTTATACTCTAACGAAAGTCAACTTAATCCTGATAACTTGACAAGTTGCAGACATTCACGATCAACTTTTACTAAAAAGAAGATTTTCTATTAATTATCGTTTTATTGTTATAAGTAGGGTTTAAGAGTGGATGAAAATTTACAATTACGAGTATACCCCGGACGACGTCATAGGCTTTAGTTAGTATTGAATTTACTTGATCCTTGAATAAAACTGTAATAAACAGTCTATTTCTTCATATTTTTAATAGAGTCTTATCTTTAATTGAAAACTTTAATTTAAATTATTTTATTTCGAGTAGGTAAGCTAACTTTACGAGCACTCTTCAAAAACGCTCTGTCTATTATACCTTTGTAAAATAAATGCAGGACCTATTTGAGGCCGATATTCATGATATTAAAGTTAGTTAAAAAGAGACATGGAACGTCTAAAATAAGCTATCCAAATAGGCTAAAAATAGGAATGAAATATTATATACAAACCAAAATACGAAAGCCGGCGCTTCTGTAGTCTGTACCACTGAACACTGCAACCGCAGCGTGGAGCCGGGCTTTAGGTACTTCTCTGTAGGCCCTGATATTTGTGCTCTTGCCTCTGGAACAAAATGATGTTTATTTATTTCTGACAAGTTGATTTTACATGATCTTATTATGGGACTCTACAGATTATCAACAGGAATCTACAGCTTAAAACTTTTTAAGTGACAGTAGACTGAATACACGTCTTTTAGGCAGGCGTTTTCATATTAGATCATATCTACCTACACAAACCATTAGGTGAGATCTTAGTCTAGAATAATAAAAAAGGTATCCAGAAGTAATCCAGGTAAGGTTTAGGATTTTCTGTTTATTTACGTGTGGTAGCTTAAGATTTGATAATGTATTTAAATACCTTTGACTTAAAATTACACAGGCCGCCATGTGCTGCATTGACATTGAATAATGCATCAAATACATAAACATGTAGCTAAGTTTGCATTACAGATCAAGAGCCAGTGATTCCCAAACCTTCGACATTTTGTAAAGTTTAAAGCTAAAAGTTTGTTAAGTATATCATACTATCTATTTAGATTGCACTGTGGTCGCTCTAGAAGATAGCATGTTTTTATGAGTCCAGCCACTAAACCATTCAACAAGAAACCATAATTTTCAAATTCATTTTTCTGGGCTTTGTATGAAAGATCATATCACCAGTCGCCAGTTACTTAGCTTTGTGGTAAACCTTCGATAATAACATAAATTCGTTAAGCTTTAAGGGTTTCTAGCGAAAAGATGCCATGAAGTTAAGTGTCTGGCTAGTGGGAACATGATTAATTGTTACATCCGGTAAAATATAAGGAAATTACAATTCATTCAAGCGAGAGTCTGGACCTTTAAAACCTACTAGTTTTCAAAACCGTAGGTTTCCGTTTTCGGCGGCCTCCGTGGCGCAGTGGGTAGTGACCCTGCTTCTGCGTCCTAGGCTGTGGGTTCGATTCCCACATCTGGAAAATGTTTGTGTGATGAGCATGGATGTTTTGCAGTGTCTGGGTATTTATCTATATATTATAAGTATTTATGTATAGTATATGTAAAAATATTCATCAGTTATCATAGTACCCATAACACAAGCTACCTACGCTTACTTTGGGGCTATATAGCGATGTGTATTATTGTCCTATAATATTTATTTATTTATTTATTTAAGCCACCATGGACCAAACTGCAAAGTTGCGTAACGTTCCTACTTACGGTAGGCATGTGCTGACAAGCTTTCAGCATTTATAAAACGACAAAGGTCTGGCGATCATAGGCTCTTAGTCCATTAGGGTTATAACGTCACGCTGTTTGTGTTATTACCTATTAGAAATATAGACATCTGAACATGTACGCCAATGTCTAAGTTGACAACAAGCACTTAGGGCGCAGTTTCTTCTTCAAACAAATGACTAGCACCACACAGTAGCATATGGGTTAAAAGTCACGACTGGCCTTTTATTTAGAAGTAGGTTGCGTTGTTTTAATATATCCCAGCGGGCTTTGTTTAGAGAACAATTGAACAATATAAAGAAACTATACATAACACAGGGAACGAGAAAAATAATGGACTCAGGTGCGCCACGTGGTTTCTTTGTCGTTAAAAGTATTTTATATTTTTTTGAGCGCATTATATGGTTTGCTTGCCAAAAAATCTCCCATATTTTTGCGGCGTGCGACCTGCGGCATTTTATATTTTATATTATACCTACGTGTTTTGGTGCTGGTTCGTAAAATACGTAATTTTAACATGGGGTTATTTAGGGGCGGATTAACAAATTCCTCAAAGGCCGGATTCCAGAGGCAATGCTAATGCGTTAACAATGTCTCTGGTATTGCAATAAAATAAAATAATAGGGCAAGTTAAAATGAAAGCTAGGAAAAGCCACGTATATACTTACCTACGACGTCGAGCCTCAAAAATATACTAGTGGGCGGATGAGACGATACTTGACATTCGTATATCCCCGCATCGCGTTTCTGAACGAAGCGGACTTTTAGCGTCCAGTCCTGAAACAAAATAATATTTTACAACACTTGATTTTCCAATACTATTTGTTTCATTGCATCTGCATGCTATCGACTTCGAAGTCACGAGCGAAATACGACGTCGTAAATTGCAGTAACGGGTAAAGTACATATTTATTTATTTATATAATACTTCATTTTACTATATTTTGTGACAACCTGGCAAACTCGTAACAACAACGCTACCCGATTGGTGCAGCGGTTAGTAATTCTGCCTACTGCATTGAACTTATAGATGTACACATTGTTGAAAAAAAATTGTGTGATGAATATAGAGGTATTCCGGTGTCTGGGTGGTTTATCCTAATCCTAAATAATATTATAAATGCTAAAGTAACTCTGACTGTATGTCTGTTCGTCTGTCTCGCTTTTACGCTAAAACTACAAAAACGATTTAAATGAAATTTGATACACAAATAGTCTAGAGCCTGAAAAAGGACATAGGCTACTTTTAATTGCGAAAAAAGGGCTGTAAGAGGTTAATAGGGAGATGTATTGGTGTATGAAAGTATTGTCATTTTTACAGCTAGAAGCTTAAAACGAATTTTAGGCTATTGATTAGAAATTAATAAATATGAGATTCAAGGTTTAGAAATATAAGGCTGCCGTAATAACTAAATCTACGCGGATGGAGTCGCGGTCAAAGCTAGTGTTAAATATTTTATGATCTGATAAAATTGGCGAGCTCTTTTATCTCTCTTTTTCTGTGTTCGGAACATTTTCATAAAATAATAATTATTAAAAAAATACCCGCTTCTATTTAGTATGTACACTTTATTTAAATATATATGAATACAAAATAAGTCGATAAGAGGTCAATTTCTTAAATTAATCTGTAGAAAATTTATAACCTAAAATCACTTAAGCCTTTGGTAGACAACTTTCAAACTTTTATATTCTTTAAGTTCATGGATTAGAATCTCGTCGAGTTATTAAAGTATTTTAAGCCCTTAAGTGCTTTTCAAATTAAATGGCTAAAAAAGGGTATAAGAAAAACGTTTTATTACGTCCATTTTTAATTTTGGCGAGTGTAAGCTCGTAATTACTAAAAGTATTAAGAAGGGTGGGTAGTATTTCATTACGACATTCAATGGATTTTTCCATCTTTTTATGACAACTTAAAATTTTGAAAACCTCTGACATTTATGAACTTGGCAAAAACAAGTCTATTATGTCAACAACTCTTGACTAAAAAATGCCAATATTTTTGGATTGACTTATCGGATCTTTATCGTATGACTAAGAACCATCTCGATCACCATCATCGATTTGATTTGAAGCTACAATGTCATGGTGCTTAACAGACAAACATTTTGTCATCACCATCTTTATAAACCTATTAACGGCCCACTAAAGAGGCATGCCTCAATACTTATAGGACAGGGGATGTGGAGCGTAGACGCACCACGCTGCTCCAAGGCGGGTTGGCGGGCTTAGGGTGATAATGTTTCATTTATTAACGGTCACTATTAAATGTTGATGATAGTGACCGGTACCGACAGTTTAACGTGCTTTTCGAGGCACGGGGTGAACCACCATCAACTCCCCGTCTCTGGCCTTGAAACGTACTGATGAAGAATGAAAAGTCAGAATTATTCCTGACGGAGATCCAGGTTACATAGGCTAACCACTAGATCAACGAGGTAGCCACTTTTATGACACCTTTTTATGGCTTGAGTTAAAAATATCAATAAACGGAATATAGGTTTACACTAACATTTAAAACTATTCTATGATATAACAACCAACACAATATATTAGGCTGCGTATCCACTAAGTTCTGGAACACACGCTAGAATCCAATGTACAAAACACCCTGCACTTTTTAACATAAGGCTCTATTCACATTAGCTAGTATTGTAACGATATATTTTTAAATTTTTTAACAAAAAATAAAACCGACTCAAAACGCACTAAAAAGTAAAAAATAACTGTGTCATTTAGTTGCTTTAATTTTCTTAAGCATATCTATGAAGTCGGTGCCAGCAAGTTTAAGGAACATTTATTTAACGTAGTAAAGCAGTTTGTGGGTTCTAGGTAATGTCCTTAAAGTAGAAACCTTGGCTGGCACCGACTCATAGATATATTTAAGTAAATTAAAGCAACTAAATGACACAGTTATTTTTTGCTTTTTAATGCGTTTTGAGTCGGATCTATTTTTTGTTAAATTTTTAATATTTCTTACTTTTTAGTGATTTATCGCCACGTAACGAACTCGTACTATACTGTCATAGTATATTATACGGCATTAGTAGCCAAAAAGCTACCGATTCTTACATAAAAACCGAAATCGCTGCAAGTGTGCCTATACAATTTGAAGAGTTCCTTCAATTTTCCCAGGATATCATCATCAGATCCTAACATGATGACAATGGGACCACCTTGAAAGTGTGCCCTTTCTCATTAAAAAAAGAATTATCAAAATCGGACATCTCTGTAAAATGTTATGCGTGGTCATACATAAAAAAATATATACGTGTCTAATTGAGAACCTCCTCCGTTTTTTTTCGTCGGTTAAAATATAGTGTATGTAATGAATTTCATACTATTTTAAGTCGAAAGTTTGTGAGTGTTGAGCATGAATTTGTATCTTCTTTACGACTAAACGGCTAGAGTGATTTTAATGAAATTTGGTATGGAGTTAGCTGACACTCTGAATTGACAAATAGACTACGTTTAACCCCGAAATTCCCACGGGAATGAGAACTACGCGGGTGAAACCGCGGGCGTTCTCTAGTAAGAGTATAAGTATAAGATACGCGTAGCACCGAAGACACACATCTAATAACGTGCAAGTTAAGCGAAAGCCTCTATGCCTCACCTTTTCCACAAAGTTTGCTTTATTTCGACTCTGCACCAATGTGCATGGAGCCTAATACGGCCACACAAACTTACCCTCTAACGCCCGCTGACCGCAATAATTATGGCATTAAATTACTGCGTATAGTGGTGTGGTTACCGAAGTTTACCTGGATTTGACAGTAAATTAGGTTGTAAAAAAATTTCTAGACGAAGCTGCAGCGGTGTTGTACTATATCAGTTATTATTATCATAAAATCGGTCAGTTTTATAAAAATGCTCGTGTTTTTTAAACGACTTCAAAAAAAGGAGTTTCTCAATTCGACCGTATATATATTTTTTTTTTATGTGTGTTCGCGCATAACTAAGTCGAGTATGAACCGATTTTGATAATTCTTTTTTTGTTGGAAAGTAAATAGTCCGGTGGTGGTACCATGACAAGGAAACCAGGATCTGATGATGGGATCCTGGAGAAAACGAGGAGAACTTTCAAAAATTGTAGGGACAATAAGTACGTTTGTTAATTTTCCGGTAAGTATTTAAAAGCACTACAATTTGATGAAGGTCTGGAGTCGATCTGATGATGGAGCCGATCTATATATAAGAGAACTCCGTAACGTTTTATAGTAGCTACCTTGTGTTTGGGCTCGATTAATTTGTCTCAATGAGAACTTTACATTTAGATGAGCTGTGACTGTCATTGAGGGTCTGGTGATGAAGACGAAGTACAATTAAGGGAGCTCCGTAACGTTTTACAGTAGCTACCTTGTGTTTGGGCTCGATTAATTTGTCTCAATGAGAACTTTACATTTAGATGGGCTGTGACTGTCATTGAGGGTCTGGTGATGAAGACGACGTACAGTTAAGGGAGCTCCGTAACGTTTTACAGTAGCTACCTTGTGTTTGGGCTCGATTAATTTGTCTCAATGAGAACTTTACATTTAGATGGGCTGTGACTGTCATTAAGGGTCTGGCGATGAAGACGAGAGACAGTTGAGGGAGCTCTTTAACGGTTTACAGTAGCTACCTTGTGTTTGGGCTCGATTAATTTGTCTCAATGAAAACTTTATATTTAGATGGGCTGTGACTGTCATTGAAGGTCTGGCGATGAAGAAGAAGGACAGCTGAGGAAGCTCTTTAACGGTTTACAGTAGCTACTTTTTGATTGGGCTCGATTAATTAATGTCTCAATGAGAAGTTTGAAAGGTTATAGTTTCCAGTTAGTTTAATGTTTACTATGTCATGATCCAATGATGAGATCTACGAAAACTCGAGGAAACTCTTCAAACTTTATATGCACTTTTGCAGGGACGTTGGAATGTTATAAGTAGCTAGTGAATATTGGTACTTATGGTTTAGTTCGAGTAGGTTTATTTGTATGTTCGTTGTTGATAAAGCACTAAAAATTATGAAATAAAAAATTATTAACAAAAAATAAAAACGCCTTCAAAACGCACTAAAAAGTAAAAAATAACTACGTCATTTACTTACTTTAATTTACTTATTTATTTATTTATTTATTATAATTATATACATCTGTCCTTACAGGCTAACCTAATTTGACAGTGTATATCTATATTATATTCTACTTATAACTACCTTATACTGTAACACATATTATTCTAAATTGCAATATGAGATTGTCCACAAGGCCACTCTTTTCAGCTCATTTATATTGCAGTGAAACAAATCTATATTTTCGGCAATAATATTGAGGGTGCGAAGTGCACGCGTCAGCGGCGCTTCTCGGAGCAACCTTGTGCGCCCTCTTGGCACGTCCAGTAACGGCGGGCGGCGCCTACGCCACACGCAGCCGTCTGGGACACACAAATGCACTTGCATCAACATGTCGGAATCACATACCTTACCCCGTAATACTTTAAATATATAAATCAAGAGGGTAAGTTCCCTCCTAACTCTCAGCTCATTGTATCCTACCATGCCAAGTACAAGTAACGTGGGATACATTAGAGGGTAAAAAGGATATACTCCATACAACTTCATGTATAAATATCTCACGAACTTGTTTTGGACTCGTTCTAACATGAGTTTATATTTCTCTTCATAAGGTGACCAAATTATTGCATTACATTCTAACTGACTACGAACCAACGAGTTGTAAAGGGCCATTACCGCGTTCGTATTAGTGAATCCCCTTACTGTCCGAAGCAAAAATCCCAAATTTTGGTACGCTTTCTTACAGCATTTCTTAATATGGTCACGAAACGTTAAATC
The DNA here is from genome assembly GCA_034621355.1 of Mycalesis mineus. Taxonomy (NCBI): domain Eukaryota; kingdom Metazoa; phylum Arthropoda; class Insecta; order Lepidoptera; family Nymphalidae; genus Mycalesis; species Mycalesis mineus. The sequence continues at coordinate 9,700,006 of CM067882.1, forward strand.
CGCACTAAAACCCACTCCTAAATACCTAACCTCCCTCACTCTTGTCATAGGCAACCCATCTATAACATATTTACCTAATATAGGGGCATGGGCTCGCGAAAAAGAGATAATTGCACATTTGAGAGAATTAAACTCCAAATTGTTATTTTTTCTCCATTTCACTACCCTGTCTATATCTAACTGTAGACTTGCACAGTCACTTTCATTATTAACAGTAAGTGAGAGCTTGAGGTCATCCGCAAACAACAAACATTTTGCATCTTTGACCACTGTTGGAAGATCATTTACCATTAAAATAAAAAGTAATGGTCCTAAATTACTGCCTTGACTAACACCAGATCTCGTGAAATATGGGTCTGATGTATGTCCTCTGTAATCTACATATTGCTGTCTATCAGTCATGTAACTCGCAAAAAAGTAAAGTAAATGCGGAGTGAACCCCACGAATGCTAGCTTTTTTAATAATACATCATTGTCCACAATATCAAAAGCTTTCCGAAAATCAAAAAATGTTGCATCACATTGCTCTACCCTGTCTACTGCTGGAACTACATTAGACATGACTAAGAAGATTGCTAGTAGTGCTTTTCGATGGGCGAAATCCGTGTTGCGCGTTCGATAATTGTGATCGTACTTGGTTATAAACGCTCTTATGAATGGCGGACTCAAATACTTTTGCAGCAGCTGACAATACTGCAACAGGCCTATAACCATCTACCTGCGTCCCGGTTCCACGCTTAGGTACTGGCACGACACGAGTTACCTTCCACGTTTCAGGAAACACAGCTGTCCTCAAACTTAAGTTATACAAGTAATGCAATGGCTCTTCGAGCACTGAACGACAATCTCTATAGATATAAGGTGGGATGCCATCCGGCCCAGCCGATCTCTTTGTCTTAAGTTGCTTAAGTGCTTGCCTTACTTCTCTTAATGTCAAACTATCTAATTACTTAATCACATATATGAAGTCGGTGCCACCTGAGCTTTCTACTTTAAAGTCTTTACCTAAACTTGGATGGCACCGATTTCATAGATGTGATTAAATAAATTAAAGTAAGTAAATGACGTAGTTATTTTTTACTTTTCAGTGCGTTTTGAAGGCGTTTTTATTTTTTGTTAAATTTTTTTTATATTTACTACAAGTTGAGTGCTATCACACCTGATGTTATGTGATGATGCAATCTAAGATGCACGCGGGCTAACATATTAGAAGTAGGATGAAATCCACACTTCTTTCGGTTTCTACACGACATCGTACCGGAAAGATAAATCGCTTGGCGATAAGTCTTTGGGTGGTAACTAGCCACGGCAAAAGCCTCCCATTAACCAGATCAAGACAATTTAAGAAAATCTCTATCTACCCCGCAGGAAATCGATCCCAGGACTTCCGTTTTATAAATCCACCGCACATACAATTGGCCGTCCGTATACTACCTATACGGATATAAATGTTTAAATATTAGTTTCGCTCCGCTCTATAACAACACTTTTATTAATCTAAAAAAAGGTCAACTGTATGCATATATAGACTGTGGCATTACGGTCCAGTAAAGTGATCTGTAGAATACGTGTACACAGAGTTGCAGAGCACTTCCGGTACATGAACAGTTAGAGGCGTTCTCAAACGCTTGGCAGGTCTTCAGGTCGCTAAATTGAATTTGCCAGCCGCCTGTAGGTCATCTGTAGGTTGCTACCTGAGTTTCGACTTGAAACACCTACAGGATTTGAGATCGAATTTAGAGTAGGCATGTAAGATAGATTGTTGTTCCACTCGGCTCACGGCCAGATGATTCCGACACAAAGTTCAGGCTTTATTGTGTTCCGAACTTCAATATTTGTGTTGTTTATGAATTTATGATAGAACTTATACTTATTCAGTATACGTTCTATCATAATTAATGGATCAAACGAAAATGGAGTTCTTAAAACTTCATCTAATTATATAAAAATAATTTGCTTAGTTTAAAAAAAAACTGTAGGGTGACCATTTTTTCCTGGATATTCGATTTTACACACTTTGTTTTTTTTCACAAGCCAAATAAAACTCAATTTATAAAAGTGGTATCAAAATACATTGGTGATTTAATCATACATTGGTGTTATATTGAAAAAAATCAAATCTTGAAAATTTTAAATACTATTGATAACTTGGTTGTCCTACAGTTTTTTTAAACTAGTTAAATTAGTTTCTGATAATTAGGCGACGTATCTTCTATTTTCGTTTGATCAATTAATTATGGGACATCCTATATAACTGCCCATTTAATAAAATTAACTAAAACGGTTCTTTAATCTGGCTATGAAATATTGAGCTTGTTTTCCAAGAAATACTTAGAAGCAGTTCGGAGTAGAGAAGTTGGTAGGTAGTATTACGTCTGCCTTGGCGCCTTTTAACCGTTTACTCTGGTCAGCATCATTGAGATTCGATAGTTTACGTTACAATATTATTCCCCCTAAGCCCAGCCCAGAATCTAAAGCTTGGAGACACCACTCCAATGGGGGTGCCATTGGAGTGGTGTCTCTAAGCTTTAGATTCCCTCCCCTATAGAAAGAGTGGTCTCACTACTGATAGTATAAATAGACTGATGAATATGAGTTCCAATATCTAGAAAGCTTAAGCAAAGATCTTATATCAAAAAGTCTCCAGTTTCATCGTTTTTTTAAAAAATAAACTCATTTGGGAGATTACCGATTCGAGATTATTCTAGTGAGATTACTTTTTTATGTACTACAAGTTGTATACAGTGCCCTTGACTGCTATTTCACCTGATGTTTAGTGATGATGCAACCTAAAATGGAAGCGGGTTAACTTTTTAGGAGTAGGATGAAATCCCCCTTTCAGTTTCTACACGACATCGTACCAGAAGCTAAGTGGCTTGGCGGTATGTCTTTGTCGGTAGGGTGGTAACTAGCAACGTTAAAAGCTTCCTATTAGTCAGACCAAGACAAATTAAGAAAATTGCCTCACCGGGAATCGAACCCAGGACCTCAGTGACTCCACCGCGCCACGGAGGTCGTCAAATACACACATTATACTGAAATCAGCCGCAATACATCTTTTCCTACAAGTTATATTATAGATATTGCAAACGATAACTGAAAATTGATTCGCGAAAATCTTTCATTAATTTTCTTAGAACTCGTGTTTGGCTTCACAATCGCTGTACCAGTATAAAGTAATAGAGACGCAAGAAATACTTTATACTGGTTGTATAATAGAAGAAAAGTAACAACTGATATGAAAAAGTACCGTATCGTAATAACGCCAAGATCGTTTCTCATATTTATTACTTTTACTCAGGAAACCACGCTCTCTCTCAACAGTTATTATTTGAACCGCCAATGATAAAGGAGATAAACTTTTCTATATCTTAGTTCTGATTCTACAACTGATATTAAAGTAGTAATTATCACTCAATTTTTATTCACAATACAAACTAGCACCGCGGTTACAGCCGTGTCAATCCTGTTCTTTTGGAATTGATGTAAAAGTGTCTAAATGTCAGACTTTAATTTTTTTTTACCTACTACAAGTTGGCCCTTGACTGCTATCACACCTGATGTTAAGTGATAATGCAGTCTAAGATAGAAGCGGGCTAACTTGTTAGGAGTAGGAAGAAGTACAAATCCCTATCGGTTTCTACACGACATCGTACCGGAATGCTAAATCGCGTGGCGGTTTGCTTTGTCGGTAGGGTCCACCACCAGCCAGACTAAGACTAATTAAGAAAATCTCAATCAGCCCCGCCGGGAATCGAACCCAGGACATTCAGGTCTTATGAATCAACTTTTCCAAATTTAATTCCGATCTCTTTAGCCGTTGAGCTGTGATTGAATTAAAAAGGTGTAAAATTGAAGTATAGTATAACAATATCGCTAACCACCGTTGAATACAAAATATTTGAAGAAATGATTTTGCTGCTTAACTTTTTCGTTTTTTTTATTTTTGTCTACGTTGAATTTTTGATATTTTAATGGTGATCCTGCTTTTTGGGATAAACATAAAAGTAACAAATCAATGGTCATTAAAAATGGTCTACTTGTCTCGAGTCAAAGTATTGTAACTAACCCGACTTTGTTACGCAAATATTGTCCCGTTATGGGAAAACGCATGGCCTTACGTGACCATGTACTTTCTTACTTGCTGACCAGTAAGCACTGCACCTACAGTCTTAATAATATGCATAATGTATGTATATATGTACTGTATGGATCACTGCAACATCAATTCTGTATGGTCGATTTTGATAAACGAGGCATCATTAGTTTCCTCTCAGGGTGCCGGGTGCCATATTGAATTTGTCATGATGTCATATAGGACTATAACTACATATATATTGAAAATAAATGGTTATTTAATCTTCATTATAAGTAAAATAGGCTGAAACTTACGTCACTATTGTCAGAGTATGTTCGACTAGTTTCTGCCCAACAAGCAGTTTGTTTCATGCGTTCATTACGTTGTTATGTACCTATGTACTCTTTTATTTTTGTTAGTATGAAATGGTTATAATTTAAAATAACTATTTTATACACAGAATTGTGTTATCAAGATCGAAAAGTATCCGCACGTTTCGTGACACCATTTACCCAACACATTGGATATGGGTTGCAAGTAAAGGTTCAAAAACAAATTGTTACGAAAAGTTAAAATTGTACATAAAATTGGACATAAATTAGGTACCTACAACGTGGTTTGCTTACGACCGCCATTTACCTCCTTGATGAGGACCTCCGGGCGATAGGTATGGGGAATCTGTCGCCCACCGGAGATAAGTCCTCGAGTAGATAAACACTTTCTGTGTTCCCATGGTGATTTTAATTAGTTAGGGTTTCTTGCCCTAGATGAGTGCTTGCTTTTGTGGGTGCCGCTGACTAAGTTACGGTAGTAGTACGTAACGTTCCCGTAATTCGGCCCCAGGCGACGAGTTGGAAGACCGTGGGGTTTTAGTACGAGTCCGACATAATCTTCTCGCCTCCCCATGACGAGAAGGTATCCATGAGGATTTCCCAACGTTAAAAAAAAAACAAAAGGTAAGTACAACTTACTTCTGAGTGTTGAAGATGAATGGCCTGAAACCTCTGGTCTGAGCTGTAGGTTGTGAGGCCTACTGTCAACAGATGATAATCTTTTCTTCTGATCCATGATACCTGGTGACAAGAAAAATAAAAGATAACACACAGATATAGATGTAATAAGATACCATCATTAACAGCCGATAGATGTCAAATTCAAATTCAAATTCAAAATCGTTTATTTCAAGTAGGCTTATTACAAGCACTTTTGAAAGGTCAAATTGGACTATTTGTAGTGACTCTACCACCGGCTCGTAAGGCAGGCCCTGTTGAGAAGAGCCGGCAAGAAACTCAACAGTTGCTCTTTTTATAATATTATCAATTTTACAATATTAAGTGTGTTGTTACATAAAGTTATTCATTTTACTTCCTGTGTGAAGTTGAAAGCCGATCCAATTGCCTTTGAACATCTTTGTCATTTAAACATTCATCGATAGTATAATAATCCTGACTCAGTAAGTGAGTTTTAATACATTGTTTAAACTTATGCAATGGCAGATCTAAAACTGAATTGGGCATCTTGTTGTAGAAGAGTACACCCAATCCTACGAAATATTTTTGTACTTTTCAGAGGCGATAAGCTGATATGACTAACTTATGTCCATTTCTAGGAAGACGATCGTTTAAATCCTTTTTCTGTTTATACATATTTATATTATGTCCACAGCTGGACATATGCCTCTTTTAGGGACTTCCAAACACAACGATCCTGAGCCGCCCGTGGCCAGCGGCTCCCTGTAACACGTTTGATGTCGTCCACCTATTGGGGAGTTTGCCCTCCGGTGCGGGGTCGCCATTCTAACACCTTGGGCCTTCAACGTCCGTCAGCTGTTCGAACCACGTGCCCCATTCATTGCTATTTAGTCCTGCGACTCGCTGAGACTTAACCTCCTGCCTACCAGAGGCACTTTTTGTCTAGTACGTTGCTGAAACTTTAGTATTGTATTCCTAATCCTGTGTATCGGAAAATTAGTAAAAAAAATCCCACCTCTTGGAAAATGGATTTTCACTATGTCCTTTACAAAGAACAAAGTGACGATATTACTATGTGCTATATGTAGGACATAGATAATTTTTGGAATATAAATTGTTATTAAAATAGGATTATAATCTAACAAGAGACGCTATCTTTTGCAAAGTGTTTTGTTTATTGGAATAAACTTAAAATTAACAAAAATCAAAATCAACATTTTCTGATACAAAACTATCAAATTAATCATTTTCTCAAAAAACAAAGGTAACTAATAAATCTACATTATTTACTAATCAATAATAAATATGGATCAAAATTAGAGATAAATGTAGAAGGAATTAAAGTTACGTACTAAGATTACTAATTTCCCGCACAAAAATTAGAAAAACAGTTCACAGTTCAGTTTTGGCATTAAACAAAGGAAAAATTCACATTGCTTACAAAATGCTTGCGCTGTTATTTTTATGCCACATCCACTTGTAGACAACGCGATTGTTTAGGGCCATATTTGGTTAAGCGTAATGCAGCATTCGCATGATGTTCTTTAGGAGAACTTATGGTTCAAGCTCATCGTGCTCTTCTTCTCCGGTATCTGAATCACTTTACTCTTCGTCGTTTATCAATAGATAGCATTGTACCCAAAACTTATTTGTATTGCCTCAAATGCACAATATATTTCTGTGATTTATCTTTACCTTTTCAACATCTCTTTATTGTTGCCAAGCATTGGCCACAACAAGATTAGAAAAAGGTATGAGATTATTAGTATGGTCCATTTTCTTGTCCGAATACGCAATAGGCAGACTGATAGTCAGTGAGGCTTCACCCATATTTTGGTTTTGATCACTTTAGACCTTCTTACTTTTTCATACCTCTTCTCTTTTTTTTGACCATCGCTCGAATGGAATGGAATCGAATCATGGTTTTCATCGCAATAATAAGTCAACATTGTCGAAATAAGCTGGTCAATAAGCCACAACTGTTACAGCGAGTTTTCTGTCATCCCTTACCTTTACTTCACTACTTTCTCTGGCTTTTTTACGAAGTAGTTTTTCTTCCGACAAAACACAGGTCTTAGAAACTCTACTTTTTATCACATTGCTTATGATGAATGTAGAAGTAAAATAGCGGTCAGTAAAAAAAAATATGTATATGTTGAGTTGAGAACCTGTTCCGTTTTTTTTTGTCAGTTAAAAAATATCCGGAAACCAAAGAACCGGTTCTAAGGTGTCTTTTCTTTATTGCACGCCATCATTCATTTGGTGATTTCTGAGCGTAGTGTACTGAGTTATGAGATGAGATAGAGGTGAAGAACGGTACTGCTGACATTTTTTGCCAAAACTTGAGCCACGTCCGCGACCAAGACTGCGTCCACATCTTGTTAATCCAAGTCCTCTTGGGCGAGATCGAGAAAGAGTACCGCCAGACAGCTTTGGAGAAGCTGGTGGAGGAATCACAACATAATCTTCGTCTGAGCTACTGGACTCAATAGAATCGTGATAACTCGCTATTTGTGCCGGTTTTGGAGGCAAAAATCTAGATCATCATCGCAGTTATCCCCGAAAAAGTCCAATTTAGAATCAAGACTATTCCACCATCTGATAATTCTGAAAAAAATATAACAATTATTGAAAAAATCTTACAAAGTACTTCTCGTGGTACAGTAGTAGTAAAACTATAAAAACTTTAATTACCTACTTTTGTTCTTTGCATAGGACATAGAAAAATGATTCGAGGTTTTTAGAACTATATTTATTTTTTCGCGAAAATAACATGGCATATCTTTGTTTCAAAGTTCCAAATTTTGATTAATTATTCAAAATGTATAAAATATTCAGAATTTATTAAGATTTCAACAGATTGACTTACCTCTGTGTGAACGTATGACTGTATCTCCACCTTTCGACGCTATTTTGAAATATAATGACGAATGTGAGATGTCACTTCAAATTGTTTTTATGTACCTAAATATACGATAAATGTTACTATTAAGTAAAATTTGTGTTTTTATTTAAAAATAAAGAGGCAGAATTTTTCATTTCGTATGTACTGTGAGTAGTACATATGTACGAGGTTAAATTACTTACATCTAAGATACCATAGATGTAAGAAATTTTAAGGCCTAGTGACCTCTTCTAGCGGGGTTGTACCTAATTTATGAAATTTATAATCAAAACACAGACCTATCAATGTCGAAGTTACTACAAAACCGACACAAACATTTAAATATCATTTTAATTACGAGTATATTGTACGCCTACATTTATTTTGTTCGAGTAAAATATTTTGGGCTTTTCATAAATTTTCGCAATAATATGTATATCATTTTCTAAACAGCTATTTATAAACGTGTTAGAAAAGCCAAGCTGATTCCAATGAAATTTGACCCATTGTTTTCCAAATTCAATTATTTCCAGAGGTAAGTTAATTACGACACACGTACAGTATTCGGCAGCCGGAATAAAAGCAAAGTTCAGGTCTCGTTAAAATAAAGCTTTTACTGTTCATTGGAACAAACATAATCCACTTTGAAACGATTAAACATTAGCATTTTCTATTCCACTTAACACATACCTACCCCCGTTTTTAGGGTTCCGTACCCAAAGAGTAAAACGAAAAGACTTCCGACGATGGTAAAACGGGACTTGGCTATCTGTCTGTCAACAGTAGCGCTATTATTGATTGTAATTATTTTCGACAGTGTGCGGTTATATCTGTCTGTCTCTATCTATAGAGAGAGTTAGATAGAGAGAGATGTAGTCGATAACAGCAACAGGTAAATGCTTAGAATATTTACAAATTATTTATTTGCACATTAATTTGAATTTAAAATAATTATTTTAGGGGGTTACAAGAAACGGTGATTTTTTGCAGTTTTTTTTTGTTCGATATTAATAACGGCAAAGAGCAGACGCATGAAATATATAGTAAACTAGAGGTCGTCCGCAATTTCACCCGCGTAGTTCCCGTTCTTGTAAAAAAATCGGAACAAAAAGTACTGTATGTGTTATTCTGGTGTATAAGCTACATTATTGTAACGTTTCATCAAAATCCATTCAGTAATTTTTGCGTGAAAGAGTAATAAACATCCACCCATCCAACCTTATTCGCGTTAGGATAGGATGGTACGAAACCCTTCGTGCACGTTGTCCGTTCACACTTGGCCAGTTGTACATTAACGTGTTATTAAATGTATCATTAATTATTTTAACGACTCGTGATTGCGTAGCGCCTATACGAAAATTTGCCTAAAACGACATTAATGGCGTGTTTTATTTAGAAATATAACTTACAAACACGTCGTTATCTAGGAACCTTGAGCGTTATACTGAAATTAATTGTTATTTGTTTTAATTTAATGGCCATGGATTTTGCTAATTTGAATGTTTTTATGTGAGCCCATGGGTCACAGCTCATTAGAACTAGTCAGCACCTAACTAGCAGCATCTCGTCACGTGCCGTCTGGTTCTTGTTGATACATTCGTACGGGTGGACGTTACGTTGAGAGGTGGACATCCAAAGGCGCGTGATTCACTAATTTCCTAATCATTTGTTGGGCATTGAAACATCGTTTTTGTGTAAACCACTTGGTATCTGACCATTCAGTATGCGAGTAAAATTGCAAGCCGCGTCGTAAGCAAGGCAGGCCACTTACTCTACGGAGTTCATGCAAGTAGTAGTAGTAATTTTTATAAAAGACATTGAAATCTATTAGAACACGAGTGAGTGAGCGAACAGTTTTGACTTACGTCATTTAATAATAATAGACATTATTCCATTTGATATCTCCTTATGCAAATCCCTTAGCAAAAAAGTAGATAAAAGTTCCCCGATAATAACCTCGTATAAACTATGCATAACGTTGAAGCGACCCTTTAAATTTGAATATTATAACTTCCTATTATTGGCTCAGATTATCTGTGGCTCTGTCGAAAATCGAGTTCAAGTTCGTTAATTTTAAGCCAGATTATTCGCCACTAACTTTAAATATAAATTGGATATTGCAGTTCTTTAAAAGTAGAGCAAAGTAAACCAACGAAATAATGTTGCGTTTTCATTTTCATTTAATAATAAAAATATCAATATAATCTGAATATTTATTCAAATAGCATCTCTCGGTTGCTTTTGAATCAAGTCAAACTCTGACTGTAGGAAATGAATCTTTCACTCTCTCGGAATGTTGATTTTACTGAAAAAATAATCTTGCGAACCAATTTCAGCACAAACAATTTAATATATTTAGTAGTGGAAGTTAATTAAATTTGAATTGAAAACGTATCCAAATCATAATATTCATTTAATATTACTCAGGAAATTTAAGCACAATTCATTGAATAATTGTGGGATAAAAAATTAAACCCTTTTAGGAAATTCTTTACCTGTTTTTCCAACACCATTTGAGCGAGTAGGTAATATCTTTAGCGAGCTTTCCGAGCTTTTTTTAAATAATTGCTAATTTAATGAATATTTTCAACAGTGGAATTTTTTGGACTGATGTTTTTGTCAAGTGTGGAATCGGTGAAACCGAGTATCAATGAATAAAATTTGAAAAATTTAAATGGAGTGAAATTTATATTAAAATAGACTAAACAACTAAAACAGATTGGCCAGATTTAATTTACAATCAGAATGTAAGAAACAGAGAGTCGAAACAAATTAAACTATAAAGCTTCTTACTTTAACTGTGTAATAAAAATACACGTGAATATCCCTTTAATTTTATAATACGAGAATGGGAGACGCAATTTGCGAGGTGTGAAATAAAAGAATTCATTATCACCAGACCTATTTTGGAATTTTAAACCGTATCAGGTGACGTTTAAGGTCGAGGTTAACGTGACAGGTGTCAAAGGTCGTCTGCGGCGAAGAAAATTAGTTGGTTGTTTTTCATAAACATTCCTTTGTAAGTAATGGTTGTTAATGTGCTGGGGAGTAGAAACATCTCGAACTTATGTTAAAATATTCCGATGGGAATAATTATCATAATAATTGGACATAGCTTTGCTTTATTAAATATTTTATTTGAGTGTCTAAATAAATGTTAAACATTTATGTAAATGATAAATCTGTTTTCTTTTTGGTGTACAATCATTTGTTTAGGACAGTTTTCTAAGTGTAATTTCACAGTATAAATGTTATAAAATAATTATGTTTATATTTCGAGAAGCCGATTTTATTTAAATGAACTAAACGGCTTTTTAATTTGTATGTATTTTATTTGCAAAAACAGTCTTCAAATTATATAGCGGAGGCAACTAACACGGAATGAACGTAACAAATGAATTTGTGTTCGCATTATCTTGCATACTGTTAGCAACTATACATAATTTAGTACCCACATATGCATATAGGTATGCATAATAATATGCAGGTTCAAAATTGCATATTTAGATTCAAGATAGCACTTTAGTTTTCCTCACAAGAGGTGTGCTTAGAGAGACGTCACGCCACTTTATTCTTCTTTCTCTACGTAAACGCTACGAGTATAAACGAAGCAATAGAGAAATTACTAAATAGCCGTAAAACAACGACCGGCTTAAACGGCCGAATAGTCAGTTAATAGTCAGCCTATTTGCAACTGATTAGTCGGCTAGTCAGTCTTAATCGGCATAACTCTAGTAAAATTACGTTAGGAAAGGACCTACGTAAAATTTAACGTAACACCTAACTGGTACTGATAGCACGGCGAAAATATTAAATAAATTTACCACGATCATTGGAAGGTAAGAAAAGATAAAAATAAAGCCAGTAAGTAACTTTTTTATGTTGGCATTTGTGCTGACCTTTTAGCAAGATTATGATCTCACCCCTGTTTATCTTTTGACATCTTTTATACAAAGGGTTTTTAACGCAAAAAAGTTTAAAGTGCTCAGCTACAAAATGAAACTGTATAATCGAGACATTGTATTGTTATACCTACTTTATAAATATACGCATCTGCACCGAGGATACGATTAAATATAACGGTGCCTCATTGATAATGTTAATTGGAGTAATTGGTAATTGGAGTATACCGAAATATGTCGTCACCATTATGTATCCTGTCTATAAACGTTCTACTAAAGGGCCAGGCTACTTATAGTAGAGAGGAGATGGAGTGTAGACCCACCATGCTGCAATGTTCTATATCCTCTCGTAAAAGAATCCTCGCCTGTAGTGAGACGTTAAAACATATTGATAATGACGATGGTAACCATATAGATATTTCTGCGTATAGTAATTGAAAAAAATCTTCTTCATTGGAAACCATTGCCATCGTCGATAAAAACAGGCAGTAACGAGCAAAAATTAAAAAGAAACATTTTGTGTCAACTACCGGGGGTGTTAATGATTGCGGTGGTATTCATTATGAAATCTGGGTCATATAGAGCTGACAACACAGACTAAGAGTAAGAGTACAGACGAATATCTTAGCACAATATGGATTTTCTGTGCGGGAGACGGGTTCACTAGCGTCTGACAGAGAGAAAATTGCTGATCAGAGCCCGAAGGTAAACTTGTGATTCGTCAACACTTTAAAAGTAAATCTAGAGACGATAATTTTTTTTGTTTTTTTAATAAAAAATAAGCCCGCGCTTGACCACTATCTCACCTGATGGTAAGTGTAAGGTGGAACGCGCTTGCTTAGAAGATGCCTATTCACTCTTGTTTTAAAGATACCCAAGTTGTAAGAACAAGGAAATACTGATTTCGGTAGGGCATTCCAGATAATCAAAGCATTCTGTGGATTCCCTGTGTAGATGACAAGTCCATTGTGTAGCAGAGAAAATTGCGCAAATTGAAACAATGCTCTCTAACTTAGCAAAGCGACGTTACTTGACAGCTGAAATATAGTTGGTAGTCCACAAACTTAAATTATTTTATTTAAAATTTTTTTTTTTTATAATTTGGTACCTACCAAATAATTATTTTTTTTATGTAGATGATAAAATCATCAATACTTACTTAAATCATGTATCTGATATTACATTTATAATGTCACTGTTACTTAACTATTTTATTTCAAGAAAATTTTTTAAATAAATGTACACCAGAGTTTCGTCGAATATTTCATTAGTCTGTTGCCGAAGATTCATCAACTTGCTGTCAATTTACGCAGTCTACCCACTTAGTTATTCTCACTTATTAATGCGAGGAAATTAATGAGGTTTGAACTGGCTCTGTACGCTCCTACTCTCTGCATTTTAAGTGTTGAATACACTATCGCTTGTTACCCCTATTTAATATTTAATTTTCTTATCTACTAATTAATTAGTAGATAATTAATTCATGGACTTTAGAAGTCATTTTCTGACGTGTTCATATACAAGTAGGCCTAAGATGCGCACTATACTGTATATTGTCGTGTAGAGAAAAATATATATTATCGCTCAAAATGGCTAAACTGAAAACAAAGCTTTATCTTCCGCCTCAAAGCGACTAAAGGGAGTGAGTTCGACCGCAACTCTATGGGTGATCATAATATATTTTTGTCTACACGTTTCTTTTCTTCGTGCATAACTGAAGCCTACGGGCTAGCTATTCTGTAACGATGTGTATTATCTTACTCTCTCTAATACCATAGTACCTACAGCTATAGACAGACAGATTTTTAAAGATAATAAATGTAAACAAAACACCGGTAAAAATGTTATAGGCATATTATAAAATTAAATTATTTAAGTAATTTTAAGGCAAAAAATAAAATAATCACAATTTTATTATATTAAAGCATGAATACATATCTCTTCGTCAACACATTAAACTAACAGTAGGAAGTTCTCTTTTAAAATGTTTTTATTCTGAATGGTGTAGGAACCAAATCAGAATCTGATAATATTGCGGCGTCAACGTTATAGTCATTATTGGCTGATTTTACGGTAACGGTGCATCGGGTGCAATAGCGATTCAGTGTAGGTTAAATTTAGAGTATTGTGATCATCAGATTATCGCTGCTAACGTACTATAAAATATCTCAGAGGTTTCCCTAGAGACCTAAATCTGCATGATATCATAATTGCAACAAAGAGTAAACAAAGCTTAAATTAGGAGATAATTGTTTTTAACTCTCGTAAATAATATTTTTTTCTCAATAAATACTATCTATACTTAAGCATTTACTTTTGAAATGTTTTTCTTTTGGTTAGTGTCTGAACTAGACCAGAATCAGTATATAAACCGATACTGTTGCGGCAACGCTATTGTCGTTATAGGTTGGATTTACGGTAACGATGCATCGGGGCCAATAGCGGGTAAGTGTTGGATAATTGGAGAGTACTGTGATCATCAGATTGTCGCTGCTAACGTACCGTAAAATACCTCAGAAGTTTCCCTAGTGACCTGGATCTGCACGATATCATGTATTTTTATCTAAGAGCAAACAGAGTTTAAATTAGGAGATATTTGCTTTTATCTCTTGTAAATAATTTTTTAAAATAAATATTCTCTATATTTAAGGTACTTCTGAAATGTTTTTCTTTTGATTAGTGTCAGAACTAAACCAGAATCAATATGTACACCGATACTGTTGCGGCGGCAACGCTATTGTCGTTATAGGTTGGATTTACGGTAACGATGCATCGGGTGCAATAGCGGGTAAGTGTCGGATAATTGGAGAGTATTGTGATCATCAGATTTTCGCTGCTAATGTACCGTAAAATAGCAGAGAGGTTTTCCTATTGACCTAGATCTGCATAGTATTTTTTAATTGTCAACAATCGTCAACAGTGTTCAAATTATAAATTATTTCTTTTTCTGTCTTTAAATTTTCTTTTTCTACCTATATACCTTTAACTTATAATTTCTTTTAATAGTATCAGAAGAAAATCAGAGTTGTATAAAAAGGACTCTCTTGCTTCAAACTCTCCATTCCTGATCGTTATCCCGTTTGTAACGGTATACCACTTGTGATACTAGATTAAGAAAAAGAGCAAGGGGCATAGCATCGTCTTCATCCATCGCTATGTTACGCTCAGTCGTACGCTCAGTACGCGCAATAAGGAACTTCGTTCCAAAAAGATATTTCACTTATGTTTGCGAAAACCCTAACATAATATTGTTAGGTGGTAGTATGATCAGGACTGCTCCAAATGTATGTAGGTACTGTATAGGCCTCAATGACAATGTCGAACCCACCATGTTTTACTGTCCCCGTTTTAACAGTGAAAAAGAGGAAGTTAGAAGGATAGGACCTTCCGGGACAGGAATTGACAGTAGATAGTTTAATGGAACATGTGTTGAAATCAATTCAAAAATGGTTACTGATTGGGAGTTTCCTGGAAAACATAATCGTGATGAAGGAGAAGAGTGAAAGAAAACAGACTGTGACGTTGCTGGTAAAATAAATGGCAGGAACACTAACAGTTTTGAAGGTAGGTGCGGTACGGCGGAAAAAAAGATGCTAAGATTAACCTTAGTTATAATTCCCTCATAAATGGCATTTCCAGTTCGGAATGTAATAACTTTTAAGTTCTAAACTTGTTTGTTATTTGCATGTACGTATTGTGTGCAATTTAGGACACCAGAGATTAGATATAACACGTGATGCTGTAAAACAATATGTCGCTGTCATATAAAGTTTCGGTGCAAAATTAATATGCATTTATGGAAATACTAGGAATTTCCCGAATATTCATAGTATGTATTGTGTATATCAAAATGTGTAATACTGACTGAAAGGCATATTGTTACAAAATGTGTAAGCGAAATACCGACTGACTCATAACGAGATCTTCAAAACTATTCACTTTATTAACTTGTTTAGCATAGTTATTCATTCCGCGATATAGCTGCTCACTAAGAACGAATTTCTCCCTTCCACTCCCGGATCTATATGGGTAAAACATAGCTCGTATAGATGAAGTATAATAATAATATTAGAAAAGGAATAAATATCAAAATTCTTGGACTTTGCTCACGAGATTTCCGCCACGTGGAATGTTGACTCAACTATTATTGTTTCAATAGTCCTTTCAGTCATTGGTCTTTTTGCGAAAAGTTTCGACCTAAAGAAGCTTTCGCTTGACTGTTGGATTAAGGGTCGAATACAGCAGGCAGTCTTTGAAACGACGCGTATTGTGAGGGAGGTTCTTCACTCTGGAGCTTTGACCACCGGTTGCTTCAACACTCAAATGAGGAGCAGATTTTTTTATAATAATTGTGTTTTTAATATATCATTTTGTATATTAATTAACAATGTTATGAGCTCAATTCAAAAGAACGAAATATTCCAGGCTGCAATAAAGAATTGCAGATGCGTCAGACGTGGAATAATGCTAATGACGTCATTGGCATTTTCATTATAAAATATTTGCGGCAGTTAAAGATCACATAACTGCTTTGTCATTGTGATGGTCACAAAAAGATTTTTATTTTCTTTTATTTTCATTCTTTTATCTACTTAAGTTAACCTTTGATCGCAATTTCACCTGGTGGTTAGTGATGATACAATCTAAGATGGAAGCGGACAAAATCAAGGCCCTTTTGTTTTCTACACTACTTCGTGTCGGAACACTAAATCGTTAGGCGATACGTTATTCCGGTAGGGTGGTAAACAGCCAGGGCTGAAGCCTCCGTCTTATAAATCCACCACGCTTACCACTGCCACGGAGGCCATCAGTTTCATGTATTACTTTTAAATTATAATAAAGTAAATTTAATAATTATTGTTGCGTTGATTAGGGAGCTTGCACACATTTAATAATATTGTCAGTGTTATTGACAGTTTGTAAAATATCGATTCGATAAGGAAATAGCACGTTCAAATTGCTAACTGCATGTTAAGTCAATTCACCTTACATGTTGTCAATAATTTTAAGTGCTGAGTTGGGCTTGCCCACTGAGTGTTCCGCACAATGTAGGTACATATGTATCATTATCAATGATTCATCATCATCATCATTATCAGCATATTAACGGCCCACTACAGTACCAGGCCTTCCTCCTTATAGGAGAGGGGGTATGGAGCGTACACCCACCACGCTACTCCAATGCGGGTTGGCGGGCTATCAATGATTAAATACTTCTAAAAACGATAAAACCATCAAGATTTTTGTGTGGGAGATCCGCTTAATATTTTATTTTATTCTGTTTTTAGTGTTTGTTGCTAAAGCGATAACATAATAAGGTATCTCATTTGTTGAAATTACAACTATCTAAAATGCGGTCGAGGCATCGACAGAATAAACGTAAAAAAAGAACCGATATGTAAAAGCGATCGAGTATTATCTCTGTTCTTATCTCTGGTAAGCTAAACTGTTGTTGATTTTCAAAAATGATTCATGTGCTTTCTCGATGACTTAGCTATAGTTATCAAGGTTCCTGAGATACGGCCTGGTAACAAAAACATCCAGATAGATGGACGGTAAAATCGAAGCAATGGGTTCCTTCACCGTTTGGATACGGAACCCTAAAAATCAGTAGGTACTAAACAATAAAAATCGATATCTGTAGAAGGAAAAGTTGAACTTACAATCCCGTCTCCAATATTCCTAATGACGCAAGGCAGGAGGGCTGTAGATCCTGTTTGTGACGTCACAACGGTATTGTTTTCAGTGCCGAAGTGCTTCTCAGGCGTGCCGAATATGTCGTCAAGTGGCGGAAAAGAGACGGTGAGCTCATTCTGTTCGTCTCTAATCGTTGATGACTGAGCCGAGGGCGGTGGTGATGGACCTGGTAAAGAAAATGGAATTTTAGATGTGAGGTTTAATAAATTAGACGTGTTAACTTAGGCGATACTTTCTTGTATAATAAGTATGTAAGAAGGGAATTTCTTATCACTAATTAAGATTGAAAGGATAGGTTTCGTACAAAGATTTATTTCTTTCTAGCGGACGCCCACGATTCCGTCCTCGAGAAAGTCTGTTCTGTGATAGTTCAAATAAAAAAATTATTATTATAATAACAAAAACCCAACTGCTTAGAAGTAATGAACTGAAAAGAGAAAAACAAGGATCACTTTATTTATATAAAATTGTAAATACTTTATGGAGATGCAAGCGGGGACAAAACACTATTTTCTGCGGGGAAAGAAAGATCTACCAAAACTACGTTTGTCTCCGCCTGCAGCACAAGTATTTACAATTTTATATAGATATAGTGATCCTTGTTTTTCTCTTTTCAGTTCATTACTTCTAAGCAGTTGGGTTTTTGTTTTTATAATAATAATTTTATTTGACACTTTTTAGTTTTAATTTGTGGTATAGAAATGAGACGGTACACTTGGTACACTTTTTGACATTGCTTGTTAAAGCTGTAATATAAACATGATATGATATTTATATTTTTGAAATGGTCTTTTTACGAGCTTTCATTTGATACCCATATAGCTAGGATAAAAGAAAAAAATGCACACGTCCCCCCTTTTTTCCCCCATTTACAGCCGCCATTTTGAAAATTTGTATAGCCTATGTCACTTTCACAATTTAGCCAAATTCAACGACACCTCATATGTCAAAATACGTTAAGCCGTTTAGGCTGTAGCGCGTGCCGAAGAAATGGACATACATACCTACGGCCTTTCTCAGGTTCTACACTAGTTCTGTACCAAATTTTATTTCAATCGGTTCAGTGGGTTAGGTGTGATTGAGTAACGAACAGACAGAGTTACTTTCGCATTTATAATATATATATATATATATGTATATATAAATCATTGCCCCTTTTCGTTGTTATTTTATAACTCAAGAACGGGCTCACCTATCCAAACCAAAATTTTAGGCTTTATTCGGACTAATTAGCAGATGGTTTATGTGAAGTTTGCTTATAATCTGTCGAGTGGTTCTTCATTTATCACATTTTTTGTAATAAATGAATTTAATAAATGGCGGATCAGTTTGTATATGCCATTTGAATTCAAACGATTACAATATCCTGTGTGTTTATAATTTGCGATGTCCATCAACAAGATCCAAGGGCAAACACTTCACGTTTGTGGTGTGAATTTGGAGGAATCATGTTTTTCTATTTATTTCATGGCTAACTTTATGTTGCCTCATCCTTAGAGTTAAGGTAACTCCAGCCGTATGTTTATTTATGCTCAAAATGGAAAAACTAAAAATATTGTTTATCCAAATGTTTAAGATTAAGATTTAAAATAGCAATTAATAAAATATAATTATTTGATGTATCCAATTACCTCATTTTTTTATTATTTCACTTTGTACGTTACGAATCACGTACCGGGCCGCTAGTATTAGTATAGATTTAAACCTCAATACCTTAGTGGTTAAGGGATCGGACTTTTTGACAAATTTTGGGTTTACTGGCTGATGCCTTTCTGTTTCGCTGTATGTCACCATCATTATTATCAACCTATTAACGGCCTACTACAAGGCCAAACCTCCCTCGTATAAGGAAGGAGAACTGGCCTTACGAAATTGACCTACCAACCCCGCTACTTCAATGCGGTTGGTGAATGTTTGATCATTTAATGATCACGATCAGATGTTCATGAAAGTGACAGGGAACAACGACTCAACGTGCTCTCCCAGCAACGGGAGTGTTGTATCACCAACTTCCCAACTCCCGGCTTAGAATTTTACTAATAAATTTTCAACGACCCAGGATCCAAACCCGAGACTTCGAAATCTAAAGTCACATAACTAACTAACTAACCACTGGACCAACGAGGCAGTCACTGCCTTTGAAAACAGCAACATTTGAAAACATTAACTTTTATTTGAAGCGAGAAAACACGATATGACCACAAGATGGCATCTTTCCAGGCTCAATTTATCAAAATGTTACTTGAGCTTTCATGTCGTGAATCGCTTATAAATATAACATTTTCCCTCTAATTAGTATAGAGATAACCACTCCAATGTAACTGAATATTTTAAGTTGCAATCTAAATGAATAACTAAGTATAGGCCAGATGTGATCAGGCCTAATGTAAGGGAAGATACAGCCTACGGTGGAACGCGCTCGCCTAGAAGGTGCCTATTCACTCTTGACTTGAAGATACCCAAATTGTAGGTTGTAGGGAAAACGGTATCTGGAAGGGCTTTTCATAATTTTGCAGTTTGAAACAGGAACAGATTATTAATTAACTATTGAATAATATTTTTGTAGGTATTTAAATAGAATACATAAAAATTTTTTAATGAAAATAAAACCGATTTCAATATTTAATAAAAAGTAGAAAATAAAATTATGTGAGTATAGAGTTACTTACATTTGCTTAATTTTGAAGTTGGTGCCATCTAAACTTTGAACAATATATTCAGGGTATGAAATATTAAGTTTCTTTTTATCAAGGAATTGTCAGTAAATATTCGTAACCCCTTCTTCTCCATAATACCATCCCTTCTTTACACCCTAATGGTAATGATGATGTATAAAATAAACTAGATCGTAAAAGATTAATGTAGTTGTTTGGTCTATAAAATGAGAAAGTAATACATCAAAAATCAAACATAGTCGCTTCTACGGAGCAAAATATTATTCACTAACAAAGAAAATATCATTTATATTTCTTGCAAAGTTAATACAGATAAAGTCACTATTGTTGCTAGGAAAAATCCAATCCTTTTCCCTCACAAAAGCGGCGTATAAGCTAAAATGGTCTTTTGACAATGATATCTTTGGCGACGATCTTAATAGTTTTGTAAACGTTGTTGGCGGTTAAACTGGAGTTACCAGAGCTGCTAAGCGAATCAGCTTCAGAATACAAAGCTATTCTATTTCACTTTTTTTTACATTGGACAAGTGTTTCAAAATTGTTTTCATTTTTACGAAAGCTTTTATGAGACATAATTACAATCACGCCTGATATAAGTAATGATGATAAACTAGTATGGGCTAAACTATTAAATGGCATAAGCTAGTGTTAAGCCTGATATTCATCCGCTCCGCAGAAGAAAGTATACTGATACGCGCTTCTTTTGCCGGTCCTATAGACACCGTTGAGTGCACCGACAAACGCGTCAGGATGTCAAAGTGCCTGCTTCCGCGATCCTTTGACGTCCCGAAATGGACGCAGACGGCTGTCCTGGGTTTTACTACGTATTTTGGCTGCTTCTCAGCCAGCGAGTCCCACATACCGGAATTTACGCTGCGAAGTTCTGTTTCCGCGTAGTCTCCGTTCGGGATGTGTAAATGCAATATCCAGCGATAAGAAATGATCGAGGCTGCTACGACACTGGTACGAATAGTCTAGCCTTGCAATAACTAGCCCATCTGTTCAAATACCGACTAGTCCCTGGAAATCTATTTCTAACTTTGGCTGCGATTACTGTAAGCACGAGACATGGGGTGTCAAGTTTCCAACCTTTTAGACCTTTAGGCTATGATACTACAGAAGATATACCTCATCTAAGAGATACCGAGAAACGCGCCCCACCCATTGATTATAAAAAGGTCATCTAACAGCCGCGCAGTCAATAATATCACTTTATTTTTTGTTGCGTTGGACTGAAAGAAAGAGCTTATATTTCCGACTTTACCGTGATTCATCAACTTTTAAAGCTTTCTCTACGTATGGCGTATGCTAAGCTTTCTGCCGAAACCGTTTATTATTAGTATCTCATAATTTCAACTTAAATAATTTAAGCAACCAACAATAGGTACAACGTAGACTATTACAAAAGAAAAAAAAATTACTATAGAAATCCAACAATTACGTAATCTAAATTATATTACCTAATAAAAAATAATATAAATAGCCTTTTCAGACAATGCCTTGAACTTTCAACAATGAAAATATATTTAGAAAGGCAATACCTGGTATATATATAAATGTTCATTATTAAAATTAATGATTGTGCTATTGTATGTTATAAATAAAATTTTAAAATGCAGATAAAAGGTTTCTTAACCCTCACTTCGAGATTTAAAAGCTATGCATTACCAACGAAAGATTATGTACCAGAAATTCGATGTTTTCGGAATTCGGAAGAAAGTTACAAGAAAACTATGTTATCTATCGCATAGTCTGATAATAATTATAGAATAATAATAATAATTCTTTATTTGTCACCACAAACCTGTTACAGTAAATAACTTCAAAAATCTGTCTTTGATGAATTGATGAAATTGACGAATTGTAAAGATGAATTCATAAAAAATTACCGAAGCGGTCATTTTTTTATTATATTTTTTATATAGTAAGTACATAAAACTTTGTAAAAATCGCAAATTCCACAAACTTTTTAAATCGTTAAATACATACCCACTTTTAAACAATCAGTATTATTATA
This sequence comes from Mycalesis mineus, assembly GCA_034621355.1. Taxonomy (NCBI): domain Eukaryota; kingdom Metazoa; phylum Arthropoda; class Insecta; order Lepidoptera; family Nymphalidae; genus Mycalesis; species Mycalesis mineus. Next base: position 9,722,230 of record CM067882.1, read on the forward strand.
CCACCCACATGTTACTTGGTTGAGTGACTATGACATTACATTTATTTGTTACAAAATGTTATACATAGAAGACAATTAAACTTTATATTCGGTTTTCTTAATTAGGCACCTACTAAGAATTGAGACATGTTATGTTATAATTAAACATTGTAGAGCACAAATTTTCCGACAACGTGTAATTAAAACATCAATTACGAATTGTTTAATCCGAAATTTCTTTCTCGACGGAGAAAATGGTCATAAAATTAATTAAGTACAAATTAATTTTGGATTTATTATGGAAGATGTTGTCTTAGTCGCTTTATACGTAAAATTATAATGAGGTTAACTTTATTAAATGCCCTTAAATGCCGACCGCTTTGTGAATTTTATTACCGTTTCTCTTAATATTGCATATTTCGTTATATTTATTCTCATTTTACATGCTATGTTGAATTTATCATCATCATCATCATTATCAGCCCTATATCAGAGGGGATATGGAGCGTACACAATGCGGGTTGGCGGGCTTAGGGTGATAATGTTTCATTTATTACGATCACTATCAGATGTGACCGGGAAAAAGCTCAGAATTATTCCATGACCCGACCCAGGAATCGAACCCAGAACCTCGTGATCGAAGCCACATAGCCTAACCACTAGACCAACGAGTATGTTGAATTTATAAATGTATATAATCTATACAAATATATACAAAAGTGAAATGTTTATTTGGATTTTAAAAAAAGCAACTTAGATTCAATAAATACGTATAAATTAAATAGGTAGTACAGTATATGTACTTACAGCAAAATATCACTTTTTTATTAAAATAGCTGAAACTTACGACATTATTGTCGGAGTATGTCCGACTCGTTTAGAATCCATCTGGTCCTTAGTCATGAGTTCGTTTGCTCATACAACGTGGCATGAAACATAAACATATCTTTTCATAATTTTTATGTTTTTGTCCAATTGGTAATAAAACATTTTTAATTTTAGACATAAATTTATTTATTAATATGAAATATTTTATTATATTTATATTAAATCAGGTTTCTGTTTGTTCATAAATTCTAAAATGTATCTAATAATTGTGTTAATGTGTTTAGTGTCGGTTATTAAAAGGTATTTGCACAAGGTGTTATAAAGTTTTTGTGGAAAATAGCCTAAATTTTATTCTAAATTAAATAGGAGTATTTGGAGGAATGAAAGTTGTTGATTTTTCTTGACAGCCAAAAAAGAAATGCAAATAACAGTTTATTCGTAATAAATATTTAAAAAATAAAATTTCTACAGTCCAGGAATTTTCGTTTGTGGAATTTTCAGTTGCACTACGCTTAAAAGTTCAACAATAAAACTGCAAATGTAGCGTAAATACGTCGGAGTAGATTTTAACTGACTTAATTTGCAAATACAATTATTGAAATAAGTCTACTCTGTTTTATTCTCGTACTGCGCAGGAATATTATTCGTATTCTCAGTTGTAAATTTTCTTTCGTACATTTTTTAAATCTATTAAGACAAATGTCAACCTTTTGCTTATAGAAATTTTTATAACTTCATATTTTAAATCATAGCTAATTGAACAAAGGTATTATTAATATATCTTTTACTCTCTGCTTATCATCTCATATTAAGTTTTTTAGCCAACTTTAAAAAAGAGGAGCTTCTCAATTCAGGGAGATTCAGAAAGACAAACTGATTGATTCTGATTAACTTCTAGACATGTTGACTCTTGTTGACAACAATGTTCAATTGTAAAGTAATTGAGTTTATAAACAATGCAGAGTACTGAACCTAATATTTAAAAAAAAATGTGTGCGTGTACTAGCGTACACTCGTAAGAAGTGAAACTTTTTTATGTCGTTATTTTTCAAAAAATAATTTACTATATGCAACTTTACAGAAATTGGTTAAATAAAGCTAAATTAGATAAAGTTTAATAAAAGGCTTTTATTATTATAGACATAAATACAAATTTTACAATTATTTCATTTTAGCTTATTACTGCAAAGATTATTATTGAATTTCATTAATTGTAATAGAATTATTACTATCATTGATGTCGTAATTACTTACTTGTTTCAGAAATTCACTGGAATTAGAATTAAAATAAACCCTTTGATTTTGCTGATCACTTCAATATAACATATATATATATATATATATATATATATATATATATATATATATATATATATATATATATATATATATATATATATATATCACGTCACTTCCATAAGTCAAAGATGGCGCGTAACGAAAAAATGTTACACTAAATTTTTTCCAACCCCGATAAAGGAAGTTTCACTTCAATTATTTATCATTTGTCTTTCGGATTTTTCTAACAAACTTGCATAAATACTTTGGCTTATTTTTTTAATTTCAATGTTACGGAAAACTCAGTATAGTTTTAAGTCTAAAGAAGTACTTAATAACGTCACACAACTGTCATCTGTCAGTACAAAATGTATCCAGGATTCGTTCACAAGATACGGTAATATCGCCATCTTACATAAAAGATTCCATTTTAAAATTCATCTTGAAAATGAGAAATATACAAAAATGTTGCAACATGAAAATATATTCCTAACAAAGAATAAATCTGCGATGTTTATTTGCGTTCGTTAAAAAGCAAGACCTTTGCCTCGCGGCGACATAAATGGGCTGCAGCTGTCTTTTTACATTTATCCAGCTTAGCTGTTATGGATTATTAGATTATATTAATTTTTTATGAAATTTCTATACATTACTATCATTGTGCTGTTTGACTACTTTGTTGGTCTGGTGGTGAGTCTAAAAGGCTTTGATCACGTGGTCACGTTCACGTGGTTCAAATCCCTGGTCGAACTATGGCATAAAAATAAGGTTTTCTTTCTTGTAAGAAATTTTCAGTAAGGCATAAGCTCGGATTTTAAAAGTTATAGTTATCGTTAATAAATTAAACCCGAGGCTAAAACCTTCCATCAGTCAGACTTGGATAAATTAAGAAGATAAGAGTATCCCAGGTAGGAATCGAACTCAAGATCTCTATATTACAAATCCACCGCGCATACCGTGAGGACCGTTAAAATTAAGGACAAAAATATTACTTATGTACAAAACTAATGTCTTCATTGTTTTTGAGGTAACCCTCAAAAAGCTACTTCTCCCAAAGGATATTTTAGTAAATAGATGAATAAATAATAAATCAAACATATTTCGTCTAATCAGGAAAGGTTTTCTTCTTTTTAGCGCTATCCTATTAGGTGGGCCCGCTTTCCGGCATATGTTAGACCATTTAGGGCATCAGATTTTTGGAGTTTAGTGGCTTGGACTTGGAGGGGTGTGATAGCCAGCACCAACATGTAAACAGCCAAAAGTTACTGTCCGTGATGAACCCAGCTGAACAACGAACGAGGCTCTGACGACATTTGGTGCCGTATCATTTGGGGTCGCAGAAGTCAGACGCCATTTGTTCCACAAAAATTTGCACAACTACCGCCACATCAACAATGGTAAGTATAACAATAACTGGTGAAGAGGAAAATGTATAAACATCTAAATATGGAACAAAAAAATATTGTATCGAAATAAAAATAGCGAAATAAGAGTCTTGACACAACAAACCATTTTTACAAAGATAAAATCCACGCTGGTTTGTTTGCCTTTCGTTAGAAGGCTTCTGCCCTGCGGTGACGCAAATTGGATGCTACTTTGTTCACTGTTAACATTTTTTTATATTTCTTGGTTATGGAATATTTTTAACTAGTTGACTCTCCTACTTTAATGAGCTTAGCTTATCCTAATAATCTATACTAATATCTATATCTATACTAATATTTCTCCGTTTTTAAAAATTCTTTCACCATTCGAAAGCTACATTATCCACGAGTAACATAGACTAAATTTTATTTTGAAAAAAAATAGGGTTCCGTAAAATATTTGGGTTTTTCGGACACAAGGTGTAAAAAATCAACCAGAAAAGTTACTTATTTTCCGTACGCTGCCTAAACTATAAAAGATAGAACCATAAAATGTTACAATTAATTGGAGATCTTATAAATATCTACAAAAAAGTCCGCGACACACTATACCTATCTATGTCGAGTGAGGCACAACAACCATTTTTTTATTTAAAAATCTTTATTTTTTTTGGACTACATTTATACGTATTTATTTTACTCATGCTATTAATCCTTATCAAAATAAATTATTTCATCACTAAGTACAATTTATGTAGATAATATTTGGTATTTAAAAGATTAAAATTGAACGTTTGGTTTTGAAGTTATGGCGAAATTAAAATATTACTAATTCTGCGTTGCGAAGTGAGCGTCACCAAGGCGGGGGTTTAGATCTATGCTATATATACGATGATGAATTAAGAATTCGATCTTTGTTCAAATATCTATTTAGTACACGGAAGAGTTTGTTCGTTTGTTTAAACGGGCTAATCTCTATCTGCGTGTCGGATTTATAAAATTATTTTTGTTTATTCTGAAGGCTAGACTCAAGAGTGAAATATACTATTTAATATCAATTTATACCCATCAGCTTGCCATAACTATATGGCATGCCATAAATGTTAATGTACTGAAATGTCATACAATGTTTAACAAAAATGTAGACCTTTAGTACACGGGACGGGACGGAAAATATTGCTTCACGGGAAACTATAAAAAAATTAAATTGAGAGGGGGAGCGGGGAATGGGCACACTATATGTGCCTTTACACATTTTGTATGAAAGTCTGTCTTTAAAATTAGGAGGGTAACTAAGAGGTTTTATATATTTGCTAGTTTTATATATTTGCATTCTTAAATGAATTGTCATCAACAATGGGATTCCGATAATTGGAACTTAGAATTTCAACTGCGTACAACGTATTTGTTTGAGTTTGAGCGATGCCGCATTAATGCGTTGCGTTGGGTCGTCTCAACGGATTAACGCATTTTACAACGCACAACGTCGTTGCGCTAGAGGCCGACGCACGGATCTAGTAGTGGCGTACTCTTTATCGTCGCAACGTATCTCCGATGACGCTTAAAAATATAAAAAGAGACTCAGCGACGTTGTCTAAAAATTTTTTTTTGCTGTTTGATGACTAGACTGTGTCACGGGGATGCTTTTGCAAAACAGACCCTGTCCAGATGAACTAGAGGGAACCTACACTCGTGGAATCACGCACAAGAGCCAGCTCAAGGCCAAGCGTAGAAAAAGCCCGAAAGAAGAAGCTGCAGATCAGAATCCAGATAGCTTGAGAACAAAATCGTAGCGCAAAAGTTCACGTGGATGGCAAACATTGTAATAAATTATTATTTAATTAACCTGTTCTGTAAGAAAAAAAATTTAAGCATCAATGTTTTTTTTCCAAACGAGTGTATTGTGAGACAGAAATATTACACAGCAAAAGGCATTGAAAAAATACTATTATTTAATCTAAAGCTTTACATTTGGTGACTGTTCACATCTCCTCACGCTAGACTGCACTCAGATTAACTAGATTTATTTTGAAATATGAATTTAGGGAGCTGCCAACAAAAGTTGTTATCGAAAATAACAAGGTAAAGTTCGCGTACACGCCGATAACAGGCGAGACGCTCAAACGGTATGGTTTAAGAGCCAGATTTTCATCATGCTATAAAGCTGAAAGTTTGCCTGAAGCGGCATCCGTGGCACAGTGGTATGCGCGGTGGATTTATAAGACGGAGGTCCTGGGTTCGATTCCCGGTTGGGCTGGTTGAGATTTTCTAACTGGTTTTATTGATTTAGTCTGGTTTGTTGACAAAGACTGACTTAGCGTTCTAGTGTCATATGGATTTCATTCTACTCCTAAGCAAGATAGCCCGCTACCATCTTAAATTGCATCATCATTTAAATTAAAGAGTTAAAGACATCTCGGGATTAGTCAATACGTTAGTGATATGTCATTTATATATACCTATGTTTAGATTCTTGTCAGTGTGAGTTTGTGTATGTTTTTCACATCAAACGGCTGATACGTTGTTAATAAAAATTGGTATGAAGTTAGCTGACATCATCATCATATCATATGTGTTAATCCAGGGTGATTAACACATGATACGTTTTATCGTTCGACGACCTCCGTGGCGCAGTGGTATGTGCGGTGAGGCTTTCGCCGTAGCTAGTAACCACCCTACCGACAAAGACGTATCGCCAAGCAATTTAGCGTTCCGGTACGATGTCGTGTAGAAACCGAAAGGGGTGTGGATTTTCGTCCCACTCCTAACAACTTAGCCCGCTTCCATCTTAGACTGCATCATCACTTAACATCAGGTGTGATAGCAGTCAAGGGCCAACTTGTAGTCGATAAAAAAAAAATTTCCCGAACCTCTCACGGAAACGAGAAATATGCGGGTGAAACCGCGAGCGACTTGTAGTCATTTCATTACATAGTATAAAACAAAGTCGCTTTCTTCTGTCTGTCCCTATGTATGCTTAAATATTTAAATCTACGCAACCGATTTTCATGCTGTTTTTTTATCAGACAGAGTGGTTCAACAGGAGGGTTTATGTGTATAGTACATGCACAATGTAGTAGAGAAAAACTGATTATTTTAGAAGTTTCTGACGTGATGTCGTAAATTAACGCATTGTTTGCGCTTACATTGCAAGCGCTGGCTAAACCCTACGAGATATATCAAAAAAAATGTACGGCAATATTGCACACCTTAAAAAGGTGAACAAAAAGTCCGTGATGGTATACGTCTATCTCTTAGGGATAACCCACAATAAACATTTTTTATCTTTAACTTTCAAACAAAAGTAATGGCCTGTTTACGAAGTGATTTTAAGCAATACTGTATAAATCCTTATCGGATTGAGTATCTTAAATACTTTGTGCATTCAATATAGATCACTGTTGCTTTTTGCAGCACGTAATTTAAGTGAATATTTTCCAAGATATGTAAGATTCAAAATGCAGGGTCATACTTTAGTACCAGCATTGCAACCGAGCGAAGCCGGGACGGGTCGCTAGTATATAATAAATTCAAGGAAGTTTTACAGTATGCTAGTTTAGGCACAATAAAACAATACAATCAAACCAAACATAAATATTTCTTGTTGATACTTTGTAGCTAATCAAGATTGTTGGAAGTGTTCCAAAACACGATTTAGTAGAACTTAGTAGACAAATCTGTTGCAAAATGTTTTCAACTTGGATGGTTATGCGAGTAATGCCGCCGACTGTAAATAATAATGCGGATTCATTAGATATCTGCTTCCCAAAACTTTTGTAATTTCACAGCAATGTAATTTGTGTTTACTGTTTTTAAAAACGGAAGGTTTTTTTTTAAATTGACAAGACTTTATGCCAAATCTACAGAACAGAATTAACCGACATTTAGATGGATATTATAGGTTTATACCCCTATTTAATACATAGAGCTATTTTTATAGAGTACTAGAAATCATAGGTGAAGATATAAGCTAGAGCTCAAAAAGGGTTGACGACGAATACAAGACAAACGAACTTTGTTAAAACAGGCTCAAGTACGAATCTACACCTGACTGGACTATACTAATGGACATTTATAAAAAGCACTAAAAATCACTGAAGACTTATTAGCTATTACAACATCTAGAACAGACATTATTCTTTTTCTAAACAAATGAAACGTATAGTACTTGTTGAGCTTACAGTGTCGTGGGAAACAAACATCCCTAAAGACCATGTATTCAAAGTGAATAAATATTATGACTAATGAACTAACCAAAAATGGCTATGTGGTTAGTTTATACGCGGTAGATGTGGGTGCGATAGGTATACCAGCGAAGTCTCTCAATAACCTGCTAAAAGTTCTTGGCCTTGCTAGAAGTGCAGTAAGCTCAATATTTTAACGAGTATCCAAAGCTGCTCTAGTAGGGTCCTTCCGAGTTTTTCTCTCAGCCACGCGATCGACCCGACACCCGCGCGGTGAATCCATGGAATACTATGATATTCGTCTCAGGTAATTAGTAACTTTTATTTTTATCTGTACAAATTACATATTTTGTAAATTTTTTAAGCGAATACTAAAAGAGTTACCATCAAACCATCGAATATTCAATCATCCGCTAAAACCCATTAACCTTTTAAAAGTTTCTAATGCGAAATTATTTTCCAAAATTTGAATTTTATTATAATACCGTTTAATACCGAACCGAAACTTTTGTACCGCATTGTAACAGTAGGTACCTAGGATAGGGAAGCTAATATATTTTTCATTCCTATTTCAGTGCTTCTGTTATTAGCCTGGATTTTGTTTTATTTGGTTCGGACCAGTTGGCAACTTGCCTTGTCAGCAGAATAGTTTTTAGGGAATTTGCATTTCAATTTTGCACAGTTAAATTTAAAAACTTTCTTATCTTTTATTGTTGACTGTAGAAATAATGAAAATTTTGTTGAAGAATTATCTATGTACAAACAATAGTTACAATTAAATTATAAGATTGCTCTACTAATTATACAAATAGCTACAATAACGAACTATGCATCAGAAGGTCATCTTAATTATACTCGAATTGCTGTAAGAAAGTGCGGCTGACAGTTGTCAGTATGACGTTGACGTCAGTGACTAGGGATGTGACGCTTAGGAATTCATGTTCATCGCTGACGATACTCGCAGCATAAATCTAGCTCTGATTAATGTTGTAAAAAAATTAGCTTAAAAGGCAAATTATTATTTGATCGTTATTTATGAGGAGACTTTGTTATCGCGGTTATACTAATGCATAGTTTCTAGGGATTAAACTTTTATTGACTATAGTCTCTGCGATAATTTTTTTAACAACTACAAGTTGGCAATTGACTGCTATCACACCTGATGTGTGATGCAGTCTAAGATGGATGCGGGCTAACTTGTTAGGTGTAGAATGATACCTATGCTCTAGAAGAGATGACAATAGGTCTGACCTTGGTCCTTAGATATAATGTTATTGGGCCCAAATAACATGTATGCTTTTAATTTCAATTTCTATTTTGAAGCTTTATAAAATCAGCATTTATAACATCAGCGTTGCGAACGCAGCATTACCTATGAAATAATTGATTATTTGATTGAATGATTTGATTGATTGAATTTAAATACTTTTTTCCATATTCCCATTTAACTTTCAGTCACGCCGCAAAAATTAATACCTACTTCACCGCCATTAACAGCAAATAACATGTTGGCACTGTAACAAGAGGCCATCAACAAAGATTAACCTGAAGGCTGGTCGAAGGTCGTGAATAAAACAAAAAGGGATATTATGTCTGATTGGGATCGTGACGTCCATATTAACAACATAGTTAATTCATCTATACATATAAATAAAATTGCAGTGTCTGTTTGTGCATATATGCATACCGTACATACACCGAAATAACATTTTTTTTCAATTACTGTCTGTCTGTCTGTTTATTTGTTCTGGCTAATCTCTGAAACTACATCAGTCATCAGTCGGATTACAAAAAAACCTTTTGTATATGATAGCTCGACTCATGAGGGGTGACATAAGGTAATTTGTATCCAGATATTACCATGCGGGATCAGGAACTACGCGGGTGAAATACCGGGAGACCGCTAGTTGTTAATAATATTCGTCATAGATTCAGATGATGAATTTAGTGACAACTCAAATGTTCCTAATTCTGATATAAGTTTAGACGAATAAAATATATTTCTTCTTTGCAACCTTTTCAGTAAACTTTCCCTGATGTTCTGTTGTTGTATAAAATTATAGATTTATTAAAAATAAAAATTGTACTACAAAATAAGTTTATTATTAAAAAAAAATCGACTATTCATCGTAGAAGTACTTCCCATCACTAGACACGTCTATGGCGTTACGTTATACGTTACAACACTTTGCTTAATTTTTCTTTAAATTTGATTTTATTTGTAGACTAGAACATTCTGACTGGGTTTAACGGTTTTAAATTTAAGTTACTACAGCTATTAACGATTTAATATATTAAGAATTTGGAACAGCTAAAATACTAAGTCATAATTTGTAAATCGCTTCAACTTTCAAGAGTGAAACGGAAAGTTAATGACATATGTCACAGGCACCATGTTAAAGCGCAGGCACTATAAAAGCAAGATAATGACAGATACGACAAACTTATGACATCTCTCTATTTTACGTCGGAGATTAATAAATTAAGCTAAAATGAAATAATAATGCAGAATGGTGTTTTAAACAAAAATAAAGTTGTGAATCGGTTGACTACAAACGGTGTCAGCAGCAGACGACGTGTCGTGTCACACCCACATTAGACATAGACATTAATATAGACATTTATACTGTGTTGCCTACGATCGGCTACGAACTTAAACTATCTACAGCTATTAAAAGATGAAAATCGAATTTCAAAAAAATATTATGTCTGTAGCTAATATCCAGAGGTAATGAACGGATTTTCATGTAGATTACAGGTAGATAAAGCAAACTCGTAGTTTGAAACTAAGTCTCAGTCATGTTTCGTTTATTTTGGGAGTAAGGAGAAAAGTTATTTGCGAAAATCGAGTTCTAAGCCCACTCTCGTTCGTTAGTTTCAATGATTAAAAGTTGTTTCTTACACAATTACATATATTTAACAGCTTTTTATTAAATTTAGTCTAAGTTACTACTTTTAACATTAATTCTCTGCGAATAAAAATGTTCCGTCAAAATCAGTTCAGCCATTTCAGATATTAGCCGAAACAAATAGAAAGACAGATAGACAAAAGAAAAAAAAAGTATCTTTAATGTAGTTCCGTATAAACTCGTATTTTTATAAACTTTTAATGCATATTATCTGATAATTTGAAATAACAAACAGACACTTCAATTTTATTTGTTTGTATAGCTAACTAAAACACGTAATCTGTTAAAGTGATGTAAGACTCGTAAGCTCGTTTATCATTTAGATGTTAATTGGCACCGCTGACCTCGTTTCGCGACAGGTAAGTTGGAACTAAGCGAAGATTTAAAGCATAAAATACATATGGAAAGGGCTTAAAATTAACAGTACCAAGATAAGCCTTTAACTTTGATACTAAAAAGTATAATATTATACCGACTGCACGATGCTACTTTTAGTACTCGTTATTAATATATTACGTCATAATTGTCATTATCGACCGATTGGCGTCAATGATTGTATTTTGTATTTTGTTTATGAATTTATAGTATATTGCTTGCAACTAGAGTTATAGGTATCAAGTATACCAACTAGAGTTCTATTATTAGAGGTAACTAAGTATATTATCTGGGACTAAATGAATTAGGTAGTAATACAAACATTTCTTATGTCTGTAATCAAAACTGTAGACTGCTAAACACAATTTCTGATTAAGGCGTAACGTAACACACGTGTAACCATTTCGCGGTTAAGTATTCTCTGACGTAGCCCGTAGTTGCGTTTACTAAGCTTTAATACGATAGCTTTGGGAAGGACTACCTCGTTGGTACAGTTTAGTCTATGCAGTATCGAATAACGACATCCTTGGTACAGGAGGTATGCAATATTAAGTATGAGCTGCTCTTTCTTACAAAACCTGGCCGTTGGTCCCAATCATTAGAATATTTAATTAAAAAATAATCCAGACCATAATCTATCTCTGTGCTGATTTTTGCGTCAGAATCGTTCAGCCTAATTATCGCTTGTATCTGACCTTGATCCAACAAACAAACGAAAGCTTCTTAAGGTGTTAGTGGAAGCTTAATGCTATTCTATAGACAATTGTTTCAAAAGACTATAGAAACAGTAATCGTCTACTCAACATTCCACATGACGGTAATCTCGTGAGCAAGGTGTACTTTGTACATGTACTTTGATACTTTCGGTTTTCACGAGATTATCGTCATGGGGAACAGTTACATCAACAATCATTGCAAGGGGCACTGATCGATATATTATCACTATATCAGGATTATTGGGTACAATATACTTTATGTAGTCCACAGGCTACAATAAACCTATCTATGTAAACCTATTGTTGGGGTCTTGAGCCAATAAAACCACAGGTTTTAAGGTAACAAACAGCTTATTTCGGGAAAGTAGCTGGTGACACTTCGGCGGTTGGCTTCGGAGTCGTTTCTTTCGAATTTGTGTCAATTCAGTCTGACATATGCCAAAGCTGTCGTCAGCTATGTTCTATTTTTGCCCTTTATTGGTATAGTAATTTAAATTACAATATTTTAACGTTCGCGTCGCGTACACCTATAATAGAGTGATATAGAGTTACATTATTAAGGTAGGTAAGTACTATATTATTGAGTACTAAAACGAGTTAGGTAATACAAACATCTCATGTGCCAGTAATTAAAACTGTAGACGGCTAAAACCACATTTCGGCTTTTAGGCGTAACATACGTGTATCCATTTCACGGTTAAGTATTCTCTACGTAGACTCTCCTGCTGTTGCCAAGCGAGCTTTAATACGATAGCTTTTGGAAACGCAGTTAATGCTACGTTGGCCCAGTGGTTATTCTATTTGGCTTTAGAGCACGTTATGGGTTAAAGTCCTGAGATGGACTCCATATCTTAGATAAGTAAGTCAGTCTTATTAACAACAACAATGTTTAATTTTATAACGGATTGCAACTGAATCAAAAGCCCAGCCGAAGTAGCTGACGGTGATGATTTTTAAAATTCTATATTATTATAACCTAGAGGTCAAGAAAGAAGAATCGACCTGGGACATCTCATAGCCATCCTAACAAAACTGTGTATTATAATTATTATGATAGCAGTCAAGGGCCAACTTGTAGCCGATAAAAATATATATATATATATATATATATATATATATATATATATATATATATATATATATATATATATATATATATATTTGGTAGGAGTGAATTGAAAGTCTGAAAATAGGTCGTAGGACTTTTTTAGCTAATGATAGACTTCTATATGATGAATTTTAAAACCACGCACACAAAATCACATCTATCAACTAATATTTTTATAATAAACTATTTATGCCCTGTAGTTACGCCCCTAAATAAACAGTTGTCCAGATAATCTATTTCTGTGCTGAATCTTTCTTCTGCGTTCCAAATATTATGTAATAATACTTAAGTTGCTTTCAAATAGATATTATATATTCTAGTGGTATCATTTCTTAAAAATATTTTACAAAGTGTTAGAAAACAATTGTACATTTTGGCGAGACCGGGGAAAATAGAAACCGTGACAATTACACCGACGGACGATGTCTAAAATAATGGATTCTGTAATATGATAATCAGATAAATAATAAATAAATGAATAATATAAGACAATACACACATCCCTATATAGCCCAAAGTAAGCTTAGTTAGCTTGTGTTATATGATGAATAATATTATATATTATATCAACTACAAATGCTTATCTTCTAATATATAAAATTTCCCTGTCACAATGTTAGTTACCGTACTCCTCCAAAACGGCTTTACCGATTTTTACCAAATTTTGTATGCATATTCAGCTGGTCCGAGAATCGGCTTCTATCTAATCATTATCCATTTTTTTTTTTTTTTAATGCAAAAAAACGTTTGGCGGGTCCGCTAGTAATAATAAATGTATAAACACCCAGACATTGGAAAATATCTATGCTCATCACACAAATATTTTTCCGGAAATCAGGAATCAAACTAAGCGCCTAGAACGCTGAAGCAGGGTCACTGCCCACTGCGCCACTCGGCCGTCAAAATATCATGTTTGTTGATAGATACAGGGTATGTAATACCTACCGTAAAACGGTACTTTGAGGTTGAATCGGTATGAAAACTCATTACCGAGATTAATTACAGTGGAGTAAGTTATGTACATTTAACTCGAACGCTATAGGGAAAATAATTATTATTGTTTTAATGAAGTACTAAATCACGTTGGTTGTCGCTTTATCTTGACTCACTTTGTCATGTCCTTTTAAATATATTCCTGTATGCTTAAGAAATACAATAAGCATTAATTACGTAAACTTTATGTATTCTTTTAAAACTTTTTAAATTACCTAATTACGATAATAAGTTTGGAGTTTTCGGGTTAACTTATAAATATTATTGTTAACATGATTGTATTTAAGTCAACAGTGTAGATCATGTTCCCGTGAAAGTATCGAGAAATCTGTTTAGTTCTACTTATATAATTTAAGAAACCTCGTGAAAAGTCAATATGTCAGTGGTATTTTATTTTCTATTATATATTACCTGTCGTAACTAAAATGCGAGTTGATTGAAATTGAAATTTGGAATTGATGCTGTATCCATAGATTATTTCTTGTTCTTAAAATATTATTATCGAGGGAAAAGGTTTAATCGGTTTTCAACTGTCTCGTTGGAATATTTAGCAAAATTGTATAACTGTTATAAATAAAAGCTGTAACGATTTTTTATAGCTTTATAACAATTTAAACTTTGTTTTTTTGTTGAATAGAACACTATCAATATTATAATTAATTTGCGAATAATTTTTAGGATTGATAAATTCAAGAATTATAAAATGGAATCATTGACATATTAATACTATGGACTTCGGGTCAGCGATAAAAAGTGTCCGAACCAAAAGTAAGCCAAAACGCGAAATGAGTTCCAATCGCAATTCAGTCTCATATTAGCTGACTGACAGAATACACGTCAATAATGCCGTAATGTGTTATAAAAAACTTGTAAGAACTACCCGAGTAAGGTGAGAAAAGAAGACGGTGTACCATATTTTCAGTAAGTAAATATTTACTGATGATTTTAAAGTATTATTTTGCTTAGAAACAAGCTATTTTATTAAAATTTTAATAAACTATAGAAACGAATTGCATAACCAACCAAAATGAACAAAAGTATCTATCTGTCCTTTTCCCATACGCTACCCGCGTATAGGATAGAAGGAGTGCAATATGTTTATCTAATTAACCACATTTAGTTCGGATCTGCCGTGAGCAATAGAATGTTTTAGAACAACAACTGCATAGAGTTATTTTGTTGTTTAACATTTGAATTATTTAATTACTTAATTTTTGAATGAAAATAATTTGATTATTTTCAATTCAAAATTTTTTATTTTTTATGTCATGAATATTAATCAAATGACTTTTACCATAATGGTATATTAATTTGATAACTATAAGAATTATCTATATGAAATTAGGAACAGTTATTTAAAAAAGTGATCTAACGTCATTGAAGTAAAAAAATATATTTTCAGTTTAATTAAAAAGAGGAAAATATCGAGAACTTAAAATTTCAAAGTAAAGAACTATGTCGAGTGGCATATCATTTTGTACATTAGTGGATTTGGTTTGTAATTAATTATTATTTTATACAAGATAATTACAACAATTATTATTTGGTACAAGATTTATCCCAGCATATAGAGGTCAGGGATATGTAAATATAAATTAAAATTTGCTGTAAATATAATATATAAATATAAGATGCCAAAAAAATTTGAAAGCTACCGACTCCACACCATTTATGTTGTCCTATTTTCACGGGAAGCTGTCATGTCAAAAAAAGGCTGCCATGGTAACCGTCAATCGAAGCTGATTACTTATTGCATGCAATTAGACCGTTGCAAATTAGACTGTATAACAATACGATAAGACATACATTACAATGTTATTTTGTGTATAAAAACATAAATACATCCTAGTATGTATAAAATATCTTGGGACACTTTTGACGTAAATTTTGCATTAGACCCGAAGTCCATAGTATTAATATGTCAATGAATGGAATATAAAATACAAATGACAACTCGGTTCGTTAAGTAAAAGAAGTCCCTTTAGGACATTTTCATTTTCATATGTCACTTGTTCCAAGTTATAATCCTTGAAGGGCTTGCCAAATTGCAGCTGAGCTGTGAATATTGCCAGCCGAAACTCCAGCCAAAGTGAGTGTCCAATATAACTGAAGTACTATTTATCGAGGACCTCCGTGACGCAGTGGTATGCGCGGTTGATTAATAAGACGGAGGACCTGGGTTCTATTCCCGGCGGGGCATATTGAGATTTTTCTTAATTTGTCTTGGTCTGGCTGGTGGGAGGCTTTCGCCGTGGCTAGTTACCACCCTACCGACAAAGACATATCGCCAAGCGATTAAGCGTTCCGGTACGATGTCGTGTAGAAACTGAAAGGGGTGTGGATTTTCGTCCCACTCTTAACAAGTTAGCCCGCTGCCATCTTAGACTGCATCATCACTTAACATCAGGTGTGATAGCAGTCAAGGGCCAACTTGTAGTCGATATAAAAAAAACCTTGTGTAAGACATATTTGCTGAATTAAAATAAATAAGATTACCAAAATGAAAATAGTATCAGTTACTTATTATATTATATTTAATTTTTTCTGTAGTTTTTATACCAATTTTCATAACATATCTTGAAAAATGTAAAACTTACTAAATTTCAACCCCTATGTGACTTCGTACGCGTTGAATAATCTTTAAATCGCATTGTCTTTTCTATTGATTCAGTCTTATATCAATTTCCAAAAAGGACTTTTCATGTTAACTTTCAACCCTTATTTCAACCCATTCTATTTTAATTTCCGCAATAAAAAGTATCCTATGTAATAATAATGTGGATTAAATTCCTGCCAGGTTTCATTTCAAATCACTCAGAAGATTAGACTTGAATTGCGGCCGACTAAAGTAGGGACAAGATAAGACAAGAAAGTACATATTTGGGTTCAGTAACGATAATACGGGCACTGTATTATCGTTACTTACTCTTATAATAATTTACAAAAATATTTAATGTACAGAATTGTGCCTGTCATAGTTTTATAATAAGTATAGAAGATATAGGTAGGGCTACTAGCGTTTAATAAGTCTAACTGTCATAAACAAATAGAATTTTAAAATGATAACTTTTTAAGGCAGCAGTAAACAGCTTCGTTACGTAACGCTGTACGGCACCAGTCATCTCCCCTCTCACTCTAACCTACATTGTATTTAAGTTATTATTTCTGTCAGTTGTCCCTAGATGCACACGTTTTTTTTTTAATCCGATAGGTAGATTCACTTATCTTACATACTAGAGGACGACCGCGGTTTCACCTGCGTAGTTTTTGTCCTCGTGGGAATTTCAGGATAAAATGTAGCCTATGTATTATTCTCGTACGTAAGCTATATTATTGTGAAGTTTGGTCAAAATCCATTCAGTAGTTTTTGCGTGAAGAAGTAACAAACATACTTACACAGTCGCACACTGACAAACTTTCGCCTTTAAATAGTAATATGATAGGAAGAGTTATATTGAGGTTTAATTAATATGAAAACTCATTTGGTATCGAGATTAATTACACTGAAAGGATATGTACATTTCACTCGAAGGCTATAGTTTGATTTATTACAATTGCCTTATAAACAAGTAAAAATTTCGAATATCCTCCAACACACAAATATATAAAATAAAATTATTATTATAAAAACAAAAAACCCGACTGCATAGAAGTTATGAACTGAAAAGAGAAAAACAAGGATCACTATATCTATATAAAATTCTAAATACTTTATGGAGATGCAAGCGGGGACAAAATACTTTATTTTCTGCGGGGAAAGAAAGCTCTACCAAAACTACGTTTGTCCCCGCCTACGTTTTGAAAATTTATATAGCTTAAATCACTACCACAATTTTTACAAATTCAACGACACCTCACATGTCAAAATCCGTTCAGTCGGTTAGGCTGTAGCGCGTGCCGAAGAAATGGGCATACATACATACATACATACGCTCAAAAACATAACCCTCCTGACGCAGTCGGGTAATAAGAAAACGCTAGTAGTCCCACGCAGTTCTCTTTCCCGTAAACTATATTATTGTATGGTTTCTTCAAAATCATTTCAGTAGTAATTGCGTGAAAAATAACAAACATCCATTTATACAAACTTTCGTCTTTACAATATTAGTAATGATATTTACCTACATTTAAGGAAAATATTGATTTCAAATTACAAACAGACACTATATGTTTATGTGACTGCCTATCCGGCTTCAATCACAAGGTCTTGGATTCGATTCCTGGGTCGGGTAATGGAATAATTCTAAGTTTTACATTCTTCTATGAAATTCTCAGTACATTCCAAGCACGAAGTCCGGAAGTTGGTGGTATTACACCCCCGTGCCTCGGAGAGCACGTTAAGCGGTCCCGGTCACTGTCATCAACATCTGATAGTGATCGTTGTATTAACAACTAATGTAACATGAAACATTATCACCATAAGCCCGCCAACCTGCATTGGAGCAGCGTGGTGGGTCTGCGCTCCATATTCCCTCATCTATAAGGAGTAAGACCTGGCCCTATAGTGGGCCGTTAATAACAAAATAAAATAACGGTAATGTCTATATGCATGTCTGGTAAATACTGGCGGGTGCCAGTGATATCGTCGTAAGATAGTAAAAGTAATATAAAGTGAAATTCATTGTATTACTCGTACTTCGATGTAAAAAGGGTAAAACCCGCAATGCAGCGTGCCGTCTCGCTAATGAATCTAATGAAGGTATTGCTTAAAGGGGAAATGGAAAGCTACTTAAGTAAGGCGAACACGAAAATCTGTTTTATGAAGATTGTCTTTGAAAGCTGTAAATAGAATATATTAAATATATAATAATAATATAAATAGTATATTAGATTAAATAGAAAAGAAAGTAAAAATAAAATCTATATTCTTCTTTATGACACTGCGACAAAAAAATTAACAATACTTATATAAACACTAATCTAAAGTTGTCATTTCCTAAACCCAAAGGTTGCTTGGTAGAAATTGCTACTTAGCAATAAGGCTGCCTTTTGTATCCTAGTTTCTTTATAAAATATTTCTATTGTAATTGTTCTTATATAATTTAGTGTATAAAAGCATAAATAAATAAATATTCCTTTATTTAAAAAAAATCAGCAATAAAATCAGAGCAATTGTTCAGATATTTTGAACATTTCGTCAATTAACGGTATTTTTCTTTCTAATTTTTTTAAAATTTTTAACAATGTTATATAGTGTTTATAACAATGTTTAAAAAAAAAATCTGCTCCTCCATTTGCGGGGTCTTTGCGGCCTGTAGGTCCAAGTATTATTATTAGGGGAAGTTTTCTAGCATTAAATAAACTCATGTAAAATTATGTTACCCTTACAAAGTTAGTTTACTTTGCTATGTAATTGATCCTTCCTACCGCTTCCTTGTTTTAGGTTACTTTGTTTCATTACAGTGATCTTGATGAACCGAAGCTAATGTTTTGCTTCAGACTTAGCTTAATATACCTGGGAAAACCGCATGAAAATCCATTCTGCAATTTCAGAGAATATCACGAACAGACAGACATTCAATTTCTACTCTCTTGTTGTAGTTGGTATATAAGTAAAATTAAGTATAAAGTAGTTAGTGATTTATATATTTTGTTGCTATTTTCCAAAAATCAAATGAAGAATTGCGAAGTTCGCAGCTGAATATTGCAGAGTTAATGTCTCCTTAGGGTACTCAGGTTTTGGAGTGAAAGTAGGTACGTAGAGGAACAATTTTTTGTCAGAAATGTGTCACCTTGATTTACATATTTTTTGCAGAAAAATTATTATTTATTTATAATGACAACTCCTGAAGATGCTCCAGTTTTGGACTGAAAGGGAGGTTTTTAGTCAGGTACTTTGCGAGTAACTGGATTGGTCTTTTCATTAGTGATTCCAATTTTGTGGAAATAGAAAAAGAAATAAATTATTTATAATGAATAATGAAAAAAAACGCCATTTTCTATCTATTACGTAAATGAAATTCGACCGTTGTAGATTTTTTTATGTAAATAATATGCTTAATTCTATGTCACTTCCGATGAGACCAGCATTTTCAGACAGCACTAAAGTGCTTACAGTCGCGGACACTTCAGTAAGTAATGATAAGAATACCCCAACGAAAACAACATTAGTCTTTCTCCTTATCTGACAGCAGCTGTCATGTTCCACTCCGACTAGTATATGGATCAGAATTTTGGAAAAAGTAGATTTAGATAACAAAAATATCTCGAAGATTTTCTTCCAAAATGTTTTTATTAATCCCTAAGTGTTAACTGCATTTCTCTTATAGCTTTAATCTACTTAAAATATAAATATCAAAATTTAATAATTACGTGAATTTCTTTTAATATGCTTATTCTAGTCGATTAGAGATAGCATTGATTAAATAATAATTAAATTAAATTAGTTTCTACCCTGGATTGGATCAGGAACTAATTAGCATTTTTTTAGTGTATTCCCAGTAAAACAAAAAATACTAAAAAAACTCAATTGCCTGGAAGTTCATATAATAATGGGGCCGTAAATACATTATCATCTAGTCCTAAAATCCTCATAGCTTGGGTCACGGCCGCGGTCGTTAAATAATACGTTTCAAAATTGAACGACATATTAATTTAAAACTAGCGAATACCAGCGACTTTGTCCACGTGCAATTAAAATAAATAAGATTACGAAAATAAAAATAGCCTAAGCTATTAAATTTATATTTAGCCTTCAAAGATGAATATCTTTCCCCATTTTTCCACGTTTTTCAGTGTGTTTTCGGTACTAATAGTTGCAGCGTTATATAGCCTAAAGGCTTCCTCGATACATTGACTATCTAACACAAAATTAATTTTTCAAAAATTCAATTCGAACCAATAGTTCCTGAAATTAGCGGGTTCAAACAAACAAACTTTTCATCTTTATAATATTGATATCTATACTTAAGTAGTCTTATTGATAAAATAATATTTAGCAGACAAGACACCTTAATCTAAAAAACAAAACAAAAAATTTCAAGAGTTTTATGCAAAAATTCACTTGAACGCTTTGTGAACACGATTTTGTAATTTTTCAAATAGTTTAGAAAACTTGCGTCTAGAAATTTCACGCTAAACCGAGCGAATGCAGTAATGTGCACCGTAAATCAAATAAAGTTCACTTGATAAATTCTTTTGATGTTCATTCAATCTTCGATTATGCCACTTCTTTTCTTTTTGAGCTCTACGCCAGTCTGCTAGACGTAAAGTATGAGGGCCATACACGAACGTTTAATTTCCGTTTTAATCCTATTTTAAATTCTCCTAAAAAGGCGTGTTAAAAGTTTGACGTGTTTGTCTGTGTGTGTATGTATTTGTGTATGCCATTATAGCTTCGAAACAAATATAATGATGAGATACCCACGTTTTTTCTATTTTCACACTGACGTGATGAAAATTCCTAGCTATACATAAACGTTGAAAATGGGATAAGCCAATGCAAAGACTTTTTTATTAAGATAAATCGATGTTGTTATATATGACGGCGCCTGCGTCATCGTACGCAACTAGAAAGAAGTCTGTGAACTGCACGTGTACCAGCTACGCCCTCTTGCGATCGACGCATCGTTCGATACCCCCACTCACCCCACTACTTGAGTTATTCTAACTTGTATAAAAGGAGTGGGTCTACAACTGGTGGGCAGTCTTGGCTCTGGCGTGGCGCGGTGCAGACGTTGTACTTTGCTTATCGCTTAACCTAGACAATTCGGATAATTAATTTGTGCAAACGAATTAATTATTACTCTCAGCTTGAGTCGCGGTGTCTTGGGGTTACATTAATTAACATGAGACGTTACGTATCATTGCAATACCATAATTTACCAGTAGTAATTCACTGTTAATGAAGTTGCTGTTAATTTTTCTTTCAGTTATCTATTTGTGGTTTAGTTATAATTACTTGGAATACAAAGGCCTAATTTATTCACAATGTCCTACCCTCTTTCGACAAATTTGGCTGGGCAAGGAGAATGACTTAAACAGGGGAGGTGAGTGTTGACGGCCATCACTAAGAGATCTCTTTTAAACCTACACCCGTGTCACAAGTCTCGGGCTCTGTTCGGAGTTATTCTCTCAGCCACGTTCGGAGTTACTCTCTCAGTGTCTATTTAATTTTAATATGATTCCAGTCTTTGTACCTGCGGCCAAAAGGTGTTTCCTCTTTCGACATATATTAATAAGGCGTAATAAAAAGTTTGTATGCATGGATGGACTGATGGATGTTAATTACTCTTGCACGCAAATATTACTTAATGGATTTTGATGAAACTTTATAATAATATAGCTAACATATCAGAATAACAAATAAGCTAAATTTTATCCCGAAATTCCCACGGGAACGAACGCGGGTGTCCTCTAGTATTTATAAACATGTTCCTGCTCTCGTAACGCTCTTTACCCAAAGGCGTCTTTTAGACACTCGTAGTAGGTAAACCTTACAATTTATTATCCACAATCTAACCAAAAACATTTTTCAAAATTAGTGTATCTATAGCTACACCGTTGCGTTATTAGTGAACATAATACTACTACATACAATGCCATTCAGCAGCTCATCATTAGATATCAAATATCATAACACTGTCTATTGAGTGTTGTGAATTAGGTAATGTACCTATTGGAATACAGAATGTTCATTCACTACAATTACATTCCTTCTCGATCTTGATAAAGGTCAGGTCACACCGACGCGTTCGCTGTGGCATTGAAGTTTGCCTCCTGCGGCTGGCTCGAGACTTGAGTAAACTTGCGGGCTTAGAGTTTGGTCAGGTACAAAAACTTGACCGACACCGCAGACTCGTCGATGTAGCCTTCGATTAACTTGATACCGACCTCAGGAAACTTCGTAACTTTTAACAGCACGTTTTCTTATTTATTCTAACATATTCTCGCCTTTTCTATAACTTCATTATACAAAATTTTTTTAAATAAAAATAAAACCGACTCAAAACGCACTAAAAAGTAAAAATCATTTACATGCTTTTATTTTATCATCATTTCGTTGCTTTAATTTACTTAAGCATATCTATGAAGTCGGTGCCAGCCAAGTTTCAGGAACCTTTATTTTACGTAGTAAAGCAGTTTGTGGGTTTTAGGTAACGTCCTTAAAGTAGAAACCTTGGCTGGCGCCGACTGCTAGATATGCTTAAGTAAATTAAAGCAACTAAATGACACAGTTATTTTTTAATTTTTAGTGCGTTTTGAGTCGGTTCTATTTTTATTTAAAAATTTTTATTTGTAATTTTTTAGTGATTTATCGCCACGTAACGTACTCGTACTATACTGTCACAGTATATTATACGGCACTAGTAACCAAAAAGCTACCGATACCGAGACAAAAACCGAAATCGTTGTAAACGTGCCTCCAAAATTTAAAGAGATCCTTCAATTTCCCCAGGATATCATAATCAAATCCTAAAATGGGTGACAATAGGACTACCTTGGAAGTATGCCCTTTCTAATATAAAAAGAATTATCAAAATCGGACAATTCTGTAAAAAGTTATGCGTGGTCATACATAAAAAAATAAATATATAAGTGTCGAACTCGTCCCTTGAATCTCGATTCCCCAGATCCCTCCTGTCGCAAAAATTTTAGAAGGTATTTTTGAGTACAGAAAATGCAAATGGAATTTAGGATTGCGATTCGATCGTATTGGACGAAACCAAATTATTTTGGTGACTTTCTATTTGATTTGAAGTAGAGACTTTTATAATATCCTGCTACGAGAATTTTTGTTAGTGTGAGAATTCATGTTTATCAACGTCTAAATACGTTTATTTTTATTTCTGACGGCCATTTCTGGGTAGTTACCCTGCTTCTGCGTCCTAGGCTGTGGGTTCGATTTCGACATCTGAAAAAATATATGTGATTGCATTGTTTATGTGGGATGAGCATATTTTCTAGTATTTGGGTCTTTTTAATATATTATAAATATTTAATAAACAAAAAAGAATATTCATCGGTTATCATAGTACCCAATTTTTTTTACGCTGGAAAATGCGATTACTCGTCTCCTCCGGAAACAGAGCAGCCACAGCTGCGCCGTTTCCAGTGGGGTATGTGGGACTCCCCGGCCGAGAAGCAGCTGAAATACCCACTAAACCCCAGCGATGTTCCATCGCGTCGCCTGGTGACTGGGTTCCCGGAGCATCATGAATCTTCCGCAACCCAGCGAGCGGCGTCCACCGAAGCAGACCCTCAACTGGGGTCATAGTACCCATAACGCAAGCTAGCTACGCTTACTTTGGGGCTATATAGCGATGTATGTATGATATTGTCGTATAATATTTTTATTTATTTATTTTAATTTTAATAAGTTTATTGCAAAATATTATAAAATAAACACACAAAAAACATTTTTTTTTTATCGACTACAAGCGGCTAACCTGTTAGTAGGATGAAATCCACACTACACGACATAGCCTTAACAGGCAAAAAATTACTAGGAGCTCCGCCTTATAAATCCACCGCGCATACCAATGCGCCACGGAGGTCGTAAACATAGCCTTAACAGGCAAAAAATTACTAGGAGTGATTTGTTCCAGGCAACCTACTGTATAGAATTTAAATATTCCGTGAGATACATGTTAAATAACAAGTGGGTACGTGTACAAAACATACAAGACGGAAAGTTAATAAAAATACACACCGAACAGTTATGTTCGCGGAGTAAAAATCCGTTTATAAAATACCATGTTGAAGTTAAAAATGCAATAAGTTAACCAATAAACTAAATACGATCTGAAAAGAACGCTGTAGCAATAAAAAGCATTTTGTTTGTTCAGTGACACGCTTTGTTGATACGAGTATCTCTTCTGCTTCGATTGGGGGCATGGTAATTTGAGTTCTTTGCTTATCACATTAGATGCGAGTTTTGTTTAAACTGTCGCGGAAATAAAGCCTGTCACCCACTGAAGCGTATCTTTACATGTGTCAAATTATAATACGCGTCGTCGCGCGACATCTTGTTTCTGTATGATAGAGCGCATTGAGTTCGTGCTTACGAATATTTCGAGAAAGCGTTTGTGTTTTGCGAGTATGTTACATATATGGAATTGACATTTGACTTTACTTTAGGTTGAATTAATTTTAACATGTTCGTAGCTGCTTTTTACTTTAAAGTAAATATTTTGTGAAATATAATGTATGTATGTATGTATGGCTAATGGCTCAGATACTCGTACGCTCGAATACTCAAACGCAAATCAAATTAAAATACGTCTCATATATAGTTACTTTGACAATTTTCAGCAGTGATATTTCTTTTCTTACTAGTTTTATTAAAATGACAATTTTTGTTTTAAAAATTTGTTAGTGTTTGTTTCTCTCATTTTTTTGCATTTATTTTTAAATTTTATACGTTATAAATGCGAGAGTCTCTGTCTGTTTGTGACACAATCACAACTAAAGTACTGGATCGATTTTAATGAAAATTGGTACAGTGATAGTTAATAGTTGCTTATCGTACTTAACCATGATAGTGACATAGATTAAGGTTTTATAAATGACGAAAGTATGGTTGTCACTGGGTTGCAGACCATTGAAATAAACACTAAGAAGTCTTGTTTATTTTTAATTTCGAGGTGTTGAGAAAATTATGTAACATACGACGACTTGAGACCAGACCTTGTTTTGCCTTTTGATTTCATGAAAATCTTTCTAGAAAAACTGCATTCCGGTTCTAAGATACACAGACCCGCAGTGCCGTATTTTACGCTCCAAATCCTCTCATTAGAGGGGCCTTGGCTTAGCGTTAATAGGCTGAAAATAAATCACTTTAACCGTTTTAAAATATCCGCTGCTATCTGATGTTGGGATTCCGACTTTCGTGTACGTAGCATTTTTAATTGATGAAAGAGCTTTTGCCTTGCTACAATTTCAGATAGCTAAGAGTGCGATTGCAAAAACGTATAGTTATTTCATACTCTTATAAAAATATTTAAAACGTGTGATATAAATGTGATAGAATTCTAAAATGAGCTACTATTATGATTATAGTAATAGACTTTGACGACCTTCGTGGCGCAGTGGTATGCGCGGTGGACTTATTAGACGGAGGTCCTGGGTTCGATTCCCGGCGGGGCAGATTGAGATTTTTCTTAATTTGTCTTGGTCTGGCTGGTGGGAGGCTTTCACCGTGGCTAGTTACCACCCTACCGACAAAGACGTATCGCCAAGCGATTTAGCGTTCCGGTACGATGTCGTGTAGAAACCGAAAGGGGTGTGAATTTTCGTCCCACTCCTAACAAGTTAGCCCGCTTCCATCTTAGACTGCATCATTACTTAACATCAGGTGTGACAGCAGTCAAGGGCCAACTTGTAGTCGATAAAAAAAAAAAGACTAGCGATCGCCCGCGGTTTCGTGTAGCTTCTATTCTCGTGGGAATACCTAGATACAAATAATCAAATGTCACTCTTCATGGATTTGGCTATCACCTACACCAGGTTTTTTTACAATCCAACTGGTAGTTTCAGAGTTTAGCCGGAACAAATAACAAATATATTTTTATACGAAACCCGTTTTTTTCAATGTTACAAACAGACACTCCAATTGTATTTATATGTATATAAGGCACATACCTTCTCCAGTGCCAATAACAGTATGAACGAGGAGCACGATGATTGCCAGGCACCGTTGCCCCTCCGACATTGCTGTCGTGGGTTCGACACCTGGAACAAAAACACATATATTTAAGACCCAGCTCTCAGTCTAATAAGAAGCAAAGCGACGCGTCAACGTTGTCAAATACAAGTGTAAATATTTAATTTATTCCTGATTTCATACATGATTTCTTGAAGCTTTAAATCTTCCCTAGCGAATACCTACTGACAGTTCCCATCGCACTCCAAGGCTGTGTAATGGTTACCATCAAGGGTGTGACGGTGATGGAGATGATGATGACCTCGGTTAAAGTTCTCTTCGAGGTACAAGAATACCATATCACAAACTTTTCAACTCCATATAACGTACTCCGAAGGATAACATAATATATTATGATCAAATATTTATAAAGAATCTCGATCATCATTATCATTATTAAAGACCCACCTCCTTATAGGAGAGGAGAGGGGATATAGAGCGTACACCCACCACGCTGCTCCAATGCGGGTTGGCGGGCTTAGGATGATAATGTTTCATTTATTAACGATTACTATCAGATGTTGATCATAGCGGGACCGACGGCTTGACACGCTATCCGAGGCACGGGGGTGTAACATCGCCAACTTCCAGACTCCGGGCTTGGAAAGTACTGAACATTTTATAGAAGAATTAAAAAGCTCAGAATTATTCCGTGATCCGACCCAGGAATCGAACCCAGGACCTCGTCGAAGCCACACAGGTTAACCACTAGACCAACGAAGCAGTCATAAGTTATCTTTCAATGAATCTCGATAAGTAGAATAAAAAGAAATAAAGCATTAATAGTTACATTTCTGCTGGTAATCATTAATTTCCTTGTAATTAGCTAGGATAATTAGAATAATATCCGATCTGATTTACGGACCAATGGATTGATGTTATTAACTAGAGAGAAATTCAAATGATTCGAATCAACAGTTTGCCGCATTGTATAGACATGAATCAACCACATTAATTAGTTACTAATTACGGATTTGTCTATCCGTCAACGCCAATTATATGTAATCGATTAATTACCATTAATAATGTGATTAATATTATAATTATGTACCAGCTGACCCGCTAAACATTCTGGCATATTATAAACTTATTTAATGCTAAATTACAAAATCGCTATTAAAAATTCTGACAAATAAAGTTTACAGTAACTCAGCCGTAGCTCCGCAGATTGCTCGCAACACCCGCGGGATAGATCGCAATTCGGCGGACACCACCGGACATGACCAACTGGACATGACCAACGTGGACCAACCCAGCGCCCCGCTTGTAGTTACAAGTGGCGTCGTAACCACCGAAAGCGGCGAACCGCCAAATCGGTTACCCCGGGACCCAAATGAGTCCGCGTGGAAGACTTTAGAGAGAAAATGAAAGATAATTAATTTAATTTGATATGTCCGAATTATGTACTTCGAGCCCTGTTTTTTTATTATAGTTAATTTATTTGCAACAATTATCTACTATCAGTGTTTGTTGAATAATAATAAAGGACGATCGCATTTGTTGCAACACATTCTTTAACTATGCGAATATGTAGGCACATTATTGCAAAAAGATATCAATATTATTTCGGCATCTTTTTTTCGTTACACCCTATTCAAGTTTCAAAGAATTTCTCAATAAGTATTACCTGTTTTGTAATTATTTTTAAATTGTTTATGGTTTCACTCTTTCATAAGAATAAGTTTATTTTATGATCAGTCAGTAGCCTCTTGTTAATATTAAAATAAAAACTCTTTTTATTAGATTCTCGTTACAATTTATTATTTGTAATTTGTTATTTAGATTATGATTTTGAGAATTTCCGTAATACTGAAGGCAAACTTTTGCCTTCAGTGTCCAAGATTTAAATAAAGGCTGTGTTGCTGATATGACTTTATATTCTCTTACAATGGATTTATATATCTTTTCTTTTTATTTTGACAAAGCGAAAGGCTACAATAAGGAACTTATGCTAATAACTTTATGAATCACGTAGAATGGTGGCAAGAATATCCGGGTGCGCATTTTCGGATTGGATAGCTAGGCTAACCCTTTGCGCAAAAAACGAGCCAGCCCAGGTCTCCAGATATATCAGTTGGATTTTTGCAATAGAAAATCTCAGGAAATCAGTATTGTTGCACCCTCGGAGAGCATGTTAGGTTTCCGATCTAGGTCACTATAATCATTATCAGAAACTGACAGTGATATTTCCAAATGTAGAAACATGAACAAACTAAGCCCGCCAACCCTCATCGAAGTAGCGTAATGGGTCCAAGATTCAAACACTATGACAAATATAAAAAGAAAGACACCCTTATTGTTTCGTGAAAAATAATAAAGTTATTTATAGGCAAGTGGGACGCAAGCACATAATGTTTATTGGCTTATATTTACTAGGCGGTATAAGTTTAACGTCTCGGAAGTTACAATATCTCCCCGTGGAGTGATAATATTGTTACACCGTAGTTAACAAGTAAGTAACGTATAACTCTGAGGAATTCTTCATCACGACTATATAAAGTCCCCTGACATACTGAGTTTATGTTATTTGCGTAAACATAGGAACTATATTTAAACTGCGACTTAGAAAAAAGGTTATACTTGGAAGTTTAACGTGTTTGTCTGTATATCTGTGTGCCTTTATCTGAATATTTAGCATATAAATGTATTGATTAAACTAATGTTTTAAAGTACTCTGTACTAGTAGCTCTGATTGTTACTTAATCACGTCTAAACTACTGAACTGATTTAAATGTAATATTGTACAGATATAGCTTAGAACCTGAGAAAGGACGATATATAGGCTACTTTTTTCGAACAACACAAAACAGAATTTCTCACGTACGGAGTCGCGGGCATCCGCTAGTAAGCTTTACACGATGAAGATGTTATGAGCCAATTCCGAGATATTTAATGTACTTGTTGGCAGAAAAAGCAGGAAATGGAAAAATACAACATTGTAGTACTTTTCCATAACTAGAAATTATTTCTACTGCGCATAATACCAATTCAACAGATTTTTCGATCCGACTTGCGCGAGAATAACTGTGATAATTTGGCTAATAAAACAAATATATAATACTAAATATATGGCCTATGATACTCCTCGATAACGTAGCATTTTACTGGTAAAGAATTTTTTGTATCGGACTAGTAGTTCCAAAGATTACCCCTAACAAACCCATTTATAAACTTGCAAACATTACCACTTTATAATATTAGTATGGACTTCTAAGTTTTCTGAATAAGCTAAGTAGTTATAGACTAGTACTGAGCTTTCGTAAATACAATATCATTTACGTAGTGGAACATACCTTCAAGGCCAAATAATAGCCTAAAATTCCTAACGTAATAATACGAATATTCTAATACATAATATTAATGGCTTTGTAACCTTGTTTATGTTACGTACACAAATTCTCTATAATCTCCTAATAAATGTTGTAATAATTATTGCTTTCAATTAATATGATGTTAAACATAATAAACACATTCTAAGGAAACAGATACTTTGAAGCCTTCGGTGAAACGCTATTGAAATTAATTGTTTGGATACGCCATTAGTCAATTTATTATGGTTAAATTCAACGGAGTGCCGTCATTATCTGGTATTAATTATTTACTATGAATACAGATTGTTTTTTATCGACTACAAGTTGGCCCTTGACTGCTATCAAACCTGATGTTAAGTGATGATGCAATCTAAGATGGAAGCTGGCTAATTTGGTAGGAGTAGGATGAAATCCACACCCCTTTCAGTTTCTACACGACATCGTATCGGAACGCTAAGTCGTTTGGCGGTACGTCTTTGTCTGTAGGGTGGTAGCTAGCCGGCAAAAGCTTCCACCAGCCAGACCTGGACAAGTTCAGAAAATCTCAATCGGCCCCGCCGGGAATCAAACCTAGGTTATATAAATCCACTGCACATTCTACTGCACAAAGGAGGTCCTCATCGTCGTCGATCTTTAATTAAATAAAATAGAACCGACTCAAAACGCACTAAAAAGTAAAAAATAACTGTGACATTTAGTTGCTTTAATTTACTTAAGCATATTTATGAAGTCCGTGCCAGCCATGTTTAAGGAACCTTTATTTTACGTAGTTAAGCAGTTTGTGTGTTCTAAGTAACGTGTGTTCCTTAAAGTAGAAATCTTGGCTGGCACCGACTCCAAGATATGCTTAAGTAATTTAAAGCAACTAAATGACACAGTTATTTTTTACTTTTTAGTGCGTTTTGACTCGGTTCTATTTTTAATTAAAATTTTTTGTTTCTTACTTTTTAGTGATTTATCGCCACGTATTGTACTCGTACTATACTGTCATAGTATATTATACGGCACTAGTAGCCAAAAAATCTGAAATCGCTGTAAGCGTGCCTCCAAAATTTGAAGAGTTCCTTCAATTTCCCCAGGATATCATCATCAGATCCTAACATGATGACAATGGGACCATCTTGGAAGTGTGCCCTTTCTAATAAACATTATCAATATCGGACAACTCTGTTAAAAGTTATTCGTGGTCATACATTAAAAAAAATATATGCGTGTCGAATTGAGAACCTCCTCTGTTTTTTTTCGTCGGTTAAAAATTAAATATATTGAACCACAAGTTCAAGTCTCGTGAGAAAGTGAAAGCTGATCCGATTCCTCAAAGTATTTTTGTAAGTAAAATATACGTTAACTCATACATTATACCATCAAATAATAAAATTCCTGGTATAAGGAATCTGTCAGATAATAACACATACCTCCTCTGCAATAAACAAAATAAAATAAACTGTTTATTTTAAATCCGTAAACATAACCGTCATGAAAAGAAAATTAAACGTGAGAAAATTGTAATGACAATTTTAGAAAGACTAATATCTACTATATTACTCTTTAAGATATAAATTGATACGGTATATAATATGATATGTGAGGGACAACTGTAATAAGTTTATCGTTAGAATTTGTGGACAGTTTACCAGAAAACCTAAATATTATTTGGAAGAACTGCGTAAAAAGCAGGTACACCTATGTAATACTAAAAAAGTGACAGTGATACACCTTAATTCGTCCTTTTAAAAAAACATAAAAGATTCTCGCTTTTTACGTTTCTTCCTATATTTTGACAAACTTAACAGTATCTTTGTAGCGGCTTACTCGGTTCTTTTAAATTAATAGCAGCAGTTTTAATTAATCCAGCTCAGTGACTTAAATATTACATCGTTTTAAAGAAATAAGAGTTGATTTTTCTTCCTCAACAATACAAATTGGGTAGCCTGTATCTATTTATAGTCCGTAATTGTAGCTATAATTTTACTTGTATTACTAATTTAATCCCCAAGTTCATTAGACTCGCGAATTTCAATATCTTTTGCAATTTTAACAAAGTTGGACTATTTAACAACTTTCTACTTAAAATCTTATTGGATTAAGTTATTTCCTTTTATTGAATTTGGTTTGATTTGCTTCATTGATGTAGGATTTATGTTTTACTTTAAGTATTCTGTCTTTTACCACTGAGTTAAAAAAGTCCGTATGTATATCTATGTATCTGTTACTGATATCGTAGCCTGTACACCAATGGACTGATTATGATGCGGTCATTTTTAACCGACGAAAAAATGACGGAGGAGGTTCTCAATTCGACACGTATATTTTTTTACAGAGTTGTCTGATTTTGATAATTCTTTTTAGATTAGAAAGGGCACACTTCCAAGGCCACACATAATGACAATGGGACCAGTATTGTCATTATGTTAGGATCTGATGATGATATCCTGGGAAAATTAAAGGAACTCTTCAAATTTGCAGTGATTTCGGTTTTTGTGTAAGTATCGGTAGTTTTTTGGCTACAAGTGCCGTATAATATACTATGACAGTATAGTACGAGTACGTTATGTGGCGATAAATCACTAAAAAGTAAGAAATAAAAATTTTTAACAAAAAATAGAACCGGCTCAAAACGCACTAAAAAGTAAAAAATAACTGTGTCATTTAGTTGCTTTAATTTACTTAAACATATCTAGGAGTCGGTGTCAGCCAAGGTTTCTACTTTAAGGACATTACCTAGAACCCACAAACTGTTACTATGTTAAATCAATGTTCCTTAAACTTGCTGGCATCGACTCCTAGATATGCTTAAGTAAATTAAAGCAACTAAATGGCAGTTATTTTTTACTTTTTAGTGCGTTTTGAGTCGGTTCTATTTTTGTTAAAAAAATTTATTATTTAAAAACTGCCGAAATCATAAAGGCTCTAGGCTATGTACGACGGTTTGTCCGAAGGTATCGGGATAGAATAGACTTTGTCTACAGAAAGTAGAGACGCATAATTATGTGAAAAAATGCTACTAATCCTAAATAAAATTTAATTGTAAATATCAAACTGAGTTACTCCAATACTAGCTTTTGCCCGCAACTTCGTCCGTGTCAATTTTTGTTATTATGATCGCGATTAAGAAGTTTTTAAAAAAACCAGCCTATATAATTTTCCCCGGCTTTTCTACATTTTCCACTGCTTCTACGCTCATATTAATTGCAGCGTGATGTTATATAGCCTAAAGCATTCTTTGATAAATGTCCAAAACAAATATTTTTTAAACTAGAACCAGTACTTCCTAAGATTAGCGCTAACAAACAAACTATTCAGCTTTGTAATATTGGCACTATAATTTATGGTATACCATCCGATTTATTAAAAATTTTCAGGTGATTGCAATCTCTACTTTCAGTAGCGAAACTTTGCTAATTTTAACTTAACTTTTTCTATGACATAAAAATCTGTCTCTGTGAAAAATAAAATTAGTAACCATAACAGTTTAGTTTTTATTGTAGTATTAAGGAGAAATTACGTTAGTGCGTGTAAAAAGTTAAAATATTTGTGTCGGATAAACTTGATTACACCAATCTGCGTATCTCTCCCACTCGAGTGACATTTTGCACCATAAATCGTACCAGTCCCCACCTGAAAGCGATAAATCTAAAAGCGAATAACGCTGGTGTCTTCCATCTGCGCATTTTCTAATATCGACGGGGCGCAGATTTATCAAATTGGATACTGTTATTGCAGTAATCAGAAATCGAGCTACGCATAACATCTCTCTGCTCCTTTTATGAAATTGTAATAAGTCTCTAAGGCAGTGATTCTCAACCTTTTTTTTTGTCGCCGCACACATTTAATGATTTAAAAATTTGGCGGCACACAAAGAAAAAGATAAAAATTATTTACTTACTACATATAAATAATAAAAGTCTTACTACAACACACTGCATAAATAGTTTATGACAAAAATTTTAAATACACCAAGACCGCTTTGCGTCGCTAATGTGTTCCTGAAAAATGCGACGCAAAGTGAATCACAAATTTTGAAAGCAAATAATAAAATAATTTATATTTTTTTATTCATGTTAAAAATATTTTTCTTTTTAAATGATATAATTTAATAATATTAACATTATTATATATTTGCAAAATTTGGCGGCACACTTTTGAAATTTGGCGGCACACAAAAGTGCCGCGGCACAGTGGTTGAGAATCACTGCTCTAAGGTATGCAATCTGAAGAAAAACTGAAAGAAAATTTATCTAGGTTTCGTTATATAAATTGCCCCGTTGACCCACTGGTTATCCTACGTGGTTTTGGTCCATTGGGTCTTGGTCTCGAGTCCTGGGTCGGATCGTGAAGTTACGAGCTTTTTTTTCTTGTAAAAAATTCTTAATTACTTTTAAGAATTTAATTTAATAAAAAGTAAGAGTAAGAACGTTGGTAGCGTAATACTCCCGTGCCAAGGAAATTTTATTTTTTTCACCATAATTAATATCTAATAACAAAAAATAGAACCGACTCAAAACGCACTAAAAAGTAAAAAATAACTGTGTCATTTACTTGCTTTAATTTACTTAAGCATATCTATGAAGTCGGTGCCAGCAAGTTTAAGGAACATTTATTTAACGTAGTAAAGCAGTATGTGGGTTCTAGGTAATGTCCTTAAAGTAGAAACCTTGGCTGGCACCGACTCCTAGATATGCTTAAGTAAATTAAAGCAAGTAAATGACACAGATATTTTTTACTTTGTAGTGCGTTTTGAGTCGGTTCTATTTTTTGTTAAGAATTTTTATATCTTACTTTTTAGTGACTTATCGCCACGTAACGTACTCGTACTATACTTTCATAGTATATTATACGGCACTTGTAGCCAAAAAGCTACCGATACTTACACAAAAACCGAAATCGCTGCAAGTGTGCTTATAAAATTTGAAGAGCTCCTTCAATTTTCCCAGGATATCATCATCAGATCCTAACATGATGACAATGGGACAACTTTGAAAGTGTGCCCTATCTAATAAAAAAAGAATTATGAAAATCGGACAACTCTGAAAAATGTTATGCGTGGTCATACATAAAAAAAATATAAATATACGTGTCGAATTGAGAACCTCCTTCGTTTTTTTTCGTCGGTTAAAAATAGGGAATCGTCTCTGTAGTAAGCCATAAATAAGTTTTTTAATTTTGCAATGTTTGCTTGCATCCAAACTTATTAGCCAGGCCAGAGCAGTAGTAACATTTAGTAACAAATTCGAATAAAACTTAAATAATTTTATGCAAACAAAAAAGTGAAGTAGACAAAAGCTAATTTGTATATTTCAAGTCGTCCGTAATGAGGTAACACCATTACCTCGGAGCTGACATAAACATTTCTTTCACAGAATCTATTTGTAGAAATGTAGTAAGAACTGCTTATTAGCATTATACCTCTCACAGTTTGTTCTCTAATTTTATTTCCAAAAACCTTCTCATCTCAAACAACGAAGTTTTAAGCCCTTCTGAGTGAATTTGACACGTATTCGGTGAAAATTTTATTAAAATTTAAATACGTCTGCCTACGTCTGAAATTTCAGCGATAAAATATTTTATGAAACTTGAAATGTTGCGAGCGTATTTGAAAAATAATTTCTAGAGGTGACATTATGATGATATAGCATCTTCGGCGCTGCTTCGCTTGTTTTATTTTTAGTTAAGTTTTTGATTGTGTACTAGTTTTACCCCGCGGTTTTATATGCATGCATATATCCCATTCCTGTGACAGTTTTTGCGTTTTCCAGTTTTGTGCGTAATATTAGGTACTTGTACATTGTATTCCGTGGTAAAATTCTTAACTTTTCGTACTTATTACGTAACCTTCTGCTCTATATTAGAAACCAAACAAAAGATCAACGAACACAATAATGTCGTACATAAGTTATGGCGTGACCATGGAGGTTCGTTGGGTTATGTTGAGTTTCATTTAAAAAATCTTGTTATACGCTGTTCCACGCTACATTTAATGTTTTACACTAATTAACATGCCATTTAATTGTTCTATCAACAATAATTACTCCTTAATTAACCAAAAAAGTACATTGTTTTATAGTTAGTACGGATGTAAAGACAGAAATAAAAAAACTTCGATACATTTCTTGTGAACATTCGTTACCTATTTAATTATGATTGCTAAATAACAAAAGTACAGACATACATCAATTACAGTTTTATAATAACTAAGATAGATAAAATGTATGAAAATATTTTTAATGTCAACAGTATTCTATCAGCCGTGAACTGCTTATTACGAATCGAAAATTATATTAACAAAATATTATTTTTGTATCAAATGAGAAATTTATATTCGAATATAAACATATATTCGAATCTAGTCCCCAGTGGAATCTCATCAAGCTATAAATAATAACTGAAAGGGATTTATTTTGTAAAGAATATTAGCTGTAATTTCATACAAGTCTTGTATTTTTTTCTCATTGAGTAACGCTAACGAAATAATTTATAACTATATTAGATAAGAATTTTATATTCCAATATAAATATTATTTTGATTTTCCAGTGAAATCTTTAGTTTTAAGTAATATCTGGAAAGGGTTTATTTGTATTCATTGATGTTATTTTAAACACATCTCATTGTATTTTATCTTATTGAGTAACACCTGGATACTCAAACGAAAATCAAATTTAAGTAAGTCTCGAGTCAATGTATTTTGTCATATTTTTATTTTAAACTGGCAAAGTGAGACCTGTGATGTACTTAAATTTGATTTAGGTTTGAGTATTATTATTAGTGGCGCAAATTCCATTTGGGACCTCAACAGCATCAGTAGGGTTTGGGCAAGCGCAGAAGTATCGCCAGAGGGCGCTCGAATGCAAGATAAAGAAAAGAGGTGGGAACGACTCTCTGAGGGCGTCTTCTATGACATTTGGACCTCGGCAAAGAGGGACGCCCTCGTAAACGGGGGTAAAAACCACGACGTCTTTGAAATTCAAGAACCTTGTGTTCACCGACAAAGACGCGGCGTATCTTGTGTGTGTCCAAGGGGGCATTGTCCATTATTACGTCATTGTCAGGGTCGTAAAGAAAACTTTACCTATTTTAATAAATAAATAAATATTATTGGACAATTGCATACATCGCTATATAGCCCCAAAGTAAGCGTAGGTAGCTTGTGTTACGGGTACTATGATAACTGATTAATATTTTATATATATTATACATATCCATGCTCATCACACAAACATTTTCCAGACGTGGGGATCGAACCCACAGCCCAGGACGCAGAAGCAGGATCACTACCCACTGCGCCACTCGGCCGGCTATTTCATTATTACTATTAAATAATAAAAGTACAGACAGGCTTCTTTTACAGTTTTATAATAATTTATTTACGTCATCGTTAGGGTCGTAAAGGAAACTTTACCTATTTAATTATTACTATTAAATAATAAAAGTACAGTCAGACTTCTATTACAGTTTTATAATAATTTATTTACGTCATTGTCAGGGTCGTAAAGGACACTTTAAGCATTATCTTTTGTATATTATATCTGATTCTAAGAACAAAAATATTTCGTCTGGTTTGTAGTATAATATGTTCTTTGCATTCCCTGCAAATTGTGGTTCTCTTTATAGGCTAGATGCTTTTTTCCACTTAACACCTAATTGCCCGCTTTAGTCGTCAATTATTAGATACAATAAAAAGCTTTAGCCTTTAGTTAAGGACGTCTTCCTTATATGGCGCATAAAGAAGATAGAGAGTGTTTTCGTGATAACACATAACTTAATTGAAACATTAATTAAATAATCTAAATCTGGATAACTTACTTAAAGTTACCTCAGTATAAAGGCTTATTTTCATATTACGCCCTCCATTCGTCACGTAAACAAGGGCTTCATATTTCAACATAAATCTTGTTTAAACCCGGCTAGTTTATTCAACAAAGACCCTGCTTGTGTTACAGTTTCAGCCGATTTTAGTCCTGATAATGTATTGCGGAACCCAACTCGATCTTTATTAGACTCCCTGTAAAGATTTACGCTCACTTACTAGTGCTGTGCCGTCAAAAGCATTGTGAGATTTATTACGCGTGAAAAAGGTTTTGAATATTCTGTAAGATAATCTGTTAATAGAGTTGAGGGTAGTGTCGTAATAACGTAACACATAACACTTGTAAATGATAGTCTCTATCAACAATTATAAATCCTTAATATGCCACAAAATGTCCTATAGCCGAAAAACATCCTCTGCCGGTCATACGCCCCTTGAATTGACTTCCAAACACCCTGATCTGGAGTTGCCTGCATCAAGCCGCTTAAGCTTGATGTCGTGGGTTTACTTAGTAGAGGGTGGACCAACACTGCTTTTTCCGGTGCGGGATTGCCGTACCAGCACCTTGCGACTTCAACGTCCATCGGCACTTAAAACTATGACATTAAAATACCGATAATGAATAAGGTCAATGAGCCTGTGATAGCCACACCTTCGTCTTTTTATTAAAGCTGATTTATATTAATTTCAACTTCACTAAACTATATTATACTTAAATAATTCTGTTGTCATTTACCTTTTATCATTAAATGTAAACGAATTAACCATTGTTTTAGATTTTGGGCTTAGGCAAAAAATTACAATTTTATTTTTATTAAAAATATTACTTGTGAAAGAAGCATTTAATATGTATATTTTTGATGCACAGGTACGTTAAACTTAAGTGGCTTTTACTATCCAAAGTGCATGTATGGCTGTGAACTTAAATAGTTGTTGAAAGAGGTAATAAGTCTTTGTGCCATGTTTTATGGACTGCTACGCTTTTGCCAGCTCATGGTAGAAGGTTTTTTAGTTAATTTATCTTTAAAGAGAATATTATTACTTACATTACTGATTTATATTATAAAAAGGCGGAATCATCATTGGTAAGTTTGGAATCGTTTCAAACTGTGGAACCGGTTGGAGACTTTAGAGTACCGTAGAGAAGTTAGTTCTTTATGTTCTACCGTCTCTACAACGGCTGAGTAGCTATTTGAACTGATTCCACCCTCTGCCTATTCACAACGAAATTTGCGTCGTAGAAACCAATTCCACTCCCGCCATCTTGAGGGCTGGTCATAACCACATATAAATTTACCAGAACGTTTCTTCCACGTACATTCAAATTGTGGAATCAACTTCCCGATCTGATATCTCCTGTAAGTTATAATTAGGGGGGTATTTAAGGGGCGTATTAACACTTTCTTCAAAGGCCGGCAAAGCATTAGCAGTGCCTCTGGTGTTGCAAAAAACACGCATGCTCATTTGCTTGCTTTTAAATCCATTAAAAAAATATCAGTATCAGCGGCTCACTACAGGACCTGGCCCTGAAGTGAGCCCTTGATACGCTGATATAGATGATGAAATAAATCTTAAGCTACGCTATATATATATACGCCATGTAGGTATACAAACGTACTAAAATATATAAAAAATAATCTCATTTGCAAAGGAATAAAATAATTATGATATTTGTAATGTTTTTCGCCTTATTACGAATTGGCTTAGAGAAAAGACATAATTGGGGACAATCAAGGTTTCACAAGAACGATTCAAACACCCCAATTACAGTGTCATTGTTTCGTTTCTTTTGTAATTCGCCGACATGAAAAATTACGCGGGAGATAAGATTACAGCTTTGTTGATACCGCCTATTTTTCTAACCGATTTATTCACAAAAAATCTTAATACAATAAAATACTCATGTTTAAAGACTAAATAAAATATTATAGCGATGAAAAACTTAACAATGTTATTTAAATTTCCTATGAATCTTAATTGTTACGAATTAAGACTTACTCACTATCATAAATAATTAAAACTAAATATCGCATGCTTAATGGAAAATTGACCTATTAGTAGATAGGTCAGAATTGAGTTACGTAATGAAAGAGGCTTTTTTTTAGCACCATCTACCGTCTACCGTTTGAATTACTTTGAAATTAAGTATTGTTGCCGCTCCAGCGATATATCGGTCTCTTTCACTCTTGTGGTATCTCTCATCGTGCTTTCGTCGAAAAGCGGCTCATAGCAGTTTGTGTCAGACACTTGTGCAGTGAGGTTATTGGTATTTTATTGAACGAAGACCCAATTGTTGTTAAGTATGTTTACGACCAAAATTCATAGGTAAGTTTCATCGAATTGTGTTATCTTATAAAGACTAATTAAGTATTAGGTTAGTTTACTACAAATATTAATATTATATTATATCAAACATTCAGTTTTAAGCCAGTTTACATTTGAACGTTATTATATTTTTTGGGGCTCAATACGAGTTAAGTCTGTTTACTATTAAAACCAATCCATTATTAAAGGTAACCGTTTGTAACATTCTAGTATAAGTCTGTTTACTACTAATTTTTTTGTAACTTAGGAGCCGCAATTTTACTTGGGTCTTTGTTTGAAAAAAAATTAATGCAATATAATGCGTAATTTTTTCATTGCCTCTTAATATTTTATGTTAAGTCATTGTTAGTCTAAATTTTGTGTATAATTTTTTATTTGTAAAAGAGGCATAATAATTATTATTTATATTTTAGGTTAACAATGTCATCACAAAGGTCTAAAAAGATGATGGAACTGATTCAGATTCAAAACCCGGCGCCACAACCGACAACGCGAGATATAGCTCATGAATCGGTACCATCAACTGAAGTAATGGTAACAATTTTTGTGACTTTTCCAAAACGATGTTTGTATTATATATTTTTTATATACTAATATACGTTTTTTCATTGTAGATGTTGGCCGATATTACAAATAAACCCGAAAACCAGCATTACTTAAATCTGCAAAACTATTTTCAAACTTCGGAATCAGCTTTGATTAGCAATGACTATTACCTTCCTATCACAATTGATGAGAGACATTTATACACTGAAAATAGCGATGTCGATTTAAGTGACCAAGATCCAACGTAGCAAGTTCCATCTAAAAAGAAAAGGCAAAAAGTATATGCAAATAGATCAGAATCATCTGGGAGTTCCTCATCTTCATCCTCTTCATTCTCTTCATCTAGTTCCGATAAAGACTATAGCGATGAACAAAAGAAAACACATATTATATACAACATAGATCAGGCAACCACTGATAAACTACCAGAGCAAAAAAACATTGACGAACCTGTAACAACAGAAGTCGTACCAAATCAAGAAGTCGAAGATAATACCATACTAGTAGAACAAAAGAAGAATGGAAGAAAACGTGCACACAACGAAAAAAGCTGGAAACAGAATATAGCTAAAAGTCTGAGAAATGCTGGAAAACCATATGTAAGCAAGAAAAACAAAGCAATCAAACCTCGTTCTGTTCAACCACCCTGTAGTGATAAATGTAGACTCAAATGCTGTGAAAAGATGACTGTAGATCAAAGACAGACAATTTTTGATATGTATTGGAATCTCGGCCAGGTCGATGCTCAAAGATCGTTTATTATGTCTTGTATGACAAATATAGCTCCAAAATATACATATACAAACGCGCGTAATCCAAGACATTGCAATCAAGCGTTTCATTTCTTAGTAGAAGGGCAATCGGTACGAGTCTGTAAAACGTTTTTTATGAATACTTTGAATATTTCTGATCGAGCTATACGTACTGTCAAAAGCAAAATAGATGAACACGGAATTCTAGCCCAAGATCTGAGAGGACAGCACAGCAACCATGCAAGAGTTGATGATCAACTTCTAAATGATATTAAAGAGTTCATAGACGCAATACCAAGAGTTGAATCCCACTACATTAGGCAATATTCTAGTCGTGAATACATTAATGGTGGGAAAACAATTTCAGATCTTTACAGGGATTTTAAAGAAAATCAAAACAAATTTAACAAAGCAGCCGGTAGATATTGTACATTTTATAAAGTATTTACACAGGATTATAATATATCTTTTTTTTTTGCAATACAAGAACTCGACGCCTGAACAAAAAGTTTTACTCAAAGAATCTTACGATGCTCATTTGGAAGAAAAAGCATTAAGCCGCCAAGAAAAATACAAAGATCGCTGCCAAATAGACGATCAAAATAAAGTTCTTGTGTTTGACCTGCAAGCTGTTCTGCAATCGCCTAGAGGAGATACCTCAGGATTTTATTACAAATCAAAGTTGAATAGCTACAATTTCACAGTTACTATTTTAAACAAAAAAGTGGACGGTCAAATTAAAGACTCGTATGATGATGTACACTGTTTTTTCTGGAACGAAACCGACGCTAAACGAGGGGCCAACGAAATCGGATCTTGTTTACTTAAAGTTTTTGAAAAGCTCTCAATGGAGTCATCAAAATATGATAATGGGTGTAATTTAATTCTTTATTCTGACAATTGTGTCGGTCAAAATAAAAATAAATTTATAGTAGCAATTTACATGTATGCAGTCACTCATCTTAATATTAAATCTATTACTCATAAATTTTTAGTAAAAGGACATACTCAAAACGAGGGTGATAATATTCATAGCCTCATAGAAAAAGAGATTACAAAGAATCTAAAATCCGGTCCAATATATTCTCCTCACCAATATGTAACTATAATTAAAAACGCAAAGAAGTCTGGCAAGAAATTTTCAGTACATGAACTGACATATGAATCATTTTTAGATTTAAAAAACTGCAAGAAGATTGGGGTATTAATTTTAACAAAACTAAGGATGGAACAACTGTTTCTTGGAATAGCCTAAAGGTCATAACAGTTAAAAAAGATACACCATTTTCATTTTTTTTTAAAACGTCTTACAAGGATACTGAATACAAGGAAGTAAACGTTAGAAATAAAAGAAAGAAAATGCTTCCTTTGTGTGAAATTGAACCAAGTAATGTATACACACAAAAACAAGAACTAAGTGCGAATAAAAAAAATGATTTGAGGGAGCTTTTATCAAAAAAATTGATTCCAAATTTTTATTCCGATTTTTACAACTCTATTATTTAATAATAAATAGTAATATTAAATAATAGAGTTGTTGAGTTAAATTATACCTACCTCAACATTTTGATTTACTACTAATTATGTACTCATTAGAAGGTGTCTTAAGTTTTATTATGTATGTTTTAGAAGCTTTTATTTTATATAGATGTATAGTCTGTTTATTTTAAGAGTTAGTAAGAATTTTTAGGTTTTTTGTTATTTTTTTTCGTATAATACTAAGGGTACTGCATTAAAAGATTGATAATTGTATTTATGTATTTTAATTAATTGAAAAACGATAGTAAGTATATTCACAGTCTGCTAATTTTAATAGTGACTCAATCTTTCAACGTTTTTACGTAATGTGATCTTATACAGACTAAATATTAATTGAGCTATTACCATTAATAAATTATTTCAACGGAAATAGGCTTAAAACTGAATTGAACACTTGAATTTTAAACTTTTGCTTTACTTTTAAAAAAAAACTGACTTAACTTAGAATGTACTTTTTATAAATTACTTTAAAAATAAATAAGAATTATATTCGGAGTTACTTTTACTTTGATCTTATTAATAAATAATCGTACTTTAATAATACAAGCATTAGTGACTAATTAATAAATTAGTTTTAATATTATACTTGAAAAGGTAGGATAAGTCCTCACAGCAAGATCTTCTTTTGCGATTTCCCAAAAATCGTCTTTTTTGAGTTAAGTCACTATTCTATTAAGCATGCGATATGTCTAGGCCTTCGCAATTTATCCATGGCATGCTAAGATAATAATTGTTTAATTCTTCAAAATGATTTTGGCTACAACATGAATCTACTTTTAAATATAATTGAAACAAAACAGAAAAATGTACTACTATAAATATTCACTTCACACCAAAATAATTGTTAATTAACCTTGTATTAATAAATATCGTAAATATAAATTAATTGTAATTCCAATTAAGCGTGTTGTATGTTGTAATCAATCGTAATTTAAATTTAGCGTTTTGCTTATCCGTACATACTATAAATTTCAATGGAAAGGTTCTTCACGCATTTAGAGTTAAATACGACCACGAGCAGTTTAACCTTTCCTCTCTGTAATCAATGTTATAAATCTGTTATTGACATCGATAAATAACTATTATGTTGTTTGAGATTAGACTAGCCTTGTCTACTAACATTTGTTAGAGTATTATCTATCTTCATAAAAATAACATTTCGTGGGCTTCGTTTTAGGTACTTACGCTAATACATCTTATTCTAGAATTATCTTAATAATGCCACAATAAAAATATAAAAATGTATAACATTATATTTAGATATAAGAAAGGGATAGTAAAACGAGGAAGCATTAAGGCCTGTCGTCATCAATGTCTCTTGATGTTAAGTGATTACTATCATCAACATAGTGGCGACGAAGTTTCTGTAGTGTGAGGTACGTACGTGGATAAAAACAAACGAAAAATATGCCGAATTAAATAATACGATCTTTTATGTGTATGTGTAGCTGTAGGTAACACTTCGACAACTATAATTTAAGTAAGAACTAGCCTCGTTGGTTTAGTGGTAAACCTGTGGTAAAATGTGGCTTCGAATCTAGAAACTGTGAAATCCTAATCTTAACTAAAATTATAAATGCGAAAGTAACTCTTTCTGTCGGTCTCGTTTTCACGCTAAAACTTCTGAACCGATTTAAATGAAATTTAGTACACAGATGGTCTAGAGTTTGAAAAAGGACATAGATTACTTTTTTTGCGCAAAAAGGCTTGTAAGGGGGGATAAAATGTTGTATGAAAGTATCGACATTTTTAAAGCTAGAAGCTACAAACGTTTTGTCTAGGGAGTTGATTAGATATTAATAAATATGACATTCAAAGTTAATAAGACTATGCTGCCCTAATGACTAATTTCACGCGATCGAAGTCGCGGGCAAAAGCTAGTATATGTATATCTTTTCATTCTTCTTAATTTTCAATTACGTATATATTATAATCTAGACTACTAGTCTAGAATATAGTATATACTAACTTCTAGACTACTAGTCTAGAATATAGTATATACTAACTAGCTGACCTGGCAAACGTTGTTTTGCATTAAAAATTAAAAAAAATTT
The DNA here is from genome assembly GCA_034621355.1 of Mycalesis mineus. Taxonomy (NCBI): domain Eukaryota; kingdom Metazoa; phylum Arthropoda; class Insecta; order Lepidoptera; family Nymphalidae; genus Mycalesis; species Mycalesis mineus. Next base: position 9,766,939 of record CM067882.1, read on the forward strand.
AGATCAAAATTAGATAGAAGCCAATTCTCAGACCTGCTGAATACGCATAAAAATTTGGTAAAAATCGGTAAAGCCACGAACAGTATGGTAACTAACATTGTGACAGGGAAGTTTTATATATTAGAAAGATATATACTAATATTTCGAAAATCATCTCAAGACGTTGACCCCTTGTTGTAACTTGTAGAGATTATTATATTCAAACATTATCTATCCTCTAATCAAATCTATCTAAATTCAAATCCCCTCTCCTATAAAGAGGAAGGGTTGGATGATTAAGTAATAATTAAACCTTTCACTTTCGTGAACATTAACACAGCAAATGTCGTCATCTGTTTTACAATAAAATAGTAATCTATTCATATAAATAAAATTGAAGTGTCTGTGTAATATTGAAATAATCGTTTTTTACTACATGCAAATATACAGACGGTACATAATTATGTCGTAGCCACATCGTAGATTTGCTCATTTCATGAAATGTTTGAGTAGATCACGAAATGGTCGCGTTTCATGAAATGTTTGCCTGTCTATTGGCCACATCGTGATAGGGTTTGGGCAGATCAATGATACAAAATCGTTTCTCGATGTGGCCAACTTAACGCGCGACTACTTCATTACTTCATGAAGTGGTCAAAATTATTTGATCATATCGTAAACTAGACATACGTAAACATTTTTTTTTGTAAACCATCCATAAATAGGGGCGGGGCGAGGTGGGGCGTTAAAATATTATGTTTAATTATTAGTATGGCATTTACAAATTTATAAATTGCACATAATCTTTGAGTCTCTATTTATATGATTCGGCCAAACGTGTATGACAAAATCGTGAAACGTAGACGATTTAACGATCTCGTCAAATTGAGTTGGCCACATCATGAAATGCGGCCATTTCATGAAATTCTCGAACATTTCATGAAATGAGCAAATCTACGATGTGGCTACGACACATACACCAAAATATTTTTTTTTACAACTTTTGTCTGTCTGTCTGTCTATCTGTCTGTTTGTTCCGGTTAATCTCTAAAACTACCAGTCGGATTAAAAAAAAACAAACACACGGATTTTGTATATGCTGGCTAGACTCGTGAAGAGTGACACAGTTTGTATCCAGATATTCCCATGGGGACAGAAACTACGCAAGCAAAAAAAGAATGAATGATAGTAACAAAACCCACAACGCTAGTTAATGTAACATTATACCTTCGATTTCCCGTACATCTGACGAATTCCGCACCCACATTCTTAATTCGTCATTTATCAAGTGCTAAACTGCGAAGAGAAATATCGTAAGGAGAATAAATGTCCCTAGTTCGCTCAAGGTCTCTTTCCTCTAAGTAAGATATATTTTTCTAATAAATATAACACGGAATCCGTTTGGTACGTTTATATGAAAATATACTGTCCTATCATTTGTCGTGGTAAATCACGAATAGAATCACTTTTTTTAATCTACTACAAGTTGGCCCTTGACTGCTATCACACCTGATGTTAAGTGAAGATGCAATCTAACATGGAAGCAGGCTAATTTGTTAGTAGTAGAATAATATACACATCCTATCGGTTTGTACTCGACATCGTACCGGAACGTTAAATCGCTCTGACGGTACTTCTTTGTTGGTAGGGTGGTAACTAGCCACGGCGAAAGCCTCCCACCAGCCAGACCGAGACAAATTAGCAAAAATCTCAATCTACCCCGTCTTATAAATCCACCGCGCACGCCACTGCGCCACGGAGGTTGTCAAAAATCAACATTCAAACGAAATTTAAATATTAGTTTCGAGTTATATGGTCAACATCATTTTACTGTAACATCGCCCAATGTCAATTTGCAATCGAATGTATGCTTACTGAATAAATAAAATCTAATAAACGGAACAAATTCCGGAAATTCATTTAATTAAAATCTCTCTGTATGTATCCATTGTTATCGATACAGCTGAATCGATTCTGTTACATATTGATAGGTTTTCGATTTTAGGCAAAATAGAAATTAACTGCCTCATGTTTTACGTTGAAATAAGATACGCTCAAAATACCGTCTTTTATTTCCCTTAAAAGTTAATATTCGCTCGCTTCTTGGTCTAGTGATTAGCTGATGTTCTTTTGTATCACAAGCTCCTGGGTTCGAGTCCAGGTCGGGCTACGAAATACTGAGCTTTTCCTTCTTTACAAATAAATCTCATCACGGAATTAATTGTTTTCACACCCCTGTATCATTTTTTTGTTCATTACAAGTAAGCCCTTGACAGTTTCATAGTTCGAACAGCTGATGGACGTTGGGGGCCTAAGGTGGTAGATTGGCGACCCACACCGGAAAGCGCAGCGTTGGTCGACCCCCAACCAGGTGGACTGACGACATCAAACGTGTCGAAGGGAGCCGCTGGCAACAGGCGGCTCGGGATCGTTGTGTTTGGAAGTCCCTAAAAAAGGCCTATGTCCAACAGTGGACGTCTACAGGCTGGTAATGATGATGATGATGAAGCCTTTGACTCCAATCGCACCTGATGGTAAGTGATGATGAAATGTAAGATGAAAGCGGTCTAACTTGCAAGTAGTAGGATAAAATCAACACCCCTTCGGTTTCTATACGACATCGTTCCGGAACGCTAAATTGCTTGGCGGTCGGTAGGTTGTTTTAGTTAACACCCTATCTACGTGGTGGGTCTAAACTCTATATAACCCTTTGCTATGAGAAGGGGCACTGATCGGTTTAGCACTAATAAGACGACCTCCGTGGCGCAGTGGTATGTGCGGTGGATTTTTGAGACGGAGGTTCTTGGTTCGATTCCCGGCGGGGCAGATTGAGATTTTTCTTAATTTGTCTTGGTCTGGCTCCCACCAGCCCGACCAAGACAAATTACTAAAGGCTTTCACCGTGACTAGTTACCACCCTACCAACAAAGATGTATGACCAAGCGATGTCGTGCCGGTACGATGTCGTGTAGAAACCGAAAGGGGTGTGGATTTTCGTCCTACTCCTAGCAAGTTAGCCCGCTTTCATCTTAGACTGCATCATCACTTAACAGGTGTGATAGCAGTCAAGAGCCAACTTGTAGTCAATAAAAAAATGTATAGAGCTTAACAAAACAAATCCCAAAATATCCACACTAAAGTAGCACAAGTGAATGTCGCGGTTTCTGTCGACTAATTACAGTGTGGCGGGCGGCAGTCAAACTTTATATTTTCGTCGCGAATTTCATACCACGGGTTCAGTTTTGGAGTTCTAATTTTATTTAGCGTGAAACCACGTCGGCATTAATTAGAGTGCGGTGCTGAATTATTCGTTAATTTCACGAATACAGGAATAGATAGATATGTGTGAAGCCTCCCTGTGGCCATTGGCGTAATACAATTTTGCACGTTTAAGGTTAATTATATATGATGTTTATCATTTTTACCTGGCAATTTTTTTAGATGTCTCTTATCAATTCATAATTATAACGCTTTAATGATAATACGAACACATGTAAAGAGAAAAAAATATTAACAAACAAAATCTATTTTATTTGGCTGGTGGGAGGCCTTAGCTGTGGCTAGTTACCACTCTACCGACAAAGACGTACCGCCAAGTGATTTAGCGTTCCAATACGATGTCGTGTAGTAACCAAGGTGGTGTAAATATTATCCTCACCTAACAAATTAGCCCACTTCTATCTTGGATTGCATCATCACTATAGACGTGATTGCAATCAAGAGTTAACTATGTAGTTATGAATAATTTTTTTTTAAATTCATACTTAAGCACTTAACTTTGTGGACATTGAATTATAGTGAGTTATATATATAATGTTGGCAGCATTGTATAATCTGCGAGCCATAGACTATAGAGGTGCCGATTTTCTGTGTTGTGGCACTCCGTTTAGGAGTAAAAATCAGACTGTAGCAAAAGTGGCGGTTACGGGCTATATAATAGAAGCCCTAATGTTAAAGTGATCATTATTTTGGTGTCTTCTCTTTGTGTGCAGTTATGCTGCTAGTTAATTTTGATTAAAGTTAAAGTGTAATAAAATGTAGATAAACGCTCGTTAAGTAAATTATGTGATAACCGTCAGAATGTTTCATTTTGAACATATTTAATGTCATTGTAATTAAATTGTTCCGATTAAAGTTCGTCTTTTTGTGTTTTGAGTTTTATTCTCTTCTGATGCAGGTTTCTAACAATATTGTATAAAAAGTTCAGTCGAGTAAAGTAAAAGTAGTAGAGACTAACCAACTATGGAGATAATTATGACGTTAATAAATCTGGAAAAAATAGTTGCAAATTTTTTCAACTTGGCTTGTTAAAATATTTGAAACATACAGTCTTATGGTCACACATGAATATTCTTTAAAAACTATAAAAAGTTTTTCAAATTAAAAATCAGGCGTGAGTGAAAGGGACCTAAAAACCCGGGTGCCGCGCGGGATTTGACTCTACCTTCTATAAAAAGGCTATGAGGGCTGAATACACGGATTCACTATTATAGTTTTAATTTTATTTAGCGTGAAACCAAATTGGCTTTAATTAGAGTGTGTCGTTGAATTATTCGATGTTCAGGAATAGATACGCGTGTGAAGCCTCCCCCGTGACCGTCCAAACGACGTTCAATGACCTGTAAACATTACATGCCCACTGCCCGAAGCATTTATAAATGGTCATTTTGATTTACACTATTTTAGCATAATACTACCTATAACTGGTATAACATACTTTGAGGCCCGAGTGGCGCAGTGGGTAGTGATTCTGCTTCTGTGTCCTAGGCTGTGTGTTCGATTCCATCTAGAAAATAATACAAGTTAGCTACGCTTACATTGAGGCTACGAGTATATAGCAATGTGTGTATTGTCCTATAATATTAATTAATTTATTTATTTGTTTATTTTTATTTATTAAGCTATTGCATAGCTTTTATCGCGGGCCTTGAGCGTGGAGACCGAATACAGAAATTCCGTAACGAAAAAACCTAACAGCCCCTAAATACCAAAAACATAATATCAAACGCACAATTTCGGCAACGACCTAAAAGCAAAAAGTCATTAATTTTTAAAAAAAAATTACTTTTTGAAATATCACACTTGAAAAAAAAAATTGCGGAACCGACGGGATTCGAACCCGTGTCTCTCTGGCAATCCGAGCACTAAGAGCGCCTCGCCGCTAGGCCGCGGTCCCGATGACGTCCGTAGGTAAACATAAGTTGATAAAAAATGCTATGCAATAGCTTTACCGCGGCAGTCTCCGAGTGCCACACGTCTTTTTTTGATTTATTTATTTATGTACTTATTTATTTATACTTCGAAGAGCTGATAGATATCCAAGTTGCTAGATTGGTGACCTCGCACTGGAAGGTGTAGTGTTGGTCGGTTGGATGGGCCGATTAGATCTAGTAGGTTACAGCTAGTCGCTGGGTGCAGTTGGCTCAAGAACGTGATGTTTGGATGTATATCCAAGAGCGGCTGATAATGATGATGATAATGTTGAAACGCTCTAATGATCAAAAACATTTAAAAATTGAAAAAACAAACGTTTACGAGTTTTTATTTTGCAATTTTATCGAGGTGTAGTCAAAGTTCCTACTCATCAAGATGAATCATACGAGCTGAAACTCGATGGAGTTGTGTGGTTTAATCGCGGAGTTCCTATAGCCATAATCTAGATCCAGCATCAAATGATCTTCATTTAGTACAAAAATAAGAATACGTTTCATAATAAAATAATAATTAACCCTTAGTTGTCAACAGGCCGGACCCACCATCGAATGAACAGGGCATTCGGTTCGTGCACTTGGAATATCTACCAAACAACGAAAGTTTTCTTGAAAATTAAAACGATAATGTTACTGTAGAATATAATTACGATACAGTTTGTTAAATCTCACAAGAGGTATGACTTCTACCCATTCTCTACCACGAATTATTGAAATACTTATATACTAACCAGTAGGCGAGTAGGATTTATTACGACATAGCCGAAGGAAGGACTTTAATCAGAAATCCCTGAGCAATCGCTCGCAATGCCGTAGGCTGGAGATATTATCTGTAGAACGAAATATAGGAACAAATCATGTATTAATGAGTTTTAAACTAAAATATGTAATTTAATTTTAACATAACTTGCCATTATATGTACATTGTGAGGTAGCAAGCGAAACTTTCAATAGGTGTTACTTGCACGAATGTTTTTGGCGCAGTGGTATGCTCAGTGGATTTATAAGACAAATATCCTGGGTTCGATTCACGGCTGGGTCGATTAAGATTATCTATAGACTAGTTACTACCAAAGGCGTACTTACCGTAAAACGATTTAGCGTTCCAGTACGATTTCGAGCAGTATTCGAAAAGGGTGTTGATTTCATCCTACACCTAACATATTAGTCCGCTTCCATCTTAGATCATCATCACTTGCCATCAAAAGTGATTGCAGTCAAGGGCTAACTTGTAATTAATAAAAAAAATGTAATCTAGGTATAATGATTTTAATTAATTTAAAGTACCTAATGCTTTGTTTTACTTCAACAAATAAGGATACAGCAGTTAGATAATAAAGCTAGAATGCCACTCGCACAGTTATGAGACTTGGTACAAATATGAATAAATGAAAACATTAGGAGCGCATATAAAGCCTTACAGTGGTTATACCAGATAGAGATGTAAATGCGGCATTTCATAAAGCAATAAACTTTTATGTATGCGTTCACGACCTACTATTCAAGCGATGCAGTCTATTGTAATCTCTATAGCTTTTGTTTCAGTGGTTGAAATTGCTTGCCATTCCAATGTTACGCGACGTCACAACGTTTGATGTTTGGCGTCAACAAACGAGACCACTGAGGGTACGTTGAATAAAAGTTTTTTTTACTGGTAAGAATATTAAAAGGAAAAGAGATAATTAACACGTTTAGTGACAGCACAGCCAGCGCGCGTTAAGGTAGATGCCTCAGTAGTGCGTTGATTTACGTTGCGTCGTTATTTATATATTTTAAATAGCATGCCATGTTAAAAATTAAGAACTAAGAAAATACAGAATTAAGAATACAGTGATAAGAGAGCTGTGTGGTATTAAAGAAGATGTAGTCACTAAAAACGAGAAATGATATGCTTAGATGGTTTAGACATGTAGAGAGAATGAATGAAAAGAGACTTACGAAAGCGATTTGTAAGGCAAGAGTGATTAGGAATGTTGGAAGGGGAAGTCCAACATTCCTGGACTAAATCCAGAACATTTTAATACCAGGCCTGGGCAAGAGTTCTCTGTACGGACAAACTTGTATGAAAGGATTAATGGAATTGGGGGAAGAGATATGCATGCATCGTGGCAAGTGGAAGCACGTGGTCTCTACTTAACCTTATGAGAAGTATATTATGTAGATATATGCCACAGCTGAAAAAGGCGGACGTTCTCATCTTGTATTGCGTCACGTAGGTGTGGCATACAATGCGTTTATCCGTTGAAACGACGCAACGCAACGCTCTAATAGTGCATTGCTTGAAGCCAAATACCACTGTCGACGACAATGTTTCCACTTACTTAAAACAGCAGGTAAGGAGCATGCCCATATAGCAAAACTGAACAAGTAACAAAAACAAGAAAGAAAATTTTCAATCATGCAAATAAACTTTATAGAGAAATTGGCAACTTAGTGAACCTGGCAGATTAGGAATCAGGTGAATTCAGAAACTGTCTTAGTATTAAACTGGTTACGTACAATACACACGCGCATTCAAATGTTGATAATCCAGGCATCCTACTTATCGTCTGTAGACGTCGTAATTTGAAACAAAATTCTATATCCAATTTGTCATATTTTCATGTAAAGCATAATATTTGTGCCGTACCCTATCTACTGCCGCTAGTATAATAGTACCTAATATTGGCAAACCTGTGAGAAAGTACGTACTAACTGTCAACGGGTTAATGTATGGGGCTGAGTCGTGTTTGAGTTGGTTTATGTCGTCACGTCAACGCTGATGACAGTATTTAGACGGGATTGTGTAGCAGGTAGACTAGTTATTACTGCAGTGATTTGTCGAGTTATTTAACATGCCTCAGGAATTTCCTCAAAGTGATGTCGACTTCTATGCAATGCGATAGCGTTTAAGCGCCTCCGCACCTGTGCTTGCATTTCCACAAAGTAACGCCTGCTATTCACTAACTTAGCGTTAGTCTACACTCTGATAAACTGTACCAGTGTTAATTAACTCAGTTACTTTAAAAATATTAATTAAGCCACTAAACTTGTATGAAATGCTACGAAATATTTTAGCACCTCAATGAAGTTCCAACGTAAAAATACAAACTTACATACAAATACAAATTCGAATTTACGTAGATATGCATATATTATATTGTTAAAAATGTAACCCTTCTTAAAGTTGAACTATTGCCGCCTAAAAAAGTTGTGCGGAAAGCCTCATGTATTAGATACTACTTTACTAGATTTTATTTATCTTCTCTAAGAGCTTTACCCTTTTACGTAGACAGAGTAAATATTGTACGAAAAAAGTTTTCTTGGATAAGAGGCAAACTGGAAGTTTGCCTATAGGTCGAATACATTCCCGAGTAATGACTTCCTTATATAAACAAGATAGTGCTTTTATTAATACAGATAGATATACGGTATAATTAGGGTTGTTACTCGTACTTTAATATAAAAAATATTGTACGTTGTTCCAGATATTTATACTCGTAAAAATAATCTTTGATTTAAAAATATTTTTTACTTTTTCATTTGTAATAGAGTGAATGAGAGAACATTAACATTTGGTGATGTCAACTGACCTGTCTCAAAGCTGTCTGAAAGCGGAACATTGATGACAGATCACAAATTCTCTCTCTTTCCCAACAATTTGAACCATGGAGTGCTTAATTAATGTTATATCAATGTTATAATAATTATAGTAAACTATAATATAAATTTCTATTATAAATTATAGTAAACTACAAGAAATAAATATTTTTAATTGTTTACCATACAACAATGTGGAACCGAGAAATACATCTGTTTAGAAATAAGAAATTACGGTTTTAATAAAATCATAAAACAAACAGAAAATCCTTGTGAACAATAGAGGCACTTGGAACAGTGCACTTTTATTAATTTATTGAATTAACAGTGTAAATTTAAAACATTTTAAATAAATTATAAAAGCTGGCAACCCTAGATTCCTAGATCCTGGTTTTGCTATATTTTGCTCTTAGCTGCCGAAAACTTGTAACCTAATTAGTTTCAGAAATTCATCATCATAGTTAGCCACCTTAAAACCAAGTAAAATATTAATTGCTAAACTTTCCTTAAGCCAGTATAATGATAATGTATCTATATCGTTATATTTAATTACCACATTGATCATGTGCTATCCAATCCTGCAGCGTCGGATCTAGAGGTCCTGCGCTCGAATCAAGGCTCGAAATCCAATTTAAGTTGCAAGTAAAATCTGCAGCAAGGAGTTGGGAAGTTAGAGGCACCTCATACTTTCCGATCCTGTTATTAGAATAGTAAAAAGACGTGAGGCACTCGGAGACTGCCGCGGTAAAGCTATTGCATAGCATTTTTTATCAACTATGTTTACCTACCATTCATTAACCTAAAGTCATTTAAAAAAAATGACTTTTTAAATTTTAACCTTGAGAAAATAAATTGCGGAACCGACGGGATTCGAACCCGTGTCTCTGTGGCAATCCAGGCACTTAGAGCACCTTACCGCTAAGCCACGTTCCCCGATGACGTCGTTGCCGAAATTGTGCTTTTGATATTATGTTTTTGATACTCAGAGGGTGTTAGGTTTTTTCGTTACGGATTGTACTCACGATCAAAGCCCGCGATAAAATCTATACAGTAAAAAATAACTGTGTCATTTAGTTGCTTTAATTTACTTAAGCATATCTATGAAGTCGGTGCCAGCCAAGTTTAAGGAAAAATTTTTTACGTAGTAAAGCAGTTTGTGGGTTCTAGGTAACGTCCTTAAAGTAGAAAACTTGGCTACCCATTCGGAAGGCAGAAGGGCCAAAAGAAACTTAAAAACCAATGTTACAATTTGTATTCTATAAATTACAATTTAGGTTTTCCCGTCTTGTGTGTATAAAGAACAGCTGATTGCTGCTAGCTGTCGCTCGCGGTTTCAGTCGCGTAGTTTCTATTTGACGGCTGGGTAGTGCAGTGGGTAGTGACCCTGCTTCTGCGTCCTAGGCGGTGGGTTCGATTCCCACATCTGGACAAATGTTTGTGTGATGAGCATGGATGTTTTCCAGTCTCTGGGTGTTTATCTATATATTATAAGTATTTATGTATAATGTATATAAAAATGTTCATCAGTTATCATAGTACCCATAACATAAGCTAAGTACCTACTTACGCTTACTTTGGGGCTATATAGCGATGTATGTACCTAATTGTACTATTATATTTATTTATTTATCTGAATACAAATTACCCTGTGTCACTTTTCATGAGTCTGGGGATAGCCAAAAAGTGAATAACATATAAAAGGTTTTTATACAATCCGACTGGTAATTTCAGAGATTAGCTGGAACAAACAGACAGACAGATAGAAATTGTAAAAAATGTTATTTTGGTGTATGTACCATGTACATATTCATATGCATGTACTAAACAACGGTTATTTAAATATTACAAACAGAAACTTCAATTTTATGTATAAATTGAGTAAAATAAACGACGTTGTGAGTATTAGTAAGCAAGGTATCGGCATTAAATTGCCTATCAAGTTCTATTGCGTAGTGGAGAGATAAAATAAAAACTCTCGGCTCAATCGCGCGGTCTAGTTGCGGTGAGCTTTTTCATTTACTTTAATCGTTTTTCGATACGCTAAACACTTTTAACATTGGAAGTGTAAGGGTGTAATTTCGTAGACGATAGTATAAGACGACAAATCGTAGCGACAATATTTATATAGAATCGAAGTGACGGTTACTAAAGATATTTCATTGAATGTTGTAGAAATCAACAGTGTCGTTAGGACACGTCGTCTGCAGTCAGTCAATCCACGCCTTAAAAGCACGTATTGGTAGCCGACAACGTCACCACTATAATCCTATTATCGACCCACTACAGGGCCCTAAGGGTTATATAGAGTTAAACCAACCTACCACCATATAATGAGTGATGTAGGACTTAAGGTGGCAATTTTAAAAATAACACAAGCGGACACCCGCGGTTTCACTCGCGAAGTTCTCGTTTCCGTGGGAGTTTCGGAATAAAATGTGGCCTATACATTATTCTGATATGTAAGCTATATTATTGTAAAGTTTTATCAAAATCCATTCAGTAGCTTTTATGTGTAAGAGACAAACACACACACTCACAAACTTTCAAACGATGTAACACAAATGACATTTTGCCATATTGGACTGAGTGGGATGATCACTAAATAAAATTATTGTTAAAAGCAAAAAACCCGATGGTTTAACAAGCCTATATCTATATAAAATTCAAACTACTTTATGGAGATGAAGCCACCAAATACTTTATTTTCCGCGGAAAAGAAAGATTGCCAAATATCATTTGCAGCACCATAAAGAATTTAAATTTTATATAGATATATTTTCTCAGTTATAACGTCAGTCGGGTTTTTTGTTTTTATAATAATAATTTTATTTGACTTTTTATTTTAGTTTATGGTATTTACACTTTAAACCATTTTGTGGTAAAACGGCAATATAAACATAATATGATATTTATATTTTTGAAATGGTCTTTTTACAACCTTTCATTTGATATCCATATTGCTAGAAGATAATATAACACAACCCCCCTTTCCATTTCCAGTCGCCATTTTGAAAATTTATATAGCCTATTTCACTACCACAATTTTTACAAATACAACGACACCTCACGTGTCAAAATCCGTTCAGTCGTTAAGGCCGTAGCGCCTGCCGAAGAAATGGACATACATACATACATACGCTCGAAAAACATAACCCTCCTTCTGACGCAGTCGGGTAACAAGATGTTTGTACGATGTATTTCTTTCAAGAAGCGACCTGCTGTCCCTGCGACACGTCACAGTTGTCGTCTGCGGTCGCCTACTAACTCGGACCTTAATGTTAAAAAAACATATAACTACATTCAAAGAGAGAATTCACAACGAAAAGTACTTTATATTTCACGAAATGTAAATAAATCGGCTCGTACTTCCATTTATTTTTGGTGGATTGAAATAAATCGATTCTCGTCTAAATTCAATCAAAAATCAATTTGAAGTACCGTTCTGTCTAGCATCTACAAATATATTTTATCTACGAAAAATACTGCATTGAAATGTTACAGTTCACTTGGCGTTCAACTTAATATCTGTTCAATGGTTGAGCTTGATGTTATATTTTTATAGCGACGGTCGTATATTTTCGATTTCTGTAACACTTATACGTAAAAAAGAGAAAACAAGTGTCACTGTAGTTAGCCCTTGGCTGCTATCACACAATCGCTTGTCGGTACATCTTTGTTGGTATCGGTGTCTGATATTTTTTGAGTGGCAAAATATTCGATCATCATAGTACAAAACTAAGAACCATCTAAATCACATCAGCTTTCAAACAAACCGATAGATGCCTCCGACAGAGCTACACAGAAAAAGGGGTACAAATTATAACTTTATACTTCGGAAGCGAATAAGCAAAGGACACTTTATTGCTCTTGCATAAAACCTGTTGAATATTCTAAGCTTGCATCATTTTATAGGAACTACTCGGATAATAATTTTTGAAGTAGCTTCTAAAGCAGTTTTACATCTATAACTAGATCTAACACCTATAATTATATACCTTCAGTACAGCTAAATAGCCCTGTATATTTAACTTAGTCCCTTAGAGATAGATTATTATTTATTATCCGGAAAAGCTAAGGCTTCTTTTTAATCCGATATTTCCACGGCAAGAGGATCTACGCAATTAAAACTGCAAAGAAATCCTACTCGTAGTACTTTTTTTATTCATTAAAAGTTAACCCTTGAGTGCCTCCTCCCTCCATTCCTCCTCATGGTAAGTGAAGTTGCAATCTAAGACAGAAGTGAGCTAACTTCTTAGGAGTAGGATATAATATCACCCCTTCAGTTTCTAACGCTTCATTGTTTGGCAGTACATTTTTGTCGGCGGTGTATTTATTTATGTAAATAAAGTTTTGAGAAGAACTAAAAGCAATCCAGACTAATATCAATCCAGTTCAGTAGGGACATCTAAGTTCAAATAATATAAAATATGCTCATACAGAAAGATAAACCATAGGCTTAGAATATGAATTACTGCGGAAAGATGATATCATCCTGAGAAATCTCCTTACACTGTGACTCATTACAATAAAAGAATATGATTTCGCAACGCTGCCTTCTTATTGTCATCCGTCTCTTATGTCGGGGCTTAATGACTCTAATATTGCCACAAACGTAGTCAAGTAATATAGCTTTAAACTCACCTTTTGTTAATCGAAAAATGAAAGGCAAAAAGTGTAAAGGATAAGTAATATATGATATAAATTTTTTATTCTTCATATTGAATCAATTTCACATTATTTAACTATTATTTTTTCATTTTATGTACTAGCGGACGCCAACAACTTCGTTCGCGAGAAATTCCGTTTAGTGATAGTTCGAAAAAAGTAGCCTATGTCCTTTCTCAGGGTCTAAACTATATATGTACTAAATTACATTTAAATCGGTTCAGTAGTTAATAAGTGATTGAAAAACAAACATACAGAGTTACTTTCACATTTATAATATTATTACTTCGTTAAAGCAGGCTCAAGTACAAATTCCAACAGCAAGCCTAATTCAATTCCGGGCTATGCACCTGATTGGACTATATTAATTAATGGACACGTATGAAATGCACTATAAAATCCCGGAAGACTTAGCTATTTCGACATCTAGACCGGACATATTTTTTTTTCCAAACAAATCAAACGTATAGTACTTGTTGAGCTTACAAACACACATCCCTAAAGACCATGTATTCAAAGTGAATAAATACTATGACCTTACTAATGAACTAACTAAAAATGGCTATGTGGTTAGTTTATACGCGGTAGAAGTGGGTGCAAGAGGTATACCAGCGAAGTCTCTCTATAACCTGCTAAAACTGCTTGGCCTTGCTAGAAGTGCAGTAAGCTCCATATTGGAACGAGTATCCAAAGCTGCTCTAGTAGGGTCCTTCCGAATTTGAACAGAGGAGGTGAGTGTTGTCACGTCACTAAGAGATCTCTTTTAAACCTACACCCGTGTCACAAGTCTCGGGATCTGTTCAGGGTTTTTCTCTCAGCCACGCGATGGACCCGGCACCCGCACAGTGAATCCATGGAATGCTAAGACATTCGTTTCTCTCTTACAAACTAAAAACTTTTTAAACGGTCTGGTTGAGGCAGCTATGACTTCTCGTGTTTGAGCCTGACTCATAACCAAAGAGGCTTCAATTAACTTTTTTTAAAGTAAAGCAGTCATAACCCTGTAAGGAAGAAGTCCCGACTAATAAAACCAGCGAATCCCTTCCATAAAAGAACATAATAGGTAATTGTGCCGCGATGCCTTTTTATTGTCACCTTTGATCCTGATATTACGGCTTAAAGAGCTTTGTCTGGAAAATGTACAATCAGCAAAAAACAGACTGTAACGTTTTTAAAATACCTAAATGAAATTGTTTTAAGTTTTACTTACAAATTTGAAAACTTTGGTTTTGTAATAATAAATAAATGAGCCTTTTTTTTGTTCATAAAATTTAATTAACGGAGTTGGTTTGACATTTTAGGTACAAAAAATAAAAGTATTGTTTAAAATAAAACTACATTTATGACGATATTATTATAAAAGATTTTTTTAAAATTTGTTCTTTTTTCTCAATTATAAATATTGAAATAATTATTACCATTGAAAACTTAGGTTTTTGTTATAACATATTTTTTTATAGATTTTTTTCTTAATTAGAATTATTAAATACAGTCATTAGTTTAATCTTATATATAGAAATAAAGGTATAAGGCCTTTATTTCTATTGGTATGATAAGGTTTTCTTCTGAGTTTTTCATTCTTCTATCAAAATCTCAGTATATTCCAAGCCCGAAGTCGGGAAGTTGAGGTTTAACAGCCCCATCTCTCGGAGAGTACTTTACGCTGTTGGTCTCGGTGACTGTCATCAATATCTGATACTGATCGTTATACATGAAACATTATCACCCAAAGCCTGCCAACCCGCATTAGAACAGCGTGGTGGGTCTACGCCATATATCCGCTCTCCGATAATGAGGGAGGCCTGGTCCAGTAGTGGGCCGTTAAGAGGCTGATAATGAAAGCAGTTGAAACCAAAAGCGGCAAAATGATAAGTTGGATCTTGTCTACAATTCCTGATTTCAGTCTGTCTCGTTTACAGCGTTAAAGAGAAAATCTACATAAATAATAAAACGTAATAACCGTAAACTCCAGCATAAAAATTCTTTATGAATTTTATTTACTCGTAAAACCTTATGAAACCGTGAACCATTTCAATAAATGCACATAATTCCGCCGTGTACTTTTTACTGTCACCTCTGTTCTTCGACATTGCGGTTTAAAGGCGGTATACGTAGGAAATGAAAATAAAGGTACAGTTAGCAAAAAAACCTCTTATCAACAATTACAATTTTATCAATCAAAAAATAATAATCGACGTAATTTACACAACTTTATGGTAATAAGACTTAAAGAATAATTATATTATAGTTCATAGAAATATTGTATGTAAGTTGCTTGAATGTTTGTTGAATTTTGCAGAATTTTGCTCAACCATGGATTGCATATTAAAGATCGGTAATAGGATACTTTTTCTAATATAGATTAAAATATATGTAATATACTTTAAAGCAATAATAGCTCCGCTTAGAAGTGATTCAGATCTAAAAATTTACAGTGTCAATGAGTGTCACTGCACTCATACGCCACGTGTACAGAGGATAAGACTATTTCGACGCATATTAAACTGAGTCGTTGGGCAGTAAATGTCACTGATATTTTGTCGATTCCCACATCTGAAAAATGTTTGTGTGATGAATTTTTTTCAGTGTCTGTTTTAAGTATTTATGTATAGTATATATAAAAATATTCATCAGTTATCATAGCACCCATAACACAAGCTTCTTACGAGTACGCTTACTTTGGGGCTATATAGCGATGTGTGTAATTGTTCTATATTATTTATTATTTATAGTATATACCTAGTTAATTAAATGCTCTATGCAGTTTAGGATATTCGATTTAACGAAATTAAAACGCCTGGTAATGACTTTTGAATACGATTGTCTGTAAATCCTCGGTAAGTTGATTGACAAGATTATTTATCACTACGAACGACCGACCCGACGACTCAGTTTAAAATGCGTGCACTATAGAAAATTAGTGATATTTATAAGTGGTATAAAAACTTAAATACATATAGACAAGATCTTCTAGTAATATGCTTGCATACGTAATATCACTGTACTGTACACAAAGAAAATTAAGATACAGAAATTGAAAGGGGCTTTTGGATGAACCTTTCATGAATATTAAATATTTTCATTCTTCGTATGTCAATTATTCCATTATTCCACTTAATTTGATTAAGCAAATCATCGTCGAATTATTTTTGTTTCTTTTGTTTTCCATTTTCCTTCGATCAAATACTGTCTTTATTGTTTCTCGTTTCATGCAAGAAAGAAACGAAGAAATCACAATATGAATTAACATTGAATTGATTGTATTCTTGGTCTGTTTATTTTAATTTAGTTGGTTGACTGCTCCGACATATACCCTTACGATTTTTAACCGACGAAAAAAAACGGAGGAGGTTCTCAATTCGACACGTATAACTTTTTACAGAGTTGTCCAAATTTGATAATTCTTTTTTATTAGAAAGGGCATGCATCCAAGGTGGTTCCATTGTCATCATGTTAGGATCTGATGATGATATCCTGGGGAAATTGAAGGAACTCTTCAGATTTTGGAGGCACGCTTACAGCGATTTCGGTTTTTGTCTCGGTATCAGTAGCTTTTTGGCTACTAGTGCCGTATAATATATTATCACAGTATAGTACTATTTTATGTTTAAGCATATCTAAGAGTCGGTGCCAGCCAAGGTTTCTACTTTAAGAGCATTACCTAGAACCCAAAAACTGCTTTACTACGTTAAATAAATGTTCTTTTAACTTGCTGGCACCGACTTCTTAGATATGCTTAAGTAAATTAAAGCAACTAAATGACAAAGTTATTTTTTACTTTTTAGTGCGTTTTGAGTCGGTTCTATTTTTTGTTAAAAATTTTTGTTATAACATTTTCCTTTAAATAATTTTTTAAATTGTTTAACAAGTATTATTTATTGTGATTTTAATATAATAAGGAAATGACTGCCTTGTTGGTCTAGAACTTAACCTATGTAGTTTCATGTCAGGAATGTTTGATTCTTATGAGCTAAGGAATAATACTTAGTTTTTATTCTACTGAAAAATTCCAAACTCTAAGCCGGAGTGAGTGTACATTAAACCGTCAGTGTCAATCACACTTATAAACATCTGATAGTGATCGGTATATTATCACACATTATCACCCTGAGGCTACAACGCGGTCCTGCGTTGTAACAGAGTGGTGGATATAAGGCCCATCCCATATCCTTTCTCCTATACAGTAGGGAGGAATGGCCCTATAGTTAATAGAGTGATAATATGAATGAAACGAATAAATAAATTCTTAGATTTAAGTGTGACGAAACCCAAGTAACATGAATACCGTCTTCATCACTATATCGGCCGATAGACGTCCACGGCTGGCCATATGCTATCTCTTGTTTAAAACAACACCAAATTGACGATCTCCGTGGCGCAGTGGTATGTGCGGTGGATTCATAAGACGGAGGTCCTGGGTTCGACTCCCGGCGGGGCAGGTGGCAGGCTTTCGCTGTGGCTAGTTACAACCCTACCGACAAAGATGTACCGCCAAGCGACTTAGCGTTCCGGTACGATGTCGTGTAGAAACCGAAAGGGGTGTGGATTTTCATCCTACTCCTAACAAGTTATCCCGCTTCCATCTTAGATTGATGATGCATCACTTAACATCAGGTTTGATAGCAGTCAAGGGCCAACTTGTAATCGATAAAAAAAAACTGCATGAATACACATAGATTTGATTATTAGTTAATATCAGATTTACTCAATCAACATAGCTTCTCTTCGCAACTCACGGAAAGTTTAATACCCGTGAATATGACTGATTTGGATAAACTTATTCCATAAGAGAAGAGATAATCCCTGTAATGCGAGTATTGAACCCCCGACCCTCATTAATATTACGTAGACTTGTCGATTATTTGGCCTGTCAGAGCTCCTATCTCATGCGGGTCGTGTTACTGAGTAAATGTCGTAGATTAATTGCTGAAATCTATACTGTTAGCTACTTGTACGAGGATCGGAGAAAAAGGATATTAGCGGCAGCAAAAGATATTTCTTTTAAGATATAGGTTCTTATAAGGTTTTATTCATTACACGTTACCCCTTGACTGCAATCATAGCAAGTGATGATGCAATATAAGATGAAAGCGGGCTAGCTTGGTAGATGTAGGATAATATCCACACACCTTTGGTTTCTATACATCGTACCGGAACGCTAAATCGAAAGGCGGTACGTCTTTGCAGGGCGGTAACTAGCCACGGCCAAAACCGTCCCCCCATCTACTCAGTAGACTTAGTGGTAGTAGTAACTTACGTTGTATCGAAAACTATAATAATAAGCATAAGGTTACTTATAGTAAACTAGTGGCCCGCTCCAGCTTCGCACGAGTGCAATGCTGGTATGTACCAACGAAGGCGCACGCACGCGCCGCGCGACCGCCGAACCCTTGTCCCTGCATTTTGAATCGGAAAATATGTGATCTATATTGAATGCACAAATTATTTAAGATACTCAATTGGATAAGAATTAATACAGTATTGCTTAAAATTGCTTCGAAAATAAGCCATTACTTTTGGTTTAAAGTAAACAATAAAAAATGGTTATTTTGGGTTATCCCTAAGAAATATACACCATTGTGGACTTTTTGTTGGCCTTTTTAAGTTGTGTAATACTGTACAACATTATTTTGATATATCACCTAGTGTTTAGCCAGCGTAAATAAAAAAAAAATAAGTTGTCTGTAAAGTCGGTTTACTGATGATAGTTGAACGTGACAATGTCTTAAGAAAATACTGATGGAATGGTAGCATTTAATTGGTTATTAAAATTTTTAATTTAAGTATATTTTTATAAATATTAATTTAAATTAATAAAATAATTGATTTTGATTTTATAAATTTATATTTTAAATTTATAATAAATATATTAATTTTTAATTTAAAATTAATATATTTAATAATTATATTTAATAGACGGATGTCGAACGCTGCCGCTTGCACTTCAAGCCTTACATGGAACGGCTCAAAGCGAGGTAATGACGCATGACGTCATGTTTTTTCGTGCGTGCAGCCGGCTCTATCGAATTATAAGACGTTGTCAAGTCAAAAATGCGGTAATTTACGACATCACGTCATAAACCTCTAAAATTATCAGTTTTTCTCTACTATATTGTGCATGTATTATACTCATAAACCTTCCTGTTGAACCACTCTATCTGATAAAAAAACCGCATGAAAATCGGTTGCGTAGTTTTAAGATTAAAGCATAGATCCGGACAAACATAAAAAAGCGACTTTGTTTTATACTATGTAATGACGTACATGAGCTTATTCAAGCGGCAGATAAACACATTAAAAAAAGCAGGCTATGTATTGTTAAGTTCTCTGAAGCTGCAGTAATCACTTAACATCTCGTGAAGTGCCTGCTCTTTTACACTCTACTTTTACGTCTAAAAAGTTAACAAAACCTCTATTATGTAACAAACTAGTACGTACTTTATTCGTAGAGTAAATATTCAGTAAGGTAAGTCAAGTTAAAATTTAGATAGCAGGTTCAAATATAATTGGGAGCATGGATTGTTCTGGACGTAGCATTGTTTTTTTTTTTTTTAAAACATCTTTATTGCAAGTAGCATTGTTATCTCTGTGAATCGTTTACATTTGAGTAATTTGAATAAAGAAAAATTAATGTACAATTAGGTACAATATTTGAATAAAGTACAACAGATTACTTATACAATAAAATCTATATTATACATACAAATTAATAAACATATACCTACATATAAAAAAATAAGATAAAATACTAATAAATACATACAAAAATATAAATACACATAAATATATATTTGTACATGAAATAAATAAATTACAATGATAGATAGTGCTGTCTAACACTGTTTTTAAATATCGCTATTTATATTGTTGATAGCTTAATTTATAGTGCATGACTGTCATGTCATGCATGAAATGAAAGACGGAAGCGGGCTAACTCGTTAGGAGTAGCACAAAATCCACACTTCTTTCTGTGTTTATCGACATTGTATCGGAATGCTTAATTGCTTGGCGCTTTACCTTTGACCTCTTTTCCGGCATGGTAGTAATAAGCCACTGCTATTAACAAGTATCCTACCAGCCAAACATGGACTAATTACGAAAATCTCAATCGACTGAGCCGGGCATCGAACCTGGGACTTCCGTCTTTAAATACCGCGCATACTGCGGCGCCACGTAAGCAGTCAGAACATACACACATAATATGAACTTATTTTAAAAACTAATACATTATATATTTCTGAAAAGCGTTTTGGCTTTAGGTATACTTTCATCTTTTAGACCAATACAATACAATATTGCTAGTAAGCATAGTAGTTACCTATAAAAAACACTAAATACATAAAGAAAAATTATAGTACTTTTGAACCGCGGTTTCACTTCGAATAATTATTGCGTACAGAGCTTATTGCCTTGCTCAATTGAAAAACATTCATAAACCTCTAAAACCAGACAAAATAAAACCAGCACGTTTAAATAGAAAGGTTGCTACTTGTAGTCTAAACTAGAAAGCTTTATGACCTCATCTTCAGTAACTCCCGAAGGCTTTAGGGGTGATAAACATAATCAGCGTGCGAATTCACTATTAGAGTTGCCATTAATAAGAAGTGTCGTCGATTATTTGGGTCGTCAGTCGTCCCAGTTCACGAGAGCCTCGCAATCAACGACGAACATTACAAAGATAAACCTAGAAGCGGTAAATTGAAATTGGATTTATGTGAGTAGAGAAATATTAGAAATACCATATCACTATCACTACATATTAAAACCATATTCTCTCGCAACATCTGTTTGTTTATTTGTTTGGGATTAACTAAAAGATTTACAGTCAGATCTTCTTTTAGTTTTCCCCAATAGAGAGAGTGATTCTAAGGAAGAATTTTTTTTTTATCGACTACAAGTTCTCCCTTGACTGCTATCACACGTGATGTTAAGTGAAAATGCAGTCTACGATGGAAGCGAGCTAACTTGTTAGGAGTGGGACGAAAATCCACACCCCTTTCGGTTTCTACACGACATCGTACCGGAACGCTAAATCGCTTGGCGATACGTCTTTGTCGGTAGGGTGGTAACTAGCCACGGCGAAAGCCTGCCACCAGCCAGACAAAGACAAATGAAGAAAAACTCAATCTGCCCCGCCGGGAATCGAACCCAGGAGTCCATCTTATAAATCCTCCGCGCATACCACTGCGCTACGGAGGCCGTCAAATTTTAGCCGCCGAATTTAGTAAGTATAACTTGTTTATTTGTAAAAATAGGTTTTAATGCCACGATAATTAATGGAAGTGTCGCGCCACCTGAAAGTTTTGATCAAAAATGCTGTTTGAACCCTTTGAGATATAACAATACAATGTGTAAGAGGATTGTTCCTTTGATAGGACTAAAAAAAATCCTAACAAAATGTATTGTAATGTATTCTCATGTTGGAACCCTGACCACCGGATGCTTGGGCCCTCAAAGGCCCCGCTTAGAGAAGCAGTTCTCTTTAAATATTTTTTATAAAAGTGTTTTTATATTATATTTGTGTTTTATATATATATCATTGTTAATTTTTTTTTTTTAATGTAAATGAATATAGTAAATTAGGCATTTGATCTGTGTACACCTATACGCAGACGTGTCCGCTGGGTTTCAGTGGGTATTTCGTTCCCGGGGAGTCCCACATACCCTTCCGGAAGTAGATTCGATATCTTCGGCTTTCCGGGAGGGATGCGAAAATGCATTTCCCAGCGTTAAAATAAGGCAAAAATCCATGTAGGAAACTTTTTAATTCTTAATAGTTACATAAGTCTCTAATTGTATTTATATAACTTTTACAGTGTTAATAGAGACAAAAATAAAAAGCACTGTATAAACTACCACTAAAATGGTTAAGTAAACTGTTTAAGCCTTACTAAACCGGCAATGTACTCTAATTTACTGCAAATTAAATTAAAGTAATTTAGAACAACTAATTAAATTATAGTAGGTGTTTTAATAAAAAGTAATGTACTAATTCTATGATGTTAATAGTATTAAAAATAAAAAATCAAATAAACTACCACTAAGAACGGTTAAAATAAAGTGGTGTAAACCCTTTAAACTTAATTAAGCTGACAATGCAATTTACTGCAAATTACGTTAGACTAGACAAAATTAATTAATTAATTATAGTACTGTAACAAAAAATAAAATACTAATTTCATGTATAATTAATTTTAAAATCCAAAGTACTGCCACTTAGAATGGTTAATATAAATCTTTCTAAGCCGACAATGTAGCACAGTGCTTTACTGTAACTTGACGCAGTGGTATGCGCAGTGGATTTATAAGACAGAAGTCCTGGGTTCAATTCCCGGCTGCGCCGTATAATATTTCCTACAATGGTCGAGGTCTAGCTGTTTCGGTACGACGCCGTGTATAAACCAAAAAGGGTGTTGATTTCATTATGCTTCTAAAAAGATAGATAGATAGATAGATAAAGTCTTTATTGCACATTTTAAAAGATACAGAGACACAAAAACAATTTGTTTTTTTTTTTTTTTTTGTATACAAAGACAAAAGTTAAATGGACAAACCAAGGTGGTCTTGTCCTAAAGTTAGGATCTCCTGAATATCCTGGGGAAATTGAAGGAAATCTTAAGTTCTGGAGGCACGCTTACAGCGATTTCGGTTTTTGTCTGCTTTTTGGCTACTAGTGCCATATAATATACTATGACAGTATAGTACGACTACGGTACGTGGCGATAAATCACTAAAAAGTAAGAAATAAAAATTTTTAACAAAAAATAGTGCAATAATGTATATGATGATTTATATTTAATATGATGTTCCTAGAACCCATAAAGTGTTTTACTACGTCAAATAAATGTTCTTAAACTATATATATATATATGTTAGTAAATTAAAGCAACTATTTGACACAGTATTTTTTATTGTGTATGGCCTAATTTTGTTAAAATTTTTATGATACGGACACAAAAACAAAACAAAAACAAAAGTTAAATGTATTTTAAAGCGATTTTTTAATTTTTTTTATATAAATATACATACATATACATATACATATATAATAAAAATTAAAGTATATTTGATAAGTAATAGTAAAGTTAGCCCACTCCGATCTCAGATCGCGTCATCACTTACCATCAGGTGTTAGTGTCAAGGGCTAACTTGTAATGAATATAAAAAAAAATTATAACTACAATGGGACTTAATAATAGTCCTTTAAGTATAAAAAAACTGTTACAAAAAGAAATAATGTAAAATAATTTTACGACATATTTAAGACAATAATTATTATTACAGTCTGTGGGTGAACTTTTATTTCACCCAGACAGAGTCGGGATGAACACAGTAGTGTAATAAAGTAGCTGCTTTATGGACTGTGTATAAAATACGTAACCCATTTTTCCTACAACATTTATTTTCTGTTTACTACTGCAAGCTTTTTAAGTGTTTTTAAACTTTCATACATTAAATGGCATTCGACAGCATGTTTTATTGAATACACGTAACGAGGGATTAATCTGCCTATCTGATTCAGTGGTGTGTGTGTCCTGGGTTCGAGTCTTGAATCTGGCTGAGGAATAAAACTTAATTAAAAAAAAACTTTACTTCAAAAAAATACTAATTTTTAGCTTTAGGAAGTTGATTTCAGCTGGTGGGAGACTAAGAGGCTTTTGCCGTAGCTAGCTACCACCCTTTCGACAAAGACGTACCTCCAAGTGATTTAGCGTTCCAGTATGATGTCGTGTAGAAACCGAAAGGGATGCATCCAACTACTAACAAGTTAGCCCGCTTCCGTCTTAGATTGCATCATCACTTAACATCTGGTGTGATAGCAGTCAAGGGCCAACTTGTAACAGATAAAAAAAAAAGTTGGTCGTGCTTCAGATAATATTATGTTAAGCAGTTCGCTTCCGTCATTAATATTAACGCCAGATAGTGGTCCTTGAATAATTAAACATTAATAATTCCTTCCCTTTTCGATTCCGAGCTTAGAATTTAAACTGGAATGGTTAATAACAATATCGTAGAAGACAAATTGCTCTGATACCGGCGACAGACCACTTCAAAACTTTTGAACACATGAATGAAGTTATGTCTGGTAGGATACTTGGGATTTTTGTTCAAATAAGTGTACAAAGAACCAAATCAATACACTTTGCCATCATATTTGTGGTGGTGAATTTGCAAAGCAGTTGGGCAGGTTGCTTCAGTAAGTGTACAAACAAATGTACAAAGTCCGTCATTTAAATGTTCAAATGTTTGAAGCTATATGAGGTACAGGCGTTAAAGTTATGAGTAAAAAGTTTGTGCCCATTTTTGAAGATAAAAAAAGCATTGCTCTTTATGCACGGTCATGTAAAGTGCACAAAAATGGGTAAGTAAATATAGGACGGGGGAAAAATAAAAAAGAGTTATATTTTTCAAACCAAGCATCTGAAGGCATGTCGTGCATGAAGTAAATGAGATGAAATATTTTACTCTAAAATATTGTTGTGTCAGATTTTTGAAGGAACTGAACACGATTCTAGTCCTAACTAATATTATAAATGCGAAAGTATCTATCAGTCTGTCTCTCCTTTAGGTTAAAACTAATAAACCGATTTCAATGAAATTTGGGACACAGATAGTCTAGAGCCAGAAGAAGGACATAAGCTATTTTTATTTGCAAAAAAAGGGTTGTAAGGTGTTAAAAGGGGGATCAAATGTTGTATGAAAGTATCATCATGTTTAAAGCTCCAAGCTTAACCCGTATTTTAACCGTATTTATAGGCAGTTTAGTTAAAGCTTGCGACTTTTTTGAAGTATCACAAAACAAAATTTGTCGCGAACGGAGTCGCGGGTATATTAGCTGATAGTATAAAATATTTCGTTAAATCACAATTATTTCATATTTCACTAATATAGTCAATGCTAAAATTTGTATGCATAGATGTTCACTACTATTTTACACTGCAACTTTTAAACTAATTTGTCTTATATTTGGATTGGAATTTTATTGTATCCTTGATTATAACATAGCCCACTTTTATCTCAACAATCTTACGATAATGGGAACAAGACGGAAAAAACAACGAACGTCTATTAGTTATTTTAATAAGTTATTAATAACTTTATAGGTTGATATTGTAAAATGGAACAACTAAGTAAATAAAATGTACTTTTTTACAATTACTTTATTAAGGTAAAGTGATATTACATCTAGATTTTCCTTAGCGTAAAGGTTTGTTTAATGCTGCTTTTATAAATAATTATATGACAGTATGCATTTCACTGAGGAATATTATTTTCCCCCGAAGAAAATGTCGTTCAATGTACAGTAGAAAATATGAAAATCTTATGGCTAAATTCACGTTTTATGATAGTTCACATAACAATAATATCATAAAAAAAATAATTTGTCTATAAGTAAGTATGGTGGTAGTTGCATCACGACGTAACTACTGTACCGATTTTGTTGAAAATTTTACATTTTGTATCAGAAAACCAAAGTCTATGTGAATGAGTACGTGAAAATCACTCAAATGAAGTAATGGGGTTTATAAATCAATCTTATTTGCTATTGTATAACTTTTATCGCGGGCCTTGAGCGTGGTGCTTTAACTGAATACAAAATTTGTGACGATTTTTCCTAACATCATTCAAAAACAGAGTATCAAAGCACTTTTACTACGAGGTCATCAAAATTTGGTTGCGGTAAGGGCTGACATTTAAATTAGTGACTGTTTGCAATATCACGCTAAAAACAAAAAAGTTGCGGAATAAAAGGATTGAAAACGACATTTCTCTGAAACGGGTCACTTACAATACTTATCTTGCCTTCCCGATGACGTAAAGAAAACCTATAAAAAATGCATTTGCCTTTAGCGACAATATCAGATCAAATGTATTTTTGTGTATTCTTCTTTTATTATGTAAATATGTTTATCATTTTCTTCTTTATATTTGTGTTGCTTTAACTGTAAAAGCAAAATTGTGATGATTTTTCTTAAAATTATTAAAAAAAAGTGTAACATGCATTTTTACTCCGAGTTTCATACAAAATTTGATTGCGAACTAACCTCGAAATAAGTGAGAGCTTGACACAAAAAAGAAAAAAGTCGACGCATGAATAAAAGGATTGAAAACGACAATTTCTCTAAAACGTTTCACTGACAATATTTATCTTGCTTTCTCGCGTAAAAAAGACCTATAAAAGGGATTTCCCTTTAGAGACAATAAATAAAATCAAATGAAATAGAGTGTATTCTGATTCTAGATGTGAGGTATTTAGTGGCCTTTTAGTACTACTGACTGCCTTGTTGGTCTAGTGGTTAGTTAGCTTATGTAGCTTCGATCACAAACTCTTGGGTTCGAATCGTGGAGTTTACTTTTCTTCTATGAAATGTTTAATAAATTCTAAGCCTGGAGACAATGTGGAACTGTCCGTCTCGGTCACTATCATCAACGTCTGTTAGTGATCGTTATTGAATTAAAAATCAGTATCACCTTAAGCCCGTCAAACTGCATTGGAACAGTGTGTTCGACATCCTTTATCATCTCTCCTATACTTAAGCCAAACTTGATTGAGAATGCTTGTCAACAAACAAATTAAAAATGAAGGTAGAAATCACTAGTCATTTTACACCTATTTTTTTTTAATTAATTTCCCAATGACGAATTGACTTTTGATATTTGTTTTTGATAAATTAGATTAGTAAGCTTAAAACTAATTAATATATTCAGTATCTATTAAATAAGATTTAATAAAAAAACAAAACATAAATTTAAATTTAAAAGGCATATAATATGTTGCAGTTTCTACCTTCATTTTTAATTTGTTTGTTGACAAGCATTCTCAATCGTCTCTCCTAGTTCTAGCGATGAAGTGAGACGGTACTAAAAAGAATAAGCTTTAATATAATGCCTATGCTATAATGATAATGAAAAAAAAATCAAGTTAAACTGTGTGTTCAGATGCTAGATGTTAGTCATATTTGGTGGCCTTTATAAACGACAACGAAACGACAATAAAAAATATCTAACAGAGATTTGTTAGGGTACAGGAAATAGCTTGGAAATGGATGCACTATATTTTTATTTGCTTTTATTAAACTGATTCTATTTCCTATTACACATATTTTGTTACGGTAAATAGTTCTACATAAGTACTTATAAAAATATAATGAGAAATCTTACAAAAAATTTTTCTGTTTACAATTTTATCGACATTGATACATCAATAGAATTATTTACCTACTTGCTAATAGTATAAGCACCACACCGTTCTCTAAAATAAAAAATAAAACATCTATTAGCCTAATATTGTAAAAAGCACGTTTATGTATTTAGCTAACTATTTATTTATTATTACTATATCATATACTTACAGAAAAGACCAAAAACATTATAAGAAACGAACTTATGAAATTAATTAATTTCAACCATCACAGTTAAACAAGGTCCTTGTTTAACGTTTCAAATTCAGAAACAAGAATTTGGAATATCTTAAAATACACAAAATATACACCGCATTATTTTTTGAACTAGAAATTACACAGGAAACTTAGTGCACCACATTTCAAAGCAAAAAAAAAATAAAGCGCCGCTTATACCACACTTCCACATCAAAAAGCAAACAAAAGGGGGAAATATTTCTCCATAACCGTGCATCTGTAGACCCTTTCACAAATATCATTATGTAGGTCGCATAGAAATGTTCTACGAGTACGTTGGGTTGTTATACTGTAGGTGTCTCATAATGGATGGTCGGTCTACACAGTGGACAACAATTTATATCTTAAAATAGTCACCACCAGCATTTCTAAGCTGGATTGGACTGGATAGATTTGACAACTTTGTAGTAGTTTTGTATTATGTAGTCATCAAGGCAAATAACCTGGAGGACTTCATTTCTGCGTCATGTGCAATGAACTCTATTTAGTTTATTGACAGGTCCTAATCCTAAAAATAGAAAAAGTGACGAGTGACGATAGTAGTCAGTTTTATAGAGAACAAGACAATATGTTTTCTAGGGTAAGTATATAGTATCCAATAGGGAAGATAACTCAAAGATTTTTATTACTTAGTCTAGAGACCGAGAAAAAAATATCCTATCACAAGACGAATATATTAATATCAGTTTTGACGTGACAACGTCTTATAATTCGATAGCCGGCTGCACGCACGAAAAAACATGACGTCATGCGTCGTTACCTCGGTTTGAGGCGTTCCATGTAAGGCTTGAAGTGCAAGCGAGAGCGCGGAACGAGCGACAAAGAAGCACAATCGGCCTTTGCGTTCTCACATCCGTCTATTAAATATAGTTATTAAATATAATTTTAAATTAAAAATTAATATATTTATAAATTAATATATTTATTATAAATTTAAAATATAAATTTATAAAATCAAAATCAATTATTTTATTAATTTAAATTAATATTTATAAAAATATACTAAAATTAAAAATTTTAATAACCAATTAAATGCTACCATTCCATCAGTATTTTCTTAAGACATTGTCACGTTCAACTATCGTCAGTAAACCGACTTTACAGACAACCAATTTTTTTTTCAGGAAGTTCAATCTTCCTAATTTGTAGAAGAAGAAAATCCACCGAAATACCAACGTTATCCACATAGGTCAACGAGGTTTAAGGCTGAAGTGGCAATGATAGAGTACCGAGTGTGTTGATGCATACTGAGGTCCACAAGCATAGACTAAGTCATGTCAACTAGGTTCCCGCCACTAGGTGAACCGACGTCATCAAACGGATTGTAAGTAGACGCTTCGCAGGCTAATTAAAGAAGACGTGTGCCACTCGGAGACTGCCGCGGTAAAGCTATTGCATAGCATTTTTTATCAACTTATGTTTATCTTCCGACGTCATCGGGACCGTGGCCGAGCGGTAAGGCGCTCTAAGTGCCCGGATTGCCAGAGAGACGCGGGTTCGAATCCCGTCGGTTCGCAATTTTTTTAAGCGTGATATTTCAAAAGGTCATTTAAAGTTCTGGTATTTATCGATAGATGGAAAAACTAAAAAGTAACCGTTTAGTTTTTCCATTTTTGAAATATCACGCTTGAAAAAAAAAAATTGCGGAACCGACGGGATTCGAACCCGCGTTTCTCTGACAATTCGGGCACTTAGAACGCCTTACCGCTAGGCCACGCTCCCAATGACGTCGGCGCCGAAATTATGCTTTTTATATTATGTTTTTGATATCCAGCGGGTGTTAGGTTTTTTCGTTACGGAATTTCTGAATTCGGTCTCCACGCTCAAGGCCCGCGATAGAAGCTATACAATGTCTTAATAAAAAAATAGCCACAATTACCGAAAATAGAAAAGCTTCAAACAAGCAAACATCGTTCAGAGGACGGCACCACGTGATGATGATGTAGGTATACCAGCTCTTTTGAAACGTCAAGTCTGCCAGTACGTCGTCATTCTACCACAGAAAAAAACTCAGCAGTTGTTCTTTTAAAAATAAATGTTACAATTTGTATTTCTCACTTTACAATCTCGGTCGTCCCGTCTTGTGTGAAGAAAGAAAAATCAATTTCTTTGTCGTAAATAAAGTTATCAATTTTATAATAACCTCGTCTTATTAATTGATTATTGACACGTTTTTGAACTTTTGTAAAGCCAACAGTCCCACAAATAATTTCTGAACTCTGCCCAAACGAATATTATAGAAGAAACTTTTAAAGTTTGTACTTTTTACACAGACAGTATGAAATCTGACTTAATTAGTTCATTAAACACAAATAAGAAATTATTACGTCTGTTATGACTCGATATCCCTTTCATAATTAAACAAATTGCTTCAGTCCTACTTTGGGGCATTAACAGGCTGTTACTATGACATCACTCCAATTTCCTTTGATTATATACGCCGGGGCTCAATAAAAAGGAAATTTCCAAAGGTAATTCCTTTGGGGATTGTAATTCATTACCTAAAAGGTTGAAACGAAATATTTAAGTCTGTGAAAGATGGCTAAGCAATCGCTTCAAGACTGCTCATAAAACTCGATAGACATTTGGACACAAATGTTAATTTAATTAATAATGCTATTAATATCTACTATTTGATGGCCTCCGTGGCGCAGTGGTATGCGCGGTGGATTTATAAGACGACGGTCCCGGGTTCGATTCCTGGCGGGGCAGATTGAGATTTTTTTTAATTTGTCTTGGTCTGGCTGGTGGAAGGCCTTTCGCCGTGGCTAGTTACCACCCTACCGACAAAGACGTACCGCCAAGCGATTTAGCGTTCCGGTA
This sequence comes from Mycalesis mineus, assembly GCA_034621355.1. NCBI lineage: Eukaryota > Metazoa > Arthropoda > Insecta > Lepidoptera > Nymphalidae > Mycalesis > Mycalesis mineus. The sequence goes on from CM067882.1 coordinate 9,797,615, forward strand.
CGATGTCGTGTAGAAACCGCAAGGGGTTTTAACAAGTTAATTCGCTTCCATATTAGATTGCATTATCACTTAACATTAGGTGTGATAGCAATCAAGGGCCAACTTGTACTCAATAAAAATAAAAACTATGGCCAGGTCTAATACTTTATAGAAGAGGAAATATGGAGCCTAGACCCATCAAGATGTCTTAATGCGGGTTGGTGGGATAACTTAAATAATAATTTTTGATAATGGATTAACCTGTTTTCCCGTCACGGTGTTGTAATACCACCAAATTCCTTAAACCTTAAAAATTCCTTATAAGAAAGAAAAGCTAAACATTTTATATTTCGAATAAAAATCAAATCTAAAACCTCGGCTACCAGACCATTTCGGGGAACCAATGAACTAACTAAACAATTTGTTAATTTACTAGCTGCATACAGTTCTTAAAAATTACTTTCTTTTACTTTAAAAATACTTCCTCACATTTGGTTAATAGCAAAATTATCAACTAACAATTACCTACTAAAAAACAAATGAACTCCCTTGGGTTGGCATCTATTTTAAAAATGAGAATTTAACTTTTGTCAATATTAGAAAGAAAGAAAGAAACATCACAATAAAACCAACAACAAAATAAATTAACTCGGTCTAAAGGAAATGTGATGCGATCCCAAAAGTGTCCTCGCTCATCATTATGCTGTCAGGACGCCGCGTTGGTCTTCAACGAAGCCCGTAAAGTGACGTTTGGACATTAGAATACATTAAAATTTGTCAAAAAATATCAAAACCAAAATATGTATATATGAGAGTGTAATAATAATTTTATTTATTTCTCACAGTTCTCTTTTCAACAGTTTTACAAATAATACATTAAATAAAAAAAGATCTCGAACTATTATGTTAAAATGTAAACATTGCAAATCTGTAGCATTTGAAAATCTAATTAAAGATTAATTAGATTCGCAGAAGTTATTTGTAATTATGAAATAAGGAAACATAGACATCATTAAATTGGGAAAGAATATTAGCATGTTCGTTATACACGTCTAAATATTATCATCATCGAAAATGTTTAAGTTATAACTACATTTCCGTGCAAAATCTTCGATACCGTTATGTGAATGGACCGTTTTAGTTGCATGCATAATTCACACTTGAAATGTTGATGAAATTGCTCAATTTAAACGCTATTCAGTGCCTGATGCTAACCAGCTCTGTTATATTCAACCTTGGTAAAATGTTCATGCTATTATTGTTGAACTGAAAAACAATTATCATTTGCGTTACAAAAAATGGATATATAACGAGCATTTTACTCTCTGGTATGGCTAGTATTCTTTCTAATATAATAAACGCGAAAGTTTGTATGAGTGGATGCATAGATGTTTGTTATCCTATCACGCAAAAACTTGTGAATGGATTTCGATGAAAATTGACAATAATATAGCTTATACATCAGAATAATACAATGGCTACTTTTTATTGATATTTCCTACGGGATAGGGAACTACGCGAGTGAAACAGCGGGCGTTATGTAGTAATACTATAATGGAATAAACTGTACCCTTGTCATTGTACTCTACTCTTATGTTTCGTCATTTAATATAAGCTGAAAGTTTAAGCAGTTCATGCTCATACCATTACTGAAGTTGGGTAGCCAAGCGTTGGCAGAAATATTTTCTTAATAACTATTAAAGCGGTCAAACGAGCTTGCGGATTACCTGGTGTTAAATGATTACCGCCAATCATATACATTTGCAACACCAAAGGCATTGCTAATGCGTTGCCGGCCTTTGAGGAAATGGTTTATTCGCCCTCGATCATACGATCCTTTGTTCAAGGCCTAGCTAACTTCTAAAAGAAACCTCCGAAACGAAGTGGTTTTAACCTTTAACTCAATATCTCGCCGACTTGCGTTGGAACAGCGTGGTGGGTCCACGATTCAAATCATCTCTTTTTCAAAGAGGTCTAGCCCTGTAGTCGGCAATTCGCTGATAGGAATGACTTTTAAAGTGTTGCACAACCGTAATGTGTTGGCTCTTAGATGTAAATATATTGCGTCTCATTTAGAGAATTAGACTGGGCTCTTTAATTTTGGCCGTTACAATAGGCAGACCATGATGATAATAATGCCTATTATTATGTTTTAATATTATATCAAAACTCGTTATAACTAAATGCAAACAAAATGCCAATGACAGTGCGTTGTAACTGAATAAAATGATCATAAATTTTAGTTGCATACACGATTTACCTCTCGAGTGTTGATGGAAATTGATCATTTGAAGCCCTATTCAGCGCTTGAAGCTAACCGATGGCTATTAATCTTGTTAGGTACAATCTATGATTCACTACATTCACCACTATTACACCTACTGGTGCTAATTTCCTTGTATCCACAACTGAATGGATTTGACAGGCAAATAGCTTGATGATAGTATATATGACTGTTTTAATTGTAACTTAGTTTACGTTTTAATTGTACTCTACTCATTTAGTATATTCTCAAAAAGTAGTTAATAAGATTTTTGGGAGATTATGAGACTGGTAACTTTATAGATTTTGATGTACTCTTTCTGAATTTAACGTCATCATTTGATCATTTTAAGCCCTTTGCAGCTAACCGACGCCTTTAACTCTTATAAGATATCTATGATGAACTACTATTAAACCTACTGATGCCAATTTTTAACCGACGAAAAAAAACGGAGGAGGTTCTCAATTCGACACGTATATTTTTTTTATGTATGACCACGCATAACTTTTTACAGAGTTGTCCGATTTTGATTTTATTTTATTATTTTTTTAATTAGAAAGAGCATACTTCCAAAATGGTCCCATATTCATCATATTAAGATCTGATGATGATATCCTAGGAAAATTGAAGGAACTCTTCAAATTTTACCGGTACACTTGCAGCAATTTCGGTTTTTTTTAAGTATCGGTAGCTTTTTGGCTACTGGTGCCGTATAATATACTATGAGAGTACGAGTTACGGTTACGTGTCGATAAATCACTAAAAAGTAAGAAATAAAAATTTTTAACAAATAATAGAACCGACTGAAAAACGAAAAAAGTTTAGTTGTTTAGTTGCTTTAATTTACTTAAGCATATCTATGAGTCGGTGCCAGCCAAGGTTTCTATTTTAAAGACGTTACCTAGAAGTCCTAGAACCCACAAACTGCTTTACTACGATAAATAAATGATCTTTAAACTTGGCTGGCACCGACTTCATTGATTGACATCTGTCAAATCTGACAGGAAAAGATGGATTGCAGTTTAAATTTTGCTTGCTCTATTAATTGCCTCATTGATAGACCTGCCGTATCGGATCTCAAGGTCCTGGGTCAGGCATATCTAATTACAAGAGAGGAGATATTATGGAAATTAGACCTATGCAGGCTGCTCCAATGCAGGTTGGCTGACTAACCAATGAACATTAATATTCATGTGAAACGATGTCCTTTTGAACTGATTCTAAAATAATCGTTTCGATTAATGGTTTTTTTTTATCGACTATAAGTTGGCCCTTGACTGCAATCACACCTGATGTTAAGTGATGATGTAATCTTAGATGGAAGCGGGCTAATTAGGAGTAGGATGAAATCCACACCTACTTGACATCGTACCAGAATGCTGAATCGCTTGGCGGTACGTTTTTGTCGGTAATTAGCCACGGCGAAAGCCTCCAACCAGCCGGGCCAAAACAAATTAAGAAAAATCTCAATCTGCCTCGCCGGGAATCGAACCTAGGACCTCCGTCTTATAAATCCACCGCGCATACCACTGCGCCACGAAGGCCGTCAAAATATTATATTTTATCCGAAGTATAAGCAATATAACGGTAAAAATTAAAAAAATGCATGATGCTGGAACATTTATTATACCATAGCAAATAATTTACTGTAGTGTTGTTTGGCAAAATCAAGGGTAAATATACTTTCATGTAACACAGAAATATTATAGTCTGCAACAAAAGTAGAGGCTACGGATCCCATCAATCATCTGGTGTGAGGGCAATCTTGGCACATGTAACGAACTCCATAATAATATATTGCTGAAAGTTTTATTTTCATCGGAAATGGGTACAGTATCTTTTCAGTTTTTATGGACCGCAGTACTACATCTAGACATTCCATTTTGTTCGTAGATTTATGTGTAGAACTTGTTTTTTAATCTTATTTTTATAAAAATTACTTTGGTTTCTATAAATGAACATAATTTGTAACCTCTTTTTATTGCCTACATACTATTGCGTTCAAAGAAGACTTTAAATCAAGATGCATGGTTAAAGAATAGAATATACAATCAAATAAAAAAATTAAAATAAAATAAAAAAAGACATGTGGCACTCCGGGACTGCCTCGGTAAAGCTATTACATAGCATTTTTATCAACTTATGTTTACCTACCGACGTCATCGGCACCGTGGCCTAGCGGTAAGGCGCTCTAAGTGCCCGGATTGCCAGAGAGACACAGGTTAAACGGTGATAGTTTTTAGTTTTTCCATCTATCGATAAATACCAGAACTTTTAATGACTTTTAGAAATAACAAGCTTGAAAAAAAAAATTGCGGAACCGACAGGATTCGAACCCGCGTCTCTCTGGTAATCCGGGCACTTAGAGCGCCTTACCGCTAGACCACGGTCCCGATGACGTGCCGAAATTGTGCTTTTGATTTTATGTTTTTGATATTCAGGGGGTTTACTCTATTACTATTAAAACATTATTTAGTACCTATTTATTCCGAAATTTTAACTTAATTCGAAGCACATACTATTTTATTATTTAGCGTTCCATTACGATGTCGTGTAGAAACTGAAGGGGTGTGGATATTATCCTACTTTTAGCAAGCCTACTTTCATCTTAGACTGAATGATCACTTATCACCAGGTGTAATCGCAGTCAAGGGATAACTTAAAATGAACAAAAAAGTATGGTTTGAAAAAATATAAAATATTACTACCATTCTCTAACGTAATAATATTGAGAAAGAGTTAATACCCTTTTGTTTATTCGCTCAACAATCCAACTTCTGTTTTAGTATTCAATAAAGTAGGGCAAATTGTAATAAATGAACAGTAACAAACATTAAGTAAAAGGAATATTGATGAAAGACAATAAAAACTCCGCTTCGATAGCGAGCAAATACCGGATATCGGTTTATTCAGCGGAGCTTTGTAAAAAAAATATAATGTCACAAATAAATAACTGTGGAGGAGATTTAGAATGCCAATATTTGTACTTTTTAAATGAAAGCTCTTTTGATGCGTTGTCATTTGAAAATCGATGAAACGATTGTGCATCACGACAAAGAAAGTTATTAAGTGTAGCCCGCCAACCTGCATTAGAGCAGCGTGGTTGGTATTATCATCATCATGGTTGATATTACCAGCCTGTAGACGTCCACTGTTGGACATAGGCCTTTTTTAGGGACTTCCAAACACAACGATCCTGAGCCGCCTGTTGCCAGCGGCTCCCTGCAACACGTTTGATGTCGTCAGTCCAGCTGGTTGGGGGTCGACCAACGCTGCGCTTTCCGGTGCGGGGTCGCCAATCCACCACCTTAGGCCCCCAACGACCATCAGCTGTTCGAACTACGTGCCCCGCCCATTGCCACTTCAGTTCTGCGACTCGCTGAGCTATGTCAGTTACTTTGGTTCTTCTGCGGATCTCCTCATTTCTGATTCGATCACGCAGAGATACTCTGAGCATTGCTCTTTCCATCGCCCGCTGAGTGACTCTGAGCCTTCTTATGAAGCCCGCAGTGGTTGGTATAAGCTCTAAATATTCTCTACTATATGGAGGTGCGCAGTGGGTCATTAAATGAACTCATAATAATGACAGCAAATTAATATAAACATAACGCAATATCAGACAGTATTTTGAAGGTTTTTTTTTACAAAAGTAAAACAGCCATTTCTGTAAAATATTCCTATTTTAAAAAATTCAACTTACATTATAACTTTGAGCCAAAGAATTATAAGCATACCTTCTTATATAATTCAGCTTTACGCTTGTAAATACAGTAATTTAAAAGACGAAAATATAACAGATGTATTTTTTATAAATGTAAAAATAAAATTTTTCTTTAAAATATTCAATTAAGAAATAATTTAAGTAGCGAATACATACAATTCATGTTTTATGACGGAACATCGTAATTTTTTCTCTCACAAAATGTTTTCGATTTAAGCTAGAAACGTCTCCAAAGAAAGCAAGTACGAGACGAGAACGCGAATCTTAATTTAATTTTATCTCAGTGCACTTCAGCATAATGTCGCTGTGTAATAAAATACCGACTTATATTATTTATTTCAATTTTTTACTACCTTCAATTTTAAAAGGAAACGCTTTTGACAGTGGACATACAAAATATATATAGTTTTTAATAAAAATGATTCTTTGGATGGACAAATTTTAGTCCATTATAACTCCTGAACATCATCAGAACCGATCTGAGTATAGTTTGACACAGGGGTAGATTATAGTGTGGATTCGCACAAAGGCAATATCTCAACCCAATGTTCCCACAGGAGGAGATTTACGCGGATTAGACCGCGGGATACGTCTGCTAGACAATAAATAGTAATTCGATACACTATAGAGAATAATAATAAATAAAAAATAAAATAAAATAAAAAGCCTTTTATTTCTCCTAAAAATGTGTTTACAATTTTACTTATGTACTAAAATATAAATTGCTTACTATATAATTATGTTTAATTTAATTACTTTTATTATAAGTACTTATATTTTTAATTAAAAGAAGAACCCTTGACGGTGAAGGCCTCCTGAAGGTTTTGCCATAGTGAACGGTCTTTGGCCTTCTGCATCCAGTTTTGCCCTGCGAAGTGCGTGATGTCATCCGCCCACCTATAACGCGGCCTACCTCCGCCTCGAGATCCATTTGGTCCCGGCCATTTCGTTATCCTGATAGTCCAGCGGTAATCCGATAGAGAATAGACGCCACATTAAAGTTGCGAAATACATTCATTTATAATAATCAGTCAAAATATAGGCATCATTGGAATTTAGATTATGGTTGTTTTAGGTAGCAGGTTTCTAAGATTCAAAAAGAAAAACATCATTAACGCCAGCTCTTCGGGTCTCTTTTAAAAGGTTGTAGATCGTAGGTATTTTCGCTTTTCCAATTCATTGGAAATCAAATGATACTTATTGTTTAAGTTTTTATCCATACACTATATCACTAACTTCACAAAATAAAACTTAGGTTTTAATATTGCAACGGTTAAAGCATCCGGAAAATGTATTTGGTATACCGTTTATTTTCCTCTCCGCAAATGCAGTGCCTATTTAATATTTACCCTACGAAATTTCCGCTTAACTGAAAATAAAAAGGCAATAAGTGCTCATTTTAATTCCAACATACGGGTGAAATGTGAACTGAAATATTTGTACAAAGATTTACAAAAGCATACCACAGTATAACTGCAAAGTGTTTTATTTACGTTGCATCCAATACAATACTTTTTAAGGTATTTTCACAATTTTTTTAATGATTCAGGCGTTTGTTAAAATAAAAAAATAAACTTTTTATTGATAATATGATAATTTTGTAAATTGTGAATATTGATAATGATTTTAATTAAGGCAATCTTACGTAGCGTTCTACTACATGAGTAGATAAAAGGAACAGAGATAAACTTTCTTAAGAACGTGCAAAATTGTTACCTACTTTGGTAGGGTTGCTATAATAGGTTAAGACAAATTAAACAACCAAACAAACGCGTCGCACTGACATTACCCTAAGATTGTCAACTAACTGTGCCAGCGTAAACCAGTTTATTCCAGTTTCGCCGCGTACGCGACAGGCGGCTGGTGGTCACTCACACATGCCCCGCGTGCTTATAGTAGTAGTGCAACCGGTTCGCGCGGTAGTATGAAGTTTTGCCTCTGTTCCGTTTATCTATTCATGTGACTCTACCGTCGAATGTGTCTTCCCTTATTATTAAGCGTATTTTCAGCCAAGCGCTTGCTTATATGACGTAAAAATCAAGGTTTTGTAAATATGATGACTTGATGGAAGCTGTACATACCTTAGCAATTATGAGATTTTATATTTAATGCTGAGTAAAAAAATATGTTACGGTCACAATAATGGGTCCTCCAAGTAAAAAGTATTAAGGCACAAACTGACTTTTCACGATGGGCTGTTGTGTTATTCATGTAATAAATATTGCGAGCATTATGTCTAAGGGAATAAGGTTCATTTTATTATTCCTCTGTGTGTTTTTGTTGGGTCATCGTGAAAGTGGTTCAAGTAAGCTTTTATATTGTTTTAGAGATCCGCATCATCCTTACCTTTGATTTTATTGTTATACGGGTATCTGGTAATGATTTATTTACGTGATATTATTATATACAATAATACATTTTATTTGTGAATATCATTGATTAAGTTTTAAATAGTATAGAATTCATTTCACCTATTTACCTTTTGTACTAGTGAAATAAATCTTTAATTAAGCTTTGTTATTTCATACTATTCGATCGACGGCCGTGGCGCAGTTGTATGCGCTGTGGATTTGTAAGACGAACATCCTAGAATCGATTCCCGGTGGAGCCGATTGAAATTTTCCTAATGGGTCCTGGAATACCTGGTGAAGGCTTTGGGCGTGACTAGTTACCACCCTACCGACAAAGACGTACCACCAAACGATTATTATATAGTTATTTGCAATCAACAGCCACCCCGCAATGTCACTCCCTTCAAACGTGTGAATCTTATACTTAAAACCCCCCTCTCTTATAAAAGAGCATGAGTGTGTGAGCTATAAAGAACCTTTATTATATATCATAATAAATATAAAATAAATAAATATTATAGAATAAACTCATCGCTATCTAGCTTTAAAGTAGGCCTAGCTTGTGTTGTGGTATTAAGATAACTGACGAATATTTACATAAATAGGTACTCGTAATATTTTGATTATTGATATGTACACCTAGACACTGGAAAGCATCCATGCTTATCACACTGACATTTTTCCAGATGTGAGAATCGAACCCATGGCATTTGACGTAGAAGCAGGGTAACTACCCACTTCACCCCTCGTTTGTCATGTAATGGTGACGATGAAAAGATATTAATAGAAACAACAAAAAGAATTCTCAAATTTTTCGAAAGAGAATCGCACTTGGCGATACTAAGTAACCGGAAAACCCTCATTTCAAATGTAACCCTCATATACAACGTCAAAGAAAAAAAAGGAAAGTTTCCCGCAAAACTACGAGCTTTCCGAGTTTTAGGCGAAAGTGTTCGTGACGGTTTTATTGTGCTTTCTTAGACAACAATATCGTATCTGTTTTATTTTTGTAACGCTCTTGTATTATTTTTTCTTTATATTAAATCGATTTTTTGTATTAATAGCTTCTTGCTACATTTATTACGCTGGATTTTCCAAAAAAATACTTTTAATTGACTGTCTCCATGATCTCCTCGTGATCGAAGTGACATAGACTAACCTCTGAATCAACGAGGTACCATGACGACTTCAATATTATTTATTGATTTAGATATAAACACAGATTTGACATTTATCCAGCAATGGTTTTGATAAATGATTTATGGCGAGAAATTAAATTTGATAATATGGTTTACATAAAGCTGCATCCAGACTTGCAAGATTCGACAAATGCCGAACGTTTATTTTTAAATAACAGTAGCTTAGATAGACAATTGCAATCTTTCAAGCAATGAATGATTACAATACACCTAAAAATTGCCTGCCAATAACCACGAGCTTGGCAAATAACTGGCCATTCTTTTGGCTTGGTGTTCCCCAAAAAACTTTACATACAGATGTGTGTGTGCAGTATGTATTTGATTATAGAAACATAGCTCGCCGAATCACGATCATACAAACTTGACGTATTTTGGCATTTGGAATCCCGGTTGTTTGGACACGGCTTATGTGTATTTTTAGCACCAAACCAAACCAAATATACGAGAATCAAGGTTGCGAAGGCTCATCAATCAGCGACGGGCGTTCGGAAACAATTGGCATGATTTATAACTTCGGAATTTGTCTATATTATTTGACTGCCGGAAATTCTTTCATACTTGGCGTTAAATATACACCTTTTTTCAATAAAGCCCCGTAACCATATTTAGGTCAACATCTTTTGTATTTACTACAAGTTTACTGGATCAATTAATGTTAACTGATGTAATCTGATATGAAAATGAACTAACTTATTAGGAGTAGGATAAAATCCACACATATTACTGTTTCGACACGACCTCAAATGGAACGCTAAATTTGCGATGCTTCTTTGCCGACAGGGTGGTAACTGGCTACGGCTAAAACCTCCTACCAGGCAGACTGAGACAATTAAAAAAAATTCTAAGGAGCCGGAAAGGAAGGCCAGGTATCGACTCAACGATGTTATAAATCCACCAGACATCCGCTGCAAAACGGAGGCTGCCAAATTTGGTGTGAAATATAGGTACACAAGTATTTTTTATCAACTAAAGTTGGGCCTTGATTGCTATCACACTTTTTTTTAAAGTAAAGCTACGTAGTAAATTCATGTCAAGAAAATTAGTTGTGAGAGGGAAATTGAGGATAGAAACTTTTATTAGTTGACTACAAAGTGTTAATCTGTTTATTATAGCTGATGGTTATCCACTTGCTATCATGTATGTCTCTATTATATATCCTTTCTACGCGTACTAAGTGTTTTGGTTTCATACACATACGCTCTGCTAAAATTTGGAAATTGCCTATATGGGAATCTTTAAGTCAATAATCAATATGCATCTTCTAGGCAAGCGTGTACTACCTTAGGCTGCATCTTGTTTTCCATCAGGCGTGATTGCAGTAAAGCGCTATCACCTTCATCATCATTACCAGCCTGTAGACGTCCACTGTTGGACATAGGCCTTTTTTAGGGACTTCCAAACACAACGATCCCGAGCCGCCTGTTGCCAGCGGCTCCCTGCGACACGTTTGGGAGTCGACCAATGCTGCGCTTTCCGGTGCGGGGTCGCCAATCTACCACCTTGGGCCCCCAACGTCCATCAGCTGTTCAAACTACGTGCCCCGCCCATTGCCACTTCAGTTCTGCGACTCGCTGAGCTATGTCGGTTACTTTGGTTCGTCTGCGGATCTCCTCATTTCTGATTCGATCACGCAGAGACACTCCGAGCATTGCTCTTTCCATCGCCCGCTCTCTTTCCATCGCCGACTCTGAGCCTTCTTATGAAGCCCGCAGCGCTAAAGAGATAAAAGCTAGAGATATACATTAAAAAATGTAAGCCATCTGGATGGTCCGTCAATCATTTCAACAAAACAAAGAACAATTTCTCATATGAGTTCGATCGTGACCCAGCCAGCAAAGCTACAAAGCCTAAGTAACTGGTATGCGAATTTTCATCTCACTTTCACGAAAGTTTCTTTTGTTCGGCGAAATGAGCAAGCAGTTGTTGTTGTTGCCTGGGCAGGTAAATGAGTTCGAATTTACAACAATACGAACCTACGGTAAGGTAGTAATTCAAACATAGTTAACGTAAGTACGTATATTTTTGCCCGACTGCATCAGAAGGAGGGTAATGTTTTTCGAGCGTACTTGTATGTACGTCTATTTCTTTGGTTTGCGCTACAACCTAAATATGCCAAAGTCTAGACGGATTTTGAACCGACGAAAAAAAACAGAGGAGGTTCTCAATTCGACACGTATATTTTTTTTTTTTTTTTTGTATGTATGACCACGCATAACTTTTTACAGTGTTGTCCGATTTTGATAATTCTTTTTTTTTAGAAAGGGCATACATCCAAGGTGGTCCCATTGTCCTCATGTTAGGATCTGATGATGATATCCTGGGGAAATTGAAGGAACTCTTTAAATTTTGGAGGCACGCTTACAGCGATTTCGGTTTTTGACTCGGTAGCGGTAGCTTTTTAGCTACTAGTGCCATATTATATACTATGACAGTATAGTACGAGTACGCTACGTGGCGATTAATTACTAAAAAGTAAGAAATAAAAATTTTTAACAAAAAATAGAACTGACCGCACTAAAAAGTAAAAAATAATTGTGTCATTTAGTTGCTTTAATTTTCGCATCTATTTCTACTTTAAGGACGTTACCTAGAACACAAACTGCTTAACTACGTAAAATAAATATTCCTTAAACTTGCCTGGCACCGACTTCATAGATATGCTTAAGTAAATTAAAGCAACTAAATGGCACAGTTATGTTTTACTTTTTAGTGCGTTTTGAGTCGGTTCTATTTTTTGTTAAAAATTTTCGCATATTTATTTGAAACCTGCGAATCTCTGTAAAATCAATACTTATTCTCTCCAAGAAATGCAAGAGTGACATGGGTAACAATGGCGAATTTTTCTCCGTTTTGACATCTGCAATTAATGGCTGGAAGAGTGCCATCTTGTAAAATGACAAAAGTTGGTATTGCACTTTTATATTTTGCAAGATATTTTATTCTATTTATACACTTATTTCATTTTTAACTAAAGACACCCGCGAATTTGTATGTGAGAAAAACAGTGTATTGCAAGCAAAAAACATAAAAAAATAAGAATAAGATGGAATGGGTAGGATAGAGTATCTTTAAAATACAATTACATACTTTTTGTAATCTTATAGACATTTTGTTTTGTTACTTACATATATCTCAAAGGGATTAGGCTAGTGATTTCAGTGAAAGCCCCCCAAGTGTGACACTCTCTACAAATATAGTTTTATTTGAGTTATTTTACACATAATAAACAACTAAATAAAAGTTACAGAAAACCTTCCTCCGAAATCAGTCTATCTATTGATGAAAACCGCATGAAAATCCGTTGAGTTGTTCTTGAGTTTATTACAAAGAGACGAATGCGTCGCAGGACATTAAAATGTTTTAAAACATGAAGAACTAAAATCTCTGTAATTTTTAAGTTTTAATGTTAATTGAATAACTTTTCCTTTAATACTGAAATATAAAAAAACTAGCAGTCACCCGTGACTTCGTCAGCATGAAAACTACTTGCCCATCTATTTGTCTATATACTTATATATAAATTTTCTTACCTATTGCTCTCACTGTCTGCTTCTGACAACACTGGATTCACTCAATGTTTCCGGCAAGGCGTTTCGTTTGACACATGTTTGATGTGTTGATTGGCGAAGCGTATCTAAGATGGCGACTGCAGTTTGTTTGGATAGCAACTACGGTTTGTTTGTCAGTATCGTTATAATTTAACGAAATTTTAAAAGTTAGAATTTGACGACCTCCGTGGCGCAGTGGTATGCGCTGTGGATTTATAAGACGGAGGTCCTGGGTTCGATTCCCGGCGGGGCAGATTTAGATTTTTCTTAATTTGTCTTGGTCTGGCTGGTGGTAGGCTTTCGCCGTGGCTAGTTACCACCCTACCGACAAAGACGTATCGCCAAGCGATTTAGCGTTCCGGTACGATGTCGTGTAGAAACCGAAAGGGGTGTGGATTTTCGTCCCACTCCTAAAAAGTTAGCTCGCTTCCATCTTAGACTGCATCATCACTTAACATCAGGTGTGATAGCAGTCAAGGGCCAACTTTTAATCGATAAAAAAAAAGAAATTCTCCTTAATCCGAATTTTACGGATATTATGTTGTCGACTCTAAATCAATATTTTTTTATGTTTTGTTCTTTATCGAGTCTACCGTACCCCTTGACGAAATTAATAATATAGATAGAAATATTCTATCAAAAATTCTAAGCACTGGAAGTGAGATTTTACGCACTGAACGTCCCAATGAACATACGAAGAACGAGAAAATAAATAATTCCTGCCCTTTGATATTGACTTGAACCTGATTTATTATTATATGAGACTATTCGAGATCTTTGGGGATGTTCTTTACTTTGAAAAATAGATGGTTTTGCTACATAGATATTCTAGATAAGAATTTAGCAACTCATTAGTTCATTTACTGAAGAGTTATTTCTAAATAATCAGTAGTAATCGTTTACGGCATAAAATACACCTGTCGTTACATGAAAAATTATTGTAAAGTGTGGTCTACTCAAATGACCCTTTTCACAAAGGTCTTAGTAGTTTATCCATATGCAATAAATAATTTTTTTATTCAGCTGCTTTCGCAAAGATCCGATGATCCCAAGCGGCTAAGTCACAGTCAGATCCGAGTCCGACCTCAACGCACGATTCTTTCCGAAAGTGAACATCGTCGGGAGGCGTGGAGTCTATAATATATTGAATATTATAGAGTCCACGTAACAACCACAAATAACCAACAAACCATCAAATAAATAATATTCAACCGAAAATTAGGTCAAAATATCAGCTTTTTTCAAAAAGTTGGTGTTTGTTCGTTGAAATCTCTACTTTCCGATGGTAAAAATAAATATGTTACTATAGTAAACCTTCTCAGAAAAGGCAAAAACTAGGATTCCATTTGAGGCTATCTGCACTGGTCTAAGTTAGCCTGCTTACATCTTAGATTGAACCATCACTTAGGTACTATCGGGTGTGTTTGCAGTCAAGAGCTAAGTTGTAATGAATAAAAAAAATACCTAGCTTTAGACGATTTAAAAAAATTACGTCAAAGCATTTTAAATTGAAACTCAATGTGTAGTTCTCTTTGGCGTCTATTTTCAATTCGTGCGTTGCATTCTACTTTTAGTTTGGGGGTTTTTCTGCTTTTTTATCTTTGTTTTTAATTTTCTCTTTCAAAAGGGGACTAGTTTCTAGGGTTACATATCTAAAAACGGAATAGCGGTACCTCTAATAGGATCCTATATCCTTCACTACATTGTTGGCTATTTATCTGTCTGTTCGTCCAACACACAGGAGATCAAAGGGGCTATAACCAATTGCGAGTATGTATTAATGTTCATGAAAAATCAGTTTCTTGAAAATTTCTACAAAAAAATGTTGTTTACATTGGAGTAATACACACATGTCTATATAATCGAAAGCAAATCTTAGATTTACTTTGACAGCTTACAATAGAAATCTGTCAAAATAAGTTGACTCCGGGCGTACTTAATAGATCTGTATAGTGCTACAAACTTATTATGGAGGGTAGAGGAAAGGAGGATCATCTGTGTATATGAAAAAGTGTCCGTCAAAATGTATTAAATTAGGATGGCGCCACAGTTGCATCAAAGTAACTCTCAAAAGAAGCGCCAAATATTGTTAGAGTATATTTTTTTTGTTTTGAGATTTACGTCCACTTGGACAACTTTTCACAACACAAATTTTACCCATAACTGTTCTGTTATTCACTCACTTTTTCATAAAATTAAATGTTTATATATCAATCACCGTACTATTTACTGTTTACGAACTAAAATCACTCTAAACGCACGTTTGGTTATAATTCTGTAAGGTTATATGTACAACGTAAGTTGTTGAAGTTCTCAATAATTAACTACTTTAGTCGATAATGACATTAAATTTTTTAACTCGGCATACTTCAATTCATCTACGATTGCTACATTCATACCATACCCTGTGCATCCACTAGCTTTTGATTTAGAACTGTTATTTAACGCATACAACTACTTTTTTCCCATATAAGATGACTCTCCTTATCTAGTCAATACTGGAACTAACGTCGCAGCTGTCACTTTTTAGGTTTCTGTCATAAGTTCGAATCAATATGACCTGTCAAAATCTTGTAATTATTTTCACATCATTTGCGCCGGGTTAATTTGATTTGCGTTTGAGAATTCGGGCGATAGCATCCAAATCAAATCAAGCATTTGTACGAAATACATAACATAGAAAAAACATAAGCTTGATTGCAACAGCATTCTGCAATTAACCCGCAGATTTGATTAAAGCGTTACGCGGCACAGTAAACAAGTGGCCATAGTCATGCAGTTAACGGACTATTGTGGAAGTAATTGTCTCCTTTTGCGTCCAACGAACGACGGGTTGATTGATACGTGGTTTGCGCTGACCTAGCACTGTCCTGGGCAAGGGAGAGCGCTTTGATCGCAATATAATCCCCTTTTTTAACCTCTCCACTCAAATGAGGGTGTTTAACTATCAGTTTACTGTGTATATGTGTATTAATATGTATGTAACTGTATGTATGTATTTATTAATTTATTGTTAAGAAAAATCAACAGCGTAACCAATAAATACAAAATTAAGAAGATAGTTTTTTTAACATAAGGCGAATTACAGATTTTTCGTAAAAAAGCAACTACAAACTAAAATACCAATTAATTCTCATTAAAACTTGTGCATGTACCTATGTGTATGTGTGTGTATATATATAAATTAAGTAGTAGAAGAGCTGTTTGTGACGCATGGAGAAAGTACGCGTATTAGTGTAAAGATTCTTCTTGTCGCCAATCACTTGATGTGTTCCGGTTTGAAGGGTATGGTCGCTGTGTTACTGCACACCAACGTCTCAGTTGATGGTTACAACACGGCACTATGTAGGAAGTATTTCATGCAAGCTCTGTATTACTTTATTTACAGGCGATGGTTTTATAATTTATATTATATATTACAAAAAAAAATATATATATTACATATTATACACATATATATGATCCCTAAATCTAATCTCAATATTTTATAACGTGACCCTGAATTCGAACTAATAACCTCATTATTTAAAGCTGCATGCGCTAACTACTGGATCAACAAAACAATTATACCTATACCTTTTTGATTTACAGTGCGTTAGTTATGCACAGTATCCATATATACCAATGTAGGTGTGTAGGTATATAATATCAACATATATGTAGGCAAATAAAAGACGAAGTAGACAATAACCCAATTATTTACTACGCCAAAAAGCGATTCGATTAACAATTCAACATTTAAACACTTTATAGCAAGTTGTCCGTAATTAACCTCACTGTCCGACAAAGTTAGTGTCCAATTTAAACCTCAAAATCGACGAATTTTACATAAAAGGTCTTAATTACGGTGAAATTGCAAATGCTCTCTGAATTGGAGCAGCCATGGAATTTTCAAAGGCATTTCTACTAACTGTATGACCGCTATTTACATATGTAACCAATTTACAGAGAAAAAAATTAAGCCATAGATAGTGACTGACTTTTTGTTTGCAAATTAAATCTCGTCATCTTTAATAACATGAAGTTTAAGATTTTCTTTTGAAATACTTAAGAGGTCATATTATAAAATGTTTAAACGTTTAAAGATTCCTAAAGCCGTTCCGCCTCAATAATCACACATCAAATTATTGAGCTAAAGGTAAATAGGTTGAATTCCGACTCATAAAATATTATTGTATACATATTTCTATATTGCTGATGAAAGCTTAAGGGGAGCATTCAAATTTATTATTAGTATTACAAATCGGCAATTTTCTTCAACAATAATTTGTTCTTAAGGTTTTAAGCTTAGTCAGAGAATTGCGTCGGTATTGTAATATTTCATGGCAAATTCGTTTCATAAATGGTGATAGTGAAAGTTACTGAGCTATGGGTACTTTAGCACAATAATAATGCTGTAAAAGTAACATGGTGGGTTTAGGCTCCAAATCCCCACTCATATGAGAAAAGAAGTCGGGCTCTGTAGTTAAAAAAATGCAAAGTCACGAGTATTATGTTCTGTGGCTTTTTATTTTAACAGACCCAAACACAGTCATAATTATTAGCATTTTAGCGGCACACTACAGGACCAGGTCTCGCTCCTAATAGGAGAGGAAATATGGAGCGTAGACCCACCACGCTGCTGCAGTGCGGGTTGGCGGGCTTAGTGTATTAATGTTTCATTTATTAACAATCACTATCAGATGTTGATGATAGTATCTGGGACCGACAACTTAACGTGCTCTCCGGAGGTAGGAAAGTAGGTAAGGTTAAACCTCTGTTTAACCTTACCTACTTTCCTACCTCCGGGCTTGGAATGTACTGAAAATTTCATGTAAGAACGAAAAACTCCACTTTATTCCATTCCCTGATCCAGGATTTCAATCCAGGACTTCGTGGTCGAGGCCACATAGGTTAACCACTTGACCAACGAGGCAGTCAGCCGAACATAGTGAACATCATAAATAGTTAACTAGAGATTCGAGAATTTATTCACAGTATCTTATTTTCAACAGCTTAGCCTTTATAAATCCAATGGGCTTTAAAATGAACAATTAAAGACAGTTGACTTAAACAACAGCCGTTACTATGAATAAAACTGTTAGCCCAGTCATTTTAGGGGTTTCACCTCGGAATGAAAGATAGTAAGCTTTGTTTTGTCGTTCTAAATGTTGTCTCAAAAGTCACAAATGATACCGTGTCCGCGTCTTAAGATATTGAAGGTCAAAGGTCATAAAAATTGGTTTTTTGTGAATATCTCGCTTTCTATTGCTTAAATGATATTTTTACCTATAATAAAAGTTGTAGAGTATAAAATTCTCTACAATTTTTGTTTTATGTTTTTTTTGATACGATCAACCGTTTTTGAGGTAGAGTGCGAAGAGTGCGCAGCGCACAGTCATATATGGTCCAATACAAGGTCAAGCGTGAGTTACGGTTATCAGTACGTTATATAAAGTCTATTATTTATTAAATTATTATAATTATTTATGTACTAATTATTAATTGTTGATATTTTATGAAAATCAGTAACTTAATTATTTATATTTAACTATTCAACTATAGTGTATTATTAATTCTGGAATATATATTTTCAGTTAAAAAAACAACAAGGGGATCTATTTTATGCATATCTTTATTTATCATTAAATATGCCATACTATACATTTGTTGAAATGTCAGTTTAAATATTATAAGAATTTTTATTGGTTTTAATTATAATAAAATTGTGAATAGAAGCTAGTTATCTTCATCTTCTTCGTCGTCTTGTTCTTGTTGTCGCTCGAAAACGTTCAATTCATTGTCATCATCCTCATTATCGGTCATATTCATATCCAAACCCTCCAGAATTTCAGGATCGTATGCGTTTTCTTCATCGGGATTACTTGGATATTGTGCAGCGTTCAGGCAAGCTTGTCCATTGCACTGGCCACAAGCTAAAGAACATAGTAGCCCTGATTTTCGGCATCCACAGCGGGAACCACAACCGTTTTTGCAATTGCAAAATATTATATTTAGTAGTTCGGTTGGTGCTGGAGGTAATAACGTTCTTATGGGCTCCAGGATTCCATTTTTAAGCATCCAGCCCCATTCTTGAGGTTCTAAGTCATTCCCTAACCACGTTTGAATCTGGTAGTAGACGCGATTTATATGTTGATGAGCTGCTACACTTGTTGGTGGAAGTGTTGACAATTGTACAGGTTTATTTAGTTTCGTTAATTTAATGAATTGCGTGTAGCGAAAATGATCAATGTTGTCCTCAGATTTTGGAGCATTATATAATGCCAACAAGATGCGCACTCCATTTTCAAATAATGTTTGTACCGGGCTGTTTTCTTGTCGAAATACTTCCACCAGTTCATCCAAATTGGGAATTTTCTCTAATGCTCTAGTAACAGTTTTTTTTCCTTTTTTAAATAGCGCAGAAGTCGTGTCACAGCCACTAAATGCGTGTAAAAATAGAATGTGTTTTTTAGTACGCGGATATTGATCAAAACTTTTGGAAGAGTATATTTTCGTCTTAACATTGCCTTTCCCAACTTTTTTAAAGAAAATTTCCTGTTGATGTGATTGAGTACGCCCAATTAAAATAACGAGCAAATCAATATCTTCTCCTATGATGACGGCAGTCTTTTGATGTTCTGATAATGCAATAGCTGTCTCGATGATGAGAACATCAGCATCATCTCTGGCTTGTTTTGTTGTGATATTAATAGTTTTTAATTTTTCGACAAGCATGTAGATAAATTTTGTTTTATTAGACCGATTTGATAAAAATTTTTCTTGGCTGATTGGCACAATTATTGTTTCGTCAAAACAAACTTCATACGATTTAGAAAGTGCAGCAGTTCTTCTTTGTTGTTCCATTGCTTTAATATTTTTACTATTGTCTGAATATCCGTCAAATACAACAACAATTTCTGAACCATAATGTGTTTGTAAATATTGAATGTATTTATCTAAAATAATGGAGAAAGTATCGTCTTTGCTCCATACGACGCGATGCAGAAGAAATCCACCGTCGATGATGTATGTTACATTATTTTCATCAAGCTCGATATCGACAGGTATCATATTGTCATATAACGTCGCTTTCGTGGTTTTTCTCATGCCATTACTATCAAATAAAGATGTCGGATACGGGCTTAGTTCATATTGAAGATATTCTTGTAGATTACTTTCAAATTTTTTGCTTACAGTTATTCTCTGGAAAAGTAACAACGGATCTACAGAGACTTTACAATCATTAATATTGACAGATTTGTTAACGGCTGAAAGTGGCAAAACCTTATCGACGCGTTTTAGCTTTATCTCATTAAAGTTCAGACCAATTATCTTTTCCATAGATTGCAATCCGAGTTCATGTGCTTTGTGACAATTAATTTGGTCATTTCCAACGATTCCTGAAGCTAAGGATACCAACTGATTCGTATTTGGAAAGGGATTATGAAGAGTATACCAATCAACCAGTTTATTAACATCAGTATTATCCCTTTTTATTCGTGAATCTCTAGCATCAACATGTTGGTCTACAGAATCCAAAGAAATGTTACAAAACCGTTCAATTTCTTCACAAATTGTATTCGTGGCATACATAGCATATAACCACTTACATAGAACACTTTCTTGTGTACTTCGGCCTCGAGATACTCCTCCTTCTGTCTTCATAGATTTCATAAGACTTTGCTCGATTACCATGTCTGTCCATGTACCAGAATTAAATTTTTCTGTTCGTTTTACAGTAAAGAATCCGTTTTTAAAGTTCTGAAAACTCTGTTCATCCATTGTCTCCTCTAGTTTTATCATATCTTGAAGATATAAATGAGCTGATTTCGCATATAGGAAATGACCACCAGCATGAAAATACGGCAACATTTTTCGCACTGCATCCAGATGTTCTTTAAAAAGTCCCAGTCTTTCAGCACGAATGAAATCTAGAGCTATTGATACCATTTCAAAATACTGCGCCCATAACTGTGCTGTGGGACCTCGAGCTTTTAATTCATTCAGTTTATCCTGAAATTGATCAATTAACGAGTTGGAGCTACTTGTACAGCCTTCAACATCTTCGTAGGAAACATCGCGACTAGTTATCTGTTCAATTAACTCATCTAAAATACAACCTTCAATCTTCATCTCTTCAAAAATCTTCATTGATAATGCAAGTCGTAATAATGTATGACCTCTGATACTTCTTGCATAAGCGTGACCATTCAACATTTTGTCGACCGAATTTGTAGCATATATTGTACTTAAAGCTTCCTTAAGACCACTACCGTCCATTATATATCCTATGCATCCAAGAAAAGACATAAGCATATGAAATCCTCCTAGTTTGACAACTGTTTTAGACAAGTCTGAGTTTGCATCTGACGCGGCAATCATTTCACGTGCTTTGGAGTACAGGGGTTGATCAAATGTAATTATGCACGTCTTTTGTTGATGCGACTTGGCAATATTTATAGCACAATGTAAAGTGGTATAAATTGTATCTAAATGACTAGCCGGATGATCAATGAAAGGTAGAAATATAACTTGAGAAATTGAAAAATTCTTATTATTTTTCGTAAGTTGTTGAAGATAGCCATTCCACCCTGGCAACTGTGAAAGGTTCTTCCATTTTCCGTATAACCACAAAAAATCAACAGCATTAATTTTTTTTTCAATTAGTACTTGATCGTCATGTAGATTTTGGACTTGAATCTTGCTGTACCCTGGTACAACTGGCTTTTCATATGCTAAAAGAGATACATGTGATATTGCTGCCAACTCTTTTGCACTTGGTTTAGTTGTACATTTTTTTATACGATCGTCATAAATTACAGCATCTTTCGGAGTAACTATTTTTATCATTCCCATAACGTGAAGAGTATTATTACCGTCAAGAGTACTGACATTAATATCTGCATTGTCTCCAACATATTGCACCAATGCCCCTGACTCTGATGGTAAGATACGAGGCTGTGGATGGTAAACTGCTGAAACTTCATACTGTACAGCACTAATATATGGAGCAGCAAATCCCAAAGTTGATAAAACATCCAATAATTTCTTAGATCCATATCTTCTGTGAAGAAATACAGAAAGGCCTAATAGTAGCTGTGATGAAAATGATCGTTCTCGTATCGAAGCCATTATTGCGTGACTGATAGATGTGCATTTCGTTTTTAAATGATCTACTTGTCCTTTTCTATTCTTTAATATAATTTCTTCTAAAAAATGTAATAATGTTTTTGGTATTTCTTCATTAATACTATCTAGCATTTTATTTGGAGGTGGATACGTCTTAGTTTCGACTACAGATGATCTAATATCTTCCCTAATAATTGCCGCAGCAGCTTCTACAATACGTAAACGTTCTTCTGCAGGGGTGTTTTTTTTATTTTCGTACCAAGCTTTTGATAGTACATTAACCTGTGTATCACGGAAAGATATAATTGTAAATGCTCCTATTTTTTTTGTAAATATTATGTCAGTTAAATACTTTTGTTGTAGTTTTGTAATAATCGTCTTATCGTCGGGTATGTACTCCGTAAGGACATCTTTAAGTTCTTTCAACGTAAATTGAGAATCTTCATTATTTTCTATATAACAAAAAATCTCCTTCATTGCATGAGTGACTTGATCATCGTGGCGCGGCTTCTTATCAGCAGATGGTACTCGAGTTAAAAAGTTGGTATAGCAAATAGTATGATACTTTGCTTCAGCAGCGATCAAATCATACTCGTAAAGTATACGTTCCTTTACTAATTCTCCTAAGGAATCGTTGCGTTCTTCTGCTTTTTTAATTACGTTCTCTTTAAACGCTAGAGTGCTTACATTACTTATTGTCCGTCTATACTTCTCCTTTTTTTTCCTTTCCGCTACTTCATTAGCTTCTTGGCCACAAAATAAGCACAATTTTTTAAAATCAAACACTTCGTTTCTTTTTTTACGAGGTGCACTTGGCGTTGAAGGTTCACCCTCTTCTGTGCGTCGTTTCGATGCAACAATAGTATTTTTACTAGTGTACACTTTTCGACACTCGGAATGCACATTCACAGAACTTAAAGTATTTAAATAGTCTATATGTCCATCATTTCTTTCAATACTTGCAGTTTTTAAAGTTTGTAAACCACGTACAACATTCACAGAAACACCTTCTGAAAGTGACTTATCACATATAAAACACAAATCAGCCATAGCTCTTAAAAACGTACGTCCGTCGTTGCGAAGATACAATTTCAAACTAACGAATAATCTTGACGAATACAAAGTAGTCCCTTAAAAGAGAAAGTGGCTGTGAATACAATAGAACACCTGTCCCGGCTATAAATAAAAAAGGTCGTGGGGTAGGTACAAGTATATCCAGGTATATAAGTATTAAAAAATTTACATGTTTTGAAGAAAACGTATGTAATGACGTTTTAACTAAAAATATATATTGCAGAAATAACTTTATATAACGTACTGATAACCGTAACTCACGCTTGACCTTGCATTGGACCATATATGACTGTGAGTTGCGCACTCTTCGCGCTCTACCTCAAAAACGGTTGATCGTATCAAAAAAAACATTGAACGAAAATTGTAGAGAATTTTATACTCTATAACTTTTATTATAGGTAAAAATATCATTTAAGCAGTAGAAAGCGAGATATTCACAAAAAACCAATTTTTATGACCTTTGACCTTCAATATCTTAAGACGCGGACACGGTATCATTTGTGACTTTTGAGACAACATTTAGCACGACAAAACAAAGGTTTATACCAATTTATAGCTTATTATCTCTCATTCCGAGGTTGACCCCTTTTTTTACCTAATATGACTGGGCTATGTAGCCTAATCCAGTTAAACAACTTCCAAATGCGTTATACAAGTATTGAGAGATACAACAACTTGCCCAGTAACATTTATTATTGTTTGTTTGAAGTTGTACTTTCCCCAGTGTGCGGAAGGCATAACAATGAGGATACGACCCGAACTTTTGTTCTTGGGTAAAATGAGGACGGCCAAATGTGTCTTCCGAAATCATTTCATTATAACACTTTTTGAATAAACATCCTAGTGGTAATAAAATAAGTTTTTTAATTAGCTTTTGTTTTGTATAACAAGTAATAAAAATCTTTTAAATACAAGCGACTTTTTAATACTTCAATATGTACTTTATGTTACTGTATAATATATAGTAACGATGAAATAATACTGAAATTAATATACACTGTATCTTGTATCTCAAAAACTACTGAACCTATTTAGATTCTCCGGTTGAAGTATAATAGTTCTAACATTATTACCTACATTAGGGTCAAATTCATAATCGACTTCATAAAAACTTATGAAGTCAGTTAAAATATTGCCTTCTGAAATAATCTCTGTAATGTTGTAGTAGGCATGAGTTGCCTTTGTATATATTTCGATAGCTATATTTCTTATACGATATTACATTAGGGAATAATAAAATCATCTTTCTAGAACTGTTTTATTAGCAGCTTTATTTTTCTCTAGATTATAAATATAGACTAATGTTGTAACTATTAGAGAATAAAATATTTTTGAAGTGAAACTTCTTTATCGGGGTTGGAAAAAAATTTAGTGTAACATTTTTTCGTTACGCGTCACATTTTTCCGTTACGCGCCATCTTTGACTTATGGAAGTGACGTGATATATATATATATATATATATATATATATATATATGTTATATTGAAGTGATCAGCAAAATCAAAGAGTTTATTAATTCTAATTCCAGTGAATTTCTAAAAAAAGTAAGTAATTACATCTCTTTTTCTAATACTTAGGTGTAATTATGGAATTATGGTATTTATTTTTCCACGTTATTTAAAATTAACCTCAGTTTTTGATTTTATTTTTCAATACACTAACACGTGGGTGTAATTATGGTATCAATTTTTTCTAATACTTGAATGTTGATAAGTTAGTTAGTTAGTTTCACTTCTTACGAGTGTACGCTAGTACACGTACATATTTTTTTTAACTTTTCACATTATAACTAACTCATTCTCGTTTAGGTACTATCCTTAACATTTGATAGTGATCGGTACGAGAGTGAAAACATTATCAGCTTAAGTCCGCAAATCCGCATTGAAGAAGAGAAGTCTATCTCTATACTTTTGTACTCGGTCGTTAAAATAGGTCAACGATCTCCATAGAGATCAAACCATGGGACAATAAATAACAAATATCCGATTTCCACTCCGATGAAATCACGGGCGTCTGCCAACCATAAATAAAGTATGTATCCAATATAGTTCTATATTTAGCTATCCCAGTATGACCGAGTGCTGAATTTCCCGTATATCAGACTCAAAACCGAAGCTTGATATTATCGTCGCATAGTCTATCAAAATCCGATCGGAACGGATAATGCCAAAATATTTCAGCTCATATATCAATCCGCGGCGTCCGCATGACAGCAAACTGATTTAGGTTCAAAAAGAAGGTTGACACTTTCCACTCCTTTTCTATTCTCACGTTCAAATCCATTAACCCAACCTTTTTCGATGTGGAACGCCGATTGGAAACTTTTTAAATGATGCCCGTGTAGGGTGGAAAAGTTATGCCCTTTGCATATGAAATACGTAAAGGATCAAAGGCCATTGTCCATTCAATCGTGTTATACATAAAAGTAACTGCAATTGTAACAAAAAAATAGAAAAAATGTCACAAAATATCTGTTCATATTCGTTTAATAGTTTTTGGGGCCCGAGTGATATGAGTTCGGTAGAGAGGTCAGCTGGGTATGAAAGAGGAGCATGAAACATTGTCTGGCTGTATTTTTAACCGACGAAAAAAAACGGAGGAGGTTCTCAATTCGACACGTATATTTTTTTTTACATATGACCACGCATAACTTTTTACAGAGTTGTCCGATTTTGATAATTCTTCTTTATTAGAAAGGGCACACTTCCAAGGTGGTCCCATTGTCATCATGTTAGGATCTGATGATGATATCCTGGGAAAATTTAAGGAACTCTTCAAAATTTTATAGGCACACTTGCAGCGATTTCCGTTTTTGTGTCAGTATCGGTAGCTTTTTGGCTACAAGTGCCGTATAATAAACTATGACATCATAGTACGAGTACATTGGTTATAATTCACTAAAAGTAAGAAATAAAAATTTTTAACAAAAAATAGAACCGACTCAAAACGCACTAAAAAAGTAAAGTTTCTATTTTTGGTTAAATTTTTTTATTGTTCACATAATTTTATTGTTCTTCTTCTTTTTTAAGCGACTCTCCATTACTGAAGGTCGGTGGTCAGTTTTTTTAACTTTTCATTGTTCATAACTTTATTACATTATACATATACATCATCACGTCTCATTCCCATAGGGGTAGGCAGAGACCACGTCCTTCCACTTGCTACGTTTCTTGCTTCTCTCTCTCGCTTCTTCCAATGTTTCTTTTTTCTTTACGGCCGAGTGGCGCAGTGGGTAGTAGCCCTGCTTCTGCGTCCTAGACTGTGGGTTCGATTCTCATGTCTGTATTATCCCATACTGTCTATTTATGTATAATATAAATATAATTTTCATCAGTTATCATAGTACCCATAACACAAGCTACCTATACTTTGCGGCTATATAGCGATGTGTGTAATTGTCCTATAATATTTATTTATTTATAAAGCTATTACATAGCTTCTATCGCGGGCCTTGAGTGTGGATACCGAATCCAGAAATTCCGTAACGAAAAAAAACTTAACACCCCCCACTCCAACCGGCACAGCGGTGATACTTTTTAGTTTTTAATCTATCGATAAATACCAGAACTTTTAATGAGTTTTAGAAATATCACGCTTGTAAAAAAAAAATAATGTCCAGACCATCTCAGCATACGTTTATACATCTTCTTTTACACCACACAGCTCTCTTATAACACAATTCTCAATTCTCTCACCCAGTATTACTCTAATTGTTTTAAAATCAAATAACTTTACTGTCCAATAAATATAGAATTTTAATATATTATAGATGGAGATCTTAGCAATACCATTATATGCTATTATTAATTTTCTTTTAAGATTGGATAGGAAAAACTCAACTATCCAATAAAACCTAATTCCAAAAATGTCTTATTAATTATAGATATTAAATTGTTTTAAGGATATTTTTTTATTTCATAGACAAAAAGATAAGTTCTTTTTAATGAATTATGTTAATCTTACTAATGGACGGAGGTCAAAGATTTTTTCCTTTAAAACCTCATTAATGTCTAATAAACGTAAAATAAAATAAGCAGAGCCGCCCTTTGAGTTTTTCCTACGCCGGGTTTTATGTGAGTACTTAGTTTTGTTATTCTTTATAATGGATTGAATTGAACTTACAAAGAATGTGAGAGTTGGCTTTGTCTGTTTGTTTTGTCAATGATAAGGGTGCTTAGAGGGAATTAGATTGCATTTTATCTTTACACAGGATGTAGAAATAAATTATAATTAATTAGTATCTTAATTTTAAAACCAACTTCTTAGTTTAGTGCCGAATTAATGTTAGAAGAATCTGCTTTCGACGGCCTCCGTGGTGCGCAGTGGATTTATAAGACGGAAGCCCTAGGTTCAGTTCCCGGCTGGGCCGATTAAGGTTTTCTAAATAGGCCCAGGTCTAGCTGGTGGGAGGCTTCAGCTGCGGCTAGTTACTAACTTACTACCTGGACGTACAGTACGTACGTAAAGACGTACCTGACATACATTGATTGCAAAAATAGAAGCGTATATTATTGTAGAAGCGTGCTATTTACATAATAACAAGACCCTAACTATGCAATTTTCATAATAAAGCACACTCTCCGATAATGATGATAAACGATAAAAAGGCGTTTGAATGATTTCCTGTAAATAGCCGGATGCTTAGTTCTGTAGTGCTAATTATTCTTTGGAACGTGTTGATAATTTTCCGAAAATCCTTGACAATTTTCTTATATACCTTCCTCATTACGCTCTACCTATTAGTGACAACTTTTGCTAAAGCGTTGTATCTAGCCACACCTGAATTTTAATCATTTCGCGAATTGAACCCAAATCATCTGCCAATAAATCCACCGCGCACACCGCTGCGCCATGGGGCCTGTAAAAACACAACTGTGGAGAATCAGTATAGCAGTAGATCCCTACTACAGCCATACATACAAATGATTGCACAGTGTACAGTAGTTTATGTTCATACCTACAATAGATAAGTCCATTAAAGCACTCCATCAAAACTGAGTGAAAACATTTGCTCAGCAAACTATAGGCCCGTTACCGCAAGAGAAACATTAAACTTTGCGGGGGAAGAATCTTACCTTAACATACCGTTTTCATTTAGTTTCAAACTGGTCAGGCTACGTGTTTAATTATTAACTTTCTTGTTATACTGTCGAATGATATGAATTAATTTGGTACTAAATGTTATAAGCTTACTAGCTGACCCGGCAAACGTTTAGCATTAAAAATGTAAAAAAAAATTTAGATGAAAATTAGATAGTAGCCGATTCTCAGACCTGCTGAATACGCATACGAAATTTGGTAAAAATCGGTAAAGCCGTTTGGGAGGAGTACGGTAACTAACATTGTGATAGGGAAATTTTATATATTAGAGATAATAAATTCTATAACTTTTGTCTTTAATTCTCATTGTCTTTAGAAGATTATGGAGCAAAAGTGCAACGACAACTATACGATATCTATATATGCAGGCTTATGTTCATCAATAGTACCAACTGTATTCGTTACAACGTTAGTAACATCCGGTAGGCTATACCTTTTCTTGCAACAGTATACCTAACTGTTTACTCTCGCTAATTGGATCAGCAATTGGTTATTGCACACTTATTAAAATGTTTGAGTTTTAAGCTTAGCTTAAGATTAGAAGCATAGCTTCTATCGCGGGCCTTGAGCGTGGAGACCGAATTCAGAAATTTCGTAACGAAAAAACCTAACACCCGCTGGATATCAAAAGCAATATAAAAAGCATAATTTCGGCGCCGACGTCATTGAGAGCGTGGCCTAGTGGTAAGGCGCTCTAAGTGCCCGAATTGTCAGAGAAACGCAGGTCCGAATCCCGTCGGTTCCGCAATTTTTTTTTAAGCGTGATGTTTCAAAAAGTGATTTTTTTTACAAGCGTGATATTTATATAAAAGTCATTAAACCAGAACTTTTAATGACCTTTTGAAATAACACGATTGTAAAAAAAATCCCGCGTCTCTCTGGCAATCCGGGCACTTAGAGCGCCTTACCGCTCGGCCACGGTCCCGATGACGTCGGAAGGTGAACATAAGTTGATAGAAAATGCTATGCAATAGCTTTACCGCGGTAGTCTCCGAGTGCCACACGTTTTTTTTTAACTTCTGTTTTGATACAAGATTAAATAAAAAATAAAATTATGAACAATAATTTAATGGATCATAATATGAGTAAAGATGGAAGCAGTTGAATATTTCTGATAAGACAGAGACGCCAATATTGTAACCAAGGTCACCCTATAGTAGTTCAGTACAAATTTTAGTTTTACGACAGCAGGACAGAAGATCTAGTCCAAAAATTTAAGTGCCTGTAACTTTGCACATATTTGTCCGATTT
Source organism: Mycalesis mineus (assembly GCA_034621355.1). Lineage (NCBI taxonomy): Eukaryota > Metazoa > Arthropoda > Insecta > Lepidoptera > Nymphalidae > Mycalesis > Mycalesis mineus. The sequence goes on from CM067882.1 coordinate 9,827,213, forward strand.
CAATTCTTTTTTCAGCGTATGTCATTATTTTTATCATAGTTTATAATAAATTAATACTCATAATAAGTGTTAAATGCCTAATTCAGAGTTACCAACAGTATCAATGAGTCATATCACGAATCACTCTGAATCAAATGAAACGATCATTCAGCAAGTCCTTGAAATATAAAGTATGCACAATTTATAAGCTGTAGCGGATGTAAATATTATATCCCTGTTCTTATATACAAATGGTGATAGATTATACGAACAATAATAAAAAATACTAGATTTAGAATACAACTATCGCTACCAGTAATAAAATACAATAAGTAAAACTAAATTCAAAATCACGTTATGAATCTTTTCTTAGGAACTAGGAGTTTTCCACAGTATTGTTGTAAAGATTAACTGTAGTTTTATATATTTTAAATCTAAAAATCTGAATGAAAAAAAAAGATATACCAACGTATGCATGAAATAATGTTTATTTATTCACAACAGCGCCACCTATTGGTACCAAAATTACCATTTTTTCTTTCAAATATGAATGTAATAATCGCCCTACGCAGGTCAACGATGACACACTGTCATCGAAGACCACGCGAGGCAATTAAACCGGACAAGACACCACGCCAGCATGTAGGTGTATACTTACCAATACCTACCTACCTACCTAAATACTTACGACTAAATAGCTCCACACACGTCCCGTGACGTCACGCGCCGTTTCGCCTGCCCGTCGTGACGATATGGGACAAAGGAATACAGGACGGGATCAGAGATAAAGAAAACACAAGAAGAAAATTTATTTTTGAGACTTACCTGCCTACACGCACATTTATGCCTACGTGACAGATTTGATGGATACCTAGCAAGTTACTATTATATAGTCATGGCACTTGATGGTTACATGGTTACAGAGCACTACTATATAATAATGGCATGATGTGGTCACAAAAGCGTTTACACTATATATATATAATTTTGGCACGGATGGTACACAACACTGGCACACGCACAGACGACTCCCTTGGTGATTCACAGACGTCAGCTGAAGATTCTCCAAGCACCAGATACAGAAGTCAGGAAGACGAACATCCAGCGTTGACGGTCTCCCCTTTCGCACCGCGCGTGGAATGTGGCAGCCGGTATGGGTCACGCGTACGACGGACGTCTATATCCCTCGGCGAACGACGACTGAATGGCGCGCGGGGCGTACGCGCAGTATATATATTGAAATGTAAGCTTTCGGAGACACGGCTCGGGAATCATCGCGACCGGCATCAGCAAGGCACGGAAACGAATTCGATGTTTAGTTTTAAGTTTAATATTATTGGTAATAAAGTAGACGTAATTAGTGGTTAAGATTTATCGTAATTGTGATTGGTTGTAAATATTAGTATAAGTATAGGTTAAGGTCGTAATAAATTCATTCACTGATACACCACGATACAAGTGATCTTTTATTTTCAACAAACAAGCAGCGAGCCCTGCAAGTAGGGAAACCTAGGACCCCTACAGGCCTAGAAACCCCTACAAGCAGCAAGCAAGCAGACCTGGCAACGACATCCCCGGATGTGACTTTCATATGGGTCCATAGACTGAAAATATATATGGACCCATACCTGGGGCGAAAGGGGGCCGTAATATTTACCGGGGGAGACAAGTTCCCTCGCGCCTGACTTGGGAAATGAGGATACTCGAGGCCCGTACGCTTTTCCGATCGCTGGAGGGATCGAAAAAAGAAGACGAGCAGGAATTTAATACGCATTTACAAAATAAAAAATCGTAAAATGCACAGGTACCTTTCTTAACAGTAGTTGGAATAAGTATTTTTTTTTATTGACTGCCTCGTTGGTACAGTGGGTAGCCTATGTAGCTTCGATCACGAGGTCCTGGGTTCGATTCCTGGGTCGGGTCACGGAATAATTCAGAGCTTTTCATTCTTCTATGAAATGTTCAGTACTTTCCAAGCCCGGAGTCTGGAAGTTGGTGGTGTTACACCCCCGTGCCTCGGAGACCACGTTAAGCCGTCGGTCCCGGTCACTATCATCAACATCTGATAGTGATCGTTAATAAATGAAACATTATCTCCCTAAGCCCGCCAATCCGCATTGGAGCAGCGCGGTGGGTGTATGCTCCATATACACCATAGCGGTAAACTATTCCAATAAGGAGGGAGGTCTGGCCCTGTAGTGGGCCTTTAATAGGGTGATATTGATGATGATGATGATTTTTATCGCTCCGCTTATGAATCCGCTTTCCCATGTAATGTAATATAGGTTATAACTAAGTAATTAGGATTGTTCACTAATTTCAAGAGCTTGATACACAAGCCGCATTGGCAGCATAGTATCTATTTAAACTACGCTTCTGCTGGATAAACTTACTATGCGCTATGTTTGATAACGTCTTATGACTGTTTGCACTAGAAAATATAAATAATATTATAGGGATACAATAGAGCTTTTTGAGCAAGGATAATAATGTGTCTATAATTTATTTATTGACTAGCAGTAGTTTAATTTTAAAGCCAGCCTTTCATAATTATAGAGTGTGCTCATTCCCCGCTCCCCCTCTCAATTTAATTTTTTTATAGTTTCCCGTCAACCAATATCCTTCGTCCCGTCCCGTGTACTAAGGACCTACATTTTTGTTAAACATTGTACCATATTATAGTACATTAATTATATTCCGTTGATACAACTCCTAACAAATGGATTAATTTCGACCAAATTTGATTACCATAAAAACAGTTCTAGTCAGTTAATCTTAAAAGATAGATATATACTGTCGTGGACATTTTTTTAGATCATTTCAAGAGGAGTAATTCTTTCATACATATATTTTTGGTATCTTGAACCGTTTTCGTAGCGCACGCAACGGAAGCCTTTAAGGATGAATAATTTGTCCTGATTTTTTTCACATTTTCCATTATTTCTTCGATCCTAATAGTTGCAGCGTAATGTTATATAGCCTAAAGGCTTTCTCGATAAATGGTCTTCAACACAAAAATGAAGCCTGGCCCTGTAGTGAGCCCTTAATAGGCTGATAATGAGGATGATGATGACTTTTTAATTTAATTTTTTAATTTTATTAACCGACGAAAAAAACCGAGGAGGTTCTCAATTCGACACGTATATATTTTTTTTATGTATGACCATGCATAACTTTTTACAGAGTTTGGCTGGCACCGACTTCATAGATATGCTTAAGTAAATTATAACACAGTTATTTTTTACATTTTAGTGCGTTTTGAGTCGATTCTATTTTTTTTACATTAGAGTCGACAAATTTTGAAAACTATAACATTTTAGATACAAGTCACGAAGCTAGGTATGATATACTAGCCAAGGATCTCTAAGTAGATATACTTATAAAGCATCACTGTGTTATTACCATAAGTACTTAGAGCGTGATAGCAACCTGCTTTGATGGAAATAGACGCATAGTTTCACAGCGAACCTCATGATTATTATATTACCTCGCTACCACTTCATTTAAATACCTCATGTTTAGTTAAAGGCTCTCTTATGCTGAGATACTCGTATTAGGTCGTGTTAATAATATGTTTTTGTTAGACCGTGATTCCGCTTGGAATCTGGTACATTATTCTTACTAATATTATGAAGGCGAAAGTCTGTATTTATGAATGGATGGATGTTTACTCTTTCACGCAAAATCTACTGAATGGATTTTGATGAAACTTCACAATAATATAGCTTACATATCAGAATAACATATAGCCACATTTTATCCCAAAATTCCCACGGGAACGAGATATACGCGTGTGAAACCGCGGGCGTTCTCTAGTTACTAATGACTGAGTTTCATTTCATAATAACGCTATCTTAAAAAGTTCGGGTAGCGACTGCCTAGTTGGTCAAAATTGTTAGCCTTCGTGGCTCCGATTATGAGGTCGGCTTCATTCACGTGGTTCTGGATTTGAATCCTGGGGTGAAACCCTGAAGTTTTCTTTATTCTAAGAATTTTTAAGCTATTGTATAGCTTTTATCGCGGGCCTTGAGCGTAGAGACTGAATACAGAAATTCCGTAACGAAAAACCTAACACCCCCCCAGTATCAAAAACAATATCAAAAGCACAGTTTCGGCAACGACGTCATCGGGGAACGTGGCATAGCGGTAAGGCACTCTAAGTGCCCGGATTGCCAGAGAGACACGGGTTCGAATTCCGAAAAAATTAATGACTTTTTGTAATATCACGCCTAAAAAAAAAAAATTTCGGAACCGACGGGATTCGAACCCGTGTCTCTCTGGTAATCCGGGCACTTAGAGCGCCTTACCGCTAGGCCACGGTCCCGATGACGTCGGTAGGTAAACATAAGTTGATAAAAAATGCTATGCAATAGCTTTACCGTGGCAGTCTCCGAGTGCCACATGCATTTTTTTTGTAAATTCCAACACTCCCGTGCCTCGAACATCACGTCTACGCTCCATATTGGCCCTGCAATGGGCCGTATACGCTAATAATGATGATAAAATAGTTTGGCTATTTATGTCAGTTAGAGTAAACCAGTATATGAAATACTAGGGGTAACACCATCGTGACCTTGTTGCCGTGGGTATGTCGGGATAAAATAATATATATATTGTTGGCAGCATTGCGAACCATAGACTATAGAGGTGCCGGTTTTGTGTTGTTGTGGTAGACTGTAGCAAAAAGTGTCGGTTACGGGCGGTTATATAAATGAAGCCCTAATGGTGAAGTGATTATTATTTTGTGTGTTCTCTTTGTGTGCACTTATGCTGCCTGTTAATTTTGTTAAAAGTTAAAGTGTAATAAATTGTAAATGCTCGTTAAGTAAATTGTGTGATTACCGTCAGATTGTTTTATTTTGATTTGATTTAAGGATGTTTTGTAATATAAAAAAATTTTAACAAAAAATAAAAACGCCTTCAAAACGCACTAAAAAGTAAAAAATAACTACGTCATTTACTTACTTTAATTTACTTAACCACATCTATAAAGTCGGTGCCATCCAAGTTTAGGTAAAGACTTTAAAGTAAAAAGCTCGGGTGGCACCGACTTCATAGACGTGATTAAGTAAATTAAAGTAAGTAAATGACGTAGTTATTTTTTACTTTTTAGTGCGTTTTGAAGGCGTTTTTATTTTTTGTTAATTTTTTTTTATTTCATACTTTTTAGTGCTTTATCAACAACGAACATACTAATAAACCTACTCGAACTAAACCATAAGTACCAATATTCACTACCTACTTATAACATCCCGACGCCCCTGCAAAAGTGAATATAAAGTTTAAAGAGTTTCCTCGAGTTTTCGTAGATCATTGGATCATGACTTAGTAAACATTAAACTAACTGGAAACTATAACCTTTCAAACTTCTTATTGAGTTTATATATATTACATAAATTAATCGAGCCCAATCACAAAGTAGCTACTGTAAACCGTTAAATAGCTCCCTCAACTGTCCTTCTTCTTCATCGCCAGACCCTCAATGACAGTCACAGCCCATCTAAATGTAAAGTTCTCATTGAAAGAAATTAATCGAGCCCAAACACAAGGTAGCTACTGTAAAACGTTACGGAGTTCTCTTATATATAGATTGGCTCCATCATCAGATTGACTCCAGACCTTCATCAAATTGTAGTGCTTTTAAATACTTACCGGAAAAATAACAAACGTACTTGTTGTCCCTACAATTTTTGAAAGTTCCCCTCGTTTTCTCCAGGATCCCATCATCAGATCCTGGTTTCCTTGTCATGGTACCACCACCGGATTATCTTCTTTCCAACAAAAAAAGAATTATCAAAATCGGTTCATAAACGACGAAGTTATGCGCGAACACACATATAAAAAAAAAAATATACGGTCGAATTGAGAAACGCCTTTTTTTTTGAAGTCGTTTAAAAAACGTGTTGATGTTATGATTAATGTTCTTTTTCTGATTGTGCCTTTGGACCCCTTCTGATGATGTTTCTAATAATATATATTCTTTTTTATTCCAAATTTCAGCTAAATCGAATTAATTGGTGCAGTGTAAAGGAGTAACAAACTCATACACACTCACACAAATTTCCCGTTTTAAATATTTGTGATTTAAACCGATTTAAATCCGCTTTAAACAGCTGGGAAAAAGCTTGTTATATTATATATAAATTCAATAAATAAAAACTGTATTTAATCTATCTAATAATATCAAAAAATCTATCCTAAACGCGTAGAGTTCCATAAATTATTAATACAATAACTATCAATATTTCAAATTTCAGGCCATTATACAAAGGCAGTCGGGCAGTCAAGGAAGCCCTTTGAATGGCGCACAATTTGTAGAATCTGCTATACCATCTCTATTATTGTATTATGTTCACTCAAAACACCCTTCCGCTTACTTTATGTAAGAATCTTTTGCCCTAAAGTCGTAGGGTTGCTGTTTTATCGAAAAAGCCTTTTGAAAAAACGTCTTTGTGCAATTTTCATTTTTTTTTATCGACTACAAATAGGCCCTTGACTGTAATAACATCTGATGTTAAGTGATGATGCAATCTAAGAAGGAAGCGGGTTAACTTGTTAGGAGGTAGGAGAAATCCACATCCCTTTCGGTTTCTACACGACATCGTACCGGAACGCTAAATCGCTTGGCGGTACGTCTTTGTCGGTAGGGTGGTGACTAGCCACGGCGAAAGCCTCCAACCAGCCAGACCAAGACAAATCAGGAAAAATCTCAATCTGCCCCGCCGGGAATCCAACCCAGGACCTCCGTCTTATACTCCATTGCGCCACGGAGGTCATCAAAAGTGCAATTTTTACTTGGTATTCTAATTTTATATTACACTATCTTTATCTACAAACTCCAGATTTTCCAGATCGTTTCTGTCACGCACATGTAAACTATGGAATGAACTTCCTGCTACGGTATTTCCTGCCAATTTTAACACGGGGGTATTTAAGGGGCGAATAAAGCTATCCCTCAAAAGGTCGACAACGCATTAGCAATGCCTCTGGTGTTGCAAATGTAGATGGGCGGCGGTAATTACTTAACATTAGGTGATCCGCATGCTGGTTTGCCCGCTTTAGTAGCAAAGAAAAAACACTAGTAACTTCGCCCGTGAACTATATAGTGTTTTGAAACAAACAAAACAAACTTCTATGAATACTTACCTACAAAGAGAAAAAAATACTTTTTTTCAGGAGTGAATGGATATGGATCTATCCTTAAAGGATAGATATAAATATCTATCCTTTCTAACGTCGCGGAGTTTTTATAGTGCTAACAAAAAGAAATAATACGTCTGTACATTATTTTGTTATATCTCTGTATATTTCAGCATAACATCTATTTTTAATCGACGAAAAAAAACGGAGGAGGTTCTCACGTACGACGACATGACACGTACATTTTTTTTATGTATGACCACGCATAACTTTTTACAGAGTTGTCCGATTTTGATAATTCTTTTTTTATTTGAAAGGGCACACTTCCAGTATGATCTCGAAGTCATCATGTTAGGATCTGATGATGATATTCTGGGAAAATTGAAGGAACTCTTCAAATTGTATGGGCACATTTGCAGCGATTTCGGTTTTTGTGTAAGTATCGATAGCTTTTTGGCTACTAGTGCTGTATGTAGTACTATGACAGTATAGTACGAGTACGTTACGTGGCGATAAATTACTAAATAGTAGGAAATAAAAATTTAAACAAAATATAGAACGACAATTTATATAAGCATATCTATGAGTTAGTGCCAGCCAAGGTTTCTACTTTAAGGACGTTATCTGGAACCCACAAACTGCTTTACTACGTTAAATAAATGTTCCTTAAACTTGGCTGGAACCGACTTCATAGATATGCTTAAGTAAATTAAAGCAACTAAATGACACAGTTATTTCTTACTTTTTTGTGCGTTTTGAGTCAGTTCTATTTTTTGTTGAAAATGTTTATACATTCAACTAATGATAATATTCTATTTAATCCTCATAGCCGATGTCAAATTCATACTCAATAATAAATATTTACACTCGTCAGTGTCCAATATACAAGTATACAGCTGATATTTAACAGAACTCTCACATTCAACAAGAACACTCACCTGAACGTTTAACCATTCAATTAACACTCTGTATAAGGTATATACAGCCTTTGTTCAAACGTTAAGGTTTGAAAAGGTATATTGGGCACTTTGTTATATTTATTATTGGTATAATATCCTGAAACTAACTGGTATATTTCGATCGTCATAAAATAATTATTTTGACCTAAAAAAACCATAGCAAATTTTAAAATTGTCATTTAATTGTTCAAACGATCACGAGGGTGTTAGCCCGGTAGGTAACTATCCCGCAAGTCTAGCTAGGACTTCCACCACAAAGTTTTAAACAAGCCCTTGAAGTCCTTTTTCTCCCTCAGGATTCTGCCAAGGAAGCTGATTTCTTTTTCTAGGCATGTATTCTCTCTCCCTAAGTCTTTGTTGTGGGCTCAATAGGGTATATACCTAGCACATTGTGTATGTGTATCGAATTGACAAGCTTCTTTTAAATCGTTTCCTAGCGTTTAATAAACTTCATTGTAACATTAGTTTGAGGTACACAAAAAGCGGAAAAATCTCCACTATTTATATTATACTTCTATCTTGAAATTGCTATCTTATTACAAGGAAGCATTTTACATTAAAATGATGCGCTGCAATGTAGTGCCAGACTGACGGGAGCATCGTAGGGTAAGCGTAATAAATGGCCTTACATTATCTGGCACTCTTAACACATAAATTTAAAGAATGTATAGAAGTTTCAATACCAGCATTTTTATTATAGTAGCTTCCTATATATTTTTTGGTTCGCTACAAGTTAGCCCTTGACTGCAATCATACAGTCATTATAATATCATGTATGATGGCAGTCAACGGTAGGGTAGTAGTAATGATGCAATTTAATATGGTAATATTATGAAAGTAGGTGGGGTTTTATAGCCGGTAGAAAGTCGTCTCTATCCAAAAAGCTTGTCATGAGGATTTTGCCCCAAACGCAAAAAATTTCTGACTAATTTGTTCCTTCTTCTCTCATTTCTCGGTTTCCGGAACGCTAAATCGTTAAGCGGTACGTCCCAGGTGGGATCAAGCCACGACCAAGGCCTAGAGCTGAATTAAGAAATTTTCAAATTAAGAAGAAATTCAAGAAATTTCGATTTCCGGCCGTTGAATCCGGGACATACATCTTAAAAATATCGCGTCGCGCATACCGTTGCGCCACGAAAGTAGTTAGACCAATTCATAAGAGGATTCCTCTCAGATGATTATTTCTTTTTCGAATTTTCAAAATTCAAAATCATTTCTTGCATAGATGTTCGTACTTTTCAGAGCGGCTTATTTACATCCTGCCTTAAAGGTGTGCAAGCAAATCACCTTATTTTATTATAATTATATTACAATATTAATTAATCAATTAATTCTACTGTAACATTGACAAACAAAATAATTTTACTCTATATAAGTGCTACATAACAATAGAGGTAAGTATCTATTAAGATTTTTAAAGCTTATATCTATTAATATAATATCCTAAATGGAATTTCTCTAGCTTGTCTAAGATCTATTTCGAAAATTCGCTTACAAATGATTTTGCAAGTAAGCATTTTATATGAAAAGGAAACTCACAAATGCAAGTTGTGGAACGATCGGTTATTACGTAAGGACATGATAAATGGAGTGGCACTGCGTTAGGCCGCGTGAAATTGGAAAATATACTTGTATGTAGATACCTAGATACGATTCCTATTATTTCCTTATCATAGAGAAAAATATAACCGTAGATAACTAGCAAAGTAAAGCAATTATAACATTAAATCAAATATTTATTAGTGTTATATTATTTATTGTTATTTATGTATTCGTATGTAACTTATTGTGTATGTAATTTTTATGTGCATATTAGTATTGCTTGTATCTGTTATTGTACATCAACCACCACTCTTCCTAATCGTGTTTCACCTTATGCATGACGGTTGCCTGGAAGAGATCACATCTAGTGACAAGGCCGCCGTTACAGCAATAACTATTGTTATTTTTGTTTGTTCTTTTTTTATTATACTTGTTCAATTGTTTTATGGTTTTTAGTGGCAATAAAGAATTATATTATTATTAATTGTTTTATGTTTTTTGGTATAATAAAGAATTTTATTATTATTATTCTTTCATTCTTCTTCTTCGTCGTCACACTCTTGACAGAGTGGTCGTGGTCGTCACATCAGGAGTGATGGCAAGGCTCCACAACCCGTCGCCATTGCTCCCGTATGTGTAACTTCTAGTGCAGAAACCCAGAGGAAACTTTTGCACTATATTCCCACAAAAAGTCGTAATGGAGGTGCAAAATAAGAAAAATCGGTGGCTATGTGATCCGCTTCATTTCATTAGGGGGTGAATTTTGGAATTTTTAAGCGCACGCCTAAATCACAATAACTATACGTGTGCCTTTCAGCGCAAACCGTTTACTGGTTTTAGCTGTGCGTTTAAAGATCAATCAGGCAGAAATAATTACCTCTTATATAATTATTGTATAAAATTCAAATTCGACGAGTGAAATTACTCTTTTTGCCTTGTTTGTTCATGATCAGCTCATTAATCTCGAAATAGAGCCAATGATCTTTAACAGGATGAGATGTAGAGCTCTTAGATCTACCACGCCACTCCTATGTTGGCGTTTTTAGGATGATACTGATTGTCATTAGTATCAGATGGATCTGTGCACAGGGATTTAACAACACCAACTTTCCGATTCCGCGCTGTAGTTTTTTATTGGTAATTTCTTGAAATTCCCGTTTCAGGACTAGAACCAACGATCATCACAAGGTTATGGGAGTTAGTCCTAGATCGGTACTTAAAATTTAATCGAACCTACATCGGCAAACCACTTAATCATCATCATCATCATCATCATTATCAGCCTATTAACGGCCCAATACAGGGCCAGGCCTACCTCCATATAGGAGAGGGGATATGGAGCGTAGACCTACCAGTCTGCTCCAATGCGGATTGGCGGGCTTAGGATGATAATGTTTCATTTGTTAACGATCGCTATCAGATGTTGATGACAGTGACCGGGACCGACGGCTTAACGTACTCTCCGAGGCACGGGGGTGTAACACCACCAACTTCCAAACTCCGGGCTTGGAATGTACTGAACATTTCATAGAAGAATGAAAAAGCTCAGAATTATTCCATGACCCGACCCAGGAATCGAATCTGGACCTGATGATCAAAGCCACATAGGCTAGGCAATCCACTTAATACATAATGTATAATATATATAAAGCCTACATTTTCCCCAAAAGTATTCTATTGTATATTCGTTTCCGTAATAAAATTATTCAGGGTCGATGATCGAACAACGTGAGAATTATCATAACCGAACGATTCTCGCACCTGAAGTGTGAAGGTTGAATAAACAGATCCTAATCATAAAATAAACAAGCAGAAAACTGCTACTGTATTTAATTAAGTATGCCTTCAAATACCTTTATATATAAAAGGCATTTAATAGTGTTAAATATCCGCGCTTTAGAGCGTACATTAAGCTGTTGATGCCGGTTATTACCATTAATATCTTATAGTGATCGGTAAAAAGTCAAAAGTTCAACCTAATGCCAAAAAATCATACCAATGTAAGGTTCAATATGCTTAATCACAAACTTAAAATTAAAATTTAAAAATATCCCTACAAAAATGTATTAAATCGGTATTTTGACTGCAGAGTGGCGCAGTGGGCAGTGACCCTGCTTCTGCGTCCTAGGTCGCGGGTTCGATTCCCACATCTGGAAAATATTTGTGTGATGAGCATGGATGTTTTCCAGTGTCTGGGTATTTATCTATATATTATATATAATATGTATAAAAATATTCATCAGTTATCATAGCACCCATAACACAAGCCACTTACGCTTACTTTGGAGCTATATAGCGATGTGTGTAATTGTCCTATAATATTTATTTATTTTATTTTATCGCGGTGGCCATCTTTAATTTGAAAATTTTCATATTGTATTCTACTAGTCAAACCCTTTCATTTGATACCCATATTGAGGAGGTTGTGAATATGTAATCCGCCATATTGTATGTAAATTTAAATTTCCATCCTCTTTTAAATTGTAACTACCAAATATTTATACACAAGTAATGGTAGAATGTGTAGCCTCAATTATTATGGCTAATTGTAACATATTATTCGACTTAAATTTAAATAAATAATAAATAAACGATCATTCAATCATTCCATCTTTCAAGTTACAGATAACATATCGGTCATGTTTGATAAGGTATCCAATGTTCAAATATTTGATTAATACCATTTTACAATAACATAGTACTACCATATTATTTTCAAATATCTAATTAGTAATGTATTTAATATATTCGTACTCCTTTAAACAGATTTAAATAATTGGATTAATAAAAGCTCGAGACTGGATCTTAAAACGTTTTACCTACTGCCTTGATTTCATCTTCATTCTATCTGTCAATATAACTAGGTCGCTCCAATCTTCAACTCTTAATTTAACGAAATCTGGAAAAGCTTAGATAATTTACATTTATCTCTTAGATGAGCCACTTCATTACGGCAAGAGTATTTCCCCTAAGGATTGTGAAGACTAGCGAGTTTTCATTTTACATTGATAGAACTTTAAAAGTACAAGTCTCCCGTGTATATAAGAAGCTTTGTAGATGAAAGCTCTTAGAGTTGTTTTCATTATAAGTTTTTATTAATGTTCCGCTGGAGAACATGCTTCCTCCTTCCTTCCTTTTCCTAAATAGCCCTTAGTGTTACCACGCTTCTCCAGTATTGGCTGGCGGGTTTAGTGTTCTATATGCTGCCTTGGCTCAGAGATAAATTATTGTAGTCTAGAATAGCACATAGTTAGCTAGCAAGCTGCTCGGCTCTGGAACTCCTTACCTCTAGATATTCGGCGTGCGCAATCACTAGCTACTTTTAAACGGCTGGTGAATGCTCACTTCTATCCTCCATAGCCTAGTACTTTCTTTCTTCCATGTCTCTCTCCTGACTTTCTCCTCTGGATTTCGTCTAGTCTCTATTATTTTCATTTATTTATTTATTTTTGTATAGACATGTATGTATGTATGTAGGTGTGTATATGTCTTTTTATGTAACTATATTTTTATTTTAGACAGTAAGAATCATTCTTCATTTTTGTGTACGTACAACCGAACCTACTCCAATGTTTAAACTTTTCCACTTAAATATAATTGGTTGTCTGGAAGAGATCGCTCATTAGCGATAAGACCGCCAATTGTACATTAGCTTTTAAGATATTGTCTCTTTATAACTTTGTTTTTTTATTATTTGGTGTACAATAAAGAATATTTCATTCATTCATTTACAGAGGTTATGACGATTTAACAGTCGTTGTTCTGATATAAATTAGTTTTTTCAAAAATTAGCTAATATATAAAACGTCTTTCACGATAGTCATTTTAGTTCAAATTTGACTGCTCTCATAGCAAAATATTCATTTTTGATTTTTTTTTAATTTTGTGTGTTTTTCGGAGTTTATTGTAGCTGTTTTTTAGTCGTTTTCTGTATAAGAGTGAATAAAAAGAAAAATAATCACTCAAATTGATTAAACCATTCTAGGGTTTCTGCCCTACTAGCTTATTTTTTATACAAGCAAAAGAAATAATACCAAAATCTACGAGAGTAAAATCGCGAGGCAGAGCTAGTGTATATAAAATAAAACTTCACATATTATTATTTCAACCGAGGATCCATTACGCAATTACCCTTTTAATGTTATTAACCCTGTAAACGTTGTAATTTTGATATTGTAGGTGAAATGCCTTTGTTCTTATATTATAAAAGCTTATCACATTTTTGCCATTCAATATTTTCATCGGGTATTGACGTTTCATCGATAAAAACATCAATGTCTGCCTTGATGAATGAAACCACAATTTTTTTATAAAGTAGGTATGTTTGGTCATTATTTTATTTCTTATTAACAATTCTTTTTTTAATCCCCGACGCAAAAAGGGGGGTGTTAAAGTTTGACGTCGATATCTGTATGACTGAGTGTACTCGTATGTGTGTGTGTGGCCGTCGCTACAAAATGGCAGATTACATATTTTATCACAATTTCTTCAATATGGGTATCAAATGAAAGAACTTCTCGAGTAATAGGACGCACTCCTATCCAGTCTGCCTGCTGTAGGGCTCCGGAACTCAAACTCTCTCCTCCAGAGTGAGGAACCTCCTCACAATACGCGCCGTCACAAGTATTACCGCCTTGTACCGACCCTTGATCTAACAACTTAGCGAAAACTTCTGAAGATGTTGGTCGAAGCTTTTCGCTATAAGACCATTGACAGAAATGACTACCTATTATAGGAACAATAATCGACTCAACATTCTAAAGGGCGGTATTTCATACACTATGAAGTTTCAAACTCAAAATGTACGCTCCGAAAAAATGGCAAATTACAATTTGGTCGGGCCTTTTAATCAAGTTAATCATTTTATTACTAAAGATCATTTCTGCCGCGTACATGTAAACTATGGAATCAACTTCCTGTTACGGTATTTTTTGCCAATTTTAACATGGGCGTATTTAATGGACGATGAAACCACTTCCTCGAAGGCTGGCAACGCAACAGCAATAACTATGTTGCGTTGCAGTGTTGCAAATGTACATGAGCGGCGGTAATCTCTTAACATCAGGTGACACGAATGCACGTTTGCCTGCTTTAATAGCTATAAAAATAGATACATGACGGCGCCTGAGTCATCATACGCGACTAGAAAGAAGTCTGTGAACTGCACGTGCAGCTACGCCCTCTTGCGGTGACGCATCGTTCGATAACCCCACTCACGCCACTACTTGAGTTATTCTAACTCGTATAAAAGGAGCGGGTCTACAACTGGTGGGCAGTCTAAGCTCTGGCGTGGCGCGGTGCAGACGTTGTACTATGCTTATTGCTGAACCTAGACAACTCGGATAATTAATTTGCGCAAACGAATTAATTATTATTCTCAGCTTGAGTCACAGTGTCTTGGGGTTACATTAATTATCACGAGATGTTACGTATCATTGCAATACCATAATTTGCCAGTAGTGATTCACAGTTAATTAATTTGCTGTTAATTATTCTTTCAGTTATCGATTTGTGGTTAAGTTATAATTACTCTAAATACAAAGGATTATCCTTTTATTTTATTCACTATGTCTGACAATCTTTCGACATAATTATATATACTACTGTACTACGGACGTCGTCTAACGATAACAGCAGCGAAACATTATTTTGGTAAATTAAATATTAAACAAAATATATCGCATCTATTCCAGTTTTATTAACACGCGTGTACAGAAACTGCGCACTCCTATCCAATCGAATTTTCGTTCCGACGCGTCGACACACCTAACAAAATTATTCAGGTTCGATGAACGAAAAACTCGTGTATTATCATAACTGAATATTTTGTAGCAGCGGCAGTGTGTTGGCAGGTTATGAAGAAATCATATGAAAAACATGCGTTCACCTACTGTTTTATTTTTAACCTCCTACGTAAAAAGGGTGTTATATAGTTAACAATTTTTACTCGTTTGTCCATTCTGCCTGTTTGTGGCATCGTCAATTCTAAACAAATGGACTGATTATGATGTAATTTATTGGTTTGAAACCTCACTTGAAACGGAACAAACTAATGGTTAAATGTAATTATAATTTATGACGGCCGAGTGGCGCAGTGGGTAGTGACCCTGCTTCTGCGTCCTAGGCTGTGGGTTCAATTCCCACATCTGGTAAATGGGGTGTTTATCTATATATTATAAGTATATATGTATAATATATATAAAATACTTCTATTTGAAATGCAAATACAAAATGCAAAATACCTATTTTGCATTTTGCATTTAAATGCTTTTTAACAAAAACATTTTATATTTTATTTGAAATACCATTCGAGATGTATTTTGCATTTTTAAAATACATTTCAAAATGCAAAATACTTTGTGATTAAGTTTAGCACACATTACCAGTCAAAGGAAATGAAATGAACAAATGACGCTTGTATTGCCGAATTTAACCGATAGTGGCCTATTTTTCTTCTTTGGTCAGAGTCGCCCTTATGTTATGTCTGACACTAGTTAAATGTTTGTCTGTCTCTTTGTCCGTCGGACTGTCTGTCTGTACGGATTTTTTGTCGGCCGCGATTCACGCTAAAATACGTAATGTATTAAAATTAAACTTGGCACGTTTGTAGTTCATATTTTGAGGTCTTGCATCGGATACTTTTTATCGCGAAAATTAAAGTAGAAGGGGTTGAAAATTTCTATGTAAAATTCCTTTCAAATGTTCTTAACTTAAATATTCATATCAAATTATCTTTATAGAATTACTAACTTTACTACACCAACAATAAATTTTTTGTCAATCTGTTTGTTCCGGCCAATCTCTGAAACACCCGGACCTATTTAGACGAGTCTTTCGACACTTATTTACTAATGTTATAAGTAACTTAGGTTAATCTTATTTTAGTAATGTTATAAGTGACTATTCTGAAATAAATAAAAATATCATACGATTTGGTCAAAAGGTATTTTATTTTGAAAAAGCATTTTGAAAATACCTATTTTGCATTTTGCATTTGAAATACAAAATTCAAAAGTATTTGGTATTTTGCATTTGAAATAGTAAATCTGAAAAGTATTTTGCATTTTATATTTAAATGCTTTTATGGAACCATTTTGTACATCTCTGAATATACATAAAAATATTCATCAGTTATCAAAGCACCCATAACACAAGCTACTTACGAGTACGCATACTTTGGGGCTGTATAGCGATGTGTGTAATTGTCCTATAATATTTATTTATTTTATTTAATTATTATTTTGGACTTAGAAATAAAGTCACAGAAAAAGGGATTATAGTTTACTAGAAGACGCCCGCGGTTTCACCCGTGCTGTTCTCAATCCCGTGGGCACTTCGGAATAAAATGTACCTTATGTGTTATTCTGATATGTAACCTATATCATAGTGAAATATTACTCGTATCAAAAGTAGACTTTGCGTGAATGAGTAACAAACATCCATCCATCCATCCAAATTTTATAGTAAGGATAAGTTTGACTTGTCAGTTTATGTGTCTGTGGCATCGTAGCTTCAAAATGTATTGTTGGCAGCATTGCGAACCATAGACTATTGAAGTGCCGTTTTTCTGTGTTGTTGTGGTAGACTGTAGCAGAAAGTGGCGGTTACGGGCGGTTATATAAACGAAGGCCTAATGGTGAAGTGATCATTATTTTGTGTGTTCTCTTTGTGTGCAGTTATGCTGCCAGTTAATTTTGTTAAAAGTTAAAGTGTAATAAAATGTAAATGCTCGTTAAGTAAATTATGTAACTACCGTCAGATTGTTTCATTTTGATTTGATTTTAGAAAGTTTGTAATTAAAATGTGTTGATATTTTAATTATTGCTGTTTTCCTGCTCGTGCCTTTTAACCCCTTCTGATGATATTTCTAAAAATATATAAATTTTTTATAATAATTAGTTCTAAATCTGAATTAATACATAAAATATATAGTATATATCATCATCATCATCATTACCAGCCTGTAGACGTCCACTGTTGGACATAAGCCTTATTTAGGGACATCCAAACACAAAGATCCCGAGCTGCCTGTTGCCAGCGGCTCCCTGCGACAAGGTTTGATGTCGTCAATCCACCTGGTTGGGGGTCGTCCAATGCTGCACTTTCCGGTGTGGGGTCGCCAATCTACCACCTTGGGCCCCCAACGTCCATCAGCTGTTCGAACTACGTGCCCCGCCCATTGCCACTTCAGTTCAGCGACTCGCTGAGCTATGTCGGTTACTTTGGTTCTTCAGCGGATCTCCTCATTTCTGATTTGATCACTTAGAGATACTCCGAGCATTGCTCTTTCATCGCCCGCTGAGTGACTCTGTGCCTTCATATGAAGCCCGCAGTCAGCGACCAAGACTCGGATCCGTAGGTCATCACTGGCAAGACGTACTGTTCGAAGACTCTCGTCTTCAGGCACTGAGAAATTTTGGACAAAAAGATGTTACATAGTATAACAGGGACGTAACATGTGAAAAAAATGTATAACACTTTAATATAGGTAACCAGAAATCATTCACATAAAAAGTAGAAAATTCTTTGTTCATGTAGATAAGCCGTTACATCAAAGGTCTTTTATGTAATGTAACTTAAAAGACTGAGAGCGAGAAGCCTCCTTTGTCATTCTATAAAAAAAAACAATAAACCGACTGTTCGATAGCCAGAGGCTAAAGAAATGCTCTAAATTCCTTTGGATATCTACCAAATGTCCATAAGGCTTCTTTTATTAAATTTCTGAAATACCAACTCGAAAAAATACTTTTTATTTTAATAAATTCATTCAACGGTACTTAAATACACTACATTATAAAATTCTATCGCCGCGTCTGTCTGTCTATTTGTGATAAACTCAAACGGATTTTCATACGGTTTCCAAACATAGACAGAGTGGTTCTTAAGAAAGGTCTTAGATAGAGACGAATATCTTAGCATTCCATGGATTCACCGTGCGGGTGCCGGGTCCATCGCGTGGTTGAGAGAAAAACTCCGAACAGAGCCCGAGACTTGTGACATGGGTGTAGGTTTAAGGGTACCCTTAGTGACGCACGTCAACACTCACCTCCTCTGTTCAAGTTGTTCTCCCTGCCCAGCCAAATTCGGAAGGACCCTACTAGAGCAGCTTTGGACACTCGTTCCAATATGGAGCTTACTGCACTTCTAGTAAGGCCAATGTCTTTTAGCAGGTTGTAGAGAAACTTCGCTGGTATACCCCTCGCACCCACTTCTACCGCGTATAAACTAACCACATAGCCATTTTTGGTTAGTTCATTTGTAAGGTCATAATATTTATTCACTTTGAATACATGGTCTTTAGGGATGTTTGTTTCCCACGGCACTGTAAGCTCAACAAGTACTATACGTTTGATTTGTTTAGAAAAAAGAAATATGTCCGGTCTAGATGTCGTAATAGCTAAGTCTTCCGGGATTTTATAGTGCTTTTCATACGTGTCCATTAATATAGTCCAATCAGGAGCAGAGCCCAGAATTGAATAAGGCTTGCTGGTGGAATTTGTACTCGAGCCTGCTTTAACGAAGTTAGTTTGTCTTTTATTCGTCGTCAACCCTTTTTGAGCCTTTTTTTAATAATTTTTTATGATTTATTGTAAATTGGCTCAAATATGACGATAAATGTCGGAAGAGTCGCGTTGCCTGGGAGCTTGCACTAAATACGCCTTAATCCTTAGATTGCATCATCACTTGAAAATTTACCATCATCGTCATGTAGAAATTGTAAATAATAATAAAAAAATTTCAATATCCCCTATTATGTAATCGTTTCATATACGTACGGTTATTTTAGGAGCTTTCCTAAATAGCCTCAACAAACCTGTTTAAGTCTTCCAGCTCGTTAAATTAATTCAGACGATCGATAGTTGTTATCCAATTATTTTCTGGATTACGATAAATCAAAGTCAATTATTATTAATAAATCAGAGTTAATTAACAGGCGTTAATCCAGCGGAGTGATTGGGTCAACAGATTGGCTATCTGTAATATGGAATATGACCACAATACGGACCGTATGTAAACATGATTCTTCCGTTACGGCCACATCGTTATCGTAAAAATTACTGCTCTTTCACCAAAGGCGGTTTGAATTATGGGATTATTCCTCTATGGCTTTTGATGGAAACAATGTTACAATATGTTATTGTTTAGAGATTTAGGGATGAAAAATAATTTGGAGATAATAATAGATAAAGCTTTTCGGTCATTATAAGTGATTTTGTATTTACTTAAAGCGTAAAAATCTGTTTTTCTTCTCTTTCAAAATCAAAAAGCTAATGACAACTGACTTCATTATGCTTAAGTGTTTATAATTTATCTCATACGAGAAACTGCTTTTATTTTGGATTTTTTGGCCAACTTTCGTTAATGGAAAAATGTGAACAAGTTTGCATTCAATATAGAACAGCATGTAAATTATTTTTGTAAATAAATAATAGTTTAAAAAACTAAAAACACGCTTTTTATAGAAACCCAAACTAAAAAATAGAAAATAAATTTTAATAAATTTAAATTAAGAATAGTGTTAAAAATTTCATTAACTATAAATTAATAATAGAGTAAATAAAAAAAAATTATTTTATTTTAAAAAAAAGCGTGGGGTGCACGGTGTCAATATAGTTATAAATATTTTATTGACAGATATGAGTAGAGTGATTATCATTTTGATAATATCTTAAAAAGCACCCCACGCTTTTTTTAAAATAAAATATATTTTTTTTATTTACACTATTATTAATTTATAGTTAATGAAATTTTTAACACTATTCTTAATTTAAATTTATTAAAATTTATTTTCTATTTTTTAGTTTGGGTTTCTATAAAAAGCGTTTTTTTTTTTAAACTATTATTTATTTTTTACTTTTTAGTTTGGTTTATTTATAAAAGCGTGAGTTTTAGTTTTTTTAAACTATTATTTGTTTTGTAGAGTTAAAAATTTTAGAGAAATCGGCTAAAGATAATTATTGGAAATTAAAATTAACATCAAGTCCTGTCTTATCGACTGTAGAGAAAAATTATGAAAAATTGAAATTAAGTTTCTACCTTATCGACTGCAGAGAAAAATTGTAAAAAATTAAAATTAAGTTTCTACCTTTTCGACTGTAGAGAAAAATTATAAAAATTGAAATTAAGTTTCTACCTTATCGACTATAGATGAAAATTATATAAATTAACAAAAATCATATTTTGTAAATTGAAAAATGGAATAATTTTATCAAATAAGTGTATTGTCATCGGTCCTCGATAAATCCACAAAGTTTAAACGAAATCTGGCCGTTTAAAGTTGGTCAAAATCGCGCCCAAAAAAGTCGGTTACAAACATACAAATATACAAATATACAAACATACAAACATACAAACATACATACAAGTGAAGCTCGAAACCACGCCTCTTTCATTTAGCACTTAAACCGCTCGGCCACACAGTCGCTAGTAATTTATTTATTAGTGAGAATAAAATAATTATTTATAAATATTATAATTACGGGGAATCAGAGTTCAATTTCGGAGAGGGATCCTGAGAAACGGCTATCAGAACCAAGGAAGGCCGCAGGCGCGCAGATTACCCACGGAGAGTTACATACTGACATACTGACATACAAGTGAAGCTAATAAAAAGCGTGTAAAAATGGTCCGCTCGTAGAAACTGAAAAAGTTATGAAAATGAAATTTGGTTTGGTTTTTACAAATATCCCAAACACAAATACAGAAAAAAGATTCAAATTAAAACGAGTTTTATTTAAAACCATGAATTTTGGGACAACTTAGCACTAGTACTACTAATAAACATATACCTAATACAATTTTTCCAGAAGTGTGAAAATACCCGTGCTGTGCGGACATCAAGCCCACTTTGTACGTACGTATTTTAAATTTATTTTAAATTTATTAAATATAAAAATTAGGCAATGAAAAATCAGGCACTTGAAGTTAACAAGCGTAATAATTGAACAGTAATCCACTTGCAAAAATTTGATCGCAATTTTAATTAGTTATGCATTAATTAATTATGAAAATTAATTTATTATGAACATTGCAACATGGATAATTAAGTATTGAGAACATCTGAGATGATTTTTCGTTGCTGTTCTTCTGTCCTGTGTTTTTCTTGCAGTTATTTTTGAAAGGCTTTTTTGACTTTTCGTATGAAAAAGTTTTGTTTTTTAATTTTATTGTACATGTTTTATGATTATTAGAAGTATCGCAAAAAGTTATGTTTGCTGCCACACAGACAACAGTCATTTAAAACTTTTTTCTATCGGCACAGTGCTATAAAACACATTTCTGAAATCACGGAACGCTGAACGCAGCACGTGGAGTTCAGAGCATCAGAATTCTTTCCGTACGCACGAACTCTTATACCAAGAAGTTTTTATTTCTAAGTTGACTTAAAACTAATTGAGAAAGAAATCTACATTCAGCTGTTGTTTTTGAATATTGTCGAATAATCGTAGACTTTTTGCATATAAAGTGAAAATGGTATTGTTCCTAAGTACGTCACGAGTGGGCAAACTGAACAAACCTTTCGAGCTCCACTGGGATTACACGTTTTTGTCTAACGAGTGCTGCGAGAATTATCCTTATCATGACATTGTCAACGAATGTTAAAACTCGCCACTGAGAGCTTTACAGTTTTTTCCATTTTGTTAAATTTCCATGCCTTTATTATTCCGCGCCAGAAAATGTTTTAAAATAAATTCATACGTACCCGTATTGTCGTAACCTCAACGTCGGCCCTGTTTTCATGATGGAGCGAAATTATAAACTCTCAAACTTTTACTCGTAGTGGACTGCCGAAAAATGTTACATTTTATTCAAAAATTTTCATATAAATATTTTAATTTGGAGAACAGATAGACTTGGGAGTTGAAAGGATAGTGACCTGTACTTTCTATCGGGAGTAAAGTGATGGAATAGTGACCTTGCAACAATTATAAAGCCTAGATCAAAAAACGTATACTTTTTCCTAATTTTCCCAAGGGAAGAGAAAGTATGCGGATGAAACCGTGGGTACAGCCAGAGAAAAAATTAACAGCCAGTAGATCCATAAATAATATTTAAATATAGCATTATTGTTATCACTAAAGATTATGATGACGTGAAATACTGTATCGTTTGTCGGTATAATAGTTAAACGGGTCATTAAATTATTTATGAGAACAATCTAAATAAAGCTGTTAATCCCGCGGGATTTAGGTTTTTATGGGCGAGGATAATTTGTGTCGTGAAATTACTGGCAATTATAATTTGTTGTCGGACGCTTTAAAACGGTTTTTGGGATTTGTGTTGACCACACAATACAAAATTTAAATATTTATTGTTTAACTTTTTTTTTCTCTATTTTTTGGCGAATGTAATCACACGACTAGTTGATTCCAAAACTTGCTTGCGTGAAATTTTGGGTTATAAATGTTTTTTGGTGCCGAATCATAGAAGTTAAAAATAAATCTAAACAGAACCATTTTTGTCACCTAGGAGTTATGATGATGATGAAATTATTAAAAATATTCTTGGATCAACTGAAAGTGTTTAGGTTAGGTAGAAATGTAGTTGCGACACGTCGTCTGCACTTGTCATCTCTGTAACACTATTCTATATTGCGTTTTTTTCAAATTCCTCTTAGTCTTTATCTAATAATATTTATACTGTAGATAGTCTGTATTAAGAATAAACAGTGACATACATCGATTAAAGACTAATAGATAGAGCCCATAGCGTGTCCACTCATGAGACAGCAAATCAGCCTTATTGACATGACATGTCAACATTTAAAGTACATCATAAAACGTTATGTTTTAAAATATCGTAAAATAAGAAATATTACTTTATATAATATAGTTTAGTAAACGCATAATACATGAAATTTACTAAAAAATAACATATCTAAGCTTTAAATCATCAATCAATGAAGTTTATGCCTACTTACGTATGAAACGTAATTCCTTCGATTTTCTTTTCGCTGCGACTGTTGCAGCCGAAAATATTACAACCCACCATAGCACGATAACGTTTAAATTAATATAGTAACCGCAAAGTTATATTATTTATCAGCAAATTTAATAAAAAGCTAATAATTGCTCAGATATGTCCCTTGTCTGTCACAAATTCCACTCTTGACAAATAATAAAAACGAACACGCTGAAAGGGACAAAAAATAATCTTGTATCACTTTCTAATAAAGGCCGAATGAAATAAGTCTGTCACGCTCTTGAACCTACAGCCGCGTTATGACTCCATCTAGTAGTCTTTAATGTATGGTGACATAGTTAGAAAACAATGTTGACATTTGTTGCAGATTTACCGAATAGCGCTGCTGGTCGACTACGCACTCGCGCCCTTTAGGTAAAATTTTAGTTTCTTTTACAATATCGCTATCACCAAAGAAAATTCAAGTACCTAACTAATTTACTACCGAAGTCTCTTTGGAGAAGAGCTAATAAAAAAATTAGTTTATAAGATGACTTTAAAAGTGAGCGTAAAAGTTGAAACAGTAAAGTGCAAGTTGCGAAAGTTAAATGTTGCAGCGGCAAACAATTTCGCAGGCGACTAACGCGGCGACGGCAAATAATGGCTTCATATTTTTAAAAAATCTGAATTTTTTAAATGACCAGTTCACTATACAGTAGCAATTTTAAGTGAAAATGTCCTCAAATTGTTTTTATATTGGTTGGATTGACTATTCAATGATAACCAAATTGAAGAATTAAAAGGTGATAGAGTTTAGTGTTACTACTACATATAACATCTATCACCACCATTCAAAATTTAACGACCCATTTGATTCCAAAGTAATATCATACAATGTTTATATAAATCTATTATTTCGCATTGTTTTAGTACTCTCTATTTTATTTTTTAATTATATATTTCTACATACATACGTAAACATCACGCCTTTGTTCCATTTGCCACGGTCCTTGCATAATATATTATCCGTTTAAGTAACATGACATGAAAATGTTAATTTGGTCAACAATTGCCAGGCCTTCCCCTTCCAACATTTCCATTCACCCTCGCCTTGTAAATCTCTTGTGTAAATCTCTTTTGTTAATCTTCTTTCATCCATTCTCTCTACATGTCCAAACCATCTAAGCATCCCTTTCTCAATTTTAGTCACTACATCCTCGTAAGTGTGGTATATATTTATAATATATTTTTTATTTATAATATACGGTTTAAGTAACATGACATGAAAATGTTAATATTAATAATTAATAATAATACTTTAACAATATAATTGGGTGTGGACCAGCAGTCTTGTAAGCAAAATCTTAGAAAGACAAATACAAAGCCGAGCTCATTCGCCCAGGTATTAATGCCTAAAAATAAACAAAAGACAAAAACTAACGAAGTCGCTTACCCGAGAGCTTTTATCACACCGCGAGAAATAGTTTACAAATGACTTTTGAAAATAACTTTAAACTTTGCAGAGTGGCATAGCTCGCGAAGTTGTACGTTTCAACATCAAATAATTTTGTTGCATCCAGTGATGCCAAGCGATTACACAATAACTACAAAAACTTTGTTCATTTTGAATTGTAGTTTATTTTTTCAAGTAAACCTACTTTCATAACCTAACCTAATTAAAAACAATTAATTTTACAAAAACATAAATGTAAAAAATGGCCAAGTTTGATACAAACATAATTCGTATAGCATGGAACTTGGCAGCTGTTTCAACTCGACACAACTCGATTTCAACTTTCCTTTATCATTTGTGTATACGAATGAGGTGTGGAAATTATTGATAGATCCCTAATGTAAATTATTTAAGTAAAAAAAAATATTTATATATTTTACAATTCATGTATATACTCGTAGCCCTAGTCTTGTTTGCAATGTCTTTACGAAATCTTTTTTTTTTCTTTTTACTTAACGATTGCATTAAAAGTGAAATCGCATAGATTTATTTACACGAACATTAATCAAAATTTTTGCAGACATATTTGCTAAAAAAATGGCATTAAACTCAAATTCATGTTTTTTAAAGCAAAGCTACTTTTTACTACTTTTTTATAAGAAATTTCGAATAGTTAAAAATATGAGACATTACGGCAAGCTACATTATTTTTGTTGACTTGGCTGCACTGCCATGTTTATAGTTTATTGTGAATCTGCTATGTACATGTATTTGTAATTAATGTAGACTAGAAATTAGCACTATACTGTGTTCATATTTTTATGCTTAACTAGCAGACGCTCGCAGTTTTACCGCATAGTTCCCGTGTAAAATGTCAGGATACAAAGTAGCCTACGTCCCTCCGTATCATCATCATCATCATTATCAGCCAATGGACGTCCACTGCTGGACATAGGCCTTTTTTAGGGACTTCCAAACACAACGATCCTGAGCCGCATGAGACCAGCGGCTCCCTGCGACCCGTTTGATGTCATCAGTCCACCTGGTGGGGGGTCGACCAACTCTGCGCTTTCCGGTGCGGGGTCGCCATTCTAGCACCTTCGGCCCCCAACGTCCATCCGCTGTTCGAACCACGTGCCCCGCCCATTGCCACTTCAGTTCTGCGACTCGCTGAGCTATGTCGGTTACTTTGGTTCTTCTGCGGATCTCCTCATTTCTGATTCGATCACGCAGAGATACTCCGAGCATTGCTCTTTCCATCGCCCGCTGAGTGACTCTGAGCCTTCTTATGAAGCCCGCAGTTAGCGACCAAGTCTCGGATCCGTATGTCATCACTGGCAACACGCACTGTTCGAAGACCTTCGTCTTCAGGCACTGAGGAATTTTGGACGAAAAGATGTCACGCAGTTTCCCGAACGCTGCCCAACCGAGTTGGATTCGGCGGTTCACCTCTTTCTCGAAATTGGACCTACCTAACTGGACCATATGCCCTAGGTATATATACTCGTCTACAATTTCGATAATTTTCAACAATAACTGGGTGGAGCGAAACATGAGCATTACACATGATCTTTGTCTTGCTCATGTTCATTTTAAGGCCCACCTGTTGAGAAACTCTGCTGAGGTCATTGAGCATATTATTAAGGTCATCTAGAGATTCTGCCATTATCACTACATCGTCGGCAAACCGCAGTTGAGTGAGGTACTCGCCATTGATGTTGATGCCAAGTCCGTTCCAGTCCAAGAGCTTAAAGACGTCTTCCAATGCGGCGGTAAATAGCTTCGGGGAGATAACATCTCCCTGTCGCACTCCTCGCTGCAATTGGATTGGCCTCGTAGTCTCATCCTGTATACGGACTGACATGGTGGCGTTTTCGTACAGGCACTGCAACGCTTGGATGTACCGGTAGTCGATTCGGCACCTCTGCAATGACCTTAACACAGCCCAGGTTTCCACCGAATCAAAGGCTTTCTCATAGTCCACAAACGCCAAGCAAAGTGGCCGGTTATACTCTTCGGTCTTTTGTATAACCTGCCGCAGCGTATGGATGTGGTCTATGGTACTAAAGCCTTGTCGGAAACCGGCTTGTTCGGGAGGCTGGAAGTCATCAAACCTACGAGCGAGACGATTCGTGATGACTCTGGAGAACAACTTGTAGACATGACTCAGCAGCGAGATAGGTCTGTAATTCTTCAGCAAGGTATTGTCACCCTTTTTGAAGAACAGAACAACCACGCTCCTGTGCCACGCCTGAGGCGTCTTGCCCTCGTGAATGACGGAATTGAACAATCGCTGAAGGACTTCAAGTATCGGTTTACCACCCGCTTTCAGGAGTTCTGCTGTGATTCCGTCATCACCTGGCGCCTTGTTGTTCTTTAGGTGTTCGAGAGCCATACTAATCTCGTCTAGGCTGACGTCCGGGATATCTTCGGTATAGTGTCGGGTCAATTTGGCTCTGGGGTCTTCAGCCAAATTGTCAACAGGCTTTTGAGTTGACGTGTATAACTGTCCATAGAACTTCTCGACCTCACCCAAGATCTCGGGCTTGGAAGAAATGAGATTACCGTCATCGGTCTTCAGACGCGTCAACTGACTCCAATAACGATCTTTCGCGAACACTTTCGAGCCACGGTTGTGTTTTATTGTATCTATGATACGCTCGGTGTTGTAGCGGCGTAAGTCACATTTCTGCGACTTAGAGATCTGTCTATTGATACGTCGGTAGTTCAGAGCGTCCCCTGAAGACTGTAATCGCATTCCTTGTCTTTCCTCCATGAGCTTGAGTGTTTGGTCAGAGAATTTCTTGTTGGTTTTTGGGCGGTGGGTCTTATAAAACTTAGACCCAACCGAATGGACAGTTTCCACTAGCCTGTTGTTCAGATCGTCCACATCAACACAATGTGCTAGGCAATCGAAACGGTTCTGGAGTTCCAGTTGAAAGCTTTCGGGGTTTTGGATGTGGGCACGAGTAGGTCGGAGCGTTGACTTCACCAGTCGGTACCGTTCAAGCTGTACATTGATATTCAACGTGCCTCTTACCAGTCGGTGATCGCTGCCGGTTTTGACCCTATTGATCACAGAGACATCGTTGAATATATGCCGTCTGGTCGACAAGATGAAGTCAATCTCATTTCTCGTGGAACCATCGGGGCTCAACCAGGTCCATTTCCTATGTGGTGGCTTCTTGAAGAAGGAGTTCATCATAAAGAGGGCCTCCTTCTCCATGAAGTCAGCCAACATTTGGCCCCTGTGGTTCCGTTGTCCATAGCCAAATTGCCCCACTCTCAACTCTGAACCACTCCTCTCGCCCAGCTTTGCATTGAAATCCCCCATAACAACATTGTAGTAGGAGTTCGAAGCATGCAGGGCTCTTGAAATATCCTCATACAATACCTCTACCTCCTCGTCGGGTTGTGCCGAGGTCGGTGCGTAAACCTGTATAACCTTCAACGAATACCGTTTGGTAATTCGGAGGACAAGGAACGCTACCCTGCTCGACACACTCTCGACTCGTACAACATTAACGAGGGACTTGTGAACGATAAACCCAACACCACCTTGGGACAGATGTTCGCCCTCCCGGTAGTATAGTAAATTGCCGGAATTCAGGATTATCGAGTCCTCGCCCTCTCTTCGGACTTCAGACAATCCTATAATGCTCCAGCGCAACTTACTTAATACTTCTTCCAGTTCGATCACCTTTTCGTCAGTCCTCAAAGTGCGTGCGTTGAATGTTGCCAGGTCCAGTCGTCGGGGTTGGCAGCGGAATCTCTTCCGGAGATTCTTGACACCCCTTGCCCCGCCGTTACCATGACCGCTGCCAGAGCCAGGAATAGCGGGGCTGCCGGGGACTAGGGGCTGTTTTCTTGGACCGTCTCCCATAAAAGAAATGCCCTATAGTGACCACGCTGGGCAGGCGGGTTGGTCACCGCAGAGCTGGACTATTCGAACCAGTGTCACTGCTGCCTGACACTGGCCTCATTTTGTAGTCCAGCCTATTTGGAATGGTTATACCGCCATTCATCGGTCGCCAGAGCCTCGTCGGTCCATCTGCAGGGTGCACCGCGAGCAGGTGAGGTTGACATTTGGGGAGGCCGACTGGAACTATCATCCCCCTTACACCCCCGTATGGGCCTATTCAAAGATAAGCCCAAATAAGCAAGCAGACAAAAAATTTAAAATTGTTGTTTGATGTAAGCACTGTACATATATTTTCATGCATATTTAATTAAAATCTGATATTTTAAATTATTAACAGATACTTCAAATTTATTTTTTTGTAGAAATTCAGTACAGCCACAAACATTTTTATGTTATAACATTCAATATTTACGAAAAATAAAAATTTTCTTTTATTTTTATTCATAAAAGTATATTTTTAGTGGCCAAATGGAAATGAAAATAGTAATTTCGTAGATAAAGCGAATGGACTCAGTAATCAAAGCGATTGGATGATAATTGTAATCGGTTGAAAGCATCACAATTTATTCACTTTCATTCTACCTTTTTTAACATCAATATTTACACAGTTTAAATAAAGAAAGGTTTTATATTCAATAACAATAAATGATATAATTGGAAAAATGCTATTAGTAAAAACACTACTTGGCAAGTTGACTCACTGGCCTGGTAGTAAGCCATTTAGGTTTCAGGTTCGTTGGAAGGAAAATTAAAGACGATCAGACACAATTAACTGTTTAAATCTATACAAGACAATAATGAATAAGTAGCTCCGAGGTAAGCGCTCCAACTTGAATATCCTCAATACATTTTACAATATACCTACTAGTAACGCCATCTAGTACAACTTTCAAATATCATCTCTTAATTTAAGTTTTCGTCCCATTGTCATTTACTGGTTTCTTAAACTGAAATAATAAATTATTTGATGATATATAGCGTTATAATTATTAAACAACTATAAAAAAATCAAGTATTACTCGTTAATTAGGCTTGATTGTATCTCAAAGCTTTTTTTTTACTAAATGTCAGTGTTAAAAATAATAAAAGCGCAGCACGGTTGCCCAGATATTGTTAATAAACATCGTAGCTATATTTTTTTGTATAAACCTGATGTTAAATTATTGCCGCATATGAACATCTGCAACATCTGTTGAGGCACCGATGCGTGACCGACTTTTCAGAAAATTTTTATGCACTATTTAAAACTGCCTCGTTGGTTCATTTGTGAAGCTATGTGACTACGAATTAAAAGGTTCTGGATTCGAGTACCTCGAGTACGAGAGTTCAAGTACGGTCAGTTCATAGAACTAATAACTTTTTCTTTCCTTTTTTAAGCTGGGATGTCAATGGTGTCATCGGAGAGTATTGGTATCTAAGTATAATTATCTTTATATCATTGGCATTAAGATTCAAACAAACGAGTAGCCTAATAATAAGAGGGAAAAGTAATGAGGCGTTAGAAAAAGTAGGTGTTTTTATCTTATATAAGATACTCCCTCGACTGCTGTTGTTAAGTGATGATGCAAAGATGGAAGCGGGCAAGCTTGTTAGGAGGAAGATGAAATCTACACCCGTTTCGGTTTCTACACGACATAGTGCCGGAACGTTAAAACGCTTGGCGGTACGTCTTTGTCGGTAGGGTTGTAACTAGCCACGCCTAAAACCGGCCTGGGTCTCACCAGTCAGACCAAGACAAATTAAGAAAATCTCAATCTGCCTCGCCGGGAATCGAACCCAGGACCTCCGTCTTATAAATTAACCGCGGAAACCACTGCGCCATGGAGGCCGTCAAAATGTTGATACGTTTTGAAAAAGAATCAAAATGAGGAAGAATATTTACTCAAAATCTTTATAACTTTATAATAAACTAGCAGTCGCGGGCGACTTCGTTCTATACTCTTCTAATTTTAAAGACAGACTTTTATATAGAGTGTGCTCAGTCCGCGCTCCACCTCTCAATTTAATTTTTTTTTATAGTTTCCCGTCAAGCAATATCGCTGTCCCGTGTAGTAAAGATCTACATTTTTGCTAAACATTGTACGACATTACAGTACATTTACAATATATATTTATAGCAAGTCAATGAGTATAGCTTCATATTAAATAGTCTATTTCAGTTGTCAATAGTCTATTGAGTCTAGCCTTCAGAATAAACAAAAATAATTTTACAATACGATACGCAGATCTAGAGATTAGCCCGTTTAAACAAACGAAAAAACTCTTCCGTCCTTGTGATTATTATATAATTTGTTTTGATAAGGATTTTAGTCGTATAAATAATGCCGTAAACGTAAGCATACGAATGAAATTATTTTTTAAAACACAAAACGTTGTATATCTGCCAAAATATAAAAGATAGATATAGGCTATCGTGACTTTTTTGTAAAACTTTTAAAGATACATAAAGTTTTCATACAATGTTTTCAATTATATCGAACAGCTAAGACTGTGCACGTGCATAAACAGTCAGAAACTGTGGTAACTCGGCTAATATATATAATACAAATATAAAATATAGCCTATGACACTCCCCAATAGTGTAGCATTCTACTGGTGAGAGAATTTTTAAATCGGATCAGTAGTTCCGAAGATTAGCCCCAACAGTTGCCCCATTTACAAACTTACAAACTTTATTTCTTTATAATATTAGTATAGATATATGAGTCGATAGGATAAAAGTAATGACGTAAGATGAAAGTATAAATTAAAATCCGTTATTAGCAGTTAAATTTTGGCGTAGGGATCTTCTGTCCATTTCTTGCAAAATCAAAATTCGTGTTAAGCTTCTATAGTGTTCAAACTGTGACGTCATAGCAGTGTACGACTGCCTCTGTCTAATTATTAATATCAGGAACATATCATGACACTCGACGGTGTACGATTCAAAGTCGAATATGTCTCTCTCTATCTAAAAATATTTTATAGATAGAGAGAGACTGAGTCAGATTTAAAACGTGTGTCATAGCATAATGGCCTACTGATAACTTTTTGTTATTTGAACAACTTAATTAGTTTTTAATTTATTTGTCATTAATTTTAAGCTATTGTATAGCTTTTATGGCGGGCCTTGGGCGTCGAGACCAAATACAGAAATTCCCTAACGAAAAAACCTAACACCCCCTGAGTATCAAAAACATAATATCAAAAGCACAATTTCGGCAACGACGTCATCGGGAAACGTGGCTTAGCGGTATGGCGCTCTAAGTGTGCGTCTCTCTGGCAATCCGGGCACTTAGAGCGCCTTACCGCTAGGCCACGGTCCCGATGACGTCGGTAGGTAAACATAAGTTGATAAAAAATGCTATGCAATAGCTTTACCGCGGCAGTCTCCGAGTGCCACACGTCTTTTATTTTTTATTAACACCTGTTTTTAAAAAGAATATAAAACATCTTTATATCACTCATCTTTCCTATTCGCAGTTAAGCAGAAATAACACCAAAGTGTCCACAACATCCCAACAAAACACGTAAAGTTATACGTAACACACGAAACGTAAATAAAAGGCAGCTGTGACTCCGCATCAGTTACAGTAAAAACTAGAAATATTCTCGTAGATTCTCGCACGCAGTTGTTTCAACAATCGGAAAAAAGATGAATACCCCGCGGGTTCGCAAAATACAAGAATAATACCTATACGTCTATGATGTCCAATATTATTTGAAAGGGTTAAAAGTAGATTTATTCCGCCACCCATCGGATAAACCTATTGCCATATTCCTGATAAACTGAAAGAGGTCCATATTTCACGCGTTTGATAATGGAAATCAATTGGATAGCTTTAGACAATGACATACAGGGTTAGTGGGAACCAATATGTAATTGATGCTTCCGAATAATATTGTTATTCAACAGTTGCACTTCCTGGTAACACTAATTAGGTATATGTTAAAATACACTCGAGGACATATTTTGTTGAGGGCATCGAGCTTTCACAATTCTCTGGAATGTCGAAATAAAATGTATAATTATTTGTCTTCATATAATGTCAGTTTTACAATTACTTCTAGTAGTACACGGACAGAGCAAATATCAATATAAAATTAATTTCATTGGCGCAGTGGTATGCACAGTGGATTTATATGACTGGCAAACATCTGAGAGACATTGCCAGTGATTTAGCGTTCCGGTAAGTTCAAAATAATTCCGACTGGATATACTCGGTGTACTATTTTTAGTTAAAAAAAAAAAAAAGTTTTGGTTTGCTCGATAATTACTGTGTGGAGAAATACAATATGACACTATTATTATTTAGATTTGCCAAGGAAGAAAAAGAAAGAATCCTTTTCTTGTTGTATTTTTAAATTTTAATTATCTTAAGTGTCTTGTGATGTTAAAAGCCTATTGTCCTAAATATTAAGATATAAAATAAATATATTTGTAGCAAAATTTTAAAATTTGTAATCTTATTTTGTAAAACATTATATTACTACAAATTAAAAGTAAGTATTAAAAGTCAAAAAATAATGCTCCTGTATATGATTAGGTACAAAGTGTATGTCAAACGGCATCGGAAACAGGAACAGTTACGTTTTTTGATCTTTTGGGATTATGAAGATTAATTAAGTTTTATACTACTAACATAATTTTTTATCACAAAACCTTTCCATTTAAGCGAAATGATGACATCATGCTCTCGATTAGTTCAACATCATACATACATACATAAATATCACGCCTTATTCCCATAGGGGTAGGCAGAGACCATTGGGCACGGTCCTTGAATACTTCCTTAGCTTGTTCCATTCTCATTAATCCTTTCATACAAGTTCGTCGGTTTAGGGTACTCTTGACCTGGCCATCAACATCATCAATGACTGTTATTGGATAGAATCGATTCAATTTGTACTTAGCTTTGGTAGATTGAATAAAATCAATTTTTCGATGACATTGAAGCTTTTCTAGAAGATCATTGTTGAACTTCGCAGACATTAAATTGATATTAGCGGAGTTATTGCAAACCAATCGTAGTACAAAGGAATAAAGAAAAGAAGAACTATTATAGACGTTTTTATATTATTTTTGTATCTAATGCTATAACGGATATATATTATCCTAAAACTAAATTTCAACAATCGAATACAAAATGTCACTAAAAATTTTTAATCAACGAACGCAACCTACTGCGTTAAATAATAAAAATGTATTTCGCTCTAATTTATAAAATCGTAGACCCTCTACAAAAGCTCTTTAGCTTCATATTATATGTATTGTACCACAGACCATTGTTGGATCCATCAATATAATTTTTGACTGCAATTGAGACTTTACATATTATAAAAAATGTATAACGAAAAATTTATTTCGCTCCTAGTAATAAAAATTTAATTTCGTAGACGCTCAACAAATGGTGTTTCAAGAGTCCACAATATGTTCAAAGTAATTTTCAATCAAAAAGCTGTACAGTTTTATACAATTTTATAAAAAAAATCATATTTCGTACAAGGCAATACAATTTTAATTTCGTAAGCCTCTACGAGAACTCTCCAGCTTTATATTCCTACGGAATATTGTACTTTTGTGTTAGATATTATTAAATTTAGCTAAATTAAAATACATCAAGATGTTTTACATACTCAAGAGTTTATAGTATAGGTTAGAATGGAGCTAATTTTCTTGTGCTAATATAATATGTATTGGTATAATTCGAGTAATTTTAATACGTAGACTAACACTTAGCAATACCGAATTTAAATTAAAAAATATTTTTATTTTTTTATTGATTATTATTGACACTTGTCAATAATAATTATGGTGAAAAAGAAAAAGTATATCAAGAAAGTTCTTGATATACTTCAAGGAAGCTATTGTTAGAATTTAAAGAATAAGTAGTTACAAATATTTAAAGAATTTTTTCATTTACCTAATTTTGTACTGATTTTTTTAATCATTTTTGTACTGTTGTTTTGTAGTTTCTGAAGCTAACATCACAGTCAGAAATCTTTTTTTAAAACGCTGTATTAATTAAGTAATTCATAAACACTTTTTGAATCGCCTACATAAAATTGAAATCAAAAGCAGTTTCGTTCCAAAAAATGAATAGTTCCTTAAATGTATTTCAATATTTTAAAGTATTGTAGCAATAAACAAAAACTTATAAAAAAATCAAGAAAAATAGTAACTAATTTATTACCTATTATCTAATCACCTGAATCGCTTCCGTTAAAATCAGGTGCGTTAGTCTGATAAAGCTTACATAATTGTCTATGAGTACATAATATTTAAACAATAATGGTAATGACATTCAAAATTTTTGTAATAAAACCCAAAGAACCTGTACTCTAAAGTTACGTACACAGAAATCGTAAGTGTCCAAACTTAAACTAAATCACCATAAGATAACAAAAGTAAACTTACCAGAACTACTTCCAAAAATCGCACATCACAGACACAAAATTTTTTAAAAGTTATCACTTCACTGTTTTACGTACACTTCATAATATTTTGGAATCACTTTCACAGCATTTTAACACTTCGCGGGTTTCCGTAAACGAAGGGCCGCAACAACCTTCCACCACCGACACGGGTAACACTCTAGCCCCCTCCTAGAGAGTTAACCCTACGCATGCGTGCTACAAAACGAACATAAATTTAGGATTTGCGGGACGTCCCGATCTGTGTCAATGTTCCGATCCTCGGTTTATCGGTCTGAACGCTTTTTTGTGGGTTTTTTCGAAAGCCTAAAGTTATATATGAGCCTTTTTGCGGATGAAAGGGCACTCATTTCTGCCTTAGCATATCAAGGAAAATTCATATTTTTACTATTTTATATGACATTAGTAAGTTATATTCTTTAATTAACTAAAGGAGAGATTAATTACACTTTTTATTTAAAGTTTTTTTTAGTTTAGTTGCCTAAAAGCTAACGAAGAATTTGCAGTTTAAGCCAGAACAAATTGCAGGAAGTATTATTTAGAAAAAACTATTATTAATACGATTCATTTTAATAGCACACTAAATACTCATAAAGCAAGGATGAAATATATAGTTATAAAATAAAATATAAAAATTCAAAATTTACGAAAGTTTCTAAGGAGGCAGGTCTCTTGTCTGGTCATCACTCTTTATGCTACACTATTTTATATTCCGATAGGAAAAACTGGAACTGGAAATCCTGGTAATTTTTCTTAAATCGATGAATTTTTCTTAACATTTATTCCTTTAAAAATCTAGTAAATGTGCTAATTTTAAGCACTGGTACGGTAATTAACCCAGATAAGCCTGAAACTAAAATTTTCTGAAAATTTTGAAAAAAGTTACATTATTTAGTTTATTAGATCTTATGCAACATAAAAAAAATTATGAAAAAAAAATTAAGTGTAAGGCTTTCAGGGAAACAGCCGTCCTATATGTAGGACAGTAGGATAATAAGAGGAAATAAAAGACCATTTATGACAAAACAGAATGTAATCAAAAAGTGTAGTTTATTAGATAACTATTGATTATATTACCCATTGTTATATGTAATTTACTAGATTGACACTATTTATGAATGATATGTTTCAAAACACTTGACACACACTCCAACATCACATTTCTTGCAA
This sequence comes from Mycalesis mineus, assembly GCA_034621355.1. Lineage (NCBI taxonomy): Eukaryota > Metazoa > Arthropoda > Insecta > Lepidoptera > Nymphalidae > Mycalesis > Mycalesis mineus. The sequence goes on from CM067882.1 coordinate 9,863,694, forward strand.
CGTGTCAAACATTTTTTGTGACATTGACGACAGCGTGTTTGCTTCGATTGAGGAATAACCAGATGATTCATTTGGTCTTTACGACTATCAGCATGTTCATGATGGGAGGGTCGGCTAGGCCCTCTTTTGACATTTTTTCTGTTTGATTCAATCAAAGCAATTGCTACCCTTCTGCGAAAGCCAAGATGATCCAGTTTTCCATGATTTATTTTATATAACTGCCATGCATTATGTTCGGCAAGATCAATCATGTGTGTGAGCAACGGCATGTACCATTTCTTACCTCGTATACCAATTCGGTAATGTGAAATATTTTCATCAGACCGATCCACTCCTCCCATATATTTGTTATAGATGGACACCATATGTGGTTCTTCTATGACAATGTTTCTCTTTTCACTTTGTGAGAAGCGTTTGGCAGATTGTTTAGGATTTATTCCTACAGCATTAGAAGCAATACTGAATATATTATTGTCATGCCATTTAGCAATAATGAACGTGTTGTCATGTGTCGTTCTGTAATCGACAGCACCACGTTCCTTTTTTTTCAGTAACTTCGATGTAATCAGAGGACAACTAGATGTCCTGTTTTCTCGAACTGTCCCAGTGCAACGAAGGCCTTTCTTTGTTATCTCTTCCAGCAAGGGCGTCCCAGTAAAAAAATTATCAAAAACTACGTGGTAAGGAAGGTCGAAGCCACGTGAAATCAGCACATCGCAAAAAGTGAGAACAACGCTTGCACCCAGCCCCAATTCTTTATATATTGGATTGCACATAGTTGTAGCACCTTGGTATGGTTCCATCCATAAAACATACCCTAACCGTGTAGCACCAACCCAAGCTTTGAACCCGTACCTAATAGGTTTACCTTTTATGTGCTGTTTGCAGCCATGTCTACCATAGTAGGGGATCATGGCCTCATCTACACTGTAATGCTCTTCAAGAGGAGAAAACTCTAAGAACTTTTTATTTAGAAGTGTAACTAGGGGGCGTACTTTTGTGTATTTGTCTTGCAAATCCAGATTATCATTGACATGAAGGTGGCGAAAAATAAAGTCAAATCTATCCCTAGTCATAGACGAGCTGATCAATTCATTCTTTGTATCAGGGGAGTTTTCCCAATACATTCTTCTACGGGGGAGCCATGAATAACCACTAACCAACAATATGCCGATGAAACATTTCATATCTTCAGTGGTTATGTCTCCAGGCAAATTCTTTTTGACAGCATATTTATTGCTCTCTGACATCAACAACGAAATAACATCTTCATCTAAGAAGTTTTCAAACCACTCAATTGGGCGCTTATCTTGGCAAGCGCTTTGAACATCTGGCCAATTCACGGGATTTTTTGCCAAGTCCCGTTTTCTCCATGCGTAGGTACGCCTACGTTTAGTTCGACCTGTAGAATCAGAAGGTTCTTCTTCTGTATCACTCACCACAATCTGCCCTTGAATCATTACTTCAGCCGGTTGAAGCAGAATGTTTCGTGGCAAATTATTCAAAGTTACATTATCTTCTTCACCCGAATCTTCGTCAGTGAGACAGTCAGGATCAACAGGAGGAGGTAGAATACATATCAGTCGTTCTCTATAATCTTCTTCATTATCAGAAACATTTTCTAAAGCATCTAAAATTTCATGCGCAGCTAACGGTCTGTAAAGAAAAAGTTGTATTATTGTACTAAAATCATGTATATTATCCTACTGTCCTATATATAGTACGCTAGTATTTGTAACAAGTTATACGTAATTTATTTATATTATTTTGCTAGAATATTTATTTAGTACAAAAGTTAAGGTTATCAACTAGATATTAACACAGAAAAAAACAACTCACGAGTAAAATATAACTTTTTATACATACCTGTCATTTGCCATGTCTGCAACGCACTTTTATTACACACTTATAAGGTAAAATATAAGGTAAAAACTGTTAAAATAACTGTCTTTTTATTTTTTCTAATAAAGCTGACACGTTTCTTACTGCAAATCATAAGACTAAATAATCTTAGATAAAGAGGGTATTCTGATATTTTTTTTTATTTCTACTGTCCTAAATATAGGACAGTAGGCTTATCTGGGTTAAGTACCTACAAAACGAATCGAGCTAAAGTGGCTGGTAAAACCCTGCTAAAGCTACTTAGTATGTAGATGTAAGTATGGGAACACTTCACTCTATCGCTCCCATGAAATTTTTAGCCTTTGAGGATTAGCAGTCCATTAGGCTGTTGTAACATGAGCTTAAATTCATACCTAGCCTAGCTTTTGAAAGCACCACAGAACCTTAATTTATACGTATATTTTTGCAATTTTTATGTTGGTACATACGAAAATTGTTGAATGTTTTATTGAAACTGAAGGATAGAGTTTAACTCATGAATTCAAATTCATGTATTTTAAGTAGGTTGTTATAAAAGCAGTTTTGTAACGTCAAGACTGTCAGTAATTAGTAACACTACCATCAGTTCAGAATAACAACTAATTTTATGCAGATGAATTTCATGTTTTCACTATTAAGTCACAAAATGTTCACCTATAATGGAAATTAATTAGTGATTGAGAGTAAGCAGTAGGTAACTAAATATTGAATTAAAATTACTTACTGCTTCTTTCCGAGTAATTATATTAAACACCCCAGGCAAGACTGAAACGAATGAATGAAAAGAAGAAATGAATACATCCAAATTGTATAGGGAACTTCACATCGCTTGGTCTAATAAGGTACGTACTACAGGCGTCCGAGACTAGAATTTTAATTTTTTCCTATCGAATTCCCCAATCGGACTCCATTTTAATTTTCCAAAAGTCTACTGCATAAAATATCTTCTGTAGCTACTTAGCGAAATTGCCGAATTTACATACGAATAGCAGTAAAACCTTTATAAGGGACCGAACTGATACAAAACAAAATCGTAATTTTTGCCGTTCGTGTCTCTAAAGGTCCCCTTTTTATTAGAATTCCTTACGCAGAATGCGAAATTCCAACATTTTTTATAGATAAAGGTAGGCAAAGAAACGCTAGAAATAGGTAGTTTTTTATGTCATTTAGTATAACTGGGAATTTAATTTAAACTTAAAACGTTATGAACTGCTAAACAGTGTTTAGTGTATATAGCTTCGTATCGCGAAGTCCTGGTTTCACGTCCTGGGATTGAGTGTTTATTTCAAGAAAATCAAATATTTATATATGTATGTAAGAGTCTCTGTATGTTTTACTGTTTTCCTTTTATGTAACACCTAATATGTTTTACTTCTTAATATATAATTCACCGCTATTTTTCTTGTGATTTTTTTCCATATACATGTTTATGTTTAAAGAAACATGGAAGGAAATGCAAACGTCACTTTTTTTTAAGAATAATACTGAAAGACAAAGGTCAAAGGCTATCATGCCATAACTCGGGTTGTGCCTCTAGCTAACGTCTCGTTAAATAACTCATTCTAAGGGTAGAGTAACTCATCCCAGTGCTAATATTATTTGAGAAAGAAAACGAAGTTAATATGAAGTAAACAAAATACGTAGGAGAAGACATTTATTATTTGCTAGCTCGTTCAAATATTTGTGTGTACAAAGAAAGATTTCAGCAGAAAAATATGGCTGAAATTTTGTTAGACTATGTAACATCTTATATGCCAAATTATACACTTATCTATGAAATATCAAAGGTTATCTGACTGATTAACTGAAATGTCAAAGGACAGCCTAAATTATTATTAAGGCTTATCTTAATTATCACAATATGTTAACACTAAAGCATGATTAAAAATTAACTCCTTTTGAGTAATAGGCATTTATCCTGTAGGAAAAGAGCAGTAGATATTGTCGAGAAAATAGCTGACAAAGTTACATCCTATTTAGAAAACTCAAAACATTATTACACAATAAAATTACTTATTAAAGTATGTATAAATCTTTTTTTTATTTAGCTGTTAATCCGTTGCGTCGTCTGCGTGGTAGATCTAAACGTACAGACGGTGGGAAACAACTTGGTTTAATATTACGTTTAATAGATGTGAGACAACAAATGTAAAAAAATAATAAATTAACAATGCAGCCTATAATAGAATCATGAGACGAATATCTTAGCATTCCATGGATTCACCGTGCGGGTGCCGGGTCCATCGCGTGGCTGAGAAAAAACTCCGAACAGAGCCCGAGACTTGTGACTCGGGTGTAGGTTTAAGGGTACCCTTAGTGACGCGCGTCAACACTCACCTCCTCTGTTCAAGTTATTCTCCCTGCCCAACCATATTCGGAAGGACCCTACTAGAGCAGCTTTGGACACTCGTTCCAATATGGAGCTTACTGCACTTCTAGTAAGGCCAAGGTCTTTTAGCAGGTTGTAGAGAGACTTCGGTATACCCCTCGCACCCACTTCTACCGCGTATAAACTAACCACATAGCCATTTTTGGTTAGTTCATTAGTAAGGTCATAGTATTTATTCACTTTGAATACATGGTCTTTAGGGATGTTTGTTTCCCACGGCACTGTAAGCTCAACAAGTACTATACGTTTAATTTGTTTGGAAAAAAGAAATATGTCCGGTCTAGATGTCGTAATAGCTAAGTCTTCCGGGATTTTATAGTGCTTTTCATACGTGTCCATTAATATAGTCCAATCAGGAGCAGAGCCTAGAATTGAATAAGGCTTGCTGGTGGAATTTGTACTTGAGCCTGCTTTAACGAAGTTAGTTTGTCTTTTATTCGTCGTCAACCCTTTTTGAGCCCTAGCTACTGAAAGGCTTATAGCTTCACGTATGATTTCTAGTACTCTGTCGTGGTGGCGTGAGTAGAGACCCCTGTCCAGGAGCACCTTGCATCCTACCAATAAGTGCCTTGCAGTGCCCACTGCCTCACCACAGGTATAGCAAGATTGATATTAAAGTTGAAAAAATGACAACTTGAAAAAGTTTCGAGAGTAAATTATTCATGCCGTTTTCAACATATTTCTTTATAAATTCTGAAACAACACAATCTTTCGTTGTTTATCAGTCTAGAAAATTATGTTGTTCTTTTTATTTTCGCTGTAACAAAGTTTGTTTTTATAATGTTTGTTTGGCTATGTTTTCTCCCCTGTAAAAATACATACCAAAAAAGTAATAAAATAAAAAGACGTGTAAACACAGGTGGTTGGTGCCTTTTTTTAACTGTAAAACTACACCTGTCCCAGAAGACACCCTTCTTCCTTAACAATTCATACTTAAGTTACTAAATAACTACAATACTTTATCATTCAACAATAAATTATTTTATTATTGTACTAATAAATAAACCTATGTGGATTCAGATCAGATCACGATCTACTGGTCTTTGATGTAGGTTTATGAAATAATACTGGATTAACCTTTTTTCTATAAAATTTTCTGTAAAATTTCTAGTACGGTATTGGTAAGTTGGTGGTGTTACACCTCCGTTCGTCGGTCAGTACGTTAACCTGTCGACCCGGGTCACGATCATCACCATCGAAAAATAATCAAACATTATAACCCTAAGCTCGCCAAATCTCATTATAGCTGCGTTGTGGGAGTAAGCTCCATATCCCCTCTCCTAAAAACGAAGCCCTAGCCATGTAGCTGTCCGAAAGAACAGCCTGGGAGGCGGCAGTTATTTTTTGCGACGTGGTGATGGCAAAAAAGGAGGCCGCCGAGCAAGTTCGCGAGCGGAATTATCCCACTCGAAGACGCAATCGCCGAAGTACCCCGCAACCTTATGTACAATTTTCCCGTTCGTAGGGATATGGAGGTCGCAAGCTGCCAGAGTGGGGGCTCAGGTAGCTCATCCATCACCTAGAGCGACCTGGGAGGAATACAAGAGGCACGAGCTGAGATGAGCCGTAAGGGTAGAGTGTAAGGGAGACACCGGTATAACCCGATCTCTCCCCACAAGTGGTTGGGTATCTCTAGAAGATTTCCCCCCCCCCCCCAAAAAAAAAAAGGCCACTAATAGGTTGATAATGATGATGAAGGACAAGGACTAAGACGTCCTATACAATAATGTATAATTGAGAGATAAACGATTATTATTAATACCGCAGTTACCAACATATCTCAATGAATTGAGAAGCCAAACGGGGGCCGGACAAGGTAAATAACGTAAACGGACGATGGACGTTAGGTCACATAAATTTGGGTTAGCCATTAGTGCTGGAATGTCGACATCATTGAGCCGATGGGAACCACCGTATAGAACTTTGTGGTAATATAATTTATACCAATAGAAATGTTTAGCTTTGAGAATAATTATTATCAGCCTATTAATGGTTCACTACAGGGCCAGACCCACTTCCTTGTAGGAGAGGGAATATGGAGCTTAGACCCACCACACTGCACTAATGCGAGTTGGCGGGCTTAGGGTGAAAAAATATATGTGGCTTCGGCTTAACGTACTATTTGAGGCATGGGGTAGGTATAACATCACCGACTTCCGGGACTTACATTTTAACTGAAAACTTTTTGGAAGATATAAAAGCTTTTTACTTTATGAATTTTGTTACATCTCATAATTATAAATAATGACGTAAACGTAAGCATATGAATTAAAAGATTTTTTAAACCGCAAAAAGTTATATATCTGCCAAAATATAAAAGATATAGAAAGAAATATGCATAAAGTTTTCTTACAATATTTTCAATTATATTCAATAGGTAAGACAGCGCACGCGATTTATGACGATTTAATAAATTTCACGGTCCGACTCGCGCGACAAAAACTATGATAACTCGGGTAATATATATAATACAAATACAAATTATAGATCAAATTTATGTGTACCTCAAAAATTACTCGATTTATCGATGAAACCACGTGAAAATTGTATTAGTAGTCCTTAAGTTTATCGTGAACAGACAGACGCGACTAAACACTTTTATAATAAACTACCATTCGCCTGCGGTTTCGCCCGCTTAGTTCCCGTGGGAATATATGGATACAAATTATCCTATAACACTTCACATAAGACCGGCTATCATATACAAAAGGTATTTTTTTACGAACCGACTGTAGCTTCAGAGATTTGCCGGAAGAAACAGACAGTCAAAAATTTAAAAAAAATATTTTGGTGTAGGTACCGTATATATTATATTCATATACATGTAGTACAAAACGAATATTTAAATATTACAAACAGACACTCCAATTTTATTTATATATAAAGACATGTAGTGATGTAGCTTCCATTATCATTGACATATTAATACTATGGACTTCGGGTCAGCGATAAAAAGTGTCCGAACCAAAAGTAAGCCAAAACGCGAAATGATTTCCAATCGCAATTCAGTCTCATATTAGCTGACTGACAGAATACACGTCAATAATGCCGTAATGTGTTATAAAAAACTTATAAGAACTACCCGAGTAAGGTGAGAAAAGAAGACGGTGTACCATATTTTCGGTAAGTAAATATTTACTGATGATTTTAAAGTATTATTTTGCTTAGAAACAGGCTATTTTATTAAAATTTTAATAAACTATAGAAACGAATTGCATAACCAACCAAAATGAACAAAAGTATCTATCTGTCCTTTTCCCATACGCTACCCGCGTGTAGGATAGAAGGAGTGCAATATGTTTATCTAATTAACCACATTTAGTTCGGATCTGCCGTGAGCAATAGAATGTTTTAGAACAACGGCTGCATAGAGTTATTTTGTTGTTTAACATTTGAATTATTTAATTACTTAATTTTTGAATGAAAATAATTTTATTTTTTATGTCAACTTTTATTTTTTATGTCATGAATATTAATCAAATAACTTTTACCATAATGGTATATTAATTTGATAACTATAAGAATTATCTACATGAAATTAGGAACAGTTATTTAAAAAAGTGATCTAACGTCATTGAAGTAAAAAAATATATTTTCAGTTTAATTAAAAAGAGGAAAATATCGAGAACTTAAAATTTCAAAGTAAAGAACTATGTCGAGTGGCATATCATTTTGTACATTAGTTGATTTGGTTTGTAATTAATTATTATTATAACTAATTATTATTTTATACAAGATAATTACAACAATTATTATTTGGTACAAGATTTATCCCCGCATATAGAGGTCAGGGATATGTAAATATAAATTAAAATTTGCTGTAAATATAATATATAAATATAAGATACCAAAAAAATTTGAAAGCTACCGACTCCACACCATTTATGTTGTCCTATTTTCATGAGAAGCTGTCATGTCAAAAAAAGGCTGCCATGGTAACCGTCAATCGAAGCTGATTACTTATTGCATGCAATTAGACTGTTGCAAATTAGACTGTATAACAATACGATAAGACATACATTACAATGTTATTTTGTGTATAAAAACATAAATACATCCTAGTGTGTATAAAATATCTTGGGACACTTTTGACGTAAATTTTGCATTAGACCCGAAGTCCATAGTATTAATATGTCAATGTCCATTATGCATATTTCAAGCAACTTTTTAAGTCAATTTCAACATAGCTAGCGACAAATTACCTACTCTTTTTATCCGAAGCTAACAGCCTCGCGCCCCAAATATGACGGATGTTTAATGAGATTCGAGTCTTTAAAACGGTGAATTGTGCAAGAAGAAAATTTGCGTATTCTATTACAGATCTTTAGCCAGTCGTAATCCGTTTTGGTGGCAGTGGTTATATGACAACGTCTCCATACAAATTTATCTGACCACCCCACAAGTCCAAATAGGTTAATTGGTTTTAAAATTTATTTATTTACAATTTATTTTTAAATTTACAACAATGCTTATAAAAATTAAAAAACAAACACTATTAAAAATTTCAAGGATCCCACCATCACTTCAAACAAAAAAAAAATCAAGTTAGTCCAGCCATCTTTAAGTAATCACGTAACATGCATAAAAAACCTACAGTAGAATTGAAAACGGCCCCTCCGTTTTGGAAATTGGTTGAAAAATATAATAAGAATACTTAATTAGTATTGTTATGCTGATAAATATGTATTTTTGCGCATTAGGAGTATAGGACAATTTTAGGAGGATATTTTTACAGGACCTCTAAAAATGTGTCTACTGTGATGACAATAATTCCCAGACAGGAAAAATATTAGATGTACGTTTTCGACGACCTCCGTGGCGCAGTGGTATGCGCGGTGGATTTATAACACGGAGGTCCTAGGTTCGATTCCCGGCGGGGCAGATTGAGATTTTTCTTAATTTGTCTTTGTCTGGCTGGTGGGAGTCTTTCGCCGTGGCTAGTTACCACCCTACCGACAAAGACGTACTGCCAAGCGATTTAGCGTTTCGGTACGATGTCGTGTAGAAACCGAAAGGGGTGTGGATTTGATTCTACTCCTAACAAATTAGCCCGCTTCCATCTTAGATTGCATCATCATTTAACATCAGGTGTGATAGCAGTCAAGGGCTAACTTGTAGTTGATAAAAAAAAAACGTTTGAGAGCAAAAGATGGGTGTATTCGCGATTTTTCCGCAAAGTTGTAAATGTGAATATAAAATAAAATTAGACAAAATTACATAATTGTAATATGATTTCTAAGCATTCATACTAATTTTAAATCTGAGAATTATTGTCACCTCATTAATATTGACGGCCCGGAGGCACAGTGTTATGCGCAGTGGATTTGTAAGGCGCAGGCCCTGGGCTAGATTCCCGGCTGGGCCAGTTAATATTTGAAGAGAATTGATCCTTTGTTTTTTTTTTTTTTTCGCTGGGACATGCTTTTACGCATCTCGGGCGCAGACTGCGCAGGGAGAACTATGCAGTCTGCGCTCGGGTATGTGGGACTCGCTGGGTGAGCAGCCATAATACCCACTAAAACCCAGCGGACCCATCTGCGTCTTTTTTTGGGAAGTCAAAGGATCGCGGAAGCAGACACTTTGACGTCCCGACGTACTCGTCGGTGCACTCAGTGGTGACTACATGGGTGGCAGGAGATGCGCATATCGGCGTCTCCTACCACCCGTTCTTCTTCTGCGGAGCGGATGAGCATCAGCCGCCTGCTCTCTCTGCCGCTCCGAGGCCTCCTTTAAAGACAGCGCTCAAAAACTGAGCACCGAGCCCGCGCCGCTCGTACAAAACATCGACACAAAGGCGGCGGCAAGATCCTTCGATCGTGCCGAACGCCCCCTTTGGGGCTCCCTTTTGGAGAATTGATCCTGCTCAGGCTGGTGGGAGGACTCGACCGTGGCTATTTGGTTGATTTAGCATTCCGGTGCGATTTCATGTAGAAACGGAAGAGGTTTAGATTTCTTCCAACTGCCAACAAATTACTCCGCTTCCATCTTAGATTGCATCATCACTTACCATTACGTGTGACTGCGGTCAAGAGCTAACTTGTAATGAATAAAAAAATCAGTCTAATTTGACCGGTTTATATCAGATACAATGTCTTTGTAATACAGGCCTCGATTATACCAGTCGAGAGTGGCGTATTCAATGACAAATTAGTGATAATTTTAAGTACTTGTGTTGAGGCTTTTAGACAATTTGCATGGAACAAGATTAATAATTAGTAGTATTTGTACGCCGATAAATATGTATTATTATTGAGTGCATCGTTGGTCTAGTGGTTAGCCTATGTGGCTTCGATCACGAGGTCCTGGGTTCGATCCCCGGGTTGGGTCATGGAATAATTCTGAGCTTTTTCAATCTTCTATGAAATGTTCAGTACATTCCAAGCCCGGAGTCTGGAGGTTGGTGGTGTTACACCCCCGTGCCTCGGAGAGCACATTAAGCCGTCGGTCCCGGTCACTATCGTCAACATCTGATAGTGATCGTTAATAAATAAAACATTATCACCCTAAGCCCGCCAACCCGCATTGGAGCAGCGTGGTGGGTGTACGCTCCATATCCCCATATGTAAGGAGGGAGGCCTGGCCCTGTAGTGAGCCGTTAATAGGCTGATAATGATAATGATGATGAAATATGTATTTTTACGTTTATTAATCCGCACTATTACTTTGACGACCTCCGTGGCGCAGTGGTATGCGCAGTGGATTTACAAGACGAAGGTCCTGGGTTCGATTCCCGACGGGGCAGATTGAGATTTTTCTTAATTTGTCTTGGTCTGGCTGGTGGGAGGCTTTCGCCGTGGCTAGTTACCACCCTACCGACAAAGACGTACCGCCAAGCGATTTAGCGTTCCGGTACGATGTCGTGTAGAAACCGATAGGGGTATGGATTTCATCCTGCTCCTAACAAGTTAGCTCGCTTCCATCTTGGATTGCATCATCACTTAACATCAGGTGTGATAGCAGTCAAAGGCTAACTTGTAGTCGATAAAAAAAAGATTTTTATAATCCGATTCAGAGATTATCCGAAACAAACAGACAAAAAGACAGATTTTAAAAATTGAATTTTATTCATATGAATTTGGAAAATAGATGTTTATTTGAAATTACAAATACAACAGACACTTAAATTTTATTTATTTGTATAAATATGGCACCATCACTTCGAAGACATTTGAAGTTGCCCTTCTACAGACCTGAAACAATTTAGAAAATCTTATTCGGCCCAGCTCGCAATCGAACCCAGAATCTTTACTATATAAATTCACTGCACTTCCCACTGCGGCATGGAGGCCGTCTAAAACTAATTAATAGTTCAAATGAAACTAAGTTCAGAACCTTAATATTTTTCCACTTTTGTCAGTGCAATTATTCTGCGTAATTATTACGTTCTTTTAATGTGAATCAAAGCGAAAAATATATAAAAACTCACAAAACCGCCCACATTATAACTACGTCATATTATATTCATAAAACGCGGCTAAAACGTTTCCCTGAAATTGTCGAAAATTATTTTCGTACACGGAATAAAACTTTATTTGTGGTCTGAGATCCCACTGCTCGATTCAGCAGCTATGTATTTTTTTTTGATAAAAGTAATTTTAAACATAATATGTTGAGATAATATAACGACAGGTTGCTTACCAAAAATTATACGCAATTACCTGTAATTATTTTTTATATTATAACTAGTACCCTTTCATAATGATTATTATTCAGTATGGATAGTGAAGAGCATGTTGACGAACCGATACCTATTAGTGTTCAAACCGCGAAGTGTGTAAATTATTACGTGTAGAGTATTACGAGAGAATGGGGGATGAGGAGGTGATAATAGAATGTGAAAGTGAGAATATGGAGTATGATGACTGGGGTGGTGCCCCGCGGGCACCAAAGAGGAATAGAACGTTAGACGAGGACGAAGTATGGACTACCATTGGTAGACGCGGTAAACGAATCGCTAGAACTTATGAAAAGGATGAGATTTTCAGAATCCGTGAAGATAAAACAGAAGTAAATATTGTAAGTCTAACAACCGAAAAAATTCCTAAACAGTTTAAATTGGCAAAATTACTATTAAAAGAAAATATTAAAGATATTACGAAAATTAAATACGTTAATTCTTATAAAGTGATCATACAGTTCAGTAACGAAAATAGCGCAGACAAGCTAATGGAGTCAAAGTTCTTTAAGCAAAATGGACTTAAATGCCAAAGAACATTCGATGTGAAAGAGGTATATGGAGTAGTGAAAAATATTGATTTAGATTGCACGGATGAAGAGATTCTAGCAAGTTTAAAAAGTGACGTGGACATATTGGCAGTAAAAAGATTAAAACGACGAAATAGTGTTAATGGTCAGTGGGAAAACTCGGAAGCTGTTCGAATATGCTTCAAAGGGTCATGTTTACCAAGTAAGGTATATATTTTTGATACAGTTAGTTCAGTAAGTCCCTATCTGTATCCGGTTACTCAGTGTGCACGGTGCTGGAGATATGGACATTCAGCCAAGGTGTGTCCATCTTACAAAATCATTTGCCCTAAATGTAGCGGTTATCATGCCAATTGTGAAACTACGACTTTTAAATGTAATAACTGTTCAGGAAAACATATGACATTGTCACGGACTTGCCCAACCTATAAGAAAGAAAAAAAGATCAGAGAGCTGATGGCTGAATTCAATTGCTCATATAGAAAAGCCGCCACATATATCAGTTTAGAATCTACAAGACATCCAGTCAATGAAGAAATACTCAGTGAGACAGAACCTACAGAAGAAAATATAAATAATATTGTACCTAATAAAACATATGCAAATGTAGTAAAGTCGCCGATACTAAATAAAAACGAATACAATACAAAACAAGACACGACTAACGTAAAAAGGAAAAGACAAAAAAAGAAAACTAAAGTAAAAAACAACACCAATTATTCTTCAGAGAGTGAATCTGATAATAACAATAAAACTGAAGAAGACGAAATCAATAAAAATAAAATAAATAAAATAAATTGGAAGAAAATTCTTAAAATCGTGCAGGAAAAAATTTGTGATAGTAGCTTAACGTTAGAAGAAAAATTCAATACATGTGCTAAAATAATTTTTGATTCAGTAAAACAATTCATAATGAACTATATATATCAGTTACCATTCCTATCATATATTAAACAATGGATAACAGATACGAACATATAAAACTTCAGATAGTCCAATGGAACTGCCAAAGTTTAAGACCGAAAAAGAAAGAGTTTGAACTGTTGTTGAGCCAAGAAAAGATCCATATAGCTATACTCAGTGAAACATGGCTAGATCCGGAGAGTTCTTTTAGAATAAGTGGATATAACATGTTTAGAGCAGATCGTAGTGACGGATATGGAGGAATAGCAATTTTAACACATTATTCCATTAAAGCAATGATGTGTAACTTAAATTTAACAAATAGTGAAATACAAATTCTCCATGTTAAACTTCTGAATTGCGCCGATGTTGAGAATGTCATAGCAGTATACTGCCCTTCATCAGTGCGAACAACTAAAAATGACTGGGATCAAATTTTTACCTTAAATAGCCATAAGACTTTAATAGCAGGTGACTTTAATGGGCACCATTCTAATTGGTCATCAAAAAGAGACGTTAGGGGAAATCAAATATATGAGTCTATTCTAGAAAACAATTTTATTACACTTAACAATGGAACTGATACCCGCGTTAAAATGGTTAATAATATAATACAAAAAACTGCCCCTGACATATCTGTAGTATCTACGGAGTTGGCTTTAAAATTTAAATGGAATGTTATGAATGAAAATCTAGGAAGTGACCACATGATAATTAAAATCAGTACCAAACTTCAATGTCTAACTAAACATACTACTCGCAGAAATTACAAGAAAGCAGATTGGAATGCATATACTAGTCACTTAGAAACAGAACTTTCCAATTTTTCTTTTACTTTAGATCTACAACTTGCGTATAATAAATTTACAGACATCATAAATAGTGCAGCTGATAAGTTTATTCCAATCATAAAAATTTGTGATAGCCCCCTACGTCTCAAGAAGTTTAAACCAAGACCACACTGGAATACAAGCTTATCACATTTAGTTGCACAGCGACGTCAAGCCTTGGCCACTTTCAGACGAAACCCTACACCACAAAATTTAGAAGATTTACAAAGAAAAGTTAGTATAGCCCAAAGAGAAATTCGAAGAGCCAGTTGCAAATCATACCAAGAATTTTGTAATCATATAGACTGTGTAACATCAACATCTGATATGTGGACTCAAATGAAATGGGTCAAAGGATATAAAACATGTAGATCCAACGTGGATTACGAGACTGCAAAGCTTTTGTTAAATAATTTAGCTCCAGACTATGTTGTTCCTCTAGCTCCTAGTTTTGGCTCTGAAAATACACAACTAGGTAGTCCCATTACATTACACGAAGTAATTAATTCAATTAAAAATAAAGATACTGCGCCAGGTTTGGATAATATATCATATTCTATGATTAAACATCTTCCCAAAGTAGGTAAAAACATACTAGCTCTTTTATATGATCAATTTTTGAATATAGGATTTATTCCCAAGCAATGGAGAAATGTCAGAATTGTTCCTGTGCCCAAACCGGGAAATCACAACTCAAATTCAAATAATGTTAGACCGATCGCCTTAATATCTTGTTTATGTAAGATTCTCCATTTAATAATAACGCGTAGACTTGAGTGGTACTTGGAGAAAAATAATTATTTGTCACAAAACACTACAGGATTTAGGAGATTTAAATCATGTTATGATGGACTATCAAGACTAGTATCTAGAATTCAGATTGGTTTTTCTAAAAAATATCCCACTGTTGCTTGTTTTATAGACATTGATGGTGCATATAATAATGTTGACCTTTCAGCACTTTTAAATATTTTGGATAACCTTGGGGTAGGATCTTCTATATGTAATTATCTTTGGCAATATCTACATCAGAGAAATCTATCAATTCTGACAGGTGATAATAAAATACTTAGTAGAACTACTGGAATCGGTATTGCTCAAGGGGATCCCTTATCTCCTATATTATTTAATGCGGCTACTATTAAAATCTGTCGAAATATCAATCAAGTATTTATTTCTCAGTATGCTGATGACTTCATTATTTATTCAGGACAGGATAAATTAACGGACTCAGTTTTCTATGTACAAAGTGCTTTAACTGTTTTTCAAAATTTAATTGCGGAAATTGGCCTTAACGTTTCAGATAAAAAGACAAAAGTATGTGTATTTAGCAGAGGCAAAATTAGAAGTAACATTAAGTTAAGTGTTAATAATAAGACTATTGAACAAGTTAGTTGTATAAAATACCTTGGCATGTGGCTTGACGTTTCGTTAAGATGGGCAAAACATATTAATGAAACTAGGACTAAGATTGAAAAGCATATAAATATTTTTAAAATTCTTGCAGGTTCTAATTGGGGTGTTCATCCAAAACATCTCCGTAAACTTTATATTTCTATTATTCGTAGTAGAATTGATTATGGTAGCTTTTTGTACCATAATAGTGCCAACAGTCATCTAATTAAACTAGACCGTGTACAAAGCCAAATAACAAGAATTATCGGAGGTTTCATAAAAAGCACCCCAATCCATGTGATGGAAAGTGAACTATGCATTCAGCCACTATCAGTTCGGAGGCAGTTTCTCGCAGGAAAATACTTTTTGAGAACGAAATTCATTACCAATAACATCACAAGTACAATTTTAGAGGAGCTTTCCAGTCTCTGCCAAAGCCACTATTGGAGCAATAAAAAACTGCCTTTGTTAGTAGATATATTTAGAACCTACAGAGATATACCTATGTATTTCAGTGCTATACCTAATATATTCAAATTAAATACGTGGGCTAGCTATATTGATCTCAGTGATGTTATTTGCGCTAATATAATTGGAATAGATAAACCCAAAAGAATGATTATTGATATTGATCTAAGAATGACCTGCTTGAAATTTATAGTTGATATATATAGTTCTTATTACTGCCTGTATACAGATGGATCTAAAAATGAGACATGTATGGGAGCTGCTTTTTATGATCCACAAATTAACAGTTTCCATAAATTTAAAATTAATGAAAATATCTCCATTATGAATGGGGAATTAATAGCTATTTATGAGGCACTATTACATATAAATAGTATTGATAAACAAAGTTTCGTTATTTTCACGGATTCTAAAAGCAGTATCCAACATTTGGCTCAGATCCCCTCGAACTGTCGAGGCACCCCGGTAGCCATACTTATTTTAGAGACTATCAGTAGACTCCGTGAAAATGGTAAAAATATTGTTTTGCAATGGATACCATCTCATGTAGGACTAAAAGGGAACGAAGCAGCAGACTCTGCCGCCCGACAAGCAGCTCTTGATGGAACGCCTTACCCGTGTTTACCCCTGCCATCTGACATACTGGGCAATGTGAAAGATATGTGTAGACAAATGTGGCACGAGTACTTCGATGAAAGATCCCGGACGAAAGGAATTTGGTATCGGACTATGCAGAGTGAGCCTCTTCGTTACCCATGGTATCACAATACAAAAAGAAAATATGTAGTCGCTCTATTCAGACTGCGCTCTGGTCACATCCCATCGAAGAAATTTACACATTTAATGGGTATATCCGATTCCCCAAACTGCCCGGTTTGTGGAGTCATTGAGGATGTTCAACATGTTTTAATGGAGTGTGAACGAAACGCGGTTGAACGTCGAGCCATACTGAAACAAGGTGTAGATGTTGGACAGTGCAACAGCATCTTGGCCTTTCCCTTATCGGAGCAGGCGAAGTTGCTGTGCACTTTATTATTGAATGTATTGTAGTATTAATTCTTTATTTACTTTAGTTTTAAGTGTTTATTATCTGTCGGTAGTTTATTCTATATTTTGATTGTAATATGTAAACATCATCACGGAGCGACATCATCACTTTGTGATGAAGACTCAAAAATAAAGATTAAAAAAAAAAAAAAAAACTAGTAGTCGCCCGTCTTCGTCCGCGTGAAAACCTCTTAGGTTCCCTTCTAATTTTAAAGACAGACTCATATAAAGTTGCCATTACCTAATTGATATTATATGTTCATTTTCATTATTTTTTGGGCATTTTAAATGAAATAATGTAGACATTTGAAATAAAAATGATCTTTTGATCAGCCGCAAGTCAGTTAGGGTAGCCAAGTATTTACTGGTACTTATAAATTCTCTCCATGATGGATGTCCTTTAAAATTACGTAAATTAAAAAAAACACATATATTTGTACCAAATATCAGCATAATAACTACGCAAAAATTTAAGAAAATATTCAATCAATAATATTTTTGGATAGGAAACCTATCGCTAATCCATCGCATACTGACTCAATATCCGTTTAAAATTAGTTTTATTATAGAAAAATATTCCAACAGATCAAGCAGCGAGGCCTTAGACTATTGAGAGCTGTGTTTGCGCTCTTAATGAACCGTGTTCTTTGAAAGGAAGTCCTAAGCAACAAAATTAATTTAAAAAGTCTCCGTCAGAAAGCAAACATTACCTACTCTAACAATAGAGAGTAAGAGCAAAGTTTTACTGGACGGTCACTCGGATTTTATTAAAAAACTTGCATAATATTGCCCGAGTTTATCGGATGATATCTTTTGATAAAATATCAGATGTCAGTGTGTGGGGTTTCAAGGAGGTTGCATATAAACGATGAAGTTCGGCTGGCTGTTTCGTGTGTGCTCGAATTTGGAACGCCATCGTACTACTGCGCAAACTAGAGGCCTAGAAGACATACATTTGGAACACTGTTGTGGTACTACGCAAACTGTATAATATATCTATGAGACATTATTAGGGTACCTGTGGTATTTTAGAGGGTGCACGATAGAGTTCCGCTGGTTGTTTCATTCGTATTGCGTGTGTTTGAATTTGGAACCGTATTACTGAAACTGTGTCTAGACATAGAGACGTTATTAGGGCACCAGTGGTGTCGCAGTCGTTGTATCAATTAAGGAGGTTTGTTGCTGGCTGTTTGATTTCAAAGTAGGATGAAATATACTGGAACGTTGAATTGATTGGCAGTATATCATTGCTGGCAGGGTGATAACTACAGCAAAAGCTTCCCACCAGCCGGACCTGGATCATTTAAAAAATTTCAATCAGTTCAACAGGGAATTGAACCCTGAAGCATTGTAAAACCGCAGTGCATACCGTTGCGCCACGGAGTTCGTCATAAGGTATACAAAATGTGAATACATTCTGTAATTAGGTACGTAAAAGTACCATTAAATATAACATCAAAGCAATCAGCACGACTATCACAAAATAAAAAGAACGACGCTCAACGTACCAATGCTCTTTTGACTAACGAAATTGATTTGAGACACACGTGAGGCAAACTCCAGGCAAAGCTTTTCACGATACTTTTGAAACTCCGTAAATGCAACTTCTAGTATAACTACAGTGTATTTTGCAAACTGAACTTTATTATTTGTGCAATAAGGAATACATTAATGTGTTTACATAAAAACATCCAGAAATATTCTTTCGACGTCAATTTGTTGTATCTTCCTTACGTATGATTTGGTTTGTTTAATGAATCAAATTTCTATTTTATTTGTGTGTACAATACTTGTATCCTGCGTCGCCGGGTAGTATTTACGTTATATCTTTTTAAACTCCAACGCAAATGAAGCATTAAATTGTAAGTCAATGTTAAAGTATTTACTATGTTAACGATCTTCAGCACCTATCTAATTTTTGGAACGAAGTTCCTTATCGCGCGTTGTGAAAGGGGGCTAGACGGAAAAAATTCGTACGAAAAGTTGTCACGACACTTTTTGATCAAAGGATCTTGCCGCCGCCTTTGATGTGTGTGCGCGTCAGCGGCGGGGGGCGCCCGCGCTGTATGCTGTCTCGCGCTCTCGTTTCGCCCTCTCGTGTTTCGGTGTACAACAACAAATATTATTATTACTTAAAAAAAAAAAAAATTATTATACCTATATAAAATATATTATATTCCATCCGGGTGTCCCTTGACACCTCTCAACTTTTTTTTTTTTTTTGTATTGACTACAAGTTAGCCCTGGACTGCAATCACACATGGTGGAAATAAATGACACAATCTAAGATAAATACAGGTTGTTTTAAGCTATTGCATAGCTTCTATCTAGCGTGGAGACCGAATTCAGAAATTCCGTAACGAAAAAAACCTAGCACCCCCTGGATATCAATATCAAAAACACAATTTCGCCACCGACTTCATCGGGACCTGAAACAGTAGCAGTAAGGTGCCCGGATTGCCAGAGAGATGGGGGTTCAAATCCGGGATTCGAACTCGCATCTCTCTGGCAATCCTGGCACTTAGAGTGCCTTACCGCTAGGCCACGGTCCCGATGACGTCGGTAGGTAAACATAAATTGATAAAAAATGCTATGCAATAGCTTTACCGCGGCAGTTTTCGAGTGCCACACGTCTTTTTTAAGAATAGGACGAAATCCATACATCGTACTGATATGCTGATACGCCAAATAAAATTTTAAGATATTTTTATATTTAATATGTATATATAGATACGTACTTACCTACAGGACTACAATTGGGCAATTAAATAGCAGGAACAAAATTACCTACCTTTATTTTTATAAAGTAACGAACTCGTAGGCAACTGTTGCTTGTGGGTACACAAAACGGCGATATATTAACCCTAGAAAGATAACGTGCGCCCCAAAGGCGCCCGCGAAACAGTTATATCGCTGTATCTTTTCATCCAACGCGTGTACACGCTTGTGCTTTCAAGCCAACTCTGCCGTCGGTCAACACTGCCGATGGACGACCGCTGCTGTTCGCTAAGTACCTTAGTTTCGTTTCTATGACAACGCGTTGCGCTCGGGAGGCGCATGTTTATCTTCTGTGTAACTTTTATGTTTTTCTGTGTGATTTAGTTTTTGTTATTTTTTCTTTATTTACATATAAATAAAGTATGTGTACAATCAGGTTATTGTTATTAATTAGTTTTATTGTTTTTAGAAACACCTTTACTGTCCAAAATTTTGGTAAAAAGAGAAATAAGTTCCTTTATGACCTGTACGTCTATGTTCTGTTTTGATGGAGATTGACTCTACTATTATATAAGCCGAAGCCTTCGAAGATGGTGTATATGTTGTCCTTATACAATTAAGACGCTGTTATGCCTAAATCCTACAACTGATAAACCTGAAATCATTACGGTCTTCAACAAAACATAAGGTGGCGTTGATACCATTGACCAGATGTGTTCTTCGATGTCTTGTTCTGGAAAGTCTAACAGATGGCCAACTAATACATAATTCACACATACAATGTTTTGTCTAAGCAAGAAAAATAACTAAACCGAAGAAAATATATGAAATAACTAAGTACTGAACTGTCTACACCATGGATGACATCAAAATTGGAAATCCCCACTTTGTCAAGGCGTTTGAGAGAAAATTTTGTGAATATCCTGCCACAAACAAACAAAGAAGCTTCTGAAAAAGCTGAAGAGGAACCTCCTGCCAAAGTTCGCCGTTACTGTAGTCTACGTACAACCAAAAAGAAAACAATGTCTAAGATGACATGTACAAAATGCAAAAAAACTGTGTGTGGTGAACATAAAAAAGATGTTTGCACCTACTGTCTATAATCTAATTTTTTTTTCATTATTATTTGTAATTTGAGACTGAATATATAGTCAATTATTAGTTAGTAAGAAAGAAAACCACAAATGTTACTTATTTTTGTAAAAATTGTACTTTAGTATAAACACTTCTAATTTTTATTACTTTTTGTTAAGCCTTTATAAAACACTGTACAATTTTCTTAATACTAAAAATAATACTAAAAATTTGTGTTTTATTAATTTCATATTAATCTAAGAACTCATTGAAATTATAATGAAAAGAATTCACTTTCAGTTTGTTAAAAAATAGTCTATATTACTGTGCGGCGCCTCTGAGGCGTATGTTTATGTTTTCAGTACAAAAAAATAACGTTATCTCTTTAGGGTTAAATAACGTAAAAGTACCTTCATTTGTCTCCCATTTCGTATCAAGTAAGGACGAGGCTAACGCGAAACCTAATACGAACTGGGCGGTTTTGCTGGGTAATGAATCTATGTAGTGTAACCACGGTTTCCGAATACGAAAAATACAAGACGTAATACTGAATAATTATAAAAGCTTCATAATGCATAACAAGTATAAATTTTAAAAAATATAAGCTATTATATTGCAAAAACTTTATGTTATGTTATGTTGTACACAGAGTTCCTATGGCACCCTTTCATTTCAAATATTAGATTTAACCCAAATAATAAAAAAGACAAGTTAAACTAACTTTAAAAATACTAAAGCCTATAACGCATATACCTACATACATAAACTATCTTTTAAATATTTTTTTTATTCATTACAAGTTGACTGTCACACCTGATGGTAGATGATCCAATCTAAGATGAATGCGGGCTAACTTGTTAGAGTAGGATAATATCCACATCCTTTCGGTTTCTGCACAACATCGTACCGGAACGTTAAATTGCTTGGCAGTGGCAGTACGTTTTTGTCTCCCACCAGCTTGAATGGAACACGGGACCATCATCTTATAAATTCACTGTGCATACTATTGCACGGAGGCCGTTAAAATTTTTTTTGAACAAATTTTTGGAGGCGCTTGAAGATGTGCCAACGTTTAACCTCACATTCCAAACTAACTAATAACTGACTGATAACTAACAAGGTGACTGAGTTATTGACTGACTCATTTAAGTAGAGCCGGAATTACCAACTGAAAGAAGAAGATTTATAAATATTTTATCCTTAAGAAAATAATTATAAAATAGGTCAATTACTTGTTACTCTTCTTTAATCGTTCCAACTTGATTTTCGCAATTTCATTCAAAATACAGACTCTAGGTACATAAGAAAAGATTCTCAAGTGACTTTGAAAAACAATGTGTATCGGCTCCCAAACAATTTCCGAGTTATCAAGCACGTTCGTCTAAACGTCTTTATTAGCGACGCGACGAAACTGTCTCTTGGGTATCAAAACTTATGAACACAGTAAGAGGGCTCCTATTAGCTCCATGCTTCTTGGAAGGTGATAATGTTCTATAATGAAGGCTCGCACAATGTTATCTTAGCAATTAGTTTTTGCTCCAGTTTTGTGGACGTGGAATATTTTGGGCGTGCTTAACTGACTTGAAATAAAATTGGTTTATGTCTTGGACCTCCTCGTTAGTCTAGTAATAACCCTATGGGGCTTAGGATCACTAGGATTACAAATCCTGGGTTTTACCGAAGAATATTACACAACTTTTTTGTCTTCTTTTCTGTAAAATTCTATGCCTGAAGTCGAACAGATGGTGGTACTACATCCCCGTGCCTCGAAGAGCGCGTCAAAGTAGCGGAGCATTGTGGTATCTCCATATCTCCTCTCCCAGAAGAAGGCCTTTAATGAAATAAGTGTTCTCATTGTCTTATAGATGCTTTTAGACCAATGACTTCAATGATTAGGCTGAAAAAATTTTGATTCAACAATGATCACTGATATTATGTAAAATTATAATAGCCAGGACCGACGGCTTTACATGCTCTCCAATGCGCGGTGTTACATAATATCACCAACTCATTCCAGCCTAACCAAAAGTATGTCATTCAAATATAAATTTGAGAGATAGTACAGTCAATTGGTCGAAAAAATAGAGGTTACCTGGAGAGTTTTGAAAATTGGTAATTTTATAGATTTTGATATGCTTTTTCCAAATTTTAACTTTGCCACCTCGTATGTTTGCCGCTCACGCCGCCATATTAAAAAATGGGCACCCAAAAGCAGTTTTTGATAGTAACTCCTTTCCCGCGCATTTTATATAAAATACATATCTATACGAAATAAAAAAGAGAAAAATTCCTACAATTTATGTAATAACCTTTCTTTTCTAAAATCAATAGTTTCGGCGTTCGAGCATCGTAAACCATCATAAATCCGCACCAACGTATCATATTTACTTTAAACTGCTCATATTGTGATTTGTAAATTATAAAAATTATACGAAGGTCTGTCATGTCTCCGCAGGTATAAAGAAATGCGTCCCTTCTGTGTCAGGCCCCTTCTTTGCCTTCTAAGAAACATCTGGCCCCAGCTGGGCTCAATAGAAATATTTAGTCTGAGTCATCAGTATACGTTTATCATTTAACAGTGTCGTTTGCATTTACAGAGCCATGGCTTCTAATGAAGTAAACTGCTTTATTTGTGGTGATATACTGCAAGAAAGTGAAAATGAGTATTTCTGCCGGAATGTGTATTGAATTACACTTTACGGCGCTCCTACGCCGAAAGGTTTTTGATTTTAAGGAAAATGAATAGATTTTAGGGAAAAAGGTTATGACATAAATTGTAGAAAATTTTTTCTTCTTTTATTTTGTTTATATAATATGTTTTTCCTGTAAAATGCGTCGGAAAGTTATTATTAAAAAACTGCTTTTGGGCGCCATTTTTTCAATATGGCGGTGCGAACGGCAATCATACGAGGTGGCAAAGTTGAAATTTGAAAAGAGCATATCAAAATCTATAAAATTACCAATTTTCAAAACTCCCGAAAAATATACAAGTAAAAATACTAAATGACTGTATTAAGATAAACTATCCCAGATTAGAGATTATGTCTTATTTATTTTTATTACAATTTGTTAAATTGTTTATGTTATATTATTATTTAATAGTACATATTTGCATGTCGAAATAACTAAACGCCAGAACTATGAGTTGGAATAGCATCGTGGGATATAAATTTTGACCGTAAGCTTTTAACTTTTGTGTTCATTAAGTCCAAAAATTTCTGCGGAATAGTTATAGTGTACCTATATGTCTAATTCCCCTTTTTGGTCTAGTAAGTAGCTTATGTGGCTTTGATCACGATGTCCTGGATTAGATCCTGGTTTGGGTCACAGAACAATTCTGAGTTTTTTATACATATGAAATTTTCAGGACATTCCAAGCCAGGAGTCGGAAGTGGTGGTACACAACACCCACGTGACTCAGAGATCACGTTAAACCATCGGTCTCGGTCGCTATCATCAACATTTGATCTTCTTCTTTAGCCATTCTCTACCATTCTGGTGTAGGCCTCCTTCAACCTCTTCCATTTCTTTCTATTTTGGGCAGTCAAAATCCAATTACTGCCCGCTACTTTAATGATGTTACGTCGAGCAACTCCGTGGAAGATTGGGTGAAAACCCCAGTGGGAAACAGAGTCGACAAACAGACGAGAGTACAGGAGGGATTATTGGAGCAAATTTTTGGTTCAGTAATTTGGTGATCTTCAGGGAGGGAGGAATCACCTAGGGTTGTTGGCGGATGAGTACAAGATAGTACCAACGGTAGCACCCACAGTCCGAGTAAGCAGGATTACTTTCCACTCGTCAGGACGTCCTGGGCAGGCGGACGAGTTAAACGTCTAAACCCTTCAACCAATCATGACAACACAACATTTGATATGGAACGTTAATAAATGAAACATTATCACCCTAAGCCCGCCAATTCGCATTTCAGCAGCAGCGTGGTGGGTTTACGCCCCATATCTACTCTCCTATATGAAGGCACACCTGGCTTTGTAGTGTAGCCGTTAAAAGGCTGATAATGATGATCATGATGATGATTTAATTGCCAACTCATGACTTGTATGTTGGATTTTCATCGTAGTTAAAAACCATTGCAATCACGAGAGATGATCAAACAATATGTACCATCATAATCGGTCCATTCGTATAAAAAATATTTTTAATAACTCATTTATTTATTTATAATTATTTTTAAAATTTTAACAATGTATATAAAACTATAAAAAAAACATATAAAAATTTATAAAAATCCTGTCCGCCTGCTGCGAGGCCCGGGGGTCCAAGCAACCGGCGGTCAGGGGTCCAGAGGAATACCTTCTCACAATACGCGCCATTTCAAGAATTACTGCCTTCTGTATTCGACCCTTGATCCAACGACTAAGCTTTTTAAAATGTTGGTCAAAGCTTTTCGCTATAAGACCGTTGACTGAAACGACTATAGGAACAATCATCGTTGAATCAACATTCCACATGGCAGTAATCTCATTAGCAAGGACCAAGTATTTTGATACTTTTTCCTTTTCAGCTTATAATTATTATAATACTACAGTTTGACACATATACTTCAAGCTCCGTTACAAAAAGCTTTACTACTAAAATACGACATTCAAAATAAAATTCCGTAAAAGTTATTTAATAAAATAATTGCGAGTTGTGAATTCCATTGTGATATTCGTTTAGCAATCCTAGCTTCCAAATTGAAACGACAGAATAACTGCCATGTTTCGGATTCCTAGCACCTGAAATTACAGAAATTCGCTGTTAGGTACAATTGACTCGTTAAATTGTCTGTATGCCTATTATGAGAAGGTGGTGGTTAACCCTCAAAGAATTTTTTAACCGATGAAAAAAACGGAGGAGGTTCTCAATTCGACACGTATATATATATTTTTTTTATGTATGACCACGCATAACTTTTTACAGAGTTGTCCGATTTTGATAATTCTTTTTTTATTAGAAAGGACACACTTCCAATATGGTCCCATTGTCATCATGTTAGGATCTGATGTTGATATCCTGGGGAAAATGAAGGAACTCTTCAAATTTTGGAGGCACGCTTACCGCAATTTCGGTTTTTGTCTCGGTATCCGTAGCTTTTTGGCTACTAGTGCCGTATAATATACTAAGACAGTATATTACGAGTACGTTACGTGGCGATAAATCACTAAAAAGTAAGAAATAAAAATTTTTAAATAAAATTTACTTAAGCATATCTAGGAGTTGGTGCCAGCCAAGGTTTCTACTTTAAGGATGTTACCTAGAACCCACAAACTGCTTTAGTACGTAAAATAAATGTTCCTTAAACTTGGCTGGCACCAACTTCATAGATATGCTTACGTAAATTAAAACAACTAAATGACACAGTTATTTATTACTTTTTAGTGCGTTTTGAGTCGGTTCTATTTTTATTTAAAATTTGTTTGATTGTAGCAGGCGATAATTTGCGGAATTTCATATAAATTATTATTAACACGAAAAACCGATACGAATTTATTCGCCCTTATTCGACAGAAACCATCTACGGAGGTTTGATCGGTAGAAACTGGAGTCTCCTCTGAAGACGTTGACACAACAATGTACAATTGCGAAGTTGCGAACCCACATTGAAGCAGCATGCTGAGTCTAAACTCCAACTTCGAAATCATCTTTCTGTTATTAGAGAAATTACCTGCTAATTATAAAAAATATTGTTACATAAGTTCTATAATTTGGCAGAAAGAAACGCTTCAAATTTCGTAGACCAATATAAGTCTGAAATCTAGAAGCTCATAAATTAAACCATCTTGGTATTGAACCAAGTAGACAGCCTTTATTTTGCTACTAGCTTTACCCCGCGATTTCATGCGTGTGATTCCCGTTCACGTGTGAAAAATAACCTGTTTTATTTAATACGTATGTACAATTTTTCATTTTTCTGTAAAATTTTTAGGCCATTCCAAACCCGGAGTCGGGAAGTTGGTGGTGTTACACCCTGGTGCCTTGAAGAGGACGTTAAGCCGTCGGTCCCGGTCACTATCGTCGACATCTGATAGTGATCGTTAATAAATGAAACATTATCACCCTAAGCCCACCAATCCGTATTGGAGCAGCGTGATGGGTCTACGCTCCATATTCCCCTCCTCCTACAAGGAGCCTGGCCTTGTAGTGGGAGTTAATAGGCTGATAATGATGAATTTATACATTTTAGCCAAAATTGGTTTACAGATGTACACACAAATACTCACAAACACACATCACATATGAACTTTAACTTTTAAAATATTAGTTTGACAATATTTTGCAAAAACTGTGAAAGCTAAGCTGTGTGCGTATAAGCTACATATTTGTGAATTAATCGTTCCTTCTGGTAGCTGGAGTAAAATATAAAATCCAAGGTAACGTGACGTGTCTTTAAACGTCTTCAATACGAAAAATAACGATCTTGTACCAAAGCCCCGGTCTCTAACATCGCCGCAATTCACTATTGGATATAAAATTTATGGCCATGCTTGTGTTCGCGGGTTTAGTGAAGATTTCATGTTGAACTATCGCCAAAGTATGGCTTATTTGCTCCAACTTCTAAGAAACGCTTTCAAGATAAAACTTGGTTGTTTTCAAATATATTTTAAGCCGCGACCTCCCCTTTTTGATTACCCATACAAGTCATGGGTCTACACACTTCCAAAATAATCATTTCGAGTAATTTAAAATAGGAATTATTAATATATATTTAATAGGTACATAAAAATATTTTTCTTAATCGTTATATAGACAAAAATATATTAAATCAAAACTCATAGTAAAGTCTATTATAATCAAAGTTTCAGTTCGATTAAAATCTCTCCAACAACCCAAAAAAAGGTTTTGTTCAGGGAATAAAGGAAAAAAGGAAAGTTTAGAATTTATTGGTCCGCCGCGTTTCCTTACTTAGGTAGGTTCTCTACATAATTTTATCTGATTGACTCCCCAAACGGTTTTATAGAAATCGAGACAACCATCTGTATTAGATCGAGTATACCTATTATGTAAAATTAAATCATCATTAGTAATCTATTCAGCCTACGTAAACAACACACAGGGCCAGGCTACTTTTCTAAAAAACTGAGTTTAGGTTCGCTAATTCAGGACGTGTTGGCGAGCAGAGTGATAATGGTCTACTGACGGTAAGATTATAATAATAATAATAACCGCGAACATCGGCTTAACCCGCGAGCACTCGCTCTATGAGCATTTTGCTCACAGTAAATTTAAAACACGCGCGATTTTGTCAAAATTATTTGTACGGACATGGTTTATTCAATAGATGAGTTTCGTTCCGTCCTTCATCCCTGGATACAGCTCACCTCTCGCCAGAGTACTCTAATCGCTCGTACGAGGAGGTTTGTTGCGCCGTGTACCATCATGCGGTGTTTTGCTCATCGCGCGGGTGTCGACGTAACTACTTTTTTCCTCATGACTGAATTATTTTTCATCATATCTACAGTTTTACTGCTACTTTTATGTAATAATATGGTTTTAAATTACCGTCATAGAAAACTATTATGTATTTCTGTTATATATATATATATATATATATCATCATCATTATCAGCCAATAGACGTCCACTGCTGGACATAGGCCTTTTTTAGGGACTTCCAAACACAACGATCCTGAGCCGCATGAGCCCAACGGCTCCCTGCGACCTGTTTGATGTCATCAGTCCACCTGGTGGGGGGTCGACCAACACTGCGCTATCCGGTGCGGGGTCGCCATTCTAGCACCTTCGGCCCCCAACGTCCATCAGCTGTTCGAACCACGTGCCCCGCCCATTGCCACTTCAGTTCTGCGACTCGCTGAGCTATGTCGGTTATTTTGGTTCTTCTGCGGATCTCCTCATTTCTGATTCGATCATGCAGAGATACTCCGAGCATTGCTCTTTCCATCGCCCGCTGAGTGATTCTGAGCCTTCTTAAGAAGCCCGCAGTTAGCGACCAAGTCTCGGATCCGTATGTCATCACTGGCAACACGCACTGTTCGAAGACCTTCGTCTTCAGGCACTGAGGAATTTTGGACGAAAAGATGTCACGCAGTTTCCCGAACGCTGCCCAACCGAGTTGGATTCGGCGGTTCACCTCTTTCTCGAAATTGGACCTACCTAACTGGACCATATGCCCTAGGTATATATACTCGTCTACAATTTCGAGTGCAGAATTTTCAACAATAACTGGGTGGAGCGAAACATGAGCATTACACATGATCTTTGTCTTGCTCATGTTCATTTTAAGGCCCACCTGTTGAGAAACTCTGCTGAGGTCATTGAGCATATTATTAAGGTCATCTAGAGATTCTGCCATTATCACTACATCGTCGGCAAACCGCAGTTGAGTGAGGTACTCGCCATTGATGTTGATGCCAAGTCCGTTCCAGTCCAAGAGCTTAAAGACGTCTTCCAATGCGGCGGTAAATAGCTTCGGGGAGATAACATCTCCCTGTCGCACTCCTCGCTGCAATTGGATTGGCCTCGTAGTCTCATCCTGTATACGGACTGACATGGTGGCGTTTTCGTACAGGCACTGCAACGCTTGGATGTACCGGTAGTCGATTCGGCACCTCTGCAATGACCTTAACACAGCCCAGGTTTCCACCGAATCAAAGGCTTTCTCATAGTCCACAAACGCCAAGCAAAGTGGCCGGTTATACTCTTCGGTCTTTTGTATAACCTGCCGCAGCGTATGGATGTGGTCTATGGTACTAAAGCCTTGTCGGAAACCGGCTTGTTCGGGAGGCTGGAAGTCATCAAACCTACGAGCGAGACGATTCGTGATGACTCTGGAGAACAACTTGTAGACATGACTCAGCAGCGAGATTGGTCTGTAATTCTTCAGCAAGGTATTGTCACCCTTTTTGAAGAACAGAACAACCACGCTCCTGTGCCACGCCTGAGGCGTTTTGCCCTCGTGAATGACGGAATTTATGCATATATATATATATATATATATATATATATATATATATATATATATATATATATATATATATATATGCATATATATATATATATATATATATATGCATAAATATATATGGATTGGGATCAAAGAGATGAAGCCATTTTGGCGTGGTTGATGAAAGTAGATCTGGGCCGTTTATAAGGGCCGAAAAAAGAAAAAAAATATATTCTTATGATTAGTACACTTCACAACGGCGATAACGAAAAACCTGAAATTATCACTTAATTATCCTTTTCTTAAATTATCACTATAATTTAACAAAAGGAGTTGTTTATGTTATGGATTGACTGAAAGAAGAATATTCTGTTGCAAGAGTAGCATATACATGGCCGCTGAAATTATTTTTCACGATCCTAAACATAAACGGAATCAACAGACAAATCATTTACAAAAAAAAAACACGGATATAATCAAACGCGCAGAGATTACTTGAAACAACTAGCTCTTCAAATACAGTCGCATATCTAAAGAAGAAGCACCTTGTAAAACATTGCATATCTTCTACTGGAAGTGATTAAACGATTTGTATCAGAACCTGAGTTATCAGGAGAACAAAAACCAAATGGAATCCTCGCGGTTTACCCAAGACGCAAAAACCGCAGGATGAAACGTGCTGCATTTACTGCCAAAAAAAATTTATGTACCGAGCACATTATGTGGTATGTGTAAAGCTCGCGTATATGATGAAGATTAATTATTACTACATATTTAAGTTTTTGTTTGAAAAGATTTTTATTTGTTTAATTTTTTCCTTCAGATTTCCTTAGAAGACTAGCAAATTAGTTAGTATGATTTATTACTTAAAAAAATAATAATAATGTTGAAAAGGTTTTAAATATATATTTTCTAGAATAAATAAAGTGTATTTCATTTAATAAAATAGAAAAATATAAATATTACCTGATAAAACAAGCATTTAATGACAATTTACAAACGTGAGCAAAATGCTCTACGCGCGAGTGCCCGTGTAATTTCTAGAGGCGCGGATGCTGGCGGGTTAAGGTGCTCTCTGAGGTAGGTACGTGGATGTCACACCACTAACTTCCCAACTCCAAACTGCTGAATTGGAAAAAGTAATAAGCTCAATATCTTATACCCTAAAACAGGGCACAAAGTTATACACTTAACCTCAACCCACTTAACCTTAACAACAATATTTAAAAAAAAAATTGACAATAATGACTTTTAAGACGTTAAAACTAAGTATAAACTTGAGTTTAAGTACACCTGGTCAAAACGGCATAACTTTTATTTAAATATTTTTAATTATTAAATCATTAACTGACACACTGTTAAAAACCTTGCATAACCAGTCACTGTTAGCTTTACTGTACACAGATACTCCGTTGCTAATCTGATGAATAAAATTGATAATTCTGAAATTAAAATAACGAATACAATCAAATTAATATAATTTTGTCAAAAAGAATACCCCAATCTTTCAATCAAGCATCATTCTTGTGTTAGAAGTGGGAAAAACTTGAGCATTTTTATTAAAAATGACTCCCCATAATTCGGTTCACTTCGATTAAAATCTCTCGAAACTCCAATCACCGTAAAAAGGTCCTACACAAGAATAAGGGGAAAAAGCAAAGTTGGAAATTCATTGGAGTGTTCCCTTTGGAAGTTTTTTTTTTATCAGATTGACCTACTCAAAGCCGGTACGCTTTTAACTAAACAATGTCAGTTTTTATCCAGTTTTCTAAGTCATCGTGATTTTGTTATCGCGTGGTAATCGGAAAATTATGGTTCCTTGGAGAACCTCGTTGTTGTCAGTTATAAAATGTTAACAACGCACTTAGTTGTTCTCCAAGGTTTTCCTTCCATAAGATTATCGCGTACACAATATCATAATTTAGATATTCCTTTCTCTACTCACGAATCTTGCTTTAACATACAGCAAGAATTACTAAAAACGCATTGGTGCTTCCAAAATTAGCGCGTTAAAATTAACAACTGTATCATCATTTTCAGCCGGCCCACAACAGGTTCTGGCCTCCCTTCATATAGGAGAAGAGATGTAGGGCTTACACCCACCACGCTACCCCAATGCATTGGCGGACTAAGCAAATAGTATTTCAGTAAATTTGATGAATAAGCAAAAGCACAGGTGGTTTTCCTTTTTATTATTTCGAGTAAACAACAATTATTCAGGATACGAATGTGATGCAAAAATGCAAATTAATTCAACAATGCCACAACACTCGCGTGTTCAATAAAAAGGCTACAACAAATCGTTTCGGAGGATAAAAAAAATCTGCTACGGAGTGGTTCTCGTCGCAGAAATTATTCCCGGAGACCTTTTTTTATCGATGACAATGGCGTTTTAGGTATCCGAAAACGGTCAAGTGGTTTTTTAATTTACATCCAATTTTTCTTTGCCCTCGTGAATTGGGACCTAGCGCATTTGTTAGATAATTGGATCCTGGAACCGACCTAAAAATTCACGCTATCCCTTGGGGTTCAAACTCAAACAAAATGAGTTTACCCGTATGTGAACTTTTTACTGAAGCCAGTGCCAAATTCTAGACGCAGAATTGCTGCATTGGATCAATTCCTTTGACTAGATACAAAAACAAATAGAATGATGTGAATTAGCACCGGGAATTTGTTGCTGCCACCAATTTGTCAGAATATTAAAGCTATATTAACAATGTTCTATAATATTCCTATTGTATGTATGTATCTAGCAAATTAATTAATATTTTTATGGGCCTTACAAATAAAATATGTAAGGAATATATTTTATAGCTTTAATAACAATACAATTTGTGAATGTTCAATTAAATTGTACAATGGTATTACATTTCAAAGGTAATTTTTTTTAGACAGTCCGACAAAATTAAAAAAAATATTTTTGATGTAATTATTTGACGTATATAATTAATTTAATATACTTTTAATGGCCCAAGAGCCTGCGACGGCCAGACCTTCCTTATTTTATAAAAGTTGAAATTTTCTCTGTACATGCCTCCTATACAGGTAAGAACGACCTGCGACTATAGAGTTTGGGTTGTGGTTACTTGGGCAGGTAACAGGTAGTAAAGGTGTATAAAATAGTACTTAAAATTCGTTAGAGTATAAAGCTCAATTTTTTTATATTTTCTTCGGGATAACTGTAGAAATCTCGTCATCCATTGCCGGACACTTATGACAGTTGCTATCCCTTGCCAGACACCCCTAAACTTTGATAAATTACAATTATACTTTCATTATAGTATAAAAGCTGAATTTTATATATGTTACTTGGGGGCCTATAAAAAGATGTTACCTCAATAGCCGGACAGTTTTCATGGTTTTTACATCTCGCCAGACACATCGAAAGTGCGAGCACGAATGCTTAGTCGATTACTATTTTTTAAGATATCTAATAAAAAATTTATTATTACGTTCATAGCCATGTTGTATAACGTAAAAAATATTAGTTTAACATCATAAAAATATAATAAAAAGTATGAATACAGGTAAAAAAAATATTTAAACTTGTTTATTAATTTAAACATTGTCGTCGGTGTTTTAATTTTCTTCATCATTACTACTCCAGTCGATGGCATGATCGTCCTCAACATCACCATCATCGTCAGTTTCTGAAAGAAAAATAAGCAAGTTTATACAGTTATGAATAGTTAAAAAAATTTGTATCATAATTTGTCATATTAATTATTGTATACCTGATTGAGTTTTGTGTATCACTAACATAACTCGGTAGTTGATCCCCTTCATACCATTTGAACTGGTATGTGTCAAAATTTAGCAACTTCTTTCGGTCAAAAGCTTCGTTTACATAGGAGACTGTGTACGAGTTGATGAACACTTGAACTCTAGCGGCATCAACATCAATTACATTAGGGACATTGTAGACATTGCATATAAATATCTGATATTAAAAATGTTTTGTTGATCATTTAAATTTTCAATTAATTCGTTGTTACCGAAGTTCTTGAAAGCTTCCTGGTACTCTCCTTTTCTGAAGAGCACAGGATTAACATCACAACCTGTGATGGCATGTAATCCAGGTAAGCTCTGACAAATTAACAGTCCCAACTCTGCATGTATTTTGGTTAGGTCCACATACCTTAAATTATTGCCAGTGCCTGTAAGCATCCAAACCACCGAATCACTTTTAAGGTTACTATTTCTGCTGGAAAGTTGATGTTACATGCATGATATACTATCTTGGTATCTGCTTCCTCGTGTGCTGACACTCTTCATCAGTCCTTTAGACAACTTTATTGGAATTATCAACAGTGAAAGAATGACACTTTCTGTAATTGATAGCCATTTGCAACAATTTTTTTGAAATATTTGAACAGTTGTTACCTCGCGGTCGTATCTACAGTAGACTTTCAATGTGTCTGGCAAGATGTAAAAACCATGAAAACTGTCCGGCTATTGAGGTAACATCTTTTTATAGGTCCCCAAGTAACATATATAAAATTTAGCTTTTATACTATAACGAAAGTATAATTGTAATTTATCAAAGTTTAGGGGTGTCTGGCAAGGGGTAGCAACTGTCATAAGTGTCCGGCAATGGATGACGAGATTTCTACAGTTATCCCGAAGAAAATATAGAAAAATAGAGCTTTATACTCTAACAAATTTTAAGTACTATTTTATACACCTTTACTACCTGTTACCTGCCCAAGTAACCACAACCCAAACTCTATAGTCGCTGGTCGTTCTTACCTTTATAGGAGACATGTACAGAGAAAATTTCAACTTTTATAAAATAACGAAGGTCTGGCTGTCGTGGGCTCTTGCTCTATAATAAAGAGCTGATAATATTTAATTAAAAACAGACATTTAAATTTTATTTTACAATACAAACTTATTTAAAACAAATTAAAAATAAAACAATTTTAAGTCCACCTTACGGCTTATTTTTTAAAACTGATTTTGTAAAAGTATACAAACATTTTGCTCAAGACATTTTTATAAGCAAACAATATTATACGTAACAAAATACACTTCGGTTATTCGAGAATATTTTGTAGAGCAATTAACTTGAAAAGGCCCTTAATATTTTGACATAGATGTGCTTGAAGAGGGTCTCTTTATTAAAGGATCATTAATTTAATTTGTAAGTCTTTTTTGGATTTCTTCTTCATCCTACTTTATTTTATCCGTTGCTAGACATAAATAGTTATCTATTCGTACATTTTTGTTAGTTTGATAATATTACTTGTTAGCTACATTTTATAAATATTAATAAATTGTACGTTCCTAACAATGAGACTCAAATAATTAAATTAGGATTAGGCAAATAATGTATTGGAATGGATTACACAGCATAAATAAAAAAATTTAACAAAAAATAGAACCGACTGAAAACGCACTAAAAAGTAAAAAATAACTGTGTCATTTAGTTGCTTTAATTTACTTAAGCATATCTATGAAGTCGGTGTCAGCCAAGTTAAAGGAACATTTATTTTACGTAGTAAAGCAGTTTGTGGGTTCTAGGTAACGTAGAAACCTCGGTCGAAACGGTCTTTAAAATAGAAACCTTGGCTGGCACCGACTCCTAGATATGCTTACGAGTAAGTAAATTAGAGCAACTAAATGACACAGTTATTTTTTACTTTTTGGTGCGTTTTGAGTCGGTTCTATTTTTTGTTAAAAATTTTTATTTCTTACTTTTTAGTGATCTATCGCCACGTAACGTACTCGTACTATACTGTCATAGTATATTATATGGCACTAGTAGTCAAAAAGCTACCGATACCGAGACAAAGACCGAAATCGCTGTAAGCGTGCCTCCAAAACTTGAAGAGTTCCTTCAATTTCCCCAGGATATCATCATCAGATCCTAACATGATGACAATGGGACTACCTTGGAAGTATGCTTTTTCTAATAAAAAAAGAATTATCAAAATCGAATAACTCTGTAAAAAGTTATGCGTGGTCATACATAAAAAAAAAAATATATACGTGTCGAATTGAGAACCTCCTCCGTTTTTTTTCGTTGGTTAAAAATAGTACCCCATAAATAACCAACTTTAGAGTAGAGTTAGTTTTTCAAAGTCAAAGGTTTTAAAGTCACTGACACGGGCTTGACTTTTCTAACTTGTATAGTAAACTATTTGAAATAAAATAATTTGACAGGCATAATAAACAAAATTCCACTTGACTTTCAATTCAAACGAAATTCCATACTCCACAGAATTTGTATTACCTTCAATCCAATATAATTGGGTTTTGAGAGGTGAATACTGAATTATCTTAACTACTTTGCATGTTTACGACGCGTAAAATGATTTTCAAATACAATAATAATTTGTCAGAGAAGTTATTTAAATTTACTATGATTATAAAATTAAAGTTTTTGCTTCGTTTATAGTAGTTTTCATCTGAAAAACACACCATGTTTCTGTAGTTAAATTTATTTATTGATTATTTTATTTATTTATTTAGCATTAATGTTATAATCTCTCATTTATCTTTATTTACATATTTTTTTAAAATTTTTAACAATGTTATAGGTATATAATACAAAAATATATATGAAAACACTACTAAAAATTTATAAAAAAAATCTTCTCCTCCATTTGCGGGCCCTTTGCGGGCCCAAGCAACCGGTGGTCAGGGCTCCAGAGTGAGGAACCTCCTCACAGTACGCGCCGTTCCAAGGACTACTGCCTTCTGTAAGTATCTGAAACAAAGACAGCATCCTTGCACGGTACGCAGAGAAGTTAGTTCCCCCCTCTGTCGCCCCATAGTAAGCACGCATGACGCTCTCATTCATAGATAGAGACCATCTCATGCGGCGCCACCACCGGCTACACCACCGGCAGCGGGAGCACTCACGGGGGCCCTTAGCCCTTGTCGCCCCAAGCTTTTCGGTGGCTGCATCCGCGTGTCATCGTCAGCTTGATTTGAAATGGGTGCGGTGACACCCCGGCGTGTCCTCCGCACTGGAGGTGGCGTCACATCCCCCGCAGATGATGGCGGGGTTTCGTAGGACTCCGAGCATGACGATGACGACGGCAATATGTTAGTCCTTAGTCGTGCGCATAATGATCTGCCGCCACCACGTTGCATTATATTTATAATTTATAGACATTTTTTGCACTGTTTATTTACTGTATAACTTGATTTTAAACTATTTATTTCAATTTAAATATTTTATTTCGGATAAATTTTGACTGTGTCAACCGGTGGCACGTGACATATTTTATACATTATTATATTCTTAACAATTGTACTATCAGGCATTAAACAACATAACATGTTAAACAGCATTTCCTTGTTTTGATTTGTTGCTGGTGACATTACAAGAACATTTGGTTATGCTTCTTGCGTCTGTTAAGCTCGTACTCGTACATTTGTTAAGGCATGTGATTCGGAGAGAAATTATTTTTGCCAATAACAAATTTATCTCTATATTGCCATTACTAAAGTAGGTATTACACAAAAAAAAGTTGAGAGGTGTCAAGGGACACCCGGATGGAACGAAGTCCCTTTCGATTAATTAGTGAAGGAATTGTAATAAAATTTTATTTTTTTTAAGTAATAATAATATTTTTTTTATTATTAACAAATATAATTTTATATAAACTTAATCAGTAGGCTCAATTTTCGTAATAATTGGCTTGTGGTAACTGAAGACACAGACGCGTACCACACACGCGTTTGTTGTTGTACACCAAAACACTAGAGGGCGCCACGAGAGCGCGAGATAGCATACAGCGCGGGCGCCCTCCGCCGCTCACGCGCATACACATCAAAGGCGGCGGCAAGATCCTTTGATCAAAAAGTGTCGTGACAACTTTTCGTACGAATTTTTTCCGTCTAGCCCCCTTTCACAACGCGCGATAAGGAACTTCGTTCCAAAAATTGATCAATATTCCCTTGTACAAAACTGAGCGATGCGCTATTTTTGAATTTTCCACATCTGAATAATACTACATTTGTAGTTGACAAACATGTTGCGTCGCTTCGCTTCCAATCTGAGTTGAGTAATTCATTGTCACACGCCAACACCAAAACGGCGTGAAACGTTTATTTGTCTAGAACCAACAGAGCTATTTGTCTCGTTAGGTACGTAATGTAAGCTTGCACCTTGCTGAATCTGTTGCTCCACTCAAGCGGGGTGAGTTCAGAACTTCTGCTTTAGCATGTTCTAACTTTGTTGAAGTGTAGATAGGCAGCCTAGGTAAACTTAACAATCCCAACGTGAATGTAGTTTTGTAACGTATTAATGTGAGAAACCATCACAGTTTTAACGTTTAGCCTACTTTTCAACATTTTAATAATCATCCGTGAAAATAATGTAAAAAAATTATAATGTCCGACAAAGAGTTGCCATAAAGCTATGTTTCTGGGTTCAACATTTTCAATCAACATGTAATAGGATCCGAAAGATTTTTTTCCATTAGCTGCCGGGTCTGCACGAAAACTTGACATTTCATCGTGCCGACTTTCTAGATCTTATTGCTGTCGAAAAGAAAGAAATTCTTTCACGTCTCCTCTCTTACAGCCATTATGGCTCGAAGCATCTCGGAGTATCTTCGTCATTCTTGCACTTTTTCAACATGCATCACACGAGGTTTTGAGCATCTACATTTTCTTTTGATCCCTCAGCCACTATACTCCAAGATCCGCGCCGCAGAAGTAGCAGTTTTCACTGGGAGCTTTACCTGTAACAAAGAGGTCTTAAAGATAAAAAACACACTTTACTGTTTAAAGTTTGGCCGATTATTGTTTGCCAACTTCCAAAAGCACCATGATCCAAACTCCATAGTTGCTTACTATGGATACGTCACTACTATGGCTAGTAGTGCCATATATACGTTTGTGATACCTCTATGTAATGATATAGGAATAACCGATATGTGTATAGGTTTGATTTAGAATATATCAATATAGATCGGCCATTGTACCTGTCTCACCACATTACGTTCAATATGTCACACACAGCTTCACAGTGACACAAACATGCTCGTCTCCTGTTTGATATTACTATCTTAGCAGACAGGAGGGCAGCCATATAACTTTAACGTTCCTTACACATTAATGCTATTATTGATGACCTAATTAAATTGCCTAGGTTTGGCTCTTTTATAGGGAAAGAATTAAAGAAATATTGGTGCACCTCCATCAGATGGTAATTTTTATTAAGAATTAAGATAACATAAGAAAGAGTCATTTGATATTAAGCGGTGCCCTGATCCCTCATCCGGAAGCATATAATATAAAAATTCTTTCACCAGTAGTATGCTACGTTATATTATATTTATATTTTGTATTTGTATTGTATATATTACCCGAGTTATCACAGTTTTTATCGCGCGAGTCGATCGAGTGAAAATTATTAAATTTAGCTTTACGCGTACGCTGCCTTAGATATTGGATATAATTAAAAACATTGTCTGAAAACTTTATGCATCTTAAAAAGTTCTACAAAAAAGTCCGCAATAGCATATATCTATCTTTTATAGTTTGGCAGATATATAACTTTTTGTGTTTTAAAAAATTATTTAATTCATATGCTTACGTTTACGTCATTATATCTTTAATTATGTTTGTTATTTTATCGGCAGTCATACCTCCCTGGAAGTAGGTCTCTTTCCTAATAGGTAAGGGGATATGAAGCATATACCCATCACGCCCCTCCAATGGGGTTCGGTAGAGTTAGTTTGATGTATTTTTTACGATCACTATCAAAATGATAATGATATATTATGCTGTACTTA
The DNA here is from genome assembly GCA_034621355.1 of Mycalesis mineus. Taxonomy (NCBI): domain Eukaryota; kingdom Metazoa; phylum Arthropoda; class Insecta; order Lepidoptera; family Nymphalidae; genus Mycalesis; species Mycalesis mineus. Next base: position 9,903,266 of record CM067882.1, read on the forward strand.
AACTTTAAGATTAGTATATTTTTTTTATCGTTTTAACCAACAAATAATAGCATTTACCCACTTACAAATTCAAATCTTCGGCATCTGCTTTGTTTAATTTAAACTTGCATAAAGCGCTCGTGTTTTAACATCCGAGGATGAAAGTCTTTATACTAATTTAATAGTGGTAAGTACTCGCAAATTAGAAACCTACTTCTCTGCAATGAAATCTTATTACAAGCAGCAAATTACTTTGAGATTTAATTTAGTGGTAAATGTAACTTGTGTTAGTGAAGCAAGTTAATTCGTACTGTGTTTTTCATATTTCGCCGCTGGAGTCAAGAAGTTTCGCTGTTTCAAATACGTCACGTTACGTTAGGCAATTTTTTTTTATCGACTACAAGTTGAGCTTTGCCTGCTATCACACCTGATGTTAAGTGATGATGAAATCTTAGATAAAAGCGGGCTAATTTATTAGGAGTAGGATGAAATCCACACCCCTTTCGGTTTCTACCGGAACGACGACATCGTACCGGAACGCTAAATCGTTTGGCAGTACGTCTTTGTCAGTAGGGTGGTAAGCCTCTCACCTGCCATACCAAGACAAATTAAGAAAAATCTCAATCTGCTCCGCCGGGAATCGAACCCAGGTTTTCCGTCTTCTCCAGCGCTCTGGTACAATGTTATGTAGAAACTGAAAGGGTGTGCATTTCATCCTACTCCTAACAAGTTGGTCCGCTATATATACAGAAGTGATCGTAATAAAAGGCTTCCTTGTACAATGTCATGTAGAAAAAAATCACTCTCCTAACAAGTTTGTCCGCTATATATACAGAAGTTTTAAAGCCTGGAAAAATATCATCAATTTAAACCGAATTAATACCTATCAAAGTTCGCTTCCGATGTCCCATACATTAAATTCCTCGCATTATAAAATATCATGAATGTTGCACCAAATACTTCTCGTTTAAACTTTTTAAGTATTTTAAATTATGAAAAAAAAAGATGATTTCGCTACAACTAAGACTGAAAGATGTTGGTGTAATAAAGTATTATAAATTAATTATAAATTGAGGCTGCATCCCATATTGAGGCTACCTTTTCTATGGCGGGTGCTGCGGCGAAGAACGCTGAACAGGTCAAAACGCGCAAATATGAAAATTTAAAAGGTAATTTCGTGTTTGTGCCTTATGGTGTAGAGACTTTGGGGCCATGGGGACCGGAGGCTCGTTTGACGATATCTCTAAAAGAATTATCGAGTCTACGGGTGACCAACGAGCTGGCAGCTACCTTGGCCAACGGATTAGTTTGGCCATCTAAAGGGGAAATGCTGCCAGTTTCCAGTGCACTGTGCCTCATTGCAGTGGAGTCGAGGAGGTTTTAGATTTAATTTAATTTAGTTTTAATTTGTATATTATATTGGTTTTGTATAATAAATTTTTACGTACAAAAAAAATTTATAAAGATTGTGTAAATAAAAAAAACGAAAAAAAGAAAATTAGAATAGAAACCTCTTGCATGTGTCAATTATGAATTCTATGATGGAACGAGACGAATATTCTTTCCTTAATATAATATTTTCTCATAAAACGTAGGTATGTTATCCCAACACATTTAATCCTTCAATTATGTTCGCAATATATTTTTTAAAGTACAGTTGAAAATAGTTCAATTTGTTTTACAAGCAATGTTCAATATATTATTGAGTGAAATTGTTTTGTGGTTGATTACAATTAGTAAGTTTTAAACCGTTAGTTTGTTATTGCGGTTTGAAACATATTAAAACGATTAAGTGTAACACAAACAAATATTTTATATAAGTTAAAAAATACATACCTAATTAAACCCATTATTTCGATTTTATATATTATCATAATAAACTGTCTTAGTTTCTATAAAAATATATAAAATACCAATTCTTTACTATAAAGTATCGTACACCATGGTTAAGTATAAGTATAATATATCAGTATAATAATTTACAACACTGTTAGTTAGTAGTAGTTAGTAGGTAGTCATCACAACAGGAATAAAAACTACTCTGATCTCTCCAAACCACATTGAAAGGTCGTGGTGGGTCGAAGCTCTATCTTCTCTCCCTTAAAATAGAGTGTCCTGGTCCAGTAGTGGGCGATTAAAAAAAACCAATATCAGATACATAGATCCGACTGCTTCGTTGGTCTACAGCCAAATTTCAAAAGTGTGCCGCCAAATTGCTTATAAGAATGTTATATTATTAAATTATATCATTTCAAAAGAAAAATATTTGTCACATGAAATAATTTCATTCTACAAAAAAATAAATTATTTCATTATTTGATTTCAAAATTTGGAACTTAAAATAAATATTTAGGAACAATTACACACATAGCGATATTGCTCCAAAAATTTTAGTCGTAAACTTTTTATGCGTGTGTTGTAATAACTAATTAATATTTTTTTTTATTTGTGTACATAAATACTGAAATATTAAATAAATACCCAACAATAGAAAGCTTCAGACTCATCCCAGAAACATTTTCTCAGACATGAGCATCGAATTCATATCTAGGATGCAGAAGCAGGGTCATTCACTATGAATTTTCAGTCACTCGGCCGTCAAAGTTGGTGTAACACCTTACACCACCATGCCTCCGCGTTCGTTAAGCTCGGCCCCGGTCACTATCATTTACATCCCCTCCTCTAAAAGGAGGGAGGCCTGGCCCAGCAATAAGCCGTCAATAGGCAATAATAATTAAACATACATTTCTTTTTTAAAATTCAACCAAAACTTACCTTTAACATAAACTATGCGGTTTAACAAGCCACTTTTGATGATCGTATGTGATCTAACCATCACATCTTGTCCCCTAAAAGTAGGGGGGCCTGGCCATGTAGTGGAACATTATAATAGGCTGATAAAGTTAACATATAGATAGATCCCTTTATAAAATCTAACCAAAACATAGCTTTCACTATCTAACACTATGCGGTTTGACTCGACACCGACATACATATTCATTTGCGGGCTCAAGAGGATCCTTAGTTTTGTTATGCAAATGTGCGAGCGAGATACCAATATTACTTAAGGACGAGGACAGAGTTACTGCTTGTAATATATAGGTATCATGCACATATATGTAATATTAATCATGATATCTATACAGAATGAAAAGAGAGTAGCGTGGTATAAAAGAAGATGTATGTATGTATACGAAGGTAAAATTTTGTTATTAAATTTTTTATTTCCTTTAGCCACGCCATTACCATATTATATTTACCATTTTTTATTTACGTTTATTTAAAAACGTACCTAAATAAGAGTGCATAAATATGTATAAAATACTTTTTTACATAATAATATATGGCTTAGCTCAGCGGGCGATGGACAGAGCAATGCTCGGAGTATCACTGCGTGACCGAATCAGAAATGAGGAGATCCGCAGAAGAACCAAAGTAACCGACCTAGCTCAGCGAGTCGCAGAACTGAAGTGGCAATAGGCGGGGCACGTAGTTCGAACAGCTGATGGACGTTGGGGGCCCAAGGTGGTAGATTGGCGAACCCGCACCGGAAAGCGCAGCGTTGGTCGACCCCCAACCAGGTGGACTGACGACATCAAACGTGTCGCAGGGAACCGCTGGCAACAGGCGGCTCGGGATCGTTGTGTTTGGAAGTCCCTAAAAAAGGCCTATATCCAACAGTGGACGTCTACAGGCTGGTAATGATGATGATGATGATATGGCTTAACTTTTTACAGAATATTATTTTTTATTGAAAATAGCTGATCTAATAAAGCATCTAACATTAATCAAAACCAAATGCTTTCCATAGTAAAATGCGTTTGCCTAAATCCACAATTCGGTTTGAAATTAACTTGAATATTGTTGAATTTACAAAATTGGCCCATTGTTGGCTGTATTTGATTTCGTCAAATATATTTCAACATTCATAGAATATCTAATAATTATAATGTCTAATTAAATTTAGCAGTCTTTTGTATTCCTATCGTGATTGAATTAGTATCTAATTTTAGGTGACAGAATTATATTACAATATAAAGTTTATATTTATGATAATATAAGCGTAGATAACTTTTTAGTTAGTCCACTGGTTGGCTTATGCTGATTTACAATACAAAGTTTATATTACAATACAAAGTTGATATTACAATACAAAGTTTATATTACAATACAAAGTTTATATTACAATACAAAGTTAATATTACAACACAAAGTTGATATTACAATACAAAGTTCATATTTATGATATTATAAATGTTGGCTTATGTTGATTTACAATACAAAGTTTATATTACAATACAAAGTTTATATTTTTGATATTATAAGCGTAGAAAACTTTTTAGTTAGTCCACTGGTTGGCTTATGTTGATTTGAATTATGAGCATTAAATTATACCAAAACTACATAATAGATATTTATGGTTTTTATTTTTCGTACAAACAAAATTTCATTTACAATTGCTGTTGGAATCTATTACTAATATAAAAAAATACCCTCCAGTCGCTTTCCTCGATGACGTTGATCGTGACCACCTCCGTCTATGATCCGCCACTATGCTCTATCTTCTGCTACCAGGAGAGCATCTTAGACCGTGGAGTCGAGTGTGGTTGTGATCTGATCAGACCAACACGGAGCTACGTATACAAGTATTTTTACAACTTCTTTAGGCAATATGTTTTGGTACTTGTTTTAAATATGACTTAAATTATTTGCCTAATAATTAGTTTTAGAACTGTCGTACACAGCTGTTTTACGACTTAATTAACGTCTTATACTTCTTGATTAAATAATTGACTTAGTTCGCAAAAGTACAAGAAGCTCAAAATTATATTATTATATTTTTATATTAAAATAGTTACAAATGCATAAATATATTGTAGTTAATTTATATGATCCAAATTCAAGATTGACAATAAAGAAATTTGTGATCGTCGTAGCTTCATAGAAGTCACTAAACAAGAAGAACAATTTTTTTTAGTTTTTTATCTACTGCATGTTGGCCCTTGACAGCTATCACACTTGATATTAAGTGATGATGCAATCTAAGTTGGAAGTGGGCTTACTACGTCTTTGTCGTACGTCTTTGACGGTAGGGTGGTAACTAGCCACGGTGAAAGTCTCCCACCAGCCAGACCAAGACAAATTAAGAAAAATCTCATACCACGGAGGTCGTCACAATATTTCTCTGGACTACTTCTCTGTGGACTCTATATCTTATTGGAATTGGTTGCCTGTTGGATCTCAATCTACATTTTTCTCTGGATATTCGTACCCACTCAGTGTGAGAGACATTCCAACAAAATACCTCAATTTTTTGCTCTTCGACCGAAAAGATCCTAGATCTTTTCAGTAAAATTCTAAGCTCAAAATCGGATAATTGGTGGACTTAGTCCCACGTGCCTCGAAGAGCACGTTAAGCTGTCGATCCTGGTTACTATCACCAATATCTGATCTGATCACTAATGAATTAAACATCATCAACCTAAGCCCGCCAACCCGCATTAGAGCACCGTGGCAGACATTGTTGCGTCTACTCTTCATATCCCCTCTCCTACAGGTAGGAGGCCTGGTCTTATAGTAGGTCGTTAAATGGCTGATAACGATGCTTTTTGGCCTGAATAGATCTGTAGTAAGTTCTGTATCGGAACGGATATAAAAAGCTGTACTAGTAGCTAGACAAACTTTATTTTCATCAATTTCAGTAATAGAGCAACAGACATCAATGCAAACTTTCACATATGAATAAAATTATATATATAATATAATAATAGATATAGTTAATTTATATATATAATAATAGATATGGTTAATTTATTATATATTCAATTCCTTTAATTTGCATTAATTAATTTTCAATTGTTGTCCAATAAAATATGTAAAATACGGTCGTATATAATAATCGTTCTGATGTTAATTGATACTCAAACAAATGGATATTGATAGGTTATTACATCATGTTGATTTTGATTTGATTACAGTAATAAAATTCTCCATAGTCTTATTAATTAGTATGAATAAAAGAAGACTTACGAAAGGGATTTATCAGGTGACAGTGAATGGGAATTTTGGAAGGGGAAGACCAAGGCGAACGTTCCTGGATCAAATCCAGGTCATACTGATTTAAGGCCGGGTAAAGTAACCTCAATCAACGGACTTGTATGGAAGATTTAATGATGTTATAAGTTAACTTACTGAGATATAAATATATCTAAATAGTTAAAATTGTATTTAACTTACTTCTTACTATAGAGTTCTAGAGTATTTCACAGTAGGTATGAATTACCAGTAGAGATAAACCAGCTGAAACTGACAGTAAGAAAGTTCTTAGCGTCCACTTAGAATTAAAAGTGTAAAATACTGGCGTTAAACGAGATTCTGTCTTTAAATACTATTTGCCTTAGTGATTATTGTTACAACTTTAACAAGTCCTGACATTTGTTTCTCATATCATAAAATGTTAACTATGTATGAATTAAAAAAAAACACAAATAATTTACATGCCCATTAAAATAAACAAAATCAATACATTACTTTTCCCATTAAGACTATAAAATAACTTTTTTACTCTTTTAAACTTAAGTATTTCATTAAAATAATTTATGAACGTTGGAAAGGACATAAACAAAATTAATACACGTAATAAGTAAACCGACTTCAAAACGCACTAAAAAATAAAAAATAATTGTGTTATTTTAGACCGACGAAAAAAAACGGAGGAGATTCTCAATTCGACGCGTATTTTTTTTATGTATGACCACGCTTAACTTTTTACAGAGTCGTCCGATTTTGGTAAGTAATTCTTTTTTTATTAGAAAGGGCACACTTCCAAAACTGTCATCCAATGGTCCATTAGCCAAAAATAATACCCACTGTACACACTGGCACTATTTCCCTTCTGGATAGCAAGGATTATTCTTTGGGTCAAATAAGCACCAGCTCGTTGGTCACTCGTTTTAGCTTATTGGAAAGTTTTATTGGTAAAAATCTTTATGCTCTCTGGCATCTTTATCTCTCATTCTTAATTTGACAGATTACCCATGCCGATGTCGAATTTCAAACTTTCTTGGCCTCGCCCATAGATTAAAAACAACTAGATGGAGTCATAACGCGCCTGTAGGTTCAAGAGCGTGACAGACTTATTTCATTCGACCGTAATTGTTAGACACTGACACAAGATTATTTTTTGTCCCTTTCAGCGTGTTCGTTTTTATTGTTTGTCAAGAGTGGAGTTTGTGACAAACAAAGGACATATCTGAGCAATTATTAGCTTTTTATTAAATTTGCTGATAAGTAATATAACTTTGCGGTTACGATATTAATTTAAACGTTATCGTGCTGTGGTGGGTTGTAGTATTTCGGTTGCAAAAGTCGCAGCGAACGGAAAATCGAAGGAATTACGTTTCATACGTAAGTAGGCATAAACTTCATTGATTGATGATTTAAAGCTTAGATATGTTGTTTTTTAGCAAATTTCATGTATTATGCGTTTACTAAACTATCTTATATAAAGTAATATTTCGTATTTTACGATATTTTAAAATGTAACGTTTCATGATGTACTTTAAATGTTGATATGACATGTCAATAAAGCTGTCTTGCTGTCTCACGAGTGGACACGCTGTGGGCTCCATCTAGTCGTCTTTAATCTATGGCCTCACCCGTAGAATAACGTTTGAGACTATAGCTAGAGTTTTTTTTGTTCTGTGGTTATGCCTTAATTATCTATTATTAATGTTATCTCTATTAAAAAGTGCTTTATTTTATTAATTACTGTTCAGGGAATCGGTGAATTAAATTCTAGTGAATTTAATTCACCGATTCCCTGTAAACGACTTTCAGTAAACCATTGCAATTATAATTAGTATGTACGCGTGAAATTATTTAAAAAAATAAATAAACTATTCTCATATAACGTATGTATACTATGAATTTGTGGCCCGGTCACGTCGGTAGCACGGTCCGGGCAAATTCCAGGATATGAAACCGACGGTAAGGAACGTTGCATATTCGGCAGTTACAGTGCATACGTTTTGCATTTTGAGCAGCTCGGTGATTTAAATTTATATCTCATCGCTCGAATACACAAATATTAGATTATCTACGTATACAACATGTTAGGCAAATACCCATCAAGCCATCAAGCAGGAGTTAGGAAGAGTTGATACATGCCTAGAATAAAAAATGAGCTTACTAGGCAGAATTCTGGGAGAGATAAGTTAGAATTATGACAAGAATTTACTTAAGTCCTCAAGGTGTGTTGATGTTAATATGTATTTTTAATCAGATTTCATTAATTTAGAGGTTATCAATTCGAAACGCCTTTTTTTATATATGACCACGCATAACTTTTTACAGAGTTGTCCGATTTCGATAATTATTTTTTTATTAGAAAGGGCACACTTCCCATGTCCCATTGTCATCATGTTAGGATCTGACGATAATATCCTGGGAAATTTGAAGGAACTCTTCAAATTTTATAGGCACATATGCAGCGATTTCGGCTTTAGTGTAATTATCGGTAGCTTTTTGGCTATAAGTACATAATATACTATGACAGTATAGTAAGAGTACGTGGCGAAAAATCACTAAAAAGTAAGAAATAAAAATTTTTAACAAAAAATAGAACCGACTCAAAACGCACTAAAAAGTAAAAATAACTGTGTCATTTAGTTGCTCTAATTTACTTAAACATATCTAGGAGTTAGTGCCAGCCAATGTTTCTACTTTGAGAACATTACCTAGAACCCACAAACTGCTTTACTATGTTAAATAAAATATGTTCCTTTAACTTGGCTGGCACCGACTTCATAGATATGCTTAAGTAAATTAAAGCAAGTAAATGACTCAGTTACTTTTTACTTTTTAGTTTTTGAGTCGGTTCTATATTTTGTTAAAAAATTTTATTGTATTTAAAATAATTATTTTCTATACAGAATTGTGTTAACAAGATCAACATGTACGTATGTATATGTCGATCTTGTTAACACAATTCTATACGTTTTGGGATGTTATACCATTCACCTAACACATTGTAAATTGAGCAAATTGCCGCTGTAAATATATGAGATATTTACAGCGGCAATTTGCTGAATAAAACTACTTATACGTTCAAATGACTATCTTACTCAAAGAACGATGTCTAGACATGCCCATGGAGCGGGATCTCATCGTTATAAGCCTATTAACGGCCCACTTCAGGGGCAGACCTTTGTCCTTGTAGGAGAGGGGATGTGGAGCGTAGACCCACCCTGTTGCTTCAATGCAGGTTGGGGGGTTATCAATGTGAAATTTATTAACAATGTCTATCTGATATTGATGATAGTACCAGGACTGAAGTCTGAACTTGTTTTCTATGGCGCTAGGGTGCGATTTCAACACTGGGGTCGGTTCTGGTCTAAGAATTTACTAAAAATTTCTTAGAAAAAAACTCATAATTAATCCAGACCCCAACTCAGGGACGGGATCTTCACGGGTATACTATAGTTTGAGTTTATAAAAGCGAAGTGTTATTTAAAGATTAGTCAGGATGTTCTAACTTCAAGCATGCTACAAGTACTTATTTTCTTTCATCGGCTTATAAGTCAACTTATAAATCAATGTTTCCAAGAATGATGGTCACATTCTGCCAATCTCAACAAAATCTTGTCAAATTATAGATATTACAACTAAACCTTCCGCATCACTCCAATATATAACCGCTAGAAAGATATATTAGATTATAGGTTAATTCACTAGATATTAGTAGGTAGGTAGGTCTTAGTTTTATAATATGTAAAGATATTGTCAAATACCAAGGGTATCACTTTTTATTATCAAAATTGATTCAGTGGGAAATCGAACATGTTTACCTTCTTATAAAATCCTAACACAAACCTGTACTATCCGAATAATGATATAGAAGTGAGTGTGTTTCTGTCTCCTAGTCACGTCTCTAGCTAGCAGAAGGCGCGGTGCCCACACATGTGCTTTGCACATTGATAGCTACGGTGCAAGATTTTGCATCATTAATACTTGAAATATTCAAAGAATGTTTACTTACAACTTTCCAACTCCAGGCTGAGGATTTTTACTAAGAATTTTGTAGAAAAGTAAGATATAAGTAAGCCCGACATAGGGTCTCGGGCTCACTTATATTTCAAAGCCATGATCTCGTGATATCTTCTTCTTTGACGGCCGAGTGGCGCAGTGGGTAGTGACCCTGCTTCTGCATCCTAGGCTGTGGGTTCGATTCCCACATCTTGAAAATGTTTGTGTGATTAGCATAAATGTTTTTCAGTGTCTGGATGTTTATCTATATATTATAAGTATTTATGTATAATATATATAAAAATATTCATCAGTTATCATAACATCCATAACACAAGCTACTTACTCTTATGCGATTTGTGTAATTGTCCTATAATATTTATTTATTTATTTTATTTATTCTTTCTCTTAGGGGTTTACTGCACTTGGCCAGTAGAACGGCCGTTGAACATGACCTCGTGATATATTTATTAATATTAATTATAAATATTTAGACGCTGTTTAAACCACTAAAAGGTTAATACACATTTTTAGAACTTTTGCAAAGTTTTCTTAGATTTCTTTTAGAATCAAGTTATATAATGGTATACTAAACACCACAAATGATTTCTGGACTCTGCTTAAACGTAACACCGGGAAAAACTTACAAAATACTTTCATGAGAAAATAATCATTTTTTTATTAAAATTTAGCCCTTAACTGCAATCACACCTGATGGTAAATGATGATGCAATCTAAGATGGAAACGGGCTAACTTTTTAGAAGTAGGATGAAATCTACACCCTTTCTGCTTCTAAACGACATCGTACAGGAACGCAAAATAGCTTGAAGGTACATCTTTTTCGTTACGGTGGTAACTAGCCACGGTCGAAGCCTCCCACCAGGCAGATCTGGACCAATTTAGAAAATCTTAATAGGCCCAGTCGGGAATAGAATCCAGGACCTCAGTCTTATAAATCCATAGCGCAAACCACTGCGCCACGGAGGCCGAAATTAACTTAAATCTGTTTCGTATCAAAGATTAACTTAAAATGATTTCAGCGTATTACAATGATTTCATTTTAAATATAAAAACTAGTTCAAAAATGCAAAATTTCAAAGTCCTAAGCTTAGGTGATATGGTTTAAAAGCGTTCATAATTGAATCCATACTAACAAGTGGAGCTAAACGCTTGTTTAAATCTTCTTAAGAATATTTAAGCTGAATTGCGTGTTAAATATTACTGCAGATGTTGGGTCGCGAGCTATCAAATTGTGAAAACGCTTTTAAAATATGTCAGAAGTGACGTGCCGTGATAACGTCACATACAGACAGACAGAGGGAAATACAAAAATTCAGAATTCTTTATCAAATTGTATTTCAAAATAGCAAAAAATATCTGCAATAACAGACAAGACTGGAGAGATTTTTGCGCGAAAGCGTTTTATTTTTCTCGGTTTAAAAAGTATTTTTAATTCCTGCCGTAAGATCATGACTATAAGTTTGACGTGTGTGTCTATCTTTGACTCTGTGTGTGTGTGTGTATGTGTGTAGCATAGTTTTGAGACGAATAGAGGAAAACGAATAAATGACTTGATTCCGGGCCGGTAATAAAAAAATATATAAATAGACCGAGTATTAAGTAAGAAACTCTTGGAGGACTCGGAGAGGAGAGAGTTATCATCCGAAAACCGTCAATCCTTGTTAGAACAGCGTGATGGGTCAAACTTCATAGCGTTATTCTATGAAGAGAGTGAGCTGCCAGAATATGCTGATAATTATAGTGATCATCACTCATCGTCATTGTCAGCCTATTAACTGCTTACTTCAGAGGCAGGAGGGGGTATGGAGCGTAGACTCACCACGCTGGTCCAAAGTGGGTTGGCAGGTTATTATAATGATGAATGAATAAAATATTTTAAATTCAATAAATTATTTACCAAATGCATCTCACTTAAATACACCAGATCAGTCGCGAGATCTAAAATATTAGGATAGGAAACTAAAAGCTGGAACTAAAATCGTAAATCTCTTCACGAAACAGAAAGATAACGCTGAGTTTGGAACTGTGAACATTTGCATATTGCGCGTCCTCGGTGTGAGTGGGAAGAATAAACATTGTACTATTTAACTTATTTTTATACATAGATTTTATAATATATACCTAATCTACATATAACGAGCGTGATTATATATAGTCGACAAATTGTAAATCACTAAAGTTAAGTAGTTTACAATTTGATATGATTTTTCGTTAGATTAAGAATATTAATTTTAGAAATAGAAATAAAACCTAAATCTGGTTGGTGTATTGAAAAGCAAATTTTATGAGTGAGCTCTTATTTGAATGAATTTTGAACTCGACATTACCTGGATATTACCAGAAATCGCTTAAAGAATTCAAATTCATTTATTTTAAGTAGGCTGAAATGCAAAAACTTTTGAAATGTCATGTCTGTCAGTACGTAGTGACTCTATCTTCGGATGACAGATCCTGCTGAGGAGAGCCGGAGAGAAATTCAACAATTGCTCTTTTAAAAATCAATGTTACATTTTGATTTTTTTTTAATTTATAATTTACTATTTGTTTTGTTGCTTTAAAATAAAAATATCTCTAGATAAATTGGTAATTAATATACATTTTTAAAAATAAACATTTTTAATTAATTTAATAATAGCTTAATTAACTTTAGTTTTAAATAATAATTATGTAAATAGTAATAATTTTTTTTGTTTTGTAATAATCTATTTGTTAAGTATATATATATTTTATAACTAATGTCACATAATATTAATTTTAAGCCGGAGAAATGAAAATGTTGAATATGCCTGTAAGTAATGTCAGTATCAGCACTAGATTTCATGCTCAATGTTTTTATTTTTTTTCGATCGATGTATAATGCTGCCATTGTTGGCGTATCTCATAAATAAATAAAAAAATAAATAAGTAATAACCAGAAGAAGTATCATAAAAATGAATACTATTAGATAATTATAACTAACACTTCAAGTAATATAAAATCAAATCACTTAATCTCATTTCCCGCTATCAGTGCGCCCACCGAACTCAAAATGTCGCCTGATAGTGTCACGTAAGGCGGATAAGGCAGTTCCACATTACACAATTGCACTTTATCTGTGGGCCCGAACATTTTAGCACCTCGGCCTTGTTTCCCTTTAAAACGGTTTTACCGCCTTTTTAGAGCCGGAAACCAAAATTGAAAAACTGGAACAATCGTGGCATGACTTTGTATGTTTTTTGGGCGACCTTTTCATTTGTCTGTTTCCTTTTATTGTTCTCTTTGCACGAATAAAATTGGCATCCTAAACTTTTCAGTTTAAAATATCTATTATTTTATCAGGACCGGCCATATAATTCGCAGAGGTCTCTGGGGCCGGCGTGGAGACCACGTACCACTAAGCGCAGTATAGGACGCCCTCCAGCCTCAAAAAGGCACTGGGAAATGGCTGGATTAGAAAACCAGAAAACGGTGTGTAATGACGTGCTGTATAGTATATACAGTATAGGGTGTATCACCAACATCTTTCCGACTTAGAATGTCCTGAAAATTTCATAGAAGAATGAAAAACCCAGAATTATTCCGTGACCCGACCCAGAATTCGAACCTAGGACCTTGTGATTTAAGCCACATAAGCTAATTACTAGACGAACGAGACAGACGAGGCGATACGTATATAATCGCGGAGATAAATTGAAAACTGTGTCTATCTGAAAAATCAAATATATTGCCAAACTACGTTATCGATTTTAGATTAGGTATATCTTCATCATCCAAACTTATTTCTCGAGGGAAAAGTGGATAGCACAGTAATTGACTCTTATATCTGTTAACGTAAGGTTGATATTAAATCAGCTGCTTTTGTTAAAAGTAAGTCGTGTTGGTTAGATCTCCTATTTCCAAAATGATATTTTGTTGAGAGTTTATGATCACTTTCACAGAGATAACGGGAGGTCGAAATGGTCTACCGTTCTCTTGAATACTGATCAATATCAGTGTTCGTCTTCCTTTGTACATCACAAATATTGTTTTTTAAAACTCTGTAACATTACATATCTTACAGTAAGTGTCTTATGCAATAATTTCATCGTAACAGCACTCCGAAACTAAACTTTTTTGTGATCATATTTTGACTAGCCAAGTTTAATTATTAACACTTTCGTCAACATCGTCATCATCATTATAAGCCTATTATTGGCACGCTGCTAGACCAAGTCTCCTTCTTTGTACGAAAGCGGATATGGAACGTAGACCCACCACGCTGCTCGCAAGTTGGCGAGCTTAGGGTGTTAATGTTTCATTTATTAATGATCACTAACAAATGTTGATGACAGTGACCGGGACCGACGGCCTAACGTATTCTCTAAGGCACGGGGGTATAACACCATCAACTTCCCGACTCCGGGCTAAAGTACACTTTGGTTAATAGAAATTGCTTATTTTATTTTCATACCACGCCAACCAATTTGTTTTATTTGCTTCAAAACATATGTTTGAATGTCCACTACATTCAACAAACCAAAGATTTAAATAAAACTTTTTATACTCGTAGGGAGGGGAAGTCTGAATTCTGTAGCAAAATATACTTAAAAGGTTGATGATGTAGACGACGATTAGATAGTTTTAAGAAATTGCAATATAATTTACAAGGCCTTTATAGCCCAGTAGTGGCTATTTGGTTAGTTTATTTGAAGTGGGTGCGAGACGTAAACGAGCTAAATCTCTCTCAACAACCTACTTGCAAGACCTTTGCCTGACTAGATCTGTAGTAAGCTCTCTTCTCGTAAAGAGTATACTCTTAAGCCTACATCGGTGACACAGATCTCGGACTCTGTTCGGCATTTTCCTCTCTGCCACACGATGGACCTGGCACCCGATGAGTCTTGGAATCACGAGGCTTTCGAGTAGTCTTTCTTTCTTTCCGAAAACTCTGACTAGCAGCTGAGAGTTGGGAAACTGACGATGTCACAGTATACTTTCGTGCCTGAGTGCTTATTAGGCGGGCCATTATTATTTAGCTCACCAACCCGCGTTTATAAGTTTACCACGTAAATCTAATTTACGTGGGGCTTGCACCTGTATTTAGCCAGTCAAATTGGATGATAATGAAGTCGAATTTTCATCGGTCTTTAATTAAAATATTACTTACTAGAGGACGCCAGCGGTTTCACCCACGTAGTTCCCATTCCTGTGGGAATTTGGGGATATAATGTAGCTTTTGTGGTATACTGATATGTATGCTATATTTTTGTGAAGTTTTATCAAAATCCATTTAGTAGTTTTTGCGTGAAGGATATTTATGCGCGCCACTGCTAAAGGAGCTTGTATATTATTGACGATCCGATGATACAAGGTTTTCTTTGAGAGGTAACTAATTTTCCCCTTCGGATGTATCCCATAATAATGTGTTGAAGGTAATCTAAAGATAAAAGAGGCGTCAGGGATAGTTTTATGTTATAGCGCGCCGAGTAATGTACGTAACTAATTTATAAAATCCTTAACTTTATCGAGATTGTGCGAGCTGGTAATTTTAAAGCCCAATTTGTTTAATTTAAATACTTAATTAAACAACTTTACTGTGTTAAATACAAAAGGACACGAGATAATTAACAGTATTTCACAAAAGGTAGCAATGTCATTAAAATTAATTTGTTTAAATATAATAATGGTTTCTAATTACTTATATTTAGTTTAATTAGTTAAATTATCTCTCATCTTTGTTTTTATGCATTACAAGTTAGACCTTGATTGCAATCACACCTGATGATTTATTAAGAAAATCTCAATCGACACGGGAATCGAACCTCAGCCTTATTAATCCACCTATTTTTACTTAACGTAAATGTTTATCATAGAAGTGTTTCTGTGAACGTTAATAACACTCCATAAATTAATTTGAAACTTAGACCACCATTTACCCACCAAGCTGCGCTATTGTGGGTAAATGGATTTAGGGTGATAATGTTTAAGTCTGTAACTATCACACATATCAACGATAATGGCTTATGTGCTCTTCGAGGCACGAGAGTATACAAATACCAGTTTTAATTAATGATAACATTAAAATCAGATTTGATAAATTAATAACAAATAACCCCCTATCTTCCTTCCCCTTTGAAACTGATATCTACCTTTTTCAGAACTTGTATTACGTTGTGTTAGCTGTTGTTAATATTTTCCCGGACCTATTTTTCTTTTAGACCATTAAACCTTTAACCTTCAATTGTTGTGACTTTTTTATCTACAACAAATATAGCAGTCATGGGCCAACGCCCTTGAGTGCTATCAAACCTGATGTTAAGTGATGATGCAATCTAACATGGAAGCGAGCAGACTCGCTAGAAGTAGGATGAAATAAAAATAAAACCCCTTTCGGAATCAAACCCAGGGCCTCCGTCTTAAAAATCCACCGCGAACACCAGTGCGCCAGAGGCTGTCAAAAAAAGAGGCCGTTACTAAAAATGAAATACAATTTATTTACTTGCAGGGGCATGGGGATCACATCGAATTCATAATATTTTTTAAACGACTTCAAAAAAAAAGGCGTTTCTCAATTCGACCGTATATATATTTTTTTTTATGTGTGTTCGCGCATAACTTCGTCGTTTATGAACCGATTTTGATAATTCTTTTTTTGTTGGAAAGTAGATAGTCCGGTGGTAGTACCATGACAAGGAAACCAGGATCTGATGATGGGATCCTGGAGAAACCGAAGGGAATTTTCAAAAATTGTAGGGACAACAAATACGTTTGTTAATTTTTCCGGTAAGTATTTAAAAGCACTACAATATGATGAAGGTCTGGAGTCGATCTGATGATGGAGCCAATCTACATATAAGAGAACTCCTTGACGATTTACTGCAGCTACCTTGTGTTTGGGCTCGATTAATTTGTCTTGATGAGAAATTTACATTTAGATGGGCTGTGACTGTCATTGAGGGTCTGGTGATGAAGACGAAGTACAGTTAAGGGAGCTCCGTAACGGCTTACAGTAGCTATCTTGTGTTTGGGCTTGATTAATTGGTCTCGATGAGAAATTTACATTTAGATGGACTGTGACTGTCATCAAGGGTCTGGCGATGAAGACAAAGGACAGCTAAGGGAGCTCTTTAACGGTTTACAGTAGCTAATTTGTGATTGGGCTCGATTAATATGTCTCAATGAGAAGTTTGAAAGGTTATAGTTTCCAGTTGGTTTAATGTTTACCAAGTCATGATCCGATGATGAGATCTACGAAAACTCGAGAAAACTCTTCAAACTTTACAGGCACATTTGCAGGGATGTCTGAATGTTATAAGTAACTAGTGAATATTGGTACTTATGGTTTAGTTCGAGTAGGTTCTTTAGTATGTTCGTTGTTGATAAATCACTAAAAAGTATGAAATAAAAAAATTTTAACAAAAAATAAAAACGCCTTCAAAACGCACTAAAAAGTAAAAAATAACTACGTCATTTACTTACTTTAATTTACTTAATCACATATATGAAGTCGGTGCCACCCGAGCTTTCTACTTTAAAGACTTTACCTAAACTTGGATGGCACCGACTTCATAGATGTGATTAAGTAAATTAAAGTAAGTAAATGACGTAGTTATTTTTTACTTTTTAGTGCGTTTTGAAGGCGTTTTTATTTTTTGTTAAAAATTTTTTATGTAGATATGTGTGCCCGATAGTTCTTTAGAAGACTTTAAAGTTGTCTCTAGCCCGCGGTCGAAAATTATTTGTTGACTACATCGTAACCCGTCAAGGAATTCTGGAACCTTTCCTTTTAATCTGTTAAATTGATACTTTTCAAAATTCTTGGTAATACAGTAATTAATCGATGTAAACGATATTAAGCACATACTTATAAGATTATACAATCATATCAAAATCATACCACCCACCCGCATAGAAGCAGTGAGTTTGGTTTACACTTCACATCCCCTCTACTAAGAAAAAGGAAGAGGCTGCTACATCCTGCTCCTAACAAATTAGCCCGCTTCCATCTTAGATTGCATCATCACTTAACATCAGGTGTGATAGATAGTGTCAAATAAAAAAAGAGGCCTGGTCCTGCAGTTCATATAGTAGACCGTTAATAGGCTGATAATGAACATCATTTTTGAATAATTTCAATATGTCTTCCATTCATAGATCACTAATATTCAAATGAATTGATAAACTAATATGTTTATAGAAGTAGGCATTTTCATTTAAGTCTTTTTATATGTCGGATGGCGGCGACATCTTTTCGACGCAGGTACAAAGACTGGAATCATATTCAAATTGAAAAACACTGAGAGAATAACTCCGAACGTGGCTGAGAGAATAACTCTGATCAACCCTCTGATCTGACCCTCAATAATAATAACTCAAAAAAATAAACGTATATGTCGGGGGAGTAGTACCATGACAGCCACTCGGCCAAGTTCGGTGGTGGCGGGGA
Organism: Mycalesis mineus; assembly: GCA_034621355.1. Classification (NCBI taxonomy): domain Eukaryota; kingdom Metazoa; phylum Arthropoda; class Insecta; order Lepidoptera; family Nymphalidae; genus Mycalesis; species Mycalesis mineus. The sequence goes on from CM067882.1 coordinate 9,921,698, forward strand.
TGACCGATCGATGCCGAGTGGCTGTCATGATACTACTCCGCCGACATATACGTTTATTTTTTTGCATAACATATAGGTATTATAGACAGCCTCTACAAATTCTTAGATAATAGTAAATGTATTGCTTCTATCTAGTAAGAGACTATCCCCATATACAACTTCTGCTACACTTAATAAGATCGTTAAGTAGAGGTCACGCTTGGATGTCTCGACTAGTGTAACGACCAAGACTAACAGGTTAGATGTACTCGTACGCCAGACACTCTTTGTTATAATAAAGGATATAATATTTGCCGAGACATAACCTATCGAGAGGGTGTGTGGAGATTATAATGTGTACAATGTTTTCACATTCAAACTTTATAATCTATTGTATTGTCTTCATAAAATTTTTGACGACCTCCGTGGCGCAGTGGTATGCGCGGTAGATTAATAGGACGGAGGTCTCGAGTTCGATTCCCGGCGGGGCAGATTGAGGTTTTTCTTAATTTGTCTTGGTCTGGCTGGTGGGAGGCTTTCGCCGTGGCTAGTTACCACCCTACCGACGAAGCCGTACTGCCAAGCGATTTAGCGTTCCGCTACGATGTCGTGTAGAAACCGAAAGGGGTGTGGATTTTCGTCCCACTCCTAAGAAGTTAGCCCGCTTCCATCTTAGATTGCATCATCACTTAACATCAGGTGTGATAGCAGTCAAGGGCCAACTTGTAGTCGATAAAAAAAAAATTGAATTTGTGAATAACATCCTTTATGTTATTCACAAATTGTAAAGAAAAAAATATTTTAGCACTTCACGAATTCATCATGCAGTCGCCGATGAAACTATTGTAGGATCTTACAAGAGTAGTTATGGATGCTCGTTCTAATATAGTATCTGTGGTACAAGATTTTTAAATTGGAATTCCTCTCACATCTAATTTTACTGCGTATCCTTACACTAAATTACTTCAATGAAGAATTACAATTATATTTACTATTCATTTTGTTAAAAATTAATGAAGCAGTTTTAGTCCTATATTATCAGCGTTTTGAAAAAAAATATTGCCTAACAAAAATGGTGTAGTCTAACATGATCCCCAGGTTTCCAGAAGGAAGAGCATAAACTCAGTGTAAGCGACTAATAAAATAAAATGAAAAAAAAAATACAAAAGTGACGCTACAATAAATAGCGTGAATGAGTAACGAAACGTGAATTAAAGTTGTTAAAGCCCGTGAATTTATTTGCATATTTTGAAAATGTCACGTTTATTTTATTTGCACTGTTTGATAAGTCACGTTATTTTACAGTAATTAGCTACTGTTTAAATAACATTCGTTATTATTCTGATTAACGAGTTCCTCTTAGAATAACGAATCATAATTTTTTTACTAAATGGAAATTCATTCTAGATCCAATTTCAATGAAATAGGGTTAACTCTATTTTAAAATATCGACTTATAATCGCATGGAAATTGGTTAATAAGTTTGTGATATTATTATGTCTAATAAATATGTATAAACAAAAAAAAGATGATGCCCAATTCAGTATTACCAATGCATAAGTCCAAATAATGTGTTAAAATCATTTACTTAGTCAAGGTTATTATACTTATGGTGAATTTTAAACTACAAAGATGTTAAGAAGCAATGGATTGGCTTTCAACTTTACGCAAGAAGTAAAATAAATAATTTTATGTAACCAAACAATTGACTGCCTCGTTGGTCTAGTGGTTAGCCTATGTGGCTTCGATCACGAGGTCCTGGGCTCGATTCCTGGGTCGGGTCATGGAATAATTCTGAGCTTTTTCATTCTTCTATGAAATGTTCAATACATTCCAAGCCCGGAGTTTGAAAGTTGGTGGTGTTACACCCCCGTGCCTCGGAGAGCACGTTAAGCCGTCGGTCCCTGTCACTATCATCGACATCTGATAGTGATCGTTAATAAATGAAACATTATCACCCTAAGCCCGCCAACCCGCGTGGTGGGTATACGCTCCATATCCCCTCTCCTATAAGGAGGAAGGCCTGGCCTTGTAGTGGGCCGTTAATAGGCTGATAAACTGATAATGATTATGATGATAAACCAAACAATTAATATTATAAACATTAATGATTTAAGAAGAGCAATTGTTGATTCTCTTGCTTCGTCTCAGCAGAATCTGCCTTTCGAGCCGTTGACGTTTCAAAAGTGCTTACTTTGAAATATATTTTGAATTTGACTTTTAACTTTAGATTAACACGATTGCAAATATTATAAAAAATCTAATGGTCCGTAAGGTTGCCTGGACATACTTAATAATTAATTCTTAATATTATTGATGTAGAATAAACATGTTAATTTTGTACCATGTCATACTCTACGTATTGTTTTCTATAACTTTTTTAATATTATCCATTTTTGTCCAAAACGCATAAATTAAGTCACATTTTGTAAAATGAAATCCGGGGGTTTTAACATCAACATCAAAAAATTACTTTTAACTGTAAAGTTCGGAACTGTTCTCATCAACATAAATGACATCGTAGACAAAGTCGGGGGCAATAGCTAGTTAGTGTATAAATTAAAAATATGCAAAACCGACTATTCCATTTGCATATTTTCTCCCGAACTATCGCTCGGAGTTTATTCGCGCTATTTGAATTGTCATTGTGTTCTCTATGTTAATGGGTTTTATAGAAATATTTTACATTTTACAAGAATCCCTGCCATCTATTGTAATTATGTCATGACATATTATTATTTATGTTTTTTTATATTTAAAGTGGAAATCATTTTTAATAATACTTTAAGCTCTTGAATGTTAGTGAATGTATTTTTAAGCAACCTGACTAGAGATACTTTCACCAGAATCCTAAAATTTTCCTTCCTATTAGGAGAAGGGATATGACGTTTAGATCCACCACACCTGATCCAAAGAGGATTAGTGGTCTTCGAATAATAATATTCAATTTTGAAAATCAATTGTGAGAAGATGATGCTAATGAATACCGGCTGCTTGGTGCTCAGTGAGAAAGCACCACAAAGTTCGCGACTCCGGAATGAGAATTCTCGAAAAAAAGGAAAGAAAAGCTGAATTCTTAATAGTGATACCCATCCCAGAATCCTAGAAATCCGAAGCTACGTAACGTAAGTACTAGATAAATGATACAGTAAAATAAAAGATTGTAGAAAAAACATTAAACGACTCCGTTCACTTAGTTAGAAGTTAATTGAAGTTACTCAGAGTTTACACTGCAAGATCGTTAACATGTAACAAGCTAATGAATATAGGAAACTTTATAATGGACTTGTGTGCTAATTCCGAGGCATTGTGCAGAGACGCGTCGACGACAGACGGGAAACAAAGCTGTTATTGTCACTATTGTTTTGCTGTGACTCGGTGCTGTTTGTTGAACTTCACTCTGAATATGGAGATCAACCAGGCTTCGGAGATACTTGCAAATTAACTGGGCTATCGATATTAAAATCTTATTGTTCTCCTACTAGTTGATTACAAAAAGAGCTCGAGATCACAGTACGTCTGCATAAAACAAGTTCGTCTGAAATTAGGTGTCTGTATTTGGGTATTCACCGGTATTGGTATCTACGTAGTCGTAGTTTCAATGGCCGCACGTTTAGCCGTGACTCGATGTCCTGTGTAAAAATTCACTCTGACTTAGATATAAAATAATCAGGCTTCGAAGATTCTATCAAACTAACTAACCTGTTGACTTCTCCTACTACTGACTACGTTCTGATTTCTAAAGCATATCCACCGTCCGAAAAATAAATACTTTAAGTATGGTATAATCAAGTCTACCTGTAAGTTGAATATTAAAACGACAGAAAACAAATTCTTGAAAATCTGACCTTTTTGCTCAGACAGTGAAAGGAACAGTTACACAGAGAAATATTCAAACACCTATGTCATCTCTTCATGCTCATATCTCGCCAATACAGGGCATCCATAGAAACTGCTCAATGGTTGAAGACGCCCTTATTAAATAAATATAGTGTAATGTAATAAATTTAGTGTTAAAAAATATATTTATTCTATTTTATTACATCAATTTTCATTGTAATAATATAACAAAGAAATATTTAAAAACACCGAATAAACGCTACGTGATGCTGTTTTCAAAATATACAGACGTAATGGATGGATTTATTGTATTTACTCGGTCCTTTACATCGTTTATTCGTAGTTGAAACAATTTATAAAACCCCTCTTGTTTTACGTAAACTGAATGCTATTTATGCTTAGTCACGGGATGTATTTTGATGATTCACAGTGAAACACTATTTATAAAGCGATGTTCTGTGATGTCCAGACCGTCACCATTTTAAAATGATTAAGTATAGTCAGGAGTTTGTAAACATCAGACTCAATACCGAGAGGTGGTGAGTTTCAAACCTTTACCCCGTACCGTCGTACCGCCTTTAAGATCAATTAAGAGTTGAAGGGGAATGTTGGTCATATTTAAAAATATGGTTAACGTGAAGCTACTTGCACCAACGATCCGCCTTTTTATTTTGTTACTCTGACAACTAAGACAAAGCGCTTAAACAATAAAGCATGCATGTACATACATACCTACCCCTTTTGGTTAGTCTGGTAAAAACTATATAAGCGTCCTTAAAATTTACTGTTTGTGACAGATTGCGCAGCGATGATTTACTTTCAAGTTTGCGGCGCCTACCGAATGTTTGCAGTCGAACTACCCGCAGTTTCCAAGTCTCGGGCGCTTAGACTACGTATGCGTTTACATTGATATATATTTACAAATAACGCAAATCTAACGACACCTCTCAAGCTAATATCCAACTATCCCTTTACGCTCTAGGCCATGCCAACAAAATATACCTACACACATAATGTACACGAAAACTTCTGGTGCAGTCAAGTAACAGTAATATAAACAAAAAATAACTTCCTTAAAATTGACTATTTGTGACAGATTGCGCGGTAATGATTTACTTTCAAGTTTTCAGTGCCTAGCGAGTGTTTACAGTCGAACTACCCGTAGTTTCCAAGTCCCGGGCGCTTTGACTTACGTACGCGTTTACATTGATAAATAAGCTTGCCAGCGCTATTAAAACCCTTGCTTACTGCATGCGCTGAAAACTTCCTCCTAAATTTTAATGAAATACAAATTAAGTTTACAGATTTTGTAATTTGCAGTCGTTCCTTGCGCATACTCGGACATGCATATTATATTACAAAATATTTCGAATAAATATTGTACAAAAAGATGTCTAACCTTTTCGAGATGTTTTCTATGTTTTAGAATTTAACCTATCGCGAGTAATTTCCATATTATTAAAATACGGCAGAAACTCACGTCACTATTGTCGGAGTATGCCCGACTCCGAGCAAAAGGATAAGGGAGCTCATGACTAAGGACCTCGTATGGTTTCGACACGAGTCGGGCATACTCCGACAAGAGTGACGTGAGTTTATATTTTAATAATGTTGTCAATATTCGAATTTGCAGTAGCATTCATTTTTAATGGACTTGAAATTAAAAAAAAACATGGAAACAATCATATTATTTGTCTTTAGAACCGGAATATCTGAAAGGGTGTCAACTTTACAACTTTTACAGTAGAATTTTAGTAGTTATTGAGACACCTTTCATAATAACTGAGTCTTAAAAGTGATAAGTTTGATTAAAATTGTTGAAAGCTCCACTTAGAGGTCATGGATTCGATCCCCTGTTGTTTGGATTGTTCGCGTCACCACTTGTAACGATCGGTTATTTTTTTTAAAGAAAATACTAGTCTCTAGTTATTAGTAGTATTGTTGAAAAATATGGTTCTTTAAAAAAGGCAACCACATACGATATCCACTATACGCTACCCATCAGTTAAAACGAAACAATAATAATAATCTATGAATCAAAGGTCAGATACAGAAGGCGGTAATTCGTGAGGCGGCGCTTATTGTATGGAGGTTCCCCATTCTGGAGCCCTGATCACTGGTTGCTTGTTCCCTCAAGCCCCGCAGCAAGAAGATTGGGTCTTTTTATATATTTTTATATAGTTTTAATAAGTGTTGTTAAAAATTAAAAAAATAATATAAATTGATAAATAACATTAAATACCTAATAAACAAATATCTCGCCGCGTGAATATAACGAAGATTTCGACACAATGGTGGTACAGTGCTCTACTTGTTCTCTTTGCCAATTACAACGTATGCGAAGTTGAAAACTCGCTTGCATAAAATGCCGGATGCAAGTTTGAGAACTTCATATACTACTCAAGTTGTTGGGAGCCGCAGACAAAACCTCTGCTACTTCACTTAATTTTTACAATAAGCAACTCCACGTTAAGAACATTACTCCGAGTTTAATTACATAAAATAGTAAGTACTAACCATATAATAGATTCTGTTATAACACTTACAATACTAAAGTAAAGGTCTATGTAATATGTATTTTTGACGGCCTCTGTGATGCAGTAGTATGCGCAGTGGATGTATAAGACGAAGGCCCTAAGTTCGATTCCCGGCTGCGCTAATTAAAATTTTCTAAATTGGTGCAGGTCTGGCTGGTGGGAGGCTTCGGTCGTGGCTAGTTACCACCCTACCGGCAAAGACGTACCGCCAACCGATTTAGCGTTCTGGTACGATGTCGTGTATAAACCGAAGGGGTGTGGATTTCAAATTCAAATCAAATTTTATATGGAATTGAAGCAGCACCCCTGGCAGTATCGAGAGAAAACTGAAATGGTTGAGTGTTAGTGTCATATAAAATTTGCGTTTACCGTTTTCAATATCGACGCGGTAAAATCTTACACTAGCCACACAGGTGTAATTGTAGGTAAGAGCTAACTAAGAATTAAAAAAAACCTACTGTATTAATTACTTTACTATAGCAAATAATAGTGCCCTAAATCAAAGTGTCAAGTACACCAACTCACTTCAATTTACACAGGTATGTACTTTAATTACTCTTTATATTACACAGATCGCTTTGTAGAATATTTTCGCTCGAATAACTTCTAGCCTCAAACTAGACGGGATTAGAAAAGCTACATTTGCTAACTAAAGGCACCAATTAGAAGTTTCAATTAGAATGAATAGTTCTGATTGGGGATTATCTTTTGAAACGTAAGGGGTTCAGTTTTGCGATAACCACAATTGTAGGATTGAACTATTTCGGAGAATTCGTAGATGTAAAATTATTATTGATCACTTTTTTGATATTTATTTACTCTTTATTTGTACACCATAATGAAGAATAACATATAATAGAAACATAAAAAGTATTAAGTACGTGGTACAAAAGGCAGCCTTATCGCTATACAGCGATTTCGTCCTAGCAACCTTAGGCTTAGTAAAACATTGGGACACTAGACTGCAGGTGGTGAATAATAGGTATACATACATACATTCAAATGCATTTGATAGATTATTTATATTATGATAAATTATTTAAAATAAATGAGTAAAGATAAAGACTAGTATTCTTGTGTGTATATTTTATTGTCAAGTTTACATTAGTCTATTGGATTACTTTTGATAAATTTCGACACATTTGTAATGAAACTTACCGCTGTTAATAATTTATCTCTATTCTAAAATTGTTTTAACATCATTAATGAATTACAATTAAATGAATTACTTTTACTTGTGTTTTACAGTAATAAATTATTATAGAATATTTAACTTAGACTATTTTTGACAAATCGCAGTATAGCCGTAATGAAACTTAATTACTGTTAGCATTTTTTATCATTATGCCTATTGCTTATTGGTTTCGTTGTTATTGTTATTAAATAATTCTTAATATATTATTTAAGAAATTTAACGATATAATTAAAGCACTTTATTGTAAATAAAAATTAAGAGTACTACATGATGACACCACTGTTGGGAAACGTTATAGTCATGAAACAATTTATTATGTTATTAATACAAAACTTATTTGTATAATTTATGTGAAACCAAGATTATAATTATAAGATTAATATTGATTTATATAGAGACGTAATGTAGATTCATATTGTACAGTATACTTAAAAGTAGGTCGATTTCCGACAGTGGCCATTTTGGTTTGTTTGTTATAAAAGGGTAGCGAGTTACTTTTAGCCCTCAGTTTTTATTGTATTTTTCTATCAGTGAGACAAGTAGTAACAGTGTTGTGCGAAAGCTAAGTATATTTTATAATGTTATTCCTTATTCTTATTTTTAGTATTTGTAATATTATTTTGTGTCCATACTTGTAAATACATATATTCAAATATTGAAATATTTATGTAAAAGAAAAAGAGTAACGGTTGTACTTGGGTTACAATTTGTATTTGAGAGTTTGACTATTTATATTTGTTATTATTATGTAATATTGTAAAAAAACATATTTAAAAGAGCATTTGTTGAGTTTCTTGCCGTTGTCTTCTCAACAAGGGCTGCATTTCCGAAACGGTGGTAGAATCATTGCAATAACAAATAATTTAAATAAAAAAATAATTGAAATTGGTTTTGGTTCCATTTATTTATTCAAATACCTCCTAATTAATAATTGTTCACTAAAATATTATTATCTGAGAAAACATTTAAAATATAAATAAATAGGAACATATAAATTAGTGTTCCTAATGAAAATATACTTTTATTACAATTTTATAGCTCAAAGGCCTTAATTTACTAATAAATGATGTGCAGAGAGATTAATTATTGTTATACCTTCATTTCATTTCTTATTAGTCAAAGACAAAAATTTTATTATCAGAAGTGGGATTGTGTCCCGTCCACTTAAAATAAACTAATATATGTTATTATATTTTTAGAATCATCTCCTACTTTGCAAGACCTTCTGAAGGCAATCAGAGATGCCGTCTCCGGTCCTCGTCAGGTGAAAAAGACATCGCCTTGCCAGTCTTTGATCCAGCTACAAGCGACCTGGGTGCCGAATAATGGTGCAACAATATTAAAGTATTAGCAAAGGAATTCGGCTGGAGCAGCATTGCCACCATCGCCAAAGCAGGTAAGGCCCTTAAAGGGTCTGCTTATTTATGGTTTGATTCATGGGATCCTGCAGAGGGTCGTACGTGGGAAAGCTTACGTTTAGAGTTAACATCTTTGTACCCCGAAGTAATGGACAGGTTGAATGTTATGTATCTACAGTAATCAATATGCTAAGTACAGTGTGTAATGATCGGTCAGAATGGTCGAACGAATTGCCAAAAGTGCAGCAAACGATAAACACTACAGTACAAAAATCAAGTGGATTTTCTCCTTTACGAATATTAATATTAGTTACTTATTTATTGTAATTACAATCTTTTATTTACATAAAATCTGTTACTTATGTACAATATTACTGTGTTAAACCATCTTGTCGCTGCTGAGCCATGACTTGGTACTGGTTTATCTCATCGGCAGCGGATGAATGGAAACAGTATGTCTAGGTTATTGGCTACAAAACTAAGTTAGTTAAACGCTGGGCGGCCTCTTATTTGGTGCCAGTTATCTCACTCGCAGCGTGTGAATGTGACTGGCATGTCGATGTAATTGGCAAATATTCATTAAAAGATCTATTTGTTTGGTGGTTGGTCTATCTCAATAGCAAATTGAAGGGGACCACCATGTCTATGCAAATAGCTCGATAAAATTAGTATTTTAAGATTTCAGTATTGTTGAGCATTATGTATAAATAAATTCACTGCAAATGTTTGTGCTTAAATAATATGCGGAACCTAAAAGTAAGTACTTCGGGGACGAAGTACAGTCAGTATGGCCGTGATAGATTATTTATATTATGATAAATTATTTAAAATAAATGAGTAAAGATAAAGACTAGTATTCTTGTGTGTATATTTTATTGTCAAGTTTACATTAGTCTATTGGATTACTTTTGATAAATTTCGACACATTTGTAATGAAACTTACCGCTGTTAATAATTTATCTCTATTCTAAAATTGTTTTAACATCATTAATGAATTACAATTAAATGAATTACTTTTACTTGTGTTTTACAGTAATAAATTATTATAGAATATTTAACTTAGACTATTTTTGACAAATCGCAGTATAGCCGTAATGAAACTTAATTACTGTTAGCATTTTTTATCATTATGCCTATTGCTTATTGGTTTCGTTGTTATTGTTATTAAATAATTCTTAATATATTATTTAAGAAATTTAACGATATAATTAAAGCACTTTATTGTAAATAAAAATTAAGAGTACTACATGATGACACCACTGTTGGGAAACGTTATAGTCATGAAACAATTTATTATGTTATTAATACAAAACTTATTTGTATAATTTATGTGAAACCAAGATTATAATTATAAGATTAATATTGATTTATATAGAGACGTAATGTAGATTCATATTGTACAGTATACTTAAAAGTAGGTCGATTTCCGACAGTGGCCATTTTGGTTTGTTTGTTATAAAAGGGTAGCGAGTTACTTTTAGCCCTCAGTTTTTATTGTATTTTTCTATCAGTGAGACAAGTAGTAACAGTGTTGTGCGAAAGCTAAGTATATTTTATAATGTTATTCCTTATTCTTATTTTTAGTATTTGTAATATTATTTTGTGTCCATACTTGTAAATACATATATTCAAATATTGAAATATTTATGTAAAAGAAAAAGAGTAACGGTTGTACTTGGGTTACAATTTGTATTTGAGAGTTTGACTATTTATATTTGTTATTATTATGTAATATTGTAAAAAAACATATTTAAAAGAGCATTTGTTGAGTTTCTTGCCGTTGTCTTCTCAACAAGGGCTGCATTTCCGAAACGGTGGTAGAATCATTGCAATAACAAATAATTTAAATAAAAAAATAATTGAAATTGGTTTTGGTTCCATTTATTTATTCAAATACCTCCTAATTAATAATTGTTCACTAAAATATTATTATCTGAGAAAACATTTAAAATATAAATAAATAGGAACATATAAATTAGTGTTCCTAATGAAAATATACTTTTATTACAATTTTATAGCTCAAAGGCCTTAATTTACTAATAAATGATGTGCAGAGAGATTAATTATTGTTATACCTTCATTTCATTTCTTATTAGTCAAAGACAAAAATTTTATTACATTCATACTAATACATAAACAATTTCACAAAATACCTATACTATAATTGTAATTTATAACTTAAGATAGACTAATATATAATTCATGTAGTATAAATATACATATTAATAAAAATAGACATTAATATTAGATAAAGTTAATAGATGATTATTATTTAAAACAAAATTCCTCAGTGCCTGAAGACGAGAGTCTTCAAACTGTGCGTGTTGCCAGTGATGACCTACGGATCCGAGACTTGGTCGCTGACTGCGTGCTTTATATATATATATATATATATTGGGCGATCCAGGGTTATAATGCAAGCACAAAAGAAAGTCTTTGTCTTCACGAACAGATTTATCGCAAGTTCACAATATTTTGATTCATAAAGTGGATTTCTATAATTCCTGACCTATTATTAAGATTCATAGTAGTTTATTTACTACCATCTTACTTTACTCGTTAAATTAGTTAACTTCTTAAGAACACTTTTACACTGGTCCAACTCGACCAAATATCCTCACCTCACTCTAGACACAAAACTAACTACTCAACTCCTTTGTTCCCTTCAACATGGTGTAAAAATTCTACTCTAGCACTTTCGCACCCTGCTCTCCTATTGGTTGCATTCAATTCACATCCTATTGGAGGCGACATATCAATACACTAACTTTAAAAATGATTAGATGAGAGATTACAAAATATTACACGCCATAAAGCAAATTTAATTTAACTTAACACAATGTTTCAAGTAAGCGGCTATCGCATATATCTCATTAAATGATTAACAATTAGTTCTATTTTGATTACTTTCATAAACAATCATAAACAATAATAGTTCCATAGACAATAAAGATCCATAGACGATATCTATCACAATATTGCAACAATCTACTCAGAGTATATTTTAAGGCTTCACATTAAATCCTCCGACATATATATAAATTAGGTGCCGTTTAAGTTTCAGGAAAGTTTTTTTAACGAAGCAACGAAGCACTTTGTGGGTTAAAGTAGAAAGCTTGGGTGGCACCTATTAACCCTTATATGATTTATACAATCTGTATATCAGCTGGTACGAGCCATACCAGTTAACATTTCCTTTTCGTTTCATTCATTGTAAGTGAATTTCACTGTAGTTCACTTTTGTTGGTTTTTTATATTGTCGTATGTATTTTATATTTGTACGCGCCCGCTACGGTTCTAATTGGGCGTTTGGTTTTTGGTTGTATTTCAAAAATGTAATTCAAATAGGGTCAATGGGTACGAGTTGAAATACTGCACATAAATATTTTGTTTGTTTGTATACTTTTTTACTACGAGAGACACTTCGAGTTTAATATTTATCGTTGTTTTTCGATGGTATGTCATGAAACTAACTATCTGGCGACTAAGGGCGTTTGCTTTTTCATGAATTAGTTATGCTCTATACTTCAACGACGAGGGTTTTTTTCTGATTGACTGGACTTGCATCGGTTTTTTTAAGTTTTTTAAAACGCTGACTAAACCTTATGAGATATTACTAATCAATGTATCGGAAGGCTTGTTTCTCTTTATTCGGACTACGAAAATTCCGCGACAGCAGTAATCTGTTATTAAGGATACCTTACTTTACCCAATCTTTCTTTAAAAAAATTGATTCACGTTCAAGTAATTAAGTAGACCCCTACTATAAAATTAATGACTTTAGTAAGGACAAAGACTTCATGGAAGCAATCTGCTTTTCTTTCTACACACGAAACGTGATAACCAAAATTTTAAATTAAAAAATACAAATTATATCATTCATTTTTAAAAGAGCAGTTGCTGAGTTTCTTGCCGGCTCTTCAAGGCAGGATCCGCCTTCCAAACCGGTGGTAGGGTCATTACGTACCTACTTATAGATAGATAGAAGATAGATAGAAGTATCAAAAGTGCTTGTATAAAAGCCTACTTATAATAATAAATGATTTTGAATTTTAAATTATTGTTTTGCTTGGAAGTCTTCAATACATTATTTTTGAAGTCGCAGGCATCGGCTAAATAAAATATATTGTTAGCAACATTGAATACTGCGCTTCAAACAGCTAGAGTCTACGACGACGATAAGGCGAGAATCATTAAAAAAAAAAAAGAATGTAGTCTGTGGCATTTTTGGCTTATATAAAAGGACAGTTTATTAAATTGCGGACATTATCAATTCCAGTTCTAGCATAGGCAGTTATGCTGCCAGTTAATTTTGTTAAAAGTTGAAGTGTAATAAAATGTAAATGCTCATTAAGTAAATTATGTGATTACCGTCATATTGTTTCATTTTGATTTGATTTAAGAAAGTTTGTAATTAAAATGTGTTAATATTTTGTTTAATGTTGTTTTCCTGCTCGTGCGTTTTAAACCCTTCTGATAATGTTTCTAATAATATTTAATTTAACGTTCTTTAATTAAATTAATCGGATGTATTAAAAAACTCCAAATTAAAAAAAAAATTAAACATGTCTTAAAATATGAAATTAAAAATAACTTCACTTTTTACATTTGCGGTTTTTACTTAAATTACTTATCCATTAGTCTAATTTAGAAACCTTTCCGCTGAATGACTTGTAAATGAGATGTCAACAGAAACTGAAAACATAATTTAAACTTTGTGAAAGCTGAATTCATAATAAATAAGTTCGGTAATATTTATGTTTGATTAATATTATCAGCTACGATAACATTATCAAATATCACTCTGATATTGTTATGATCATGTTAACAGAAAATTTTGTCTAAAACACTGTAGTTTACATATTGTACAATGTTGCCAATGTAGTCATTATACCTGATATTTATCATTATATTTATTTGCATTTTTTATTTTCAACAATGCTTATAAAAAAATATAAAAAATACTATTAAAACTTTATAAAAAAATGGCTTCTTCACTTGCGGGGTCTTTGAGGGCCCAAGCAACCGGTGGTCAGGGCTCCAGAGTGTGGAACCTCCTCACAATACGCGCTGTCTCAAGAATGCCGTCTGTATCCGACCCTGGATCCAACAATTAAGCGAAAGCTTCTTAAGGTGTTGGTCGAAGCTTTTCACTATAAGATCATTACTGACTATAGGAACAATAATCAACGACTCAAAATTCCACAAGGTGAGTAAGGTCCAAGTATTTTGATACTTTTTCCTTTTCGGCTTTCACCAGATTATCGTCATGTGGAACAGTAATATGAACAATCATTGCATGGCGCACTGATCCATCGATTATCACTATATCAATACCTAATATTATCATTAACATAGTGAAAAGTTAAATACCTTCCTAAAGTTCCTAAAGCTTGTATAGAAATGAGTAGTACCTAGTACTACTTAATTTCTGTACAAACATTAACAAAATATACAATACATACATATACAAAGTTACAAGAAACATACAAATCAAATAGCAATATTTTTAATAAAAAACATACATTCGCTGGAAACACTGCATTCGCTAACAAAATAAAAATATCTATTTTAACACCGAAGTGAACTGACGATATTACACTTGACGTTATATTTTATTCTGTAAATGTGAAAACCTTGTATTATATTTCCATACATCAATTTAGTATATTAAAATAAAAAAATTCAGCGACCTCAGAACAAATTATATTTAAATACGAAAAAAAAAAATTCAAAGCTTGTACAAGGAAGTCCAATTAACCATCGATTATCGAATTCTACTGACTCGAAACAGCTAGGCGATGGGGCAGAAAATACACCAGACCCTTGTCAGTGTCATACTCTACATCCTGATAATCTCCGTATTGATAAGTGTTGAAGCGGTTAAAAATAAATTTGGGGTCAGCCTATATACTAAAACGTAAAGGTTTGTTTTATATATTTTTGTCTCTATAATTGCTACTTACATATTTTGTGTGCAATTAAATTTTTTTTCTCCTTCTTACCTACAACAAAGCACTACTAATGTGGATTAAGATGCTGTTAAAGGCACGGGGGTGAAACACCACCTACATCCCGACTGCGTGCTTAGAATTATCAAAAATTTATTTTCGAACTCCGGACCTGATGTTACATAAAGTAATCGCTAGACTAACAAGACAGTCAAGCTTTATTTATCGCCTTTTAATAAACTCATAATATAAATTAATAAATAAAATTTGCGCTCTCAGATTGCCATCAGTGTGAAAGGATTCATCTAGATCTTTTTATTATTTAACCTGTTACTCTAAGCCAAGGACGCTGCCATGTAAGTGATGCTGTAATTGCTACTAATCGACGCCTTCCGTGACCAAAGGGCTGGTCTCTTTTTAGGTCAGAGGATCAGCATTGCCATTCAACGTGGCAATGCTGCCAGCCTTCTGTGCACTTTACCACTCGACACCGATTCGAAGGAATATTATGACGCCAAAGTTTTTTACTTTTTTTTTAATTGTTTCATATGTTATATACAGTTTAGGTTATTGTAGTGTTTAAACTTTTACTTTTTTATTTATTTAATTGTAAATATTTAATTTAATGTACATATTTAACTGTATATAAATTTTGCTCTAATTACATTTCAAGATTGAAGTCTGCAATGATTATTACTTGATCTTGTATATTCTTAGTCATGTAGTCTGATGAAAGTTTGTTGTAATTAATATTTCTTAAAAATAATTTGTAGGTATCGTTTGCATACGTTTAATCTCCTAACTGTCTTAAAATGTAAGATAACTACCCCTTTAGTTACGTTAGTTACCTGTATCTAGCTTATTGACAAGTTTTTATCATGTATTTAATTTTTACTTCATGTTGTGTGTTATTTTAAGTGACGGTGATAAAGTATAGCCTGTCTGGTCCAGCATTCATTAAAGGTCATTAAAAAGCCTAATAATAATTATCCATACAGCCGCATAGTTATTCCAAGCACTATATAAATACAAATTTTTTGTAATGTAACATTTTGTTCCTGAAAACAATGGAAATTTCCTGAAAATTTCCCCAAACCTGTTCCAGAACCCGTCTGTTTCTGTTAGCTAAAACATTTTAAATAATTCACGTCTACATTTTGCTTACGCCTCAACAAAACTTTTTTGAAAAAAATCCCTTAGCTCGGACGGGGCTAAATAAATAATTAGAAGCGTTGATGTACGAAATAATGAATGTGCTAGCTAATAAGCCTTTGAATATTAAGGCGGAAGTGGACGAAGGCAAAGTACGAGACGGGGTTGCAGAAATTGAACCTACAAGATATACAGCTGTGTGTGAATGTACCAGGCTCCGCCTGTAGCTTCATGCTGAGGCGGAAACCTTGTTTGTCAACGACGCAACATATTTTTTTTAACAACTGTTGTAATATTTTGTTGTTTTTTAATTGTATTGTGTTGTGTGACAAATAAACTCTATTCTATTCTATTCTGTGTAGTTTTAATAATATTAAACGAGTAAACCAATACAATAAATATATCATTTTTACTACATAAAAATCATCAAACATTAATTGTCACTTACGAGATATGCGACTTTGGAGAAATTACGTAGGGTTTCTGCTCATTGCGCCTGTGGAACATCAATAAAATACTGAATTCATGAATTATTTACTAATGTACTCAGAGTAAGTGCATTCCTTAGTAAAACAACTTGAAACTTTTAAGTGTGACTCGGTAACTTAAGTTAGAACGACCGCACGCGAACACTCCATGTTTTCTTAACTCCGGAACATCAAATCAGAAGAGATTTCACAGTTAAGATTTCGTAAAATAAATTACACGGTCCAAGATTGCGTCACTGTAATGAAATTAATTGACGCGTTCACTCGATTATTTTGAGTCTGCTCTTTGACTGACTGACGAAATAATTTAAAAACTTCTGTTCTAATTTGGGATAAGTTGTTTGGAAAATTAATAAATTACTCTGAAATTTTGTTAAGGAAAAATAAACTCGATTTTAGGAAAGTAAAGTGATACGATGATTCTCGTAAACATGTAGGTTAGACCGTTTTTCCTGGAATCTAAACATGAGGAGGGTTTTATGTGTTTAGAAAGTTTTTTTTTTAATTGAGAAAGAATACAATAAGGAACTTAAGCTAAGTTATCCTTAGAAAGTTATATCATATTACCCTTTAGAAATACAGTACCTACTTGATTTATGTACTAAATAGCTTATTCAAATTATTTACTTACTAGTTTACTTTTTTTACTTTACTAGTTTAAATAATCTTAACGTATAAAAAACCTTCTGGCGCCTCGCATCTGGCGTGGCTAGCAAAAATCTTTTAAAAATGTTAAAAAATTAAAAATATAAATATAAAACATGTGACTTATTCATTCAATTAATATTTCTCACACAGTTGACGTAATTTTTGCCCACGCTCCAATTATAACGACGTCACTCGCACGCGCTATGAATTTTTATCGCGCGTGATAATACCCTTTCTCTGTAGAATCTGCGAAGATTAAAATAAATAAGATTGTTATTGAGATATAGTAGAATAATGTAATTATATAAAAAAATATTGTTTTATATAACGGAAAAATTAAATAGACTACCTTATGCTAATTAGAAAACGGCAACACTTTACAGGGCATGCAAGGGATACGTCCTGTAAATTTCATCTTGTGTCCATCAACCTGAAGAGTAGGGGATGAGCCGAGTATGCTTGTATAGCCTAACTAGAAAAAAATCCTTGCCATGTTGCAAAAAAATTAGAACTATTTTTTTCTACTACCATAGTATGCACAGACTGTTAAAAGGTACTTCTAATGTCCTCAATCTGGGTTTTTATCGACGACGACAACCGTATCCTCAAGACAGTAACCAATACTGCTGCGAACTGAAAATTATGGAATACCCTACCAGATACCGTTTTCTCAATCATCTACCATTTGGATATTTTCAATTCAAGAGTGAATAGGAACCTTCACGGGAAGCGCGTTCCGCCGTCGGCTGCTTTTTCGTTAACCATCAGGCGTGATGGTAACCAAGCACTAGCTTATATAATATATAAAAAATAACTAATTATAATTACAATTAAATAGAATACTTATTATAATTACAAGATTTCACTATCTTACTTTTTAGTACGTTAAAATTAAAACCTTTTTCTTCCTTCTGTAAGACTATTTAGGCATGTATACTGTTTGGGTACGTTCAATAACTTTTATAATAATAAAATATGGTACTGAATATGAACACAAGCTAAACTAATCGGCTATAGCCAATTTGCCTTAACAAACACTCAGATGCTTCTAATAAACTATTTAGCTTTTCAAAAAAAAATTTAAAATGTTATTTTAAATATCAATTTCATTGAATATCCACATAAGATGAAATTGATATTTTAAAAATAGAACCGACTCAAAACGCACTAAAAAGTAAAAAATAACTGTGTCATTTAGTTGCTTTAATTTACTTAAGCATATCTATGAAGTCGGTGCCAGCCAAGTTTAAGGAACATTTATTTTACGTAGTAAAGCAGTAGGTAACGTTCTTAAAGTAGAAACCTTGCTGGTATCGACTCCTAGATATTTATTTTTTGTTAAAAATTTTTATTTCTTACTTTTTAGTGATTTATCGCAACGTAACGTACCTGTACTATACTTTCATAGTATAATATACGGCACTAGTGGCCAAAATGCTACCGATACCGAGACAAAAACCGAAATCGCTATAAGCGTGCCTCCAAAATTTAAAGAGTTCCTTCAATTTCCCCAGGATATCATCCTCAGATCCTAACATGATGACAATGGGACCATCTTGGAAGTAAGCTCTTTCTAATAAAAAAAATCATCAAAATCGGACAACTCTGTAAAAAGTTATGCGTGGTCATACATAAAGAAAAAGAAAAAAAATATATACGTGTCGAATTGAGAACCTTCTCCGTCTTTTTTCGTCGGTTAAAAATACACTTCTCTCTCGCTTAAACTTTAGTATTAATCGGTAACTTTAATATTAAAGTGGTAATTTTTTAATCGCAAGGTAGCATTGCATATAACTTCTGCATTTTATATTCAGCCTGATAAATTGTTTAACATAATTTTACCAGGCTGTCATAACATCTACAGAGGTTCGCTCAAACGATTTAATATGTATATTAATTCCACCAGCGTCATACGTTGCGGTATGAATTTTTATGATGCCTGATTATGGCCTTTACGTGGTACGATTTTTATAGGGCCCAAAGGTCATATTAAGATTGCAAAACCGTTTTATAGTATGTTGTATAGTAATTCAAACCGAAGTTAACGTGATCCATAGCAGATTCTCTTCAGTAAGTAAAAATGACAACATAATCTTTACTTTATGTAATAACATTTTTAATTAATATTATTTATTTGAAATATAAAAAGTACATGAATATGTATAAACTTAAAATGATATTATTTAGGAAAAGATTATTTACTACGATAATCATTTTGTATTAGATCAGTTATGATTTATACATACGAACATACATACATAAGAATACAAACAAACATACATACATACATCCTTACAGGTACTAACTGACTCAGTATTTAAATAAATTAAATATTGAGCTAAAAAGACTGAACTGAAAAAAATACCTTTTAATAATAGATAAAACGTTCACTGAAAGGCGGGCTTTTTTAATGTAGTTTATCAATACGACGCAAGATATCGAAAAAACCTACAAACATATTTATTTTAAGGTTATAGTTTCGTAGAACTCTCTGACATTTTATTAATAACAGATGATCCAACAAAAATATAATATTTATCTTAGTAATGTTTACCCAGAAATTGTATTGAAAATAAAAGCTTAGAACTGACGATATTTTTGATGCGTGAAACTATTTGTATTTTTGTATTTCTAGAAACTTTATCGTTTTTTTCCGATAATTATTTTTCAGGTACGCTACTAATTGAACCATAGATTAAAGACTACTAGATGGAGTCATAACGCGGCTGTAAGTTCAAGAGCGTGACAGACTTATTTTATTCGGCCTTTATTAGAAAGTGATACAAGATTATTTTTTGTCCCTTTCAGCGTGTTCGTTTTTATTATTTGTCAAGAGTGGAATTTGTGACAGACAAGGGACATATCTGAGCAATTATTAGCTTTTTATTAAATTTGCTGATAAATAATATAACTTTGCGGTTACTATATTAATTTCAACGTTATCGTGCTATGGTGGGTTGTAATATTCTCGGCTGCAACAGTCGCAGCGAACAGAAAATCGAAGGAATTACGTTTCATACGTAAGTAGGCATAAACTTCATTGATTGATGATTTAAAGCTTAGATATGTTATTTTTTAGCAAATTTCATGTATTATGCGTTTACTAAACTATATTATATAAAGTAATATTTCGTATTTTACGATATTTTAAAACATAACGTTTTATGATGTACTTTAAATGTTGACATGTCATGTCAATAAGGCTGATTTGCTGTCTCACGAGTGGACACGCTATGGGCTCTATCTAGTAGTCTTTAATCTATGAATTGAACAAAGCTACTGTGTTATCTGTGAGAATCGGATAATCTGTATAATAACAAACAGTCACGTGACCACACATGCAAATAAAAATTAACAAAGTTTTCTCTAATGTGTTTTTAAATAACCATTTATTTAAAAACATATTAGAAATAAAATATTCTTCGTTAGGCTTATTTAGAACGGCTACGAAGTGTTGGTGATGATATTTATTTTACTGTAACTTAATTTTTAAGCGTGATCCTTTTGTGTAGCACTAGTGTTGTTATTAGAAACTAATTTTCTTGAGATTGGCTTAGCAAAGTGTAATAACTATAAGCTCCTTTTAGAATCTGAAACAATAGTACAATATTATGTTTTAAATATAGCTCAGCGGTTAAGGGTTAACAGCGAGAAGTCATGGGTTCGATCCCCGTCCATTAGAAATTTTTGTCAAACAGAGGAATGGGAATGAGAGGAATTAAAAAGACATTTTCTTTTTAACATAAAAAATAAACATGTCTGTGTTTTTATAAATATTATCAAATGAATTTAATATAGAATAGATAAATGAACTTACACTTATAAAAGTGGCCACAGTGATTTCAGAGAATGGCCCAGCGCTGAAAACAATTGGTTTTTTAAATTGCTCTGTCAGTATATTGATGTCATTCTGTTCAGATACCTCCCGAGCCCACCAGATGCTCTCATACGGGCCCAAAGATAAGTCTTTACTCTGTGAACAAAAAAAATGATCACATATTGTTTTGTTTTATTTAAAAAATAATATAGAATTTAAACTAGATTTTTTTTTATAAAAATGAAAAAGAAAAAAAAATTTAACAAAAAATAGAACTGACCAAGGTTTCTACTTTCAAGGACGTTACCTAGAACCCACAAACTTCTTTTCGTAAAATAAATGTTCCTTAAACTTGGCGGGCACAGACTTCATAGATATGCTTAGTAAATTAAAGCATCTAAGTTATTTTTTACTTTTTAGTGCGTTTTAGAGTTCTATTTCTTATTAAAAAAATTTATTTCTTACTTTTTTGGTTTATCGCCAGTTTCTACTGTACTATACTGTCATAGTTTTTATATGGCACTAGGCCAAAAAGCTACCGAAAAAAAAACCGAAATCGGTGTAAGTGTGCCTCCAAATTTTAACATCCTTTATTTTCCCCATGTATCATCACGATCCTAACTTGAGGACAATGGGACTACCTTGGATGTATGCCCTTTGTTATTAGAAAAATCGGCAACACTGTAAAAAGTTATGCGTGGTCATAGATAAAAAAATATTTAAAAAAGTAGGTTAAAGCAACTAAATGATACAGTTAGTTTTAAGCCTATATTCATACAATTTTATGTGTTCACGTTGTATTTCGATTTTAATTAACAATGCCTAGAGTTCTTTTCTAGATTAATATCTGAAATGTTTTTGTATGAGCTATTGTATGTATTTTTGTATGATGAACTCCTGGACGGCTCACAAACATATTCGTTTTGGAGTGAAGTTAGGTAGTTTGAGGTAGATTACACAGTCGCACGTAATTTAATAAATTACTTACAACAAAAAACACCTCATTGCTGTGCCAGCAGTACATGAATAGTTGCGCCACTCCGAATATCAAATATTCCGCAGTTATGAACCTTTGCAATGCACTCGTCTCGAACTGTAAAGGATAGTTATATCTGTTATGTGATTGTCATTGTTAGGATCACTAAGCAAAATCAATATTCCTGTACTGTAAATGAAGTTCAAAAAAGTAGCTCCTCTTTCAGCCTTTATTATATAAACTAGCGGACGCTCGCAACTTCGTCGATTTTTTGCAGGAGTACTGTGTGAAAAAATTGAAGGTGAAAATTAGTGTATGTTATGAAGAAATCCCTTCTTAGTTAAATGTGGCTAAAGGTTGGACCTTCATCGTACTCCGTTCTATACTTTCAGTTGTGCGTTGATAGATCAGTCAGTAATAGTTGCTGGTACATAATTATGTTAAAACTTACATTAAAATTGAGTAACTTACTGTTATCTGATATGTTGTAGCACATAACATAACAGAGCATACAACGACATAGAGCAGCATAATTGGCGACAGGCAAGAATCGAACAAACGGGAATATCTGAAACAATGATTAATCCTAGATAATATAGCAGCATGGATAACGATAGTAACGTTGATATTTGAATACGATAAGTTTAAATACTCGTAAATTGCGTATCGTACAAACTTAGTAATCACTGCAAGTAGGTAAGTAAAGGTTGAGCTATAATATTAATTTTAACAACAAAAAAGGTTTTTGATATTTTTATTTACACGCTGCACCAGAACTAAGGAAAGACATTAACTATGATTTTGGCTTAACTTTATAATGAAGAAATACATTAATAAAAATAATATACGTTACAAATAGTAGTGAATCATGAAGGTGTAGAGATATGATGATTTATTTTAGTTATCAACATCTAATCCATAGCTTCAAATGGCAAAATCGGCACTCACTTTATCAGATCGTTGTGTCGTCTATGACATTCACATAGTTGGATCATAGCTTCCCTTTTACTTTTTTGAGATTTTTCAGTTCCGAACATTTGTTTTGAATATCTTCGCAATAGTTCTATTTCTCCTTTGAAAAAAATTAATATACCAAGAGAGTTCGCATCAAACGATGAGATCCAGCATCCCGCATAAAAGTAAGCTAATACCTGATATGATACTGTTAAAGAATGTCCTAACAGAGTATGTCTGTCAATGGGCAGCCAGGAATTTAGTATTTGTATATCATACTTGCTCCTACCACTCGATATAGAATTTTTTTCTTCTATAGAAAGTATGACATATTGAGTGGCTGCTATAATCAAAGTTGTTGTGATAGTGAAATAAATCATGAAGGTATACGAATATGTCATTTTCCTGCAGTATTGAGTGTATTCCTTGATAATAAGTTGCGATTTTTTGTCTCGTGTCGCACGTCTCTTTTTATCCTCAATAGAAACGTATGTAATGACGCTTTTCCAACGTTCTTGATAAACTAAAAACGATGTTATTTTGCTGATACTGACAGAGGCAACCATCGTGTATCTCATGTTGTCCAATATGTCTTTCCAGTTAGATTTGTTTATTATTATCACAAACAAATCTATGTATTCAGTGAGACCAAAAATAAACATCAAAATGTGAATTGTCATGTAAATTCTCCTCTTCGTTTTGTCTTGTGGCAACCATAAACCCCATAATTTAAGCCACTTTACATTAGGACCAAGTAGTGGTTTTTCTGGATCTTCTAACTTTTTTAATATATTCATTTCCCAAAAAAACGTTGAACGTTTAATCCTTGAAGCTCTAAAGCAAACTCTGAAATAAGCTTTTCACAATGCATTTAGTAATTTCTATTACGTTTATTATGTTCTCAATATATTGCAATTTATATAGTTATTAAATGTAAAGTGATGTCCGTGACCTTACTTATCGATAGACTTACGATTAAAATCAATAACACGTATTGCTGTATTTAACGTTAACTATTTACCCTTATATTGTCATAACAATAATATGTTGTGTACGTATACACATAAATTTTTTTATAATGGCTTTATTTTCATATTAGTATAATAATACTTATTTAATTAATCATAATTTGGTTACAAAATCTAGTCAAATATAAATTGATTTTAATACATAGTAGACCGTTATGAATACTAAAGTGTTTACATTTTATTGATTACCATTATCTTATAATTAACCATTACCATCGCCCATGTTCATGGTATAGTAATCATGTGATTGCCATCGCAGTAAGTGAACACTTGCAACACTACAGGTAACCGCTAATAATTAAACGGATGTAAACGTTTCAGGAATTTATTTATCCACATCCTAAAAAATTATTATTAAAAAAACAAAAAACGACTGCTTAGAAGTTATGAACTGAAAAGAGAAAAACAAGGATCACTATATCTGTATAAAATTCTAAATACTATATGGTGCTGCAAACAGGGACAAAATACTTTAACCTGCGGGGAAAGAAAGATCTACCAAAACTACGTTTGTCCCCGCCTGCAGCACCATAAAGTATTTAGAATTTTATACAGATATAGTGATCCTTGTTTTTCTCTTTTCAGTTCATAACTTCTAAGCAGTCGGGCTTTTTTGTTTTTATAATAATAATTTTATTTCAAACTTTTTAGTTTTAGTTTATGGTATAGAAATGAGACGGTGCCCTTAGTACACTTTTTGCCATTTTTTGTTAAAAAAGTAATATGAACATGATATGATATTTATATTTTTGGAATGGTCTTTTTACGACCTTTCAATTGGTACCTATATTGCTAAGATAAGAGAAAAAAATACACACATCGCCCCTTTTTTCCCCCATTTTCAGCCGCCATTTTGAAAATTTATATAGCCTATATCACTACCAAAATTTTGACAAATTTAACGACACCTCACATGTCAAAATCCGTTCAGCCGTTTAGGCTGTAGCGCGTGCCGAAGAAATGGACATACATACATACATACATACATACATACATACATACGCTCGAAAAACATAACCCTCCTTCTAACGCAGTCGGGTAATTAATAGATATCAAATATAATCTTTCGGTTATCGGATACTTCTTAAATAGCCATGCAGATGTCGGTAAATTTGCCATCGTTAAAATAATTATAATTGTAATGTTTATTGATTGAAACGACGTCATTCGGCTTTCGAGTTCATATCCAGTATTTAAAAAATGCTTCCTAAGACGATACTGTCACATCACTAAAAATAAATTTTGTATAATTACATTTGACATTGAAGATAATTATAAATCGATGTAATGAAGTAAACGACTATCTTTTACTATTCTCATAATAATTAAGCAACCTTTTATAATTATTATTCACACTATTAAATTATGGCTCAGCTTTCAACTTCACACAAGAAATAGAATAAATAATTTTATGTAATAATACAATTAACATTGCAAAAATTAATGATTTAAAACGAGCAGCTATTGAGTTTCTTACCAGCTCTTCTCAGCAGAACCTACTCGTATCTTCCGAGTCATCATGTTGTGAAGCACTGAACACAATCTTCAAAAAGAAATATGTATATTTTCACATTTTTTTAAGTATACACTAATATTTAGGATGTCTCCTGTTCTCCTCGTGTCGATCATCGACGCTAAATCGTCTTTGTCGTCAGCATGGTAACTAGCCAAACCTAGACCAATTTAGAAAACCATAATCAGGTCAGCCGGAACCCAGGTCCTCCGTCTTATAAATCCACTGAGCATACTACTGCGCCACGGAAACAGTAGCCGTAGCTGTGTAGATAACCGAATACATCTGGATCAACAAGATATTAATAAAAAAGTTAACATAATTACTCTAGTGATCTAGTGGTTAGCCTATGTGGCTTCGATCACGAGGTCCTGGGTTCGATCCCTCGGTCGGGTCATGGAATAATTCTGTGCTTTTTCATTCTTCTATGAAATGTTCAGTACGTTCCAAGCCCAGTGTCTGGCAGTTGGTGGTGTTACACCCCCGTGCCTCGAAGAGCACGTTAAGCCGTCGGTCTCGATCACTATCATCAACATATGATAGTAATCGTTAATAAATGAAACATTATCACCCTAAGCCCGCCAACGCGCATTGGAGCAGCGTGGTGGGTGTACGCTCCATATCCCCTCTCCAGTAAGGAGGGAGGCCTGTCCCTGTAATGGGCCGTTAATAGGCTGATAATGATGAAATGATGGTACTCGTTACATAAAACCGAACCATTATTCAAAAATCAAGACGTTATACCGACGGATTTATTATTGTGCAAAAAAAGTAAATGCAGATATTTTATTAAGAGCAGTAAATGGGCGACTTCAAAGTGAAAGTATAAGAAAGTAAAAGATTAAACATTGGATAATCTTCTGATTTTAACGGAATAAGTCATTTTCCGATGTAAGTAAGCCCTATTTGACAGAAGGATTTTCAGGCATTATCTGCAAAGCTGAAAACGTAGCGGACAAAAGTGTGCGATCAAAGAAAACGTGTTTTTGTTAACTCCCATTGTTTTCACGGATTATCTGTTTTTTTTTTGTTCCCAATCTCAGTACCTATCTGATCTTAAATGGCTTCGAGATTTACTATGAATTATATAGGACAAGTCCAAGCTAACAAAGATTTGTATGGAAGCAAATGCCACTGTTATTTTATGTAGATAAGATGGCCTGAAGTATAAAATTTTGTATAACAAGTTCTAACTTAAATATTTTCAACACGTTCACTGCGTTAGGAGATCTAAGCGACCTCTTGCAGAACTTTCGTTCTGTGCTTAGACCATAATCTTGTTCTATGACTATGTTCGCCATGCGTTTAAAATGAGGTTTAAGAAATAATCAACGTCTTCTGTTACGTTGTGTCTTTTTATTTATTTGTGTTGATAAATAAGTTGAAATAAATTCTAGAAATAATATTATATTCTAGAAATAAAATTACTACAGAACTTTTAGACAGCTTCCTAAACTACCAAACGACAAGAACGTTGGGGTTTGTAAGACCCCAACGTTCTTTTCGTACCGCTATGAGTAGCGTCGGCAATATGATTTCCAAACAACTTTCACTAAATATTTTAGAAACGTCTACGCATATCCAGCCCGAAAAAATGTGTGTCATTGGGGGTCTATAAAGCCCCACGTGGTTCACGGAGGGTTAAAATCTGGAACGAAATTGAAGCAATTTAACTTGTACCTAGAATTTGTAAAATGTCAACATTTCAGTGATAACATTCCTTTGACGAACTTTACGAGTGCGGATGTTAGCGAAATTTCAACTGTTTATTTGACTTTTTATTTTAATTAAAACGAAAAACATGTAGTCGTTCAAAATTATTAAAGAAAACTACTGTAACTAGAATTTAAGCAAATAGAATTTTAGTATTTTCTCTAAGTGTGTCTTAAAGAAAATTACTCGTATATTGACTTTAACCTTGCTTTAATTTGTCACTTCCTTGATTTAAAAATGTAATTTCACATCTCTTGGTTAAAAATTTAGTATACCAGAGCAAGAATACTTAATAATTTGCTCAAGGGTAATTTTTTTGTGCATTACCAACCTTTTAAAACTCAGTCTTATAAGTATAAAATTAGAACTTATAAGTTTATAAGTAGAATAATCACAAATATTGTCAAATGTACGAAATTAAACATTTAATTTCTTAAAAAACTATTTCATATTGTATTGGATTATTTTATTTTATCGCAATCGTAGCGAAAAATAGAGTGACACACGGCAATAAAAACCCTTTATGGTGGCCTGTCCACTAGAGCGAAGCAAAATGGCGGAGAGGTGATCGAGATAAAACTCCACCAATAGAATAGCATAAAATCTCCGCTGCTCTTCAATAGAAACTTTGATTTAAAAATGTATTTACATTTTTAAATCAAAGTGTGAACCAGAATGAAGTGAAGACGTATATCGGTTAAAAAGAAGAAATAAAGTGGAGAATTGAGAAGAAGTGCTAGCAGTGACATTTTCACACAGAACTAAACCGATAGCGCGACGCCAGCAGCTCAAATGGCATACAAGCCTTGTTCTGCATATGAAAATCAGTTGCAACTCGCAACTGTGCTCCGCATTACCTCACTCGGTTCCTATAAACAGACAGTTTTAAAATAAATAGGAATACTCTATTATGTTTACTCACTTGACTAAATTTATGTGCCTCTTGTGACAAACTTTCATTCTCAATCTCGCTTCTTCACAAGTAACGGCGGCATCTTCTGCGCCAAAAATATTGCTACAATCCATCCTCAAACTTTCTAACTCTCCTCTGTAGAAAACCATTATAACTATAGCATTAGTATCAAATGACGTAATCCATCCGCCTCCGTAGATAGCAGCGTAGCTTTGATACAACGAAGCGATCGTATAGCCTGCAATAGTACCCTTATCGAAAGGAACCCAAGAGCTAACAACCTCAGTGTAAACTTCTGTGCCATTTTTTACGCTCTCCCTATACGTTTCGGAGGAGATGTATTTATAAAAGGGTTGACATATCACGATAGCGACGGTCATATACATAAGTATCCAATAAGAGCATGTAATCTTTCTACTGTATTTAGTATAGCTGTCAATAATTGCTTTCTTATCGCTGTTTAAGATCTGTCTTTGCGTTTTATCGGCCTCGTTAACGTAATTGATAATGCTCTTCCAGTGTTTTTGCCAAATTAGAAAACTCATAACCTTTGCAACACTAACCGTTGCTAGCAAAGTGATTTTCACATTCGTCAAAAGTAAATTCATGTCGTATTTGACGAACCAGATTTCGGCGTACTCAGTTGCAGTGAAAATGATTACCGACAAATGAAATCCGATGTACATCCACTTTTTCCATGTAACATCTGGCAGTATAAGCCCCCAGAACTTTAAACCTTTTATGTTTGGTCCGAGTAAAGGAAAATCTGGATCTTCAAGTCTGCTTAAAATGTATTTTAGCATCTTCAGTGTGCGCAAGGATAACTGTGTATCTATATTTACTCAAAGCGCTTCTGAGAACTAACAGCATTGCTAATGATAATTAAGTTTGGTACACAGGTTGGGGTCTTTTTTAATAACTTCATTAACAATAGTGATGTACAACTTTGATATGTAAATTGAAATAATAAAACTGTAAATTTAGTCAAAGTCGTCTAAAATGCCCGCGGTATATACTTATTTGGTTTTTGAAAAATAATTGCCCAAGTAATATACATCAACAAAAATAAAATTAATTTCGTAAATAACACTTGCTCTGGTCTATAAAATAGAAATTTAAATATTATAAAACAAACCCAAAACATATATTTTAAATAAAATTAAAAAACAATTTTTTTTATTTTACATTTTTGACGACCTCTGTGGCGCAGTGGTATGCGTGGTGGATTCATAAGACGGAGGTCCTGGGTTCGATTTCCGGTGGGGCAGATTGGGATTTTTCTTAATTTGTCTTGGTCTGGCTGGTGGGAGGCTTTCGCCGTGGCTAGTTACCACCCTACCGACAAAGACGTACCGCCAAGCGATTTAGCGTTCCGAAACCGATAGGGGTGTGGATTTTCGTCCCACTCCTAACAAGTTAGCCCGCTTCCATCTTAGACTGCATCATCACTTAACATCAGGTGAGATAGCAGTCAAGGGCCGACTTGTAGTCGATAAAAAAAAAAAAACATTATATGAACACTGTATACTTATTTATAAAACTTTAATATACTACGGCTCAAATTGTAAATATTCTGTATCTATATCTATTATTAATAGACTTTCTGTAAATACTAGTAAAATATACAAGACGACATTATATAATAACGTGGCATACTTACTCATTCCTTGTTGTAATGTAGGAAACACACAAATTAATAAAATATCTTATTTTTCGGAACCATTTTTTCATGTGTTTATGTCACTTTAGTATATCAGACAAATGGAGGGTACTGAGGAACACGATAAAGTACTTTCTAAGGCCACTTTTGTTATTTTTCCTCGTATTTACGTTACATGAGTGTCAGTGGTGTAATAGTCCTTTAAAATATTGTATTAGATAACATAGTTCAAAGCATATAGAGTGCAAATATTTTACTTATAATTATTTACATGTTTATTTTATAAAATATAAAAAAATTTTTAACAAAAAATAGAACCGACTCCAAACGCACTAAAAAGTAAAAAATAACTGTGTAATTTAGTTGCTTTAATTTACTGAAGCATATCTATGAAGTCGGTGCCAGCCAAGTTTAAGGAACATTTATTTTACGTAGTAAAGCAGTTTGTGGGTTCTAGGTAACGTCCTTGAAAGTAGAAACCTTGGCTGGCACCGACTCCTAGATATGCTTAAGTAAATTAAAGCAACTAAATTACACAGTTATTTTTTACTTTTTAGTGCGTTTGGAGTCGGTTCTATTTTTTGTTAAAAATTTTTATTTCTTACTTTTTAGTGATTTATCGCCACGTAGCGTACTCGTACTATACTGTCATAGTATATTATATAGCACTAGTAGCCAAAAAGCTACCGATACCGAGTCAAAAACCGAAATCGCTGTAAGCGTGCCTCCAAAATTTGAAGAGTTCCTTCAATTTCCCTAGGATATCATCAGCAGATCCTAACAAGCGGACAATGGGATCACCTTGGATGTATGCCCTTTCTAATAAAAAAAGAATTATCAAAATCGGACAACACTGTAAAAAGTTATGCGTGGTCATACATAAAAAAAAAAAAATATATACGTGTCGAATTGAGAACCTCCTCCGTTTTTTTTCGTCGGTTAAAAATAATTGCCAGTTTTTTCAAATTCATTGAACTTTTCATCATTTTAGAGAATTTCTTCTTTGACTTCCTAAATCAGATTATCGATGTTAAAATTGAACAGCACTATGAGTAATTTTGTGTATACTGTAGTATTAGGGATGGTGTGTAAATAAATATAGGGCATGATATAATTATGACGCTTATTAGACTTCTCAGTTTCAACACAAAAGTAAATGTATCAAATTAAGCGTTAATTCACGATCATTATTTCTTGTATCATAAGTATACAGCGCGTTGTGGAAAAATACGACGTGACAAATTAAAATATTTTTTTTAAAAACCTGTGACAATCTATACTATATATATCTGTTTGTAATATGTATTGAAATAACCGTTTTTTACTACATGTATATATATACGGTACATACACTAAAAAAAGACATGTGGCACTCGAAGACTGCCGCGGTAAAGCTATTGCATAGCATTTTTTATCAACCTATGTTTACCTAAGGACGTCATCGGGACCGTGGCCTAGCGGTAAGGCGCTCTAAGTGCCCGGATTGCCAGAGAGACGCGGGTTCGATTCCCGTCCCGATTTTTTTTTAAAGCGTGATATTACAAAAAGTCATTAATTTAAAAAAAAAATTACTTTTTGAAATATCTAATTGAAAAAAAAAAAATTTCGGAACCGACGGGATTCGAACCCGTGTCTCTCTGGCAATCCGGACACTTAGAGCGCATTACCGCTAAGCCACGTTCCCCGATGACGTCGTTGCTGAAATTGTGCTTTTGATATTATGTTTTTGATACTCAGGGGGTGTTAGGTTTTTTCGTTACGGAATTTCTGTATTCGGTCTCTGTGCTCAAGGCCCGCGATAAAAGCTATACAATAGCTTAATAACATTTTTACAACTTTGTCTGTCTATCTGTTTGTTCCGGTTTATCTCTGAAACTTCCAGTAGGATTGTAAAAATACTTTTTGTATATGATAACCAGACTCAGATGAAAAACATAGGTTAATTTGTATCCAGATATCTCCATGGAAACAGGACCTACGCGGGTACAACCGCGAGCGACTGCTATCTTGAATAATAGCTATAGGCAAAATATGTACCTCTTCTTCTTCCTGGGTGTCTTCCGCACTTGGCCAGCAAGGTGGCCGTTGTACGTGGGTTCCCTGGTGTAGGGTCCCGCTGACTCACTCCAGCCAGCCGAGCTCGCTCCCAAAGCTTGGCAGGCCGCCCAGGTCGCCGATTGTCATAATATGTACCTATGTAAGAATTTATTTCCATCATAATGGAAATCGAATCTTTACGAATGTAGCAATAAACTATCTCAATCAAGCCAGCAACAAAACCGCATCATAATCAGTCCATTGGATAGACTCACCGATAGACTCAATCTTATAAAACCCATTCTTTTCGTTGCGGCTTAAAATACACTTACATAAGACGTGTCTCGAGAAAATCTGGTAAAGAATCTATCGTAACCGCTTCAACGCGTGTCGATACGAGGATTATCTGAATTTTAGAGGATGACAGTAACAAGGGTTTGGGGTATTTTCAGCCCCATCGCCTAGTTGTTTCGGGTCCACAGATTCAATGAGATGGGGTTAATTGGAGCACTCAATTTTCGAAGCTTCGACGGGTTACTTTCAATTCGATCCCGATATTTCTTTTTGTGTTAGACACGCTATCTAACTTCGTGATTTTTATTTGCTAATATTATTGAGATATAGAGATTACATCCAATACACT
This sequence comes from Mycalesis mineus, assembly GCA_034621355.1. Classification (NCBI taxonomy): domain Eukaryota; kingdom Metazoa; phylum Arthropoda; class Insecta; order Lepidoptera; family Nymphalidae; genus Mycalesis; species Mycalesis mineus. The sequence continues at coordinate 9,954,100 of CM067882.1, forward strand.
GTTGCATTGCGTTTTGGTGGGTTTAGACTTTAAGAGTAATAGATATTTAATATTTGATTCGGTAACAGTTACTATTAAATATTAATGATAATAATGACCAAGGCCTCGAGGATTCTACCCAGAAATCAAACCCCTGATAAGCAACTTCATACATAATTCGAAACCACGTAGGCTAACTACTAGGCCAACGACGCAGTATTATTTTGACGACCTCCGTGGCGCAGTGGTATGCGCGGTGGATTTATAAGACGGAGGTCCTGGGTTCGATTCCCGGCGGGGCAGATTGAGATTTTTTCTTAATTTGTCTTGGTCTGGCTCGTGGGAGGTTCTGCCGTGGCTAGTTACCACCCTAGCGACAGAGAAGTACCGCCAAGCGATTTAGACTTCCGGTACGATGTCGTGTAGAAACCGAAAGGGGTGTGGATTTTCATCCTACTCCTAACAAGTTAGCCCGCTTCTATCTTAGACTGCATCATCACTTAACATCAGGTGTGATAGCAGTCAAGGGCCAACTTGTAGTCGATAAAAAAAATTATTTACATTTGCTTATAAAGAAATATAATATTGAAATATTAAGATCAAAGACTGCTCAATATTGTCTACATAAAAGCTCGAACATCAGACGTAGAACGTGAAAAATTCGGTGTAATTGAGGAAAAAAATTGTAATTATTTTTCTGAAGCTTGACAACAGCCAAAGCCACTGTCTATTTTATATGTCTTCTACAGGCTATAGAAGACATATAAAATAGAAACTGGGCAGGCTTCCCTTGGCGTGTGAAATACGTGTCGATCCCTTTAAGGGGAGATCATTTGACTTAGGGTGTAGGATCTGGCTGGGTTCCGATTGTGTGCGAGGCCGTTCCCATGGCCCAGAGTATAGGGTACGAGTTGCTAAGCCGTGGGGTTTTAGTCAGTAGGAGTCCGACATAACATGTTTGCCTCCTCTGGCAAGCGGGTATTCGTGTGGATTTCCCAACATAAAAAAAGGTTATATGGGGTAAAAATGTACTGAATTTTATTTTATAACTCATGATCTCTTCTATAAACCCTTAAGGCTTAAAGGAATCGCCAAGTATTTTCTGTAGCGCTGTATATGTATTAATTAGCGGGTTTTTTAAATTATAAATAACTGTATGAAAATGTAAGATATAATTTTCTATCACATTCCTCTACATTTGTTGTAGGTAACTGAACTATTTTATTTATACCTTTACTTTGATTTATTTTATCGACTACAAGTTGGTCCTTGACTGCTATCACACCTGACGGTAAGTGATGTCTAAGATGAAAGCAGGCTAACTTGTTAAGAGTGGGACGAAAATCCACACTCCTTTCGGTTTCTACACAATATCGTACCGGAACGCTAAATCGCTTGGCGATAAGTCTTTGTTGATAGGGTGGTAACTAGCCACGGCGAAAGCCTCCCACCAGCCAGACCAAGACAAATTATGAAAAATCTCAATCTGCATCGAACCCAGGACCTCTGTCTTATAAATCCACTGCGCATACCACTGCGTCACGGAGGTCGTCGAAATAACGTTAGAATTTCAATAAATGATACGTATGTCGTCCTATTCTCCTACATGTTTTGCATTGCTATATTGGTTTCATTTACTTACAGATTTGCTTCTTGTTACTTTGACAACTATACGTTGCCTCTTCTAAAAAGATTTTGCTTAGAAAGATTTTTCTGATGCGTACTGGTTTACACAGTGGATTAAAAGACGGAGGTCCTGGGTTTTCTGGCTGGGCCGATTGAGATGTTTTAAATTTATCTAGGTCTGGCGTTGAAGCGTGGCTAGTCACTGCCCTACCGACAAAGACATACCACCAAGCGAGCTTTAGCGTACCAGTACGATGACGTGTATAAACCGAAAGGAGAGGTTTTCGACTCCTATCAAGTTATTCAGGTTTTATCTTAGATTGTATCATCACTTACCATCATGTGTAATTGCATTCAAGGGCTTGTTAAAAAAAATACAAGTCCAATAAAACATTTGAATGAAAGTATAAAAGACGAGGAACTATAGCAAAGAGAACATTTACGTATGTTCTTGCAGTTATCAAACCTTAACAAGACTTGTTCATCAAGATGCAATGCATGCTGTAGGTACAGTTACTTCTCTTATAAAAGCTTCCTTTCTTGGGAAAATTTGAAATTTATTTTTACAAAAATATACTATTCAACATTTCCATAATTATTATGTATAATGTCATTAGTTCGAAATGTTCAGCTTGCGAGTATAATGTTGTGTTACTATTTACTATTCATATTATTATAATATGATATCCACTTTACGCATAGACGTAAATAAGAAAGTTTTAGTCTACGGGAGGTCCTAGCACAAAACGTAAGGAATAAAAATCGTGGATTACTCAGATATTAGACAAAATGTATAAGGCTACCTAATTAACGTTTTTTTGTCCGACTACGTCAGATATAGGGATTGTTTGTCCCCGCCATCAGCACCATTAAGTGTTTAGAATTTTATATAAGGTGAGTTTGGATTATCAGCCTGGCACTGGAGTAAGTGTAATGCATACTGATTACAACAGCGGAATAAAAATATTTCTAGAACCAGTAACAAAAAACTTAAAAAATTACCTACAAAATATCTACTCACTTTGGACATTTTGCATAGCACCATCCATTACATTCATAAATTAACCGTAAAGTCACATGACACGAGGTACCGAACGAAGGTATATCTTAAACATTCTATTGCTATCATTTAAAATACGGAAAGAAAAGCTAAACGGCCAAAATCTCCCACTATACCAGACCAGAACTAATAAAGAAGAATAAAAATCGGCTGTCAGAAATCAAACACGGAACCTTCGAAGGACTAAGTAGGTAGATATGTCCAAATATGTACACTTAAGAACTTGTAAAAAATAAACGAAATAAACTTTTCAATAGGCACTTAGAACTAAATCAGCTGATATCAGTACCAAGTTCAATAAACTTTCCTGTTAAATTACCAACTGTAAAACGCGGGCGGCAAGTGTTTAAATTTGCGTGTTTGTCGGCGTCCGCGGTAGCGATCAGAAAAGCGCCGCGGTGCCGTTGTCGGTCTTTTAAAAGGCCGACAATCGCCATGCCTGTTTGTACGCTCGCCGCCGGCATTTCAAACAAAGTTTCAACCTATTAATGGTAATGAAAGTTCATTGACCTTGGTAGCCGATCAGCTGTTACGTTTGTTATTTTTTATCAATTCTATTGTGTACGTAGGCACCTAACTGCCTTAAGGTCAATTTATGGATGTATTGGATGGTGTTATGCGTACTGTCGTGAGTGAATAGATATTTTGTAATGTTTTTATTTCTTTTTTTTACTAGTTCTGGAATTTTTTTTTTCTATTGTAATCTATATGCATAAGACTTGCTCCAGTTTCGATGATGGCTGATAATTCAAACTCGCCTTATATAGATTAAGTGATCTTTGTTTTTCTCTTTTTAATTCATTACTTCTGAGCCAGTGGGTTTTTTGGAAATAACAATTTCTTCGAAAGCTTTAGATAATTTTTGGCCCTTGATGTACAAAGACTAAAATCAACTTCAGTGATTAGTATATTTTTTACATAGTGCAAATATTAAATATAATATATTAATAATAATCATGCTTTATATAAAAATCAAAGATATAGTTAAGGTACGCCTTAGATATAACGATGTTGTTCCATTAATTAATTGCTTCTTTCCAAACTCGGTCCAAAACTTCTGTACAAACAAACCTTATTCTAGGATTCTTTTGATTTCCACTATTTATTCAAGGACAGGGAGGAAACATTAAACTTGTACCTATGCTCAAAGTTAAGAGTAGCAATCAAAAGTTAGATGCGTCACTTCCTTTTCCTATGTCACTGACAACCATCAAAGGAAATTGCGAAGAAACTTTATTACATTTTGCTTTCCTTTTATTTAGAAAAAAACTTTGTTAGTGAAAGTGTTACATCGTCTATCAACAGGTTTTTAATTATAATTTGGGAAATGTTAATTTTTTTCATTAAAACAGTTTCGTAAGTATTTTTTGAGTCTTCATTTGGTTCCTGAAAGAGAAAAAGCAAGAAAAGAGAAGAAAGAAGAGCAATGGAATGAAGTGTAGTTTAGATTAACAGAAAATGGCGTGCAAATTGGTTTTTTTAACAACCGTTTCACCCCTTGAATGTGTTTTGGAAAAACCTTTCACGGTGCATTATCCCCGTCATCATTATCAGTCTAATAATAGTCCATTACAGGGTCAGGCCTCCCTCCTTATAGGAGAGAGGTCTACTTAATGCATGCCTACATCATAATATGTGTGCCAAAGGACATTGCCATAATTTGCCCCAGGCTGTCTAAACGTCAAATCATTTCTTTGTGAGAGAAATGTATACGGCACAAGTTATAAAGGTGTGTTCCTCTTTTAATTTCATACCTCGATACCGAGGTGTAAGGCGTTCGAAAACAGCACATTTTATAGAGGTGTGTTCCTCTTTATATTGGATTCTAATTGTGAGAAGTTAAATGAGAATAAGGCACTCAGTAAGTCAACATAGAGCTCAGACATCCGTTTCAAACATCTCGTCAGATGCAGATTCAGAGCTGAACCAAATGTAAGCGGCTAGTATCTTACTCCTCAACCAATCAGATGAGTATACCTCGTTACGAGGTGTTATGCGTTCAAAAAGCTTTAACATAGATATAAATACAACAGTCGTATTTTATTGTGTGAATGCCCAAGCTGTCAAGGCATATTTATATGAAGATGTTAATATATTTATATTATAATGTGTCTTGCTATCACATAATTCAATAATTTATTTTATTAAATTCTATATTTCTTAGTAAGGGTGCATAACCTTACTTGATGGATTATTGCTTATTAATCTCTTTCCATATATGCCTTCTCACACTATTTATAATCGACCTCTATGTATTATATTCATCGCTCGATGAAAACACAGAGGACGACACAGACGCGGAGCACTGCATCGTCATAGACACAGCGGACACCCCCTCTCTCACACATCCCCACATAAGTGGCGGCGCGCGCTTCGCTCAAACACCGAGCAGATCCTTCGATCTAGCATTCGTTCGAAAGTCACTTCACTATTCGTCTCCGGCAGCCCTCGGGGCGTATTTGACATACAATATGTATACAAATTTGAATGAGGAGCGCTTCACGATTGTGCATTCTATTAGAAGATACTTCTAATTGCTCGTTTTATATAAAACACTGTTGTTTATCGTTTTACTATTCTTTAATAAAACACTTTCATATATTTTACATGTATATATATATTTATATATATTTTAATTATTTTTTAGTGTTATTATATATGTTAGTATGTACGATTATGATCGTCACAAACTACATCGTTTACAAAAACAAATCAAAGCAATTACAACTGCTCCAAAGAAGTCACCATTAGTAAATTGTTTCAGACATTTAAGACTCATAAAGAAAGACTAACTAGTTCGTTAAACATCAGTACTGGTTACAAAGTTTAATATTCTTGCGATAATGGCGGACTTTGTTTAATTTTATAAAAGTTTCCGGTTAAAACTTTCTGCAAGTCCTCTACACTGCGGGTGTTATAAAAAGGTATTTCCTGCAATTTAATAAAGACCGGTTAATACATTTACTCCCGACGTGGATTTTTACGCTGTCCGAAAATTGTTTTTGCATAATATCGCCTATTAGTTAACGAGATAAATAAGTTATTTGCGTGTTATTTTAGTGATTGTCTCGTTGGTCTAGTGGTTAGTCTAGGTGGTGTTTGTTCACAAGGTCATGGGTTTCAATTCTGAATCGAGACGTGGACTAATTTTAAGAAATTTTTAGTAAATTCTAAGCCCACAATCGGCATGTTGGTAGTAGTATTACGACCTTCGTGGCGCATTGGTATGCGCGGTGGATTTATAAGTCGGAGGTCCTGAGTTCGATTCCCGGCGGGCCAGATTGAGATTTTTCTTAATTTGTCTTGGTCTGGCTGGTGGGAGGCTTTCGCCGTGGCTAGTTACCACCCTACCGACAAAGACGTGCCGCCAAGCGATTTAGCGTTCCGGTACGATGTCGTGTAGAAACCGAAAGGGCTATGGATTTTCGTCCCACTCCTAACAAGTTAGCCCGCTTCCATCTTAGACTGCATCATCACTTAACATCAGGTGTGATAGCAGTCAAGGGCCAACTTGTAGTCGATAAAAAAAAATATGTGATTCCCCGTGTCTCGGAAAGCCCTTGGTCTTGGTCACTATTCAACATCTGACAGTGATCTTTAATCAATCAAAACACTATCACTTTAAGCCCGCCAACCCGAATTGGAAAAGCGTGGTGGGTCTATGGTTATAGCAAGCTATCTTTAATAGATAGGCATAAGCCGTTGCGGAGATTTTGGTAGTGTTGATAACGAGGTACAGTTTCGTCACATCTCAAATATATAAAGCAACGTTTTTGATGAAAGCTTCCAGGCATCTAACTCCGCTCATCCAATCAAACACAAAACCTTTGCAAATTATATGCTAAAACCTCAGGAACCTCTACCGACTCCTCCTCTTGAAAAACGCATGACTGTTCGTTCAGAAGACTTTGAGTTATCCCGAACAGATAAACAAACGCGACGAGGAACATTGTTCATCATATCCTGGGGAAATTGAAGGAACTCTTCAAATTTTGGAGGCACGCTTACAGCGATTTCGGTTTTTGTCTTGGTATCGGTAGCTTTTTGGCTAATAGTGCCGTAAAATATACTATGACAGTATAGTACGAGTACGTTACGTGGCGATAAATCACTAAAAAGTAAGAAATAAACTTTTTTAACAAAAATAGAACCGACTCAAAACGACTTTTTTTTTAATGACTACAAGTTGGCCATTGACTGCCATCACACCTGATGTTAAGTGATGATGCAATCTAAGATGGAAGCGGGCTAACTTGTTAGGAGTAGGATGAAATCCACACACCTATCGGTTTCTACACGACATCGTATCGGAACGCTAAATCGCTTGGCGGTACGTTTTTGTCGGTAGGGTGGTAACTAGCCACGGCGAAAGCCTCCCACCAGTCAAGTAAAAAATAACTGTTTTTTTTTTTTTTTTTTTTATATTGTAGGAGGAAATCCTCACGGATGACGTCCGGTTACCCGAATGACTATGTCCGACTTCATCGATGATGTACTCGATGACCTACGGACTAAAACCTCCTACATACACCGGCCGTCCTTCCCGGTACCGTTGATTCATTACTTCGGGAAGGGGCTGTCTTTTTTAGGCATTAATCATTCTTTGCCGCTCCCATTCGTCCCGCACTCGTCTTCCCATAATACTATGGAGCATCTCTGCACCCTTACTCCACCCTTCCTTGCTCGCCAACATGAATGGTACCAGGTTACACTTTGAGAGTGGTTCACCAGGTCCGCATGCTTTGTTTCTTGTATCTTCAAACTCCACGCACTCGAAAACAGCGTGGTTTGGCGTGTCTTCTTCTCCGCAATAGGGGCACTTTTCATTGGCCGCTTTGCCTATTGCATGGAGGTACGTATTAAAAACGCCATGTCCGCTAAGTGCCTGCGTTATGAGTTTGTCAACTTCGCCATGCTTTCTGTCTATCCATTTTTCTAGGTTTTGTATAAGGTCTCGGGTCCATTGCCCTTTACCCCTTTCCTTCCACTCCTTACTCCATTCTTGTAAAGTGGTTCGTCTCAACTCTTTCGATGTTTTGTGGTCAACATTTTGGTATTGCCTAGTACGTTCCATGGCTAACAGATCTATGGGTATTAAACCGGCTATAACCAGGACAGCTTACTTGGATATAGTTTTATAAGCGCCACAAATCTGAATAGCTAGACGCCGCTGTATTTTGCCCAGCATGTTATTATATTTGACTATTTTAAGGCCCTGGCTCCAGACTGGTGCCCCATACAGAATTACTGAATGCGCAACTGATGCTAAAACCCTTCTTTTGCTAGCCCTTGGTCCACCTTTCTTTGGCATAAGTCGACCTAGCGCTGCTGTCAACTTTTCGGCTTTCTCAGCGGTTTGCTCAATATGCTTGTCAAACCTAAGATTTCTATCCATCCAGACGCCTAGATATTTTATCTTGTCTCTTAGCTTTATTTGCACTCCATCGATGTAAAAGGTGATAGGACCATGCTTTTTCCGGCCACTAAGCATAATTGCTTCAGTTTTTTCTGGGGCTAGTTTCAGCTGTTTTGCTACCATCCACTCATTAATTTTTTTAAGCGCCTTATTTGTTCTGTCTATGAGTAAGTTGTCTATACGGGCAGTTACTATCAGCGCCAAATCGTCTGCAAAACCTACAAGTTGTGTGTCTTCACCAAGGTCTAATTTAAAAACGCTATCATATAGTATATTCCACAGAGTGGGTCCGAGGATAGAGCCCTGTGGCACTCCACTTGTGATACTAACAGTCTCGGTCATGCCTGCAGTATCTGTTATGACAATGGTCCTTTGATCCAAATAGCTACTAATAAGCTTTATAAGATAGTCAGGAAATTTTCGCTGCTTAAACTCATTAAGTATTTGGTTCCAAGGTGCGGAGTTAAAAGCATTTCGTACATCCAAGGCAACTAGGGCACAGAGTTTTCTTGTACGTCTTGTCCCTTGTTTTGCTGCTTCCGCGATGCTTTTAACTTTTTCAATAGCCGCTAATGTAGATCTGCCGCTTCTGAACCCATACTGTCCTTCTGCTAGTCCACCGTGTTCTGGGAGCATTTTTTCAATTCGGTTCAGTATAAGGCGCTCTAGAAGCTTCCCATAACAATCAAGGAGACATAGTGGTCTGTATCCTGCAGGCTCATCGGCTGGTTTATTCAGTTTCCGCAGTAAGATTATCTTTGCAGTTTTCCATATTGGACGGAATTCCCTGTTTTGGAAAATATTGCTCATTATGCTTTTAATCTTCTCTGGAATAACACTAGCAGCTAGTTTGACGATCTCTGGTGGTATTTCGTCCGGCCCCGGGGCTTTACGCAGTTTAATACGATCACAGGCCTTTTTCATTTCCTCATCTGTGATAATTGGCACTTCATCAGAAATACTTATGGGCCTTGGAAAGTCGCTGTGGGTAGGAAATAGGTATGTTGCTATGTCTCGCATTTTACTCAAGCTTAAGGGAGCAGGCGATGGTCTTCGTATCTTGTTTGTTACTATTTTGTACCCTAGCCCCCAAACATCCCTGTCTACGTCATCTCTTACTTTCTGCCAATGGTGTCCTTTTGAGTTTGATATACGAGTTTGTAGTTCAAGCTTGGCCAATTTGTATTTATTTTTAGCTTCTTCACTTTTCCTGTCCTGATTTTGCCTATCTTCTTCTGACTTTAGCTTCTTTTTCTTAGAATTTTCTCTAGTGTAAGCTCTTCTACATTTCAAACAGTTTTCTCTTGCTTTGGCAATATCACAATTCCACCAATATGCAGGCTTTCTGCGGCAAGCTCTTCTTTTGGGCATGGAACTGTTGCAGGCTTTTGTAGTAGCAGTGATTAACTCCTCTGGCGTTCCTATTTTTGTTTCCTTCTCTAATGTCTCTACAAATTTTTCCTTGTTAATTTTGTTCAAGTTCCAGCCAAATGGTGCTTGTAGACTTGTTTTTCCTATCTGACCTCCAATGCTAAAGACGATGTATTTATGGCCACTCATCGATTCTTCCTCTAAAACACCCCAGTCATTTATTTTACCTACCAGGTTTTCATTTATTAATGTTATATCTGGTCTAGATGTTCTGATTCCTCTTTCAAATGTTGGCGATTCCCCGGTATTTGCTACTGTCAAATCCAAATCTGCAATAACATCCATCAAATGTTGACCTCTTTTATTGGTGTGTTTACTTCCCCACATAGTCGAAGCTGCATTAAAGTCCCCTGCTATCAGGACTTTCCCTCGCTGAAGGCGGACACTTTCGCTTAGCTCGTCTAGATATGTCTTATATTCCTCTATGGTACAATTAGGGGAAATGTAACAGCTGTAAATAACTAGCTGCGGGAGCTGTAGACCAATAAAACCATTGCCCCTGATTGTAGCCTCGACCGTCAGGGCCTTATTGTAGATAATGATAGCTACGTCTATTCTGCGGTCCCTTTCCCAGCCGGCTGCTTCTGCGTATTTCTTATTGGGTTCAGCTAATATAACTATATCAATATTGTGCTTCAAAGCCGTTACTGGGAGGAGATCGTGAGCCGCCCGTATCCGGTCTGCGTTTATTTGTAGAATTTTAACTGCCATTAGGTGTTATTTTTGTAGGTGTCTTTGGCTGCCGTAGTGCTAGATTAACTGCGTTGATGGCTCTCCTAAATTTTGGACATCCAGTTGTTGCGGCTCTGTGCCCCGAAACCTCGCAAAGTGGACAGAAAGGTGTCGCGGTACAAGTATCAACTTTATGGCCGGTACCACCGCATCGCCTGCATAGGTTGGCTCTATCGGTTCCCTTGCATTCTCTTGCTTTATGTCCAGTTTCCCAGCATTTAAAGCACTTCTCCACAAATACGCGTTTCCGGATCTTACATCGTGTCCATCCTATATTTACCGATGTTACATGGGTTAGATTATTGGCATACCTTGGATTTATCGATACTGTTGCTGTTCTGTTTCCGTACTGTGTAGGTCGTATTGACTTGATCTCCACTGGTACTCTTAATTCTGTCTCTAATGCTTCCTTTAGTTCTTCTGCGGATATATCTTCTTCCATGCCTGTGATATGAAAAATTGACCCCTTCCCACGACCAATTTCTGTACACTCTAAAACGGTTTCCAGTTTGGATCTTAGGGCATCCGTATCTCCTGATACCTTCAGCATTACTTTTCCATCACTGGTTTTCCGTATAGATTTCACCTCCGCCCCGATTTGCTTAATGTCAGCTATTGTTACTTTACTTTTCATTTGCTTTAGAGTATCGGCATAGGATCCTCTTCCTTTAACGACTATTGTTTCTGTAGATTTCTTTTTATCAATTATCTTTCTTCCCTCATTTCCTTTCCTAGATTCGGTTTCTTCAACTAGTAATTTTATCTTAATACCGAATTTAGACAAAATCTTTTCTAGTATCTTCCTTAGATGCTTTTTGTTAATCTCCTTTTCTGCTGCGATGGCTATTTTTTTCTTCCTTCCATGTTCTTCTAGGACTTTACTGAGTTTTCCTATTTGGTAGTACAGCTTTTCCACCAAATTAGCGTTTTTTGTGCTTACGTTGCATGGAAGAACGTAAATCCATTGTTCTGTTTCAGTCACGTCTTTTCTAGAGCTTCTGCTAGTTTGAATCGTGTACTCTACTGCACTATCCACACTGTTATCTAGTAGCTCCAAAGCCTGTGGGAAAGCCTTTTTAAGGATTTTTCGGATGCCTTTTGGTTTACTGTCTTCATTATGCCCAGGTTTTGCAATTAATACAATATCCCAATCTTTGTCCAAGATTTGAGGATTTCCTTTTTGAACTTCTACAGTTTCAAAAGCTTTGTCTGGCCATTCTTGATCAATTATCTCTTTTAGTCCATTTATATCCGTGCAGTTTTTTATTCTTTCTAGAAGCCTGGTTTTTCCAATAACTTCTTCGTTTAATTTCTTCAGCTTATCTTTGTTTTCACTTTCATTATTTTCTGTTTGTATTCCAATCTCCCTTGTAGGTTTAGTTTCTCGTCTTATAAGATTTTTATCATCGTTACTGTTTTCAGTCTGTGCGCAAATATCTTTCGTTAACTTGGTAACGGCTCTCGTTTTCGTAGGTTTACAAGTAATATCTTCCCAATTTTTCGTGATTTTGTTTAGATGTTCGATGTTACCCTTTAAGTCCCTAACACCTGTTTTTATTTCCATTCTAGTGTTTGCATTTTCTCCTACAATCTTCACAAGGCCTGTAGTTATTTTAGTGAGTCTTGCAATCGCATTCATAATTTCTGCTTGTGTTTTGTACTCATCTTCATCATCGTTTCTCATTCTTTTGCCTGCAGTTTTGTGTAAAGTAAAGAAGGCTTCAGCGGAGCCAAGCGAACCTTTTCTCTCACGGGTTCCTGACAGCCGCGGTGTCACTGAGTCTATATTGTATAACTGTTCAAGTTGTTCAACCGTAGGTCTCTGCTTGTGGTTTTGCTGTTACATTAGCTTTTATGCCCACACTGGTGTTAGGTGGTGATCTTTGCACAGCTCCTCCTCTCGTGAACGGGTTCATCCCATTTTCTGTCATCGCTGTCGACTTTGTCGAGTGTTTGCTATCTGCTTCGCTCTCCTTTCCCGACGAACGTGCAAAAACGCACGCCTCGTCCTCGTCTTGCGGGCCTTCTAGCCCTCTCGTAAGGTTTTTTGAATGTTTATTAATATTTTCCATTTGCGTCCCACGAGTATGGGGGATATAAGTGGTCCATCTGGGTGGTGCCCCCTGCGCCCAGATAAGCCTATGTGTAACTCGCCACGGGTGTCGGCCGGTACCCTGGCGGGGGTACGCACTAACGACTGACCTACCCGTCAGCCATGCATCCCATCATGGTGCGCCGCCGCTTGAGATTCGGGGTGATTTTTTATAGAGGTTTTCTTCCTCACAGTTCGGCCGGTTAAGGCAAGACTTTCGGTCCCTTGGTATTTGTTTGCGTAGCATCCAGGGATTACGAACTCGTCGGTAGCGGTATAGATACTCGCTTAAACCGTTCTTCACTAGTGGCACACTTAGAGAAGTCCCCATTCCCCCCTGTCAGGTTATTTGCCACCGTTCGATGATTTATTGATGTTAGACCAACAACCCATCGAAAGGTGCCCGGGGTGTACCACGTGGAGGTTACCTGACCCACACCCCAAGGGTCTATGGTTATAGCAAGCTATCTTTAATAGATAGGCATAAGCCGTTGCGGAGATTTTGGTAGTGTTGATAACGAGGTACAGTTTCGTCACATCTCAAATATATAAAGCAACGTTTTTGATGAAAGCTTCCAGGCATCTAACTTCGCTCATCCAATCAAACACAAAACCTTTGCAAATTATATGCTAAAACCTCAGGAACCTCTACCGACTCCTCCTCTTGAAAAACGCATGACTGTTCGTTCAGAAGACTTTGAGTTATCCCGAACAGATAAACAAACGCGACGAGGAACATTGTTCATCATATCCTGGGGAAATTGAAGGAACTCTTCAAATTTTGGAGGCACGCTTACAGCGATTTCGGTTTTTGTCTTGGTATCGGTAGCTTTTTGGCTAATAGTGCCGTAAAATATACTATGACAGTATAGTACGAGTACGTTACGTGGCGATAAATCACTAAAAAGTAAGAAATAAACTTTTTTAACAAAAATAGAACCGACTCAAAACGACTTTTTTTTTAATGACTACAAGTTGGCCATTGACTGCCATCACACCTGATGTTAAGTGACGATGAAATCTAAGATGGAAGCGGGCTAACTTGTTAGGAGTAGGATGAAATCCACACACCTATCGGTTTCTACACGACATCGTATCGGAACGCTAAATCGCTTGGCGGTACGTTTTTGTCGGTAGGGTGGTAACTAGCCACGGCGAAAGCCTCCCACCAGTCAAGTAAAAAATAACTGTGTCATTTAGTTGCTTTAATTTACTTAAGCATATCTAGAAGTCGGTGCCAGCCAAGGTTTCTACTTTAAGGACGTTACTTAGAACTCACAAACTGCTTTACTACGTAAAATAAATGTTCCTTAAACTTGGATTATGCAGATTTAAAAGGTTATAAATGTTATTTTTTATCTTCAATCATTTCGTGCACAATATATTGGTTCTAATAATATAAAACATTTTATTTATTAGAATTTAACGAATGTGAGAGTAAAAAGACGAAATTGAATGAATGAGCCGAGCTTTGTAACTGTAGATTTATTTCCCGTATACACGAGTACCTATTTGGTTGAAATCTCGTCAGTATCCTATTTCGCGAGCCCCAGTTTGGGCGCGTGACGGAACTCCTGTTAACTTTTCAATTAATCTAATCTGGAAAACTGAAACGCGTCTCTAATAAATTTTACGGAACCTTTTATACAACACGACTGTAACATGAATACGACACGATAGCGACACGACAGATAATTTTAAAAAATATATTTAGATTAGGATATGAATATGATATACAAATTAAAGATTTTATAAAAATATTTTTTTATAGATTGACATGGATATAATGCTCAAATTTTTACGTATTACACGCATTTCCACAAATAATAATAATTGTCGGAAAAGAATCTTGAACCGTTATATTTCAGTTAAAAAGAATTAATACATTGCGCCAAAAATAAAGTTAGTGTCAATAATGTGAACAGGAATCACCTGGTGGTGATTATGAAAAAATTAATTTTTTAATCGCAATTCGTGAAGAGGCAGCTAAATGCCGCTATTGTGTACGTTTCAAGCAAGCCTGCGCCTTGAGTGATCAAACCACCTTTTAAAATGATAATTTTGTTTTTATTAAACTATGTATGTAGGAATATGTACAATGTTGGACATTCATCTAACTGAATTCCTCCGTACAAAATATTTTCCTCGTAGTGCCGTCTATAACGTATTAATAAATTTCTAATATAATTTCTGACCCCTTAATTTTTGAATTTAATAAATTATTTTTAATTCAGAAGTAGTCTATATCTTAAGCGTCAATATTTTAAGCGTTATTTAAATATTAAGAAAACAGTCACAACAAGTGAAGTCGTTAACAATATCTGTACTTAGATAAATGGTCAAAGTCGTGTCTGAAGCGGATCGTAGGGAATAACAAAACACTGAATGGCGCGAGTGGCTATATAAGACTCGAGTTCACGCACGTTTTAGCTACACAGAGAACGCTATAAAATATTTAAACAAATATAGACCTTATCCTCAGTAAATAAGAGCTTTTTTTGAAGTGTCATAAAATTTGCGTACTAGATAGCATATTTTTGGGAGGAAATTAACTTGTTTGTTCTTAAATTGCTTTGAAAGTTTTGTTGTAACACGTGAGGTAATAATTTGAAAATCAAACTTTATGATGATGTTTTTATGTATTTAAATGTTTGAAATAAGCAACTAAATTTTTCTTGTAGGTCGGTCAAATGACTGTCTTTAGTTTCGCGGTAAAAGCTTCGCCAAGAGCTTCCTTATCTTTTAAAAACTTAAAGTTTGTCAGCCCACCCTTACGTTTTATGAAAATAAATCTACCCACGCTAACGTTGTATAACTTAGAAAGTTAAGACAATACAACGTAGGCCGAGTCCGCTAGTCATACATCACATTAATATTATAAAGGCGAAACTTTGTATGTATGAGTGTATGTTTGATACTCCTTCCCGCCGCAACATCGATTGGGCTGAAATTTAGAATGGAGGTAGATTAAAATATAGTCCACAAAAAGATAATTTTTATTTAGGAATTGCCTCGGAAAACAATGAAACGACTCCTCTAGTATATTTATATTTTAGTGTTAATAAAAATTGTATCTCTTACAATAATATAATAGAAACAGTTTTAAAAACTTAAAAAGGTTTTACTTTTTAACCGACGAAAAAAAACGGAGGAGGTTATCAATTCAACACGTATATATTTTTTTTATGTATGACCACGCATAACTTTTTGTTAGGATCTGATGATGATATCCTGGAGAAATTGAAGGAACTCTTCAAATTTTGGAGGCACGCTTACAGCGATTTCGGTTTTTGTCTCAATATCGGTAGCTTTTTGGCTACTAGTGCCGTATAATATACTATGACAGTATAGTACGAGTACGACACGTGGCGATAAATCACTAAAAAGTAAGAAATAAAAATCTTTAACAAAAAATAGAACCGACTCAAAACGCACTAAAAAGTAAAAAATAACTGTCATTTAGTTGCTTTAATTTACTTAAGCATATCTAGGAGTCGGTGCCAGCCAAGATTTCTACTTTAAGGACGTTACCTAGAAATTACAAACTGCTTTACTACGTAAAAAAAATGTTCCTAAAACTTGGCTGGCGCCGACTTCATAGATATGCTTAAGTAAATTAAAGCAACTAAATGACAGTTATTTTTTACTTTTTAGTGCGTTTTGAGTCGGTTCTATTTTTTGTTCAAAATTTTTATCTGCTTTTAACTTTTATATTTTTTATCATTGTACCGTAATAACATAGTTGCCCTGATAGTCTCTTTGCAGTTTTTGACAAGTTGACAATTCAAATAGATTGAAAAGGATCCTTATATAAACATATTTAAATTTCTCTTGCACAACCGCGCTTGGAACAACGCCAAGCTATGCACGATTTATTTCAGATCGTTTTTCACCGCAATCTTGTTTACTTTTTGCGTTGTAAAAAAACGGATTTCTTTTTATCCGACAATGGCTAAGCCTAAAATAAAAGCTTTATAAATTAAATGGGTCTTTTCCTTATTTTCTTTATAAAAATATTATTAGTAAAAGAACTTGAAGCTGTTGTACGTTTTACTATAGGCAGGCGGGCGTGGTTTCATCCGCGTAGCTCCCGTTCCCTTGGTAATATCAGGATAGGATAGAATAGTCCGGCTATCATATACAAAAAATAATTTTTACTGGACTGTCACGTTTTTGAACTGATTGACTAGAGTATTTATAAGATTAAGGATCGGGCTATGAAATATTAAGGTTTTCAGTATGCTCAGTAACAATGTTCAGCTCGGAAATAGACAGTTGATGGTGTTGTACCGCCGTCGACGGATTAATATATCTGTACTAAACAAATAAATAAAATTCAAGAGAAAGTTTATTTATTTATATATGCTATATGTATTAAAAAAACAATTTTAAAAATTTTCGTCTGTCTGTTTGAAACTAACAGTCCAGTAAAAATTCAAGGTCCTTTACTAATAATATTTTCTTTATAAAAATATTATTAGTAAAGGAACTTGAAGCTGTTGTACGTTTTATTATAGGCAGGCGGGCGTGGTTTCATCCGCGTACTTCCCGTTACGGTGGTAATATCAGGATAGGATTGGATAGTCTGGCTATCATATACAAAAAATATTTTTTATTGGACTGTTAGTTTAAAAAAAAACAGACGAAAATTTTAAAAATTGTTTTTTTAAATGTAAATACATTTAGTATAAACTTTCTCTTGAATTTTATTTATTTGTTTAGTAGATAGAATTTGGTTTACAATAATATAAAGATATATTAATTCGTAAAAAAACCGCGGTACAACACAATTAAATGTCTATTTCCGACCTGAACATTGTTACTGAGCATTTCTTAAAAACCTTAATATTTCATAGCCTGATCCTTAATCTTTTAAAAGTTAAGACACACTTAACTTTATTTATTTTTGTTTTAAGATATTTTTGTAAGTAACTGTCTTATCCACGTACATACGTCTTTTTATTTGAAATATTTTTTATTATGTTATTTTTATTATGTTATATGTTGTTAAAACAAATTAAGCAAAATTCCTAAATATATAAATAATAAAAGCTCAAATATATGTACTAAATAAAAAAAAGACGTGTGGCACTCGGAGACTGCCGCGGTAAAGCTATTGCATAGCATTTTTTTATCAACTTATGTTTACTTGCAAAAAGTCATTAATTAAAAAAAATGACTTTTTGAAATATCACATTTTTTTAAGCGTGATATTGCAAAAAGTCATTAATTTAAAAAAAAATGAAATATCACGCTTGTAAAAAAAAAATTGCGGAACTCCGAAATTGTGCTTTTGATATTATGTTTTTGATAATCAGGGTGTGTTAGGTTTTTTCGTTACGGAATTTCTGTATTCGGTCTCCACGCTCAAGGCCCGCGATAAAAGCTATACAATAGCTTAATACATATAATTAATTAAGAAAATACTTAACTGCTACAGTAACCCAAGCTACTCGTCCAAATAATATAAAAAATATATATTTTATAGATGTCGCGTTGACAGCAAGGATAAAGATAAGACGCGGGTAACAGAAATCAGCCATTTTGCCATAAAATAATATTGTGTTTCCGCACGTCACTCAGCGTTCAAAAGTTTTGAAATTACGACGCCACTTCAGACAAACAACGCCCTGTTTAGAAACAAAAGGAGCGAAATATTTTGGTAAATATAAGCCGGTTAATATGCAAAGAGAAATAAGCTTCTTAATGTAAAAGTTGTGTTTTGTAATTGTTTTCCAGACAATAAAGGAAAATAAAGTTTGGGTATAAACTGGAACAACGTTATTTTTTTTAGTGTAAGTATTCTTGTACGACTAATTAATTCCTATTTCTGATAAAAAAAATACTATGGTAGACTAAGTGGTACTACCTTGTCCGTCCAGTAGTTAGTCTTTGTGGCTTCAGATCTTGATGTAGTGGGTTCAAATAGGTCTGGTTTTTTTATTCATTACAAGTAGATTGCAATCACACCTGATGAGATTATTGATGATGCAATCTAGGATGGCTAACTTATTAGTAGTTGGATAATATCCACACACCTTCAGTTTCTACACGATACCATACTGGAACGCTGTACGTCTTAGTCGATAAGATGGAAATTAGCCACGGCCTCCCACCAGCTATTTAAAAAATCTCAATCCGCCCTGCCGGGAATCGAACCCGGGACCTCTGTTTTATAATATACCGCGCATACCACTGCAGCACGGAGGCTGACTGGAATAATTGTGAATTTTGTTTTCTTATAAGAAATCATTAAATTCTGTACCCAAAATTGGGAAGTTTATTATTTGACGATCCGCCTCGGAAAAGACGTAAAGTCGGTCTTGAGCATTAACATCAATCTCTAATAGTGATCGTTCAACATGACCAAAAATTATCACCTTATACCTATATTTTCTATAAAGAGGAAGACTTGGCCCCGTAACATTTCTCACATCGCGAATACGTACGACTATTTCAATTTCAGCTCAAATAGTATCCATATCGGTTATTCGAGATCTTCTGCGGACCTAGAGTGGATAGCAAGTTTATTTAACAAATAAACTGAGTGCGTGTTGAACTAACATCAGCATTAGATTCCGTGGCTTTTATCTTGAGTGATTCCCTTGAGAAAAGTAAATTATTGTTGCCTGTCGAGCTAATTGATTTTTTGTTGTCGTTTTTCCCCTGTTTATCTTTTCTAAGCATTTTAATTATGAGCCTTTACATTAAACTAGATTGTCTCCCATAAAAAGAAGTTTTTGCTAAAGAGTCACTCAGCGGGCGATGGAACGAGCAATGTTCGAAGTATCTGTCTGATCGAACCAGAGAAGAGGAGAATCGCAGAAGGACCAAAGTAACGGCCTCCGTGGCGCAGTAGTATGCGCAGTGGATTTATAAGACGGAAGTCCTAGATTCGACTCCCGGCTGGGCAGACTAAAATTTTCTAAATTGTTCAAGGTCTAGCTGGTAGGTTTCGGCTGTGGCTAGTTGCCACCCGACGGATAGACGTACCGGGACATTTGTTACTTAATTATAGTTAATGAGGATTTTCTTACTCAACTTTCGAACAAAAAAAAAACGCATCACACATCAACAGACATAGAGTTTAACCTTATACCTTTTAAAGCGACTTCAAAAAAAGGAGGTTATCAATTCGATCCGTATGTATGTAATATTACCAGAAGAGCCTAGTTTTCGTTAATGTTTGTCTATATTAGGCTCTAAGCAAATGTGCCAAATATCAAAAGGGTATGTAATTTTTAGTGTGTTTTGAAGTCGGTTAAATTTTTTATTAATTTTTTCTACGTCAAGTTTATATAGGTGTCGTCCCACATTCGTACAAAAGTATTTCAGTATTAACTTACTTCACAACGAGAGTAGTGAGATTACTTTTATAATCCCTGTTCATTAAATTTTATGCAGTCTCATTTTACCTATCTGGAAATATTATTTATAAAATTGCATCATACTCTAACTCCTTTTTCTTTTCCTCGGTCGAGCAGTAGGGCTCTTACAAACTTTTCCCCGAGAAGAAACTAAAACTAAAACTAACGCCATTATTGTTATCCAGGCGACACGACGCTAAACTTTCTATGCAAACTTACAATGATGGCTTGTTTTTATCCGACTTTTAAAAAGACCATCCGATGTGTATATTTAAACACGTTTATATTTAAACCTATACTAGAATTTAAGCTATCGTGTTTTTTTCCATATTACTAAAATATAAACAAACACACGTCACTGTTTTCGAATTATACCAGACTAGTTTCGAACTGATAAGGTTTTTAGTAATGAGCTTGCATGTTTTTGTATCGCGGCGTGAAGCAAACAAGCAACAACCCCGTATGGGTTCAAAACTAAATAGTCGGGCATACTGCGATAACAATGATATATCTAAACCAATCAAAAAGAAAGTATTTATACCATAACCTTAGTGGCATATGGAATTTTTTGTGCAATAATTTAGGGTGCAAGTTTATACTCAACTTCAGAAAGCAACAGGCGGCGACACTAGGCATCTCTGTGAAATACCTTTTGTAGCTAGTGACATGTTGCAGAATAGCAGAGATATTTTAGTAGTAGCAAAATGAATAGTCGGTTACCTAGATCTTTTATAGAACTTGTCCAGCAAAGTCTTAGCGCTGTTTCTGCAGTAAACAACATTAATGTCCTTCTATGTAAAAGGATGAAATCTTCTTTATCTCTTTCCATCTCTACAATAGCCTTATATATAGCGAGACATTGAGTCATCTCAAGAGGTTTATACTTTCAAATTACCTATATTAGTTTCGTTACCATGTTATAAAAAGTTACTTTCGCTCCAAAGCTGATAGCTATTTGGTGATAATTACTCAATATTTATCCCTAAAGATTTATGTCTTTGTCGTATTATTTCTTACATGACATTCTACTTCAATAACATTACTCGTAGTAAAGGGAATTGTCGTTACCCAAAGAATCTCATCTCCGTTAATGCGGTAATGAGAAAAGTTTGAAGGCTAATTTGTTCTGTAATCAAGATATCTTGATAATGTTTTCCAGTTTTACTTCGATGTTAATTACGGTGGAACCGTATAGGCTAATTTATTTAAGCAAAAAAGATATTGTCTATTTTATTTACGGCTGGAAAATTAAAATTTTGTTTTTCTAAATTAAAAGAAGCTTAGCCACTCCTCATAACACTAGCAATCTGCGATTGAAAGTCCCGTCAAATCGGTCCAGCCTTTTTAAAGATTAGCCGGAACAGATAAACTGACAGAGACAAAGAGATAGTGAAAACGTATAATAACATTAAAATTATTAAAAATTAAGCAACAAAAATGTATTGGGATTAAAGTAGTAACAGATACAATAGGTAGATACAAAATTTCAAACACTCAAAATACCTAGAAGGTTTTTGATACTTCAAAATTAGTATCGAGGAACGCTTGGGTAACCCTTCATATATATTAAAAATTTAGGTATATTTTAAATTTAAAAAAAAATATTTCGCTTAGAAAATTAACATTCCGTATGTCAGTTTATCTCGTAATGTTGGGTGCACTTCAAATGATCTTTGTCTTTACAATCATCTTTTATAGCCACGTTGAAGTGATCAGGACAGTAATTACTTCAACGTCCATTTCCAAATGTATGTGGTATGCGCGGTGGATTTATAAGACGGTGGTCCTGGGTTCAATTCCCGGCGGGGCAGATTGAGATTTTTCTTAATTTGTCTTGGTCTGGCTGGTGGGAGGCTTTCGCCGTGGCTAGTTACCACCCTACCGACAAAGACGTACCGCCAAGCGATTTAGCGTTCCGGTACGATGTCGTGTAGAAACCGATAGGGGTGTGGATTTTCGTCCCACTCCTAACAAGTTAGCCCGCTTCCATCTTAGACTGCATCATCACTTAACACCAGGTGTGATAGCAGTCAAGGGCCGACATGTAGTCGATAAAAAAACAAAAAATTAGCGAGTAATATGGACACCGTGGTAATGCTCGCCAAACGCCGTGCTAAGGGCGTTGTGCGTACGCAGCGAACGCAAGACCAACCGCCGAATGTGTAAAAACAGTTAGTAAATGCATTTATTGAAAAGCTGTAAATTTGACATTTCAGATATTTTAATTGTATTTCTTTGTATAGACCACTTGTGTATAGTGATTTCCCCAGCGTAGATCACAGTGCCGTAGCCATATTATCTGCCATATATCTTTATTTGGGTATAGGGTTTGTTAAAAACTTAAAACAAGGATTCACGTACATATCAACTACCTACTACAGACTACTATACTATAGGTCACTACGATAAAGTTCAAGAGAGTTAGGTAAGGGCATTTAAAGTTAAGAGCTTTGTGCTCCTTGAAATCTGATAACTTTTAACAGCGCAAGACGCATTCGCTTTGGTTTTACTTTATACGAAAATGTTTTAGTGGAACCTAGATAAACAGTATTATTTCATTAGGATTGTGTGGCTGGATTGGGGTTCGAGTTCTGAAATCAGTCTATGATATACCACCTACTGAGATTATTATTTTTTTTGTAAAATTTGTAAGATAGGAAGTTGGTGGTATTACATCCCAGTGACTCGTAGAGCACATTAAGCTTACGATCTCGGTGATGATCATCAACATCATCAATATCTGATATTGATTGCTAAAGAACCAATTACTATCACCCGTCAACCCATATTGGAGCAGTGTGGTGTATCAAAACTCCTAATCTTCTTTCCTATAAGAACGAAAGGCTGGAACTGAAATGGCCCGTTAATATTGATGATGATGTTGAATTTGTTAGGGAATTAGATACCGAAAATTCTTGAAAAAATTACGGGAAATAAATACGTTTTCATAATTATATTATAACGAGTTTTTATAATATTTAACTGTAACTCATTTAATGACTTGTTATAAGGAACCAAAACATTTACTTAAAATTAAATAGTTCTGTTTGAAACGTTTAATTGCTCAATCTGAAACTTTGAAAAGGGCTTTTTGAAGTTGGCTTGTTAGAGAAGCCTTCGTTGAATTTATGGACTTAATTTACTTTTTCCCTGGGACATTAGGTTTCTTTGTCACGAATCGCACTAACGAGTGTCGTTAGGAGTGTCGTACTGTACCTGATAGTCTTTCCTATTTGCCCTTTTTAAAGAGTATCCGCTTCCTTCTAATGTGTATAATTAGACTTTAAAAACAAAGCTGTTCACAGCTCAAGACGTGTACAGGCTTATAGCGCCATCATCATCTGCCTTATTTGACGCCCCCTGTGGCGCAGTAGTATGCGCAGTGGACTTATAAAACGTAAGTCCTGGATTTGATTTCTAGCTCGGCAAATTAAGATTTGAATGTCTGGCTAATGGGAGGCTTCAGCCATGGTTATAACCACCCTACGAACAACAACATGCCGCCAAGCGATTTAGCGTTCCCTTCTCTTTTAGATTGCATCATCAATTACCATCAGGTGTAATTGCAGTCAAGGGCTTACTTTTTTTTTATCGACTACAAGTTGGCCCTTGACTGCTACCACACCTGATGTTAAGTGATGATGCAGTCTAAGATGGAAGCGGGCTCACTTGTTAGGAGTAGGATGAAAATCCACACTCCTTTCGGTTTCTACACGACATCGTACCGGAACGCTAAATCGCTTGGCGATACGTCTTTATCGGTAGAGTGGAAACTAGCCACGGCGAAAGCCTCCCACCAGCCAGTACTTGTGAATAAAAAATTCTAATTGAGTAGCCCACTATAATGCCAGGATTCCTTCCCCATAGGAGAGTGTATTTGGTGCTTAGATTACACTGCTGCAACTCCAATAATGTTATACATTAACCTTCAAGTTAAGGACGCAACAGTAATGATCTATATTTTATGTACATTAACACATTAACTACTATATACTAATAATACTGCCGTAGGAGTTACATACAACCACAGGGTGCCCGTTCGTGCCATATGCAGACGGCAACAATCTGCAACGCAACTGCAACTTGTACCCTAACAGTCACTATTTAGATATTATGCTCTGCACCAACAAATTCCTAACCTTGGGCTGGGAGATTTCACTAAAAATTTTATACCGTTTTAAAAAAATATCCTGAACACTGAAATTTAATAAACTTTAATCATATTTTAAAAGAAAGTATAAAATGAAATCAATCACGGTATATTTCATCATTAGACCATTCAATTGTCCGCACAATTCATTGTTTGCCCCTCAATTACTCAGAGCAAAATTAATTAGAACGGGAAATTTCGAGGAAGGGCGTAATTTAATACAATAAATGGGTCTTACTGTAAAAGATTGGTAAATACATCAATTGGGAGTCGCAAATGTCTTCATAAACTCAAAATGACGGACCCTTCGAACAGTTTAAATTGAAGCTTGCTTCTGTATTTATACTTTAGGCTTTAGAGTATTGTTTATGTTTTATCTACTTAATTATGACGATTATGATAACTGTTCTGTGGTCATGTTTATATCAATCATTGCTGGTTTTGGAGTTATTTTAATTTTTTTTTTCTATATAGCCTTTGACGGCATAGTGGTGGTAAGAAGTTCGTTAAAAATGATGAAAGAACATGATACTAGGATCAATATTCTTTTTCTTTTCTTTTGACAAGTTAGGCTTTGACTGATATCACACCTGATGTTAAGTGGTGATACAATGTAAGATGGAAGCGGGCTAACTTGTTAGGAGTAGAATGAAATCCACATTTGTTTTCTGCAGGACATCGTATCGAAACTTTAAATCGCAGGGCGGTACTTCTTTTAAATAACCGCAGCTGAAGCTCCCAGTAGCCAGACCTCAACTAATTTATAAAATCTTAATAGGCCCAACCGGGACTCGAACCCAGGACATCCACCTTATAAATTCACTGCGCATACCACTGCGTTACGGAGGCCGTCAAAACAATTCTGGTACAATAATAATAATTGCCATAAAATATAACCCTTGGAAACATACACACCAATATTATAAATCCGAACTAGTCTCAGTTCGTTACCTATTTTCCAAAAATCTGCTGAGACAAAGGAAATTTTGCTTAGATGTAGTATCTTAGAGACAAATATAGGATCAAACTTCTATCTCGAGATCCAAGAAAATCTATATAGGTACATAACCAAATCTCGGGTATCGTACTAGACGTGTAAGAATATTTCTTCAAAAATATAAAGGGTTAATTCAACTTCACCCTCGAATTTCATGGGACAGCTGATAACGCGTAATGAGATCCCTAATGACTCTCAATTGTACCATCCACATACCTATTTCGAGTGCCTATCAAACCACTAATTGTACTCGCTTCATCATAGTTAACAGCCGTTTGATTAGGTGATCAAACATTTAACAAAATCAGTCCATGGAAATCGAGAAACACTATTAGCTTGTACTAATATGTATTATGTATTCTCTTAGTTAAGATTTTTAAGCTATTGCATAGCTTTTATCTCGGGCCTTGAGCGTGGAGACCGAATCCAGAAATTCCGTAACGAAAAAAAACCGAACACCGCCCATTCCGACCGGCACAGCGGTGATACTTTTTAGTTTTTCCATCTATCGATAAATACCAGAACTTTTAATGACTTTTTGAATTATCACGCTTGTAAAAAAAAAACAAAGAAAAAAAATACTGCATAAATAAAATAAATATATAATTATAATTGCATAAGTTGATAAAAATTGCTTTACGGCGGCAGTCACCGAGTGCCACACGTAATTATTTTATAATTCACCTGAAATTTAGCTTTATTAGTCATTTCACAAAGCATACGCTCACTACAAACGGATTATTTGATACGAGATCTACGGGCGTATAACCACTGTTGTGACCGCTGCTGTATTTTTAACCGACGAAAAAAACGTAGGAGGTACTCAATTCGACGCGTATATTTTTTTTATGTATGACCACGCATAACTTTTTACAGAGTTGTCCAATTTTGATAATTCTTTTTTATTGGAAAGGGCATACTCCGAATATGGTCCCAATATCATTATGTTAGGTTCTGATGATGATATCCTGGGAAAATTGAAAGAACCCTTCAAATTTTATAGGCACACTTGCAGCGATTTCGGTTTTTGTGTAAGTATCGGCAGGTTTTTGGATACTAGTGCCATATAATATACTATGAGAGTAAAGTACGAGTAAGTTACGTGGCGATAAATCACTAAAAAGGAAGAAATAAAAATTTTTAACAAAAAATAGAACCGACTCAAAACGCACTAAAAAGTAAAAAAATAACTGTGTCATTTAGCTGCTTTAATTTACTTAAGCATATCTAGGAGTTGGGACCAGCCAAGGTTTCTACTTTAAGGACGTTACCTAGAACCCACAAACTGCTTTACTACGTTAAATAAATGTTCCTTAAACTTAGCTGACACCGACTTCATAGATATGTTTAAGTAAATTAAAGCAACTAAATGACCCAGTTATTTTTTAATTTTTAATGCGTTTCGAGTCGGTTCTATTTTTGTTAAAAAAATTTCAGTCTTATGGTTTGCTACATAGCGGGATAGGACGGCAACGGGAAACTGGCGCGGCGTGGGTCGTTTAATGAACTGTAACTATCACTACATATTATAAAACATAGACGCAATGTCTATCTGTCTGTTTGCGATAAACTCAAAGAGTGCTGAACAGATTATCATTCGGTTTACACCAATAGATGTACAATTTTATAATGAGAAATTTGATTTGGTGGATACGACAGTTTTTCTTGGATTAACATTAGATTCTAAGCTTGAGTAGGGACCACAAGCAAACAGTCTATCGAACAGACTGAGCTCTGCTGCAAACACTGTTACGAAAATTCGTAATATTACAGATATTAATACTGCCAAGCTCGTTAAATTTAGTTATTAGTAACAGGGAATTTATAAATTATTAGTCTCTAAAAAATGTAAGACAAAATCTTCTGATTTGAGTCTGGCACCGTAACAAAACTGTATGATAACTTATTAATGTAAATGATAACTTATTAAGAAGCTATATTAATAATAACATTGGTTCAATTAAGCACAAATAAATAGATGTAATCAATTATCCTCTTAAAGAGGCTTGTCTTTCTAAGATCAATGGCGTACACTAAATCTATTCAATTAGATAACGTAATAAAACAACATCGGTAGAAAATATAGGACAATAGTTAACATATTAAGTTAATTTTTTTTTATCGAGTACAAGTTGGCCCTGGACTGCTATCACACCTGATGTTAAGTGATGATGCAATCTAAGATGCATGCGGGCTAACTTGTTAGGAGTAGAACGAAATCCACATCTCTTTCTGTTTCTACACGACATCGTACCAGAACGCTAAATCGCTTGGCGGTACGTCTTTGTCGGTAGGGTGCCACTCACAATGTAACTAGACACACCGAAAGCCTCCCATCAGCCAGACCAAGACAAATTAAGAAAAATCTCAATCTGCCCCGCCGGGAATCGAATCCAGGACCTCCGTCTCATAAATCCACCGCGCATACCACTGCGCCACGGAGGTCGTCAAAAAGCATGTCTAGAAACAAATATTAGACACTTATTATAGTACTAACAGACGCCCGCGACTCAGTTCACGAAATTTTGTAATAGTTCGACAAAAAGCAGCTTATGTCCTTTCTCTGACTCTAGACTAACTAGCTCTGTTAATCCATCTGTCCTACTCTATGTTCTATCTGGCAGTTTGAGGGCTTGATGTAAAATACGGCGTGCCAACGGAGCGTGTTGAAAATATATATATATATATATATATATATATATATATATCGTCGCTTAAATAGAAAAGTGGCATTATTCAAAAATATCAATTTTGTAGTTATGACCATTTAAAGTTTTCAATTTTTTTTTTAACTCATTTTTCTTGTTATGTATTATATTTATATCTAAGTGTTATATATCATTTAAAAGGTATTTACATAAGAAACAAAACAGTGTAGTTATTATAATTGATTTATTAAAAAAGGGGGCATTAATAACAGGAAGTGTCTTTTTTCCATATAAAATTGATAATACTATGACACGGATTTTCTAAAAAATTAATCAAATTATGCAAAATAACAATCAGAAATAAACCCTAAATGAACGTAACTCCTACTTATTATATAAATCAATGGCAACAATATTGATATCGATGAGTTTTAACTTAAATCTACGTAATTTCTTGATTTTTTATAATAATATAATACCGCAAATAGTAATTGCAAACGTCCTAACGTTTGAATGTCCTGAATTTGGTCCAGGAACATTCGCCTAGGTCTTCCCCTTCTAACATTTCCATTCACATTCGCCTCATAAATCGCTTTTGTTAATCTTCTTTTATGCATTCTCTCTACATGCTCAAACAGATGGTTTGGACTTTCAAACTTTCCATATTTTGTAAATTTACTACCCAGTTCTATAAACTCTTTTACTTCTTCTACTTTCTCTCCATCTATCAAAATATGACAATCTGTCACATATTTATCTCTTTCAAAAATCATTGCTATCGTTTTGCTGACATTCATGTCCATTCTTTTCCTTTTTACAAAGCTACATTCATACTGGCTAAAAATAAGTTTTCGCTTCTCCTCACTAATTTTGTAATAACATTTCAATTCACATTTTTTCAGTACATGTTACTTTCATTTGTCTTTCTGGCATTTGTTTTTGTAACTTAGATGTCGATATACCTAAACCCTTTTCCAGAATTCCTTAATAGTTTAGCTATACTTTTTCTGCATTTACTACGCACAGCTTCTCTTTTTTTACATGCTTTTTCTCTCTTTTTTAACTTCATCAGCTGTATTTTCTGGGATTCCGGACACATTAGCAGCTTCATCTTCCGAAAATGATGATGATGATGATATTGCAAGATCTTCGCATATTGAAAAATCCAGGTTATTATCCAAATCTGACATAATTATATTGATTATACGAGTGAGCATGCTCACTCATCATCAGCTGTGATTGCAGTCAAAGGCTTATAGCGAATAAAACAGTCTCATAAGCTTTCTTCTGGTATCTTTATCTAAGGACTAAATCTACTCTACTACTATACTATTCAATTCTCTCCCCTGTAAATTAATAGTATTAATCATAGTTTAATGAACCCGAGCTTTCAAACTGAGTGACAGTTATTAACGATGCGAGCGACGTAAGGTTTCAAGGTTCAATATAACACGATACTACCCCATGAATAATAATAATGTTTGTAGTTAAATATAAATGTGCAAACTGGAACTAACTATAATAACATATGTGTAATACTAGTTGTGCCCACAGGTTCAACCGCGTAAATAAGGTTCCCTCGCGAGTTTTGAAAAATCCGTTCTTTATTAGTATACGCACTGCCAAATTTCACGTCAATTGAGTGTATAGTTTTAAAGTTTTCGTAAATAGTCAATTCGTAGTTACTATATTTATAGATATGAATAACTGACTGCCTAACGTCAAACCAGCTGTAAGTAATTTGAACAGCTATTTGGTCTTGAGACAAAGAATCATGCATTTCAGACCAGGTTTTGGTTAATGAACCTGCTTTAAAATGGGCGGTTTGATCAATGGGCAACCGGTAAAATTTAAAAAATACAGGGATTTTTATTTAAAATATTAAAAATAAAACGAACTTATTAAATAGACCAACGCCTACGGTCTTGAGGTGCAATGCCAATGGGCCCCGCATTCCGAAAATGTATTTAAAAATATATGGAACACACGTCCCTTATTACGAGCCAATCATTAAGGAGTACTAAAACTAAAATAGAAAAATTCTATATTTCTTTTTTTTAATTTTCTTAATTCTATTTTTTTTATTTTATATTCCCATCTGCCTATTCTATCAGAGGGCCTCGCGAAATTTACCTTGCTCTACAGGTCTTACGTCGCCACTGACATCAAACATCAATTTATAATTATTATTTTATCTATACTAATATTATAAAGAGGTAAAGTTTGTAAATAAAGATCTGTCGGGGCTAATCTTCGTAACTACTGATCCGATTTTAAAAATTCTTTCACCAGTATAATGCTACCTTATCGGTGAGTGTTATAGGCTATATTTTATATTTATATTGCATATATTATCCGAGTTATCACAATTATTGTCGCGCGAGTCGGACCGTGAAATTTATTAAATCGGTAACCTGCGCGTACGCTGCGTTAACTATGGGATATAATTGAAAACATTGTATGAAAACTTTATAAAATAAAATAAATAAAAATAAAAATAAAATTCGTTTATTTCAGGCCGTGACCCATAATATTAGTATAGAATCAACAAAACTTAAAATTAATGTTAGTTTTACTACATTCTTAGGAAAATATTAAATTAATTTAAATATTTGCCTGCTCGCGCTGTTGCACCGGGTATACACATATGAGTGTTTACCCAGTGCCTCAGCACAGGGCAGTCAGGCTTCTCAGCAATCACCCTCAGAATGACGTTGGTGCTCCTCCTCACCCTGCTCATTAGTGACGCAGTTCGTTTGCGTATGACAGTAGTAAAGCTGTCAGTATTCGCATAAGCAAACATGCCTGATGCACTGCAGTGCCGAGGTAGCCCCAACATCACCCTGAAGGCATTGTTGTACTGTACTCGGAGCGCATTGTATGTCTTCTGCGTATATTTGACCCACAGACTGCACGTGTATAACGTCTGGCAGAACGCCTTAAATAATGTTTTTTTGACATTTACAGTACACCGCGCAAATCTGCGAGCCAACATATTGCATCTGACAGCAATAGCTCTCCTTTCCCTTTCCATGTCAAGGTCGTCGTTTAAATCCTCGGTAACAATATGTCCGAGATATTTAAACTCCGACACCCTCTTAAGTGCGACTCCTCCCAGCGTTACTGGCGGTACACGGTCCAGTTTCCATGTGCCCGCCCGAAACACTAGAAGTTCGCTCTTTTTAACATTGTAAATTAGGCCATGCTTCTGAGCATAGTTTTCACAGATTGCCAGCAGCTTCCGAAGTGCCCTGACTGATGGACTCAACAACACCATATCGTCTGCATAACTGATACTATTAATACACTGCCCATCAATTGAGCAGCCGACACCGGTGTTGCCAAGGTCTATAATTAACTGATTAATATAGAGGTTGAAGAGTGCTGGAGATGATAGTCCTCCCTGTCGCACCCCAGATCCTAATCTAAACTCATCAGACAGTGCACTTCCCCATTTGACCTGGTTAGTCTGATGCTCATACCAATACTTGAACATATTGATCACTTCTTGTGGTACTCCCGAGTCAATCATTTTGGACCATAAAATGTCGTACCTAACCAGGTCAAAAGCTTTTGAGAGGTCCAGAAAGGCAGCGTAAATAGGTGTACTCTTGTCCGTGTAGTATCGGACGGTATGCTTGAGCGTCAAAATGGCGGACTCCGTCGAAACACCCGATCTAAAACCAAATTGTGCATCATGAATTCGGAGATATTTGCTAAGCTGACGCTCCAGCAGACCGTCTAATACCTTGGCTATAACAGTAGCCAATGAGATCGGTCGATAGTTGCCCTTATCGGTAATATCACCTGTTTTGTTTTTGATGATGGGCACTACAACCGTCCTCATGAGCTCAGCCGGAAGATATGAGTGTCTAATACACAGGGTAAATAGTAAACCCAGGAGCCTTGGGAGATGGGAACCAGCATGTAAAAGGTGTTCTATACTTAGACCATCGTGCCCAGGTGACTTACCCTTCCGCATACCTTTTAAAATCTCTATAACAGCATTTGCAGAAATATGGTCAGGCACACTCGACACGACACACTTGCCGCTACTATTCTGTACAGGTACTAATGGCGAACGTACTTGAAAATGATCTTTAAAAAGATTCGCTATCTCCTTTGGCTCTGTAACACTGTCGACACTCACAGGGACCCCCATCTTAGGATTTAACTTTTTTGTTTCTTTCCAGAATCCCTTGAAATCTTTATCTCTATGACGCGACGCTATAATGTCCATTTTAATTTGTTCTTGATGATTCTGACAATATTTTAGCTTCTGCTTAAAATATTTTCGCGATTCAAGCATTAAATCATAAATAGGACCTTGTCTCGGTTTACCGAACCAAACCCAATTTATAAATTTTTGTCTTGCATCCCTGTGAGTTTCGCGTACGTGCTTATTCCACCCTATGACGCAACGACTGCCCTTACCTTTCCTCTCCAACTGCGAGTTACTATGCTTGTGACTATAAGAAGCCGCCTCTGACAGACATTTAACAATATTATTATATAACTTATCTATAACAGCTCTATGTTCAATGCTAACATTATCACACATATTATCACAACATAGACTAAGCTCCTGGGGAAACTCAATATTTTTAAGTAGCTCATTACAGCGCTTATAATAGGTTTCAATTTGAACATGATCCCGGTCACCCCATATAACTTTATTTATCGGGGCGCACGGCGTATCCAGCTTTGGCCTAACTGAGACAATATCACATTGTATCTCTAACGGATAATGATCGGACCAGTATATGTCATACAGTATATTTATCGACGTTATCGACTTCCACGCCGCCTCAGTCACTAAACAGTGATCAAGCCAACGCCTGCTGCCGTGTGCCTCGCTGACAAAAGTGTAGGTATCCGAGTGATTCCCTAATAACTGTAAATCAGCGCATCGCCAGCCCTGTTCAGAACAGAAACTAATCATTTCTTTACCGAAAGCTTCCCCCGGGTGTGAATTGAAATCACCCATAACAAATACAGACTCTATATTACTGTTTTCAACAATTGCTGCTATTTCACTTAAGCAATTAACATACTCTACTAAATTATCAGATGAGTCCACTGGCATATATACACTACAAACTAGCATGCACCGACCAAATGTACTTATTTTTATGGCTATTATGCGGTCACTATTACACGGAATAACAGACACATTATCAAACTTACTATTGTTCCATAACAATGCAACGCCCCCATACGGACGGCCGCGCAATATACCTTTCGTCGTATCTATCGCAGACTTTCCGAAATAACCAAACTTACTATTTATATTACCTAACTCGGGGATCTCGTGAGGGAGTAGCCAGGTCTCTTGAAGAGCAATAACATCGGCCTTTAGGCTTAAACCCCTGACACATTCAATAGATCTCTTCAAAGACTTACAATTATAACTAATAAATTTTGTTACCTCCTTAGTACCCATCTTAATGCGTTAGAGGTAGGGTGTTATCACTCGTCTGCACATTACCACTTGTACTCGATTCCCTATTAAAATAAATATACTTGCGATATAAAATTTCGCTTGGCCATAGGTTCTGGTCCATAAAGACACTCAGCTTTTCTTTTGGAATATTGAATTTATACGCAGCATAACCTTTCTTTTGTCTCATAACTACACTTTCTAAGTTAACTAGTAACCCTGTTTTATTTTTAATATAACTTCTAATATCTTCCACGGGCGATTCCTTGTCCACATTGTAAATATAAAAAGGAATCTCTATACTAGCAGCTCTAAATTTACATTCTGGTTGGTTCTTGGCCGTACCCTTTTTCCCTACAAAACGATTTCGAATCAAACGCTTTTTGTTTTGTACTAAAATCCATTCCTCATTTTTACTCTCGGCATTGTTTTGTTTCGCACTGTCAAACTGTTGAGGCGTCGACTTAAGTCGATCTTTACTAATTATTTTTGCCATTGTCGCATATGACTGCGCAGAGTGCCTGTCCTGCTCTAACGTTGCTGTCATTCCTATATTTCTCGTTTTCACGCTCGACTCGGCTGTATTCGGTGACCTAGTTTCATTGACACTAGACGACCGTGCATCCAGTATGTCATCTGTTGCGTTCACCTTTTCGCGTACTTGCGCCTGCGACCCGCTGTCTTTCATTGGTGAAACAGAGATAGCACACACTCCGCTGCTTCCGTTTAAGATATTATTAACGGACTGCGCATGCTTCTCAGCTGTTTGAACATCTGATTTCTGAACAGGTGACTCATTAACGGATGATTTTAAAACAATATGTGGCAAGCCAAACGGTCCACTGTCGATGCAACAATTTTCGCTTGTATATGCACCTCTTCTGCAATTTACGTATTCGCACCTGGGGCTGCTTTGCGTGTTCTTCATTGTTTGGACAAAATCATCCTTCGTTAAATAAGTTTCTTTTATATTTTGCACGTCGGATTTTAAAATTAATAAATCCTTTAATAGTCTCGTGGCATCCAAGTGATCAAAACATACCGGTGGTAGCTTTTGGAGATCTCTCGCTACGAATATCGGCATGTTCTCGGGATCCGTATCCCTAAATAGGCAGATAATATCCTCCACCTCCCGCTGAGATTTACCGTCCTTCCTTCTCGAAATCATCTTTTTTTTTGTTGGAACAGACTCAAATAACAGCCTTTTTGCCTGTTCAATGTCCCCAGCAGTAAAGCCAGAAACGCACACACGTATTATGCTCTCAACATCCATCACATCCAGCTTGTTTTGGATGAAGGATAACACCTCACATATCACCACATTACAACTTGCACATTTTACAATACCCGAACCCGAACCCGACGACATCGTGAGCAAGCGAGCACGCGACGGACGCACCGATCGCTGCGCCGGACGCAGCACGACTGACTTTATGCATCTTAAAAAGTTCTAAAAGAAAGTCCGCGTTAGCATATATCTATCTTTTATATTTAGCAGATATGTAACTTTTTGTGTTTTAAAAAATCATTTAATTCATATGCTTACGTTTACGTCATTATTTATACAATTAAACTTAAATACTTATCAAAATAAATTATTTAATAATCACAAAGATATTATAGAGATAAGATTCGCGTTTTACAGTATGTTAATTAGTTATGTAGTTTCGGAGATATTACAAAATTTCTAAGAAATAACACTGCCGCTATACCGTCCAAATTAAGTCCTCCGTGTTATGTTATACGTACTGAATAGGGGTCAACATTTTTGGTACTGATATTCTCTGAGAATTCTATCTTTGATCTTTTCTTTTAATTTATTTGGCAGGACAGACCATATTTATATAATATACAAAAAAGTTTGTTCGTTTGTTTAAACGGGCTAATCTCTAGATCTGCATTTCGGATTGTAAATTATTTTTTTATTATGAAAGCTAGACTCAACAGTGAAATAGACTATTTAATACAAACTATACACATCAGCTTGCCATAAATATATATTATTAATGTTGTACTGTAATATCGTACAATAAGAAGAAGTTATCACGCGGACGAAGTCGCGGGCGACTGCTAGTATATGTATAATTACACAAATTATGACCAGTCTTTTAATGTACTTACCAATGAAACCTTAAATTAATAACGGTAAAATTTAGACAGTTGTACGGGAAATAAGCAACTGTTATTGAATTTCATTTGCATTAATATAAATGGACAAATTTTATAAAAAAACTAAAGATTGAAACTTATTTAATAAGTCAGGACCAGATTTAAAAAACAATAACTATCCATAAAATCGTCCACGATAAACTAACGTCTTTAGACGAAGGTCTCTAAAGACGGGCTAGTTTAGTGACAAAAATATGAATGCAATTGTATTGCTGCGTTATTTAAAACCTTGTGATAAAAAATTTAAATTATAAAACAAGGTTTATGGTTCAAAATAAAAAACACGTAAAATACACGTGTTAAATTTTCCATTGAAATATGCAAAAATATGCAACTCAGATCGTGTGGCGATATGGAAGAGTAAGGAGTTGCATGGACGTTTCTACAAGGCCCTCACGGGGCCAGATGTAGATCAAATAACATCTGTATCTTGGTTGCAATTCGGTGACCTCTTTGGGGAAACCGAGGGTTTTGTCTGTGCAATTATGGACGAGGTTATCAAGACGAGAAACTACCGGAAACATATTATGAAAGATGGCACTCTAGACATATGTCGAGCGTGTCATCTGCCTGGGGAATCCCTCAGACATATAGTTTCCGGGTGTGCTCATCTTGCTAATGGCGAATACTTGCACAGGCATAATCAAGTAGCCAAGATAATCCACCAACAACTTGCTCTTCAGTATGGCCTTGTCGATTTTGAGGTGCCTTACTATAGGTACGACCCAGCGTCAGTTCTTGAAAATAGCAGTGCGTTGCTCTACTGGGATCGAACAATTATCACTGATAGGTATATTGTAGCCAATAGACCTGATATAGTGATAATTGATCGATTAACGCGCCGTGCAATGATTGTTGATATTACTGTTCCACATGACGATAATCTGGTGAAAGCTGAAAAGGAAAAAGTATCAAAATACTTGGACCTTGCTCATGAGATTACCGCCATGTGGAATGTTGATTCAACAATGATTGTTCCTATAGTCGTTTCAGTCAACGGTCTTATAGCGAAAAGCTTTGACGAACATCTTAAAAAGCTTTCGCTTAATTGTTGGATCAAGGGTCGGATACAGAAGGCAGTAATTCTTGAAACGGCGCGCATTGTGAGGAGGTTCCTCACTCTGGAGCCCTGACCACCGGTTGCTTGGACCCCCGGGCCCCGCAGCAGGCGGAATTAATTTTTTTATAAATTTTTAATAGTGTTTTATTTTTTTATAATTTTAGAAGCATTGTTAAAAATTTTTAAAATAATTGTAAATAAATAAATGAGAGTTAAAAAAATATATAGTAATATGCAACGAACGGCCCTAATTTCTTACAAAAGTCATTCATGATTTTGTAATAAAAAAAATATATATTTTAGCGATAAATTTCATTTCATTTCATTTTTCATTAAAGTCATTACGAGCAGCTGCGAGCTGGTACAAATATTGCTAATATCATCACTGTCAACCATTTCAAGTGCAGCAGGGCTAGATATGATGCGTACGAAGAGATATCCCATTTATATAAACGATTAATGTCGCCCATTAGCAGCGCTGTCAAAAATATCGTTCTCTCTTTCGTATACGTACGGGCGAAAGAGGCAGCTATATTTCCGTTTTCTTGATATTGGGCGAAATTTCTCTACTTAGCCCTACTGATCTCCCTCCTTGCAAGAAAATGGACAAACATAGCAAAAGCAAGAGTGGTTATTGCTACAATAGGCTGACCATAATTATAACAACACCTGGTTTTAAGGTATTTGTTTTTTTTAACCGATGAAAAAAAACAGGGGAGGTTCTCAATTCGACACGTATAATTTTTTTTTATGTATGACCACGCATAACTTTTTACAGAGTTGTCCGATTTTGATAATTTTTTTTTATTAGAAAGGGCATACTTCCAAGGTGGTCCCATTGTCATCATGATAGGATCTGATGATCATATCCTGTGGAAATTGAAGGAACTCTTCAAATTTCGGAGGCACGCTTACAGCGATTTCGGTTTTTATCTCGGTATCGGTAGCTTTTTGGCTACTAGTGCCGAATAATATACTATGACAGTATAGTACGAGTACGTTACGTGACGATAAATCACTAAAAAATAAGAAATAAATTTTTTTAACAAAAAATAGAACCGACTCAAAACGCACTAAAAAGTAAAAAATAACTGTGTCATTTAGTTCCTTTAATTTACTTAAGCATATCTAAGAGTCAGTCAGTGCCAGCCAAGGTTTCTACTTTACCTAGGACGTTACCTAGAACCCACAAACAGCTTTACTACGTAAAATAAATATTCCTTGAACTTGGCTGGCACTGACTTCATAGATATGCTTAAGTAAATTAAAGCAACTAAATGACACAGTTATTTTTTACTTTTTAGTGCGTTTTAGGTCGGTTCTATTTTTTGTCAAAAATTTTTATATCGACTACAAGTTGACTCTTGACTGCTATCACACCTGACCTTAAGTGATGATGCAATCTGAGATGGAAGCGGGCTAGCTTGTTAGGAGTAGGATGAAATTCGCATTCCTTTCGGTTTCTACACGACATCGTACCGGAACGCTAAATCGCTCAGCGGTACATCTTTTCGGCGGCGGCAAACTAAGAAAATCTCAATCTGCCCTGCCGGGAATCGAACCCAGGACCTCCGTCTTAAATCCACCGTGCATACCACTGCGCCACTGAGGTCGTCAAATTGTTAGTAATCGAAAAGATGCAATTTTTCTAGTCAGTTTACGACCCTCTTAAGCAAATGAAATAGAAATACTGCGCCCGAAGCCAGGAAAATCACTAAAAAATAAGAAATAATTTTTTTTAACAAAAAATAGAACCGACTCAAAACGTACTAAAAAGTAAAAAATAACTGTGTCATTTAGTTCCTTTAATTTACTTAAGCATATCTAGGAGTCAGTCAGTGCCAGCCAAGGTTTCTACTTTACCTAGGACGTTACCTAGAACCCACAAACAGCTTTACTACGTAAAATAAATATTCCTTGAACTTGCCTGGCACTGACTTCATAGATATGCTTAAGTAAATTAAAGCAACTAAATGACACAGTTATTTTTTACTTTTTAGTGCGTTTTAGGTCGGTTCTATTTTTTGTCAAAAATTTTTATATCGACTACAAGTTGACCCTTGACTGCTATCACACCTGACCTTAAGTGATGATGCAATCTGAGATGGAAGCGGGCTAGCTTGTTAGGAGTAGGATGAAATTCACACTCCTTTCGGTTTCTACACGACATCGTACCGGAACGCTAAATCGCTCAGCGGTACATCTTTTCGGCGGCGGCAAATTAAGAAAATCACAATCTGCCCTGCCGGGAATCGAACCCAGGACCTCCATCTTAAAAATCCACTGAGGTCGTCAAAATTGTTAGTAATCGAAAAGATGCAATTTTTATAGTCAGTTTACGACCCTCTTAAGCAAATGAAATAGAAATACTGCGCCCGAAGCCAGGAATTTAAATCTAAGTACGAATGTAAAGTATCTTGGTCTACACTCGCAGAGTAATGTCTTAATCTCGTGTAATGGGTTAACTTTGCCCGTTAAAGTGAATAGTGATTGTTATGTGGTTTATTTGGTGTGGAAAGGCTTACACTGTTTGGTAGCGATATCGCCCTTTATGGTTATTGGTAATGGTTATTTGTATAGGAGCTGTAGTTTTGTTCGGTGATTATCAGAACCAAATATCATCAATATTGTATTTAATAATCTTTATGTTTATTTATTTCTGATGCCATTCAACATAACTTTGTTATGATTCAGTTTTAAGGCGATGTTTGAAGGTTTTAGCAAAAGAAATATTTTTATTTAGTACAAGTTACATCTTGACTGCAATCACACCTGATGCTAAGTGATGATGAAATCTAAGATAGAAACGGGCTAGGCTACCCCCATTCGGTTTCTACACGACATCGTACGGAAACGCTAAATCATTAGGCATCACGTCTTACTACGATCCTGTGACGTCCCACACAAAGACACCGCTGGGTCTTAGTAGGTATTTCGGTTTGTCTTTGTCCGTGGGGTGTTAACCAGCCAGCCCTGGAACATTTTAGTAAATCTTAATCTGTCCAGCCGGAAATCGAATCCACGGCTTTCATCTTATAAAAACATTGGGCATACTATTGCGCCACGGACACCGTCAAATACATTCTAATATCGTATATTACTGAACATCTCCTAAACACAAAAATCATATTGAAATACTCAATGATAACGCAAACATACAATTTGAGCGGTCCTACTGAAATTCAGAAAGATATGAGTGGTGGTTTGAGGGATATTTCACTATTTGTGCATTAAGAACGGCACAGGGCAATACAGTGTAAAACGTGTTCCTTGCATATTCAGGTAGATTTGCTAGGAGCACGTCTTACAAGGAGTTGCTGTTACCACTATGTTATAAGCTATTAGAAAGTGCATCATCGTTATTATCAGCATATTTTAAAGCCTAAGCGAGCTGAGCTAAGGCACACTATGCATATTTTATGTGGGAGGGCGGGAGATTTCATTTATCACGTACACCTATTTTACAAGCGGACGCTAGTCTACTCCGTTTGTTTATGTATCTTTTCTATACTAATATTATAAAGAATGAAGATTTGATTGGTTCTATGTTTGCAGTGAACAGGCTCTGAATGTATTGAACCGATTAAAATAAAATTTAGCACACATCTTGGGAAAGGACAGTATTTAATTTAAAGGACAGGCTATTTTATAAGGAGTCGAAATAAGGGAATGAAAATTGAAACTCGAAACTTGAAGCTTATTTTTTAGGCTTTTAATTAAATAAACTACGCAATTCAAAGTTTTATCCTAAAGTAGGTAAAAATAGATTATATAATGCAGACGGGCCCAGACACACGAGAAAATATATAAGCAAGGAAAATTTTATATTTGATTAAAGTCTATGTTCCGAATTAAAAGGATACTTAAGGGTGTCTACGCGGACAATATCGCAAGCGACTGCTAGTAAAAATATAGAGCGATAATATTGTGTTAAAGTATTCCGATAAAACCTGTAACGCATTTCACGCACACATCAAATCGGCTCTCGCGGTAAACTCAAACAGCTGTCATGATCACGTCGAAAAAGATTACCGTTTGCGGTTTCGGCCGCTTGATTTCACTTATCCCTTATAGGTCGCACGCCCGTGACTTCGTCTACTGTCTACTATCGTTGAAATGTAGGAACAGTGTTACATTTTTATTCTCCTACTAGTTAGCCGTTGACTGCGATCCCACCGGGTTGTACTTAAGTGATGAAGCAATCTAAGATGGAAGTGGGCTGACTTATTAGGGGTATATATATATGACTTATACGTGTATATATATTTATATATATACATATATAAACGTATATATTTATATATGTATATATTATCTACATATTTATTATATGATATTTCTATTTATGTATCTTAATTGTGTAATCTATGTATATTTAGTATTTTATGTAGGTATATCATATTTTGTTTTCTTTTTTTTGTTTTTATTAAATTGTCTTCTGTGCACCAACCACCTCTGCATTTGTTAATCTCTATACGTATGACGGTTGCCTGGAAGAGATTGCTTTCAGCAATAAGGCCGCCGTTACACTGATATAATATTGTTTAAGTGATTTCTGTAATTTACTAATTCTATACATTTTGGTGTAATAAAGAGTTTTATTATTATTATTATTATTAGGGGTAGGGCGACATCCACACCCTTTTCGGTTTTTACACAACATCGGACCGGAAC
Organism: Mycalesis mineus; assembly: GCA_034621355.1. Lineage (NCBI taxonomy): Eukaryota > Metazoa > Arthropoda > Insecta > Lepidoptera > Nymphalidae > Mycalesis > Mycalesis mineus. The sequence continues at coordinate 9,994,941 of CM067882.1, forward strand.
ACTAAATCACTTGGCGGTATGTTTTTGCCAGTAGGGTGGTAATTAGCAATGGCTAAAGCTACGAACCAACCAGATCTGGGCCATTTAAAAAAATTTCAATATGTCCAGCCGGAAATAAAATTATAACATTGTTAATACTAATTAATACCTAAAAGGTATTATTTTCATTTTATTTTCCTCTTTTTGTGTTCATTTATTATTTCAGCTGTAAGTAAGGAAATAAAGGGGTGAATGGAGTAAACGTCCAAAAATAGTACACTCCAATCGTGGCAAATAAAACAAAAACTTATCGGGGTGACAGAAGCGATTTATTATAAGTACATTTAGGGCTTCCGATACGATGAATATTAAACCATCAAAATCTAATAATCAAACTATGTTTATTTCAAGTAGGCTTAGTTTGTAAGCACTTTTGAATCTTAAAATCCATATGTTTACAGTACCTCTACCATCGGCTTGGAAGACAGACATTTGTTAAGAAGAGTCGCGAAGAAACTCAACAGTAGCTCTTTTAAAAAATTATAAATCATCATAGTTTTACAATGTGTGTAAATTTGTGTATCCAATGCTCTACGACCTTCTTTGTCATTTAGGAATTTAACATTCGTGTAAAAGAAATGGAATTTTGACTTTGTGTAAAATAATGTGTAAATCTGTGTAAAAATAAATAATATGTAAAAATAATGTCTCTATTTAATAGACATTACTGTACTGTTACTGTATAAACTGCCAGAAGAGAACAAAACTTAAAACACCAATGCAGTATGAACAACAAAAGACAAACTTTAATAAAGGAATAATGATAATTTTCCACATGGGCATATTTTTTAGCCCGCCACGCCATTTTTGTTCGACGACTACCGTCTCTAGTCGATGTTTTTTGCCACATATGGGTACCACAATACTGCAAATATGGCCTCTCTAAACTCTATCCTTTTCAAGCAAAGTATACAATGCTGGTAACAGTGTTATATAATGATAACTAGGAAATAAAAAAAATCCCCCTAACAATACGCAATAAATATCAGCAAGTAACGTTGTATGTACAAATAAAAAAAATTATGAACAATACTAAGCTAAGTCATATAGGAGTTAATGAATAAATATTTTGTCTTTCCGAACTAGTGAACTGATCATAAAACCCAATGAAATAATTTTCTATAATATTTATGATTTTTTAAATTGAATTGTGATATGATATAATTTCCAAATTATGTCACAATTGTGTAGTTTTATTGCTGAAATTCTCATAATACAGTAAAGCACCGAGCATTGTTTTAAGGATAAGAAGACTATTAATTATATTATTATCCTACCGTATAAAGGCATTAAGTATACAAATATTTTGTAGAGAGGGATTGAGTGAAGAATCAATCGTCAATCATACTCGTATCTCCCTGCCAAAGAGAATACATACGAAGAGAGATTTTGTTATATTAATAATATAGAATTAAGGTATATTAATTCTATATTCCCAATATTCAGTAACCACACTGACCAGAATTTAATTAACTTACATGCAATTATAATGGAGACATCAAGGTAGTTATATATATTTATGTCCTACAGGACCAGGTCTCCCTACATATAGAAGTTCATACCCACCGCTCTACTCTAATGCAGGTTGACGAGCTTCGAGTAATAAGTTTTGATTTATTATTCAACGATCTTATCACTATCACATTTGGTTGATAGTGACCGGGATCCGACTGGCTTAACGTGCTCTCTGAGGAACAGGTTTTTAACACTTTCCCGATTCCGAGTTGGGAATTATTATTATTTAATAATACTGAAATTTTTCCGAAAAAAAAAAAAACTCGGCATTATTCCATTGCCCCACCCATTCGTGATCTGCAGACCAAAAAGGCAGTCGAAACATTTTTATTACATTGAAACGAACCTACACCTCTTAAAGTTTTCTATAAATTCTGATAATCTTTAAATCCTAATCTATCCAAAGCTCGTATTGGGTTTAAATTAATGGCCTTTCCAAACCGAATACAGATTAAACATTTCTAAACACAAAAGAAACTACGTGCGACCCTCCACATACCTTCGGGCCCACATATCTTTGTTTCTTTGATCCCATTAGAGTAACTTCAAATAGATATCTAATCTTGATAGAAAGTGTAGAATAACAGTTCTTTATAAACGTAGTATTATTTAATCCCCGTACTTAATTGGATCTCGAGAATGTTTCTTTAATTCGTATATTGGGAACTTGTGTAAATTTGAGGGATGTTCTTGGAAACCTCTAGATTGCGTATTCTACCTTTATTTATTTTTTAGTTATATTAAAAAGAATAGAGATTCGTGCATTGGAACTTTTTTGAATCAACACTGTGCAATAAGGAAATATTTGTGAAACAAAAACAACATCTATTTGTTACTATTTGTTAATTTACCTGCCTGACTGACAACGAAGTAATCACATAATCTATCATTTAATTTGATGTTTGAAAAATGTAAAGAAATCAATTCATAAATGCATAAAGTCACTGCCTACCCTGAGGACACATTACGAACCCGTATTGGAGAAGGAATTTTCCTTTTCTTGTAGTTGTTACCTATAGTGCTTACCCTAGTTATAAATTATGTGGACGCCATTAAATAAAAGAGTAAAACAGTCTAAAAAATTAATGAATGCTGTATAAGTCCTGGAGGTCCTGGGTTCGATTCCCGGCGGGGCAGATTGAGATTTTTCTTAATTTGTCTTGGTTTGGCTGGTGGGAGGCTTTCGCCGTGGCTAGTTTCCACCCTACCGACAAAGACCGGTACGATGTCGTGTAGAAACCGAAAGGGGTGTGGATTTTCGTCCCACTCCTAACAAGTTAGCCCGCTTCCCTCTTAGACTGCATCATCACTTAACATCAGGTGTGATAGCAGTCAAGGGCCAACTTGTGGTTGATAAAAAAAAAGTGGTCCATATTTTCATACTCGTTAGTTTTGTAAATTTCTTTTTATTAATTGTCTGCGTCATAACTTGACAGTTTTAACTAAATTAAAGTATGTTTTTAAGAATTTTCTTTGTCTAAAATACTCATTCCTTTAATTGTATTTTTAAGAATAAAAAAAATTATCAGAACTTATCACAAATATATGAACGGGCATTATAGCTTGGTCAATCCACGATGGCTCGTAGTGTTTTGTTTTTCAAACGCTTACAGTGCAAGTGTGCAATAAAAACTGCAAGAATGTGAGTTCTATTACTACGTAACGAGTAGCAATGTGTGCACACTCACACAAAGTGTCAAGTTAATTATGTCAACAAGAATGTCATGTTTGACTAGCAGTATGCTCTACTTCATTTTAACTCATTTTTTAAAAATGAATATGTCGTGTTGGTCCTGCACAGCAAAATTATATTGTGATATAGGTTAATATATATATCGGAGTATCACCATTCTTCTTGACATCATCTTTAGTGGTTCTTAATCTCTTGGGCGTTTTCTAGGGTTACAAAGACTTTGTATTCACGAACAGATATATTGTAAGTTTACAATGTTTTGATACATGAAATAGATTTTTATAATTCCTGACGTATTATAAAGATTCAGAACAGTAGTTTATTTACACCCATCTTACTTTACTCCCTAATTTAATTTACTTAAGAAAATACTGATGGAATGGTAGCATTTAATTGGTTATTAAAATTTTTATATTTTTATAAATATTAATTTAAATTAATAAAATAATTGATTTTGATTTTATAAATTTATATTTTAAATTTATAATTTTAATTTTTAATTTATAATAAATATATTAATTTTTAATTTAAAATTAATATATTTAATAATTATATTTAATAGACGGATGTTGAACGCAAAGGCCGATTGTCCTTCTTTGTCGCTAGTTCCGCGCTCTCGCTTGCACTTCAAGCCTTACATGGAACGCCTCAAAGCGAGGTAACGACGCATGACGTCATGTTTTTTCGTGCGTGCAACCGGCTCTATCGAATCAAAAGACGTTGTCACGTCAAAAACTCGTGACATACCAAAAATAATTACATCCACAGACAGTAACATTTCCATAAACAATGACGTCTATTACAATATTACAACAATCTATTCTAAGTCTCTAGTCTAATTCCTATTAATATTCCTATAAATATATAATATATAATATTCCTATAAAACCCATTTAATAATATCTTAAAAACACACATACCCACAATCATCTCAGATAGGTACCTAGTATATCTATTTTTCTTTTGTTTAAACAGTTTAATGATTGAGCTCAATTCCACGCTGTCTTGTCTACCATACCCCTAGTGTTTTTGTAAAGCGTGAACCCATGATATCTATTATTATTTTGATTCATTACAAGTTAGTTTATGTAAACTAAGATGGAAGCGGGCTAACTTGTTAGGAGTAGCATGAAATCTACATTTCTTTAGTTTCTACACGATACCGGAACGCTAAATCGCTTGACGGCACGTCTTTTTTAGTAGGATAGTACCAATGACCAAACCTATTTTGCTAAGCTAATTTGGAAAATCTATATTGGCAGTAACAAACCAATCAAGTGACCTTTGTAGAAAAATTAAAGTCGAGTCGGTCAACCTGAAGGAATGGGCAATGGAACGATTTTTCTGGCTAAATCACATTTAAATATGTAGTTTATCATCATACGATACTTTTTTTGACATTATAAATATAATATTGGTAAAAAAATTAAGTAGAGCATCATTCCGTTGGGTCATGACACGCAGCGATACAACCTACAATAGCCCGTGTACACCGAGCCGTGGTCGACTCGAGACTGATGTTCGAACTGTACTCCCCGCACCCTTCGGTTTCCCCTCGCGAGAAATGGTGGGGCGCGTCTTAGTGAATTGAACTATCAGTAATTTTGCTACAACAATTATGATCCATGATTCATATAATATGTCAGACGAGTTGATTCTCGCTACTAATTCAGTATAGCAATATCTCGATCCTTGGAAACTCGCAAATTCAATTATATTTCTATGCCAAAGTCACATTGAGAACGTAATATTATAACCGAGAACTAAGGTATATTACAAGCACCTACATTACCTAGGTAAATTAATTAACAAACATTAGAATAATTTCAGAATTTCGGATTTGATAATTCTCAGGTGTAAATTCATAGAGACGTTAACTTGTTATGTTTTATTCAATTTAGTCATATCAAATTTTACTAAATAATGTGGTAACTATTTGTATAAGCACAATAATTTGATGGTTAGTTAAAATAATTTAGAATATGTTAATATTGGTTTACTTTGTTCTAGGTAATGTAATTAAAATGATGTTCGTAATATTAACGTGAAATAAATGCTATCTATAAATAGTCCTTTAACTACTGGAATAGTGAGGGTATATAAGAAAACGAATAGAAAGATAATTATAAATCATGCAATTGCTAACTTACGAAACAATCAAAGCTTTGACGAATATAGTACAAGGAAAAAAGCTCTTCGAAAGAAAAGTATGCGGACGCAGGCGTCCATTAGTTCAATAAACATAATCTAAATATATCTTCTACAAATCTTTGAATAAAAATTTGATTTTTTTAACGCAAGGTGAAAGTAACATTTTTTTTATAAATCTCCGAGAACTTTTGTATATTTGTCTATCGATTTCCTGACAGAATTATTTATATCTGCTTTTTAATAAAGAAAATCGTCAGAACCTCATTCATTCATTCGTTCATTTAGAAGAAACGATGTCACAGACAGACAAAAGTACTCAGACAGTCTCATCGGAAGTTAAAAAGAACCCCAATAATAAGTACAGGTATAATAAATTCGACCAAATTTATGTACCTACTGGTAACAAACAAACAATTTCCGGAACTTTCTTAATTGCGCACAAACAACATCAAATGAAATCTTTATTATTTCTTTTAAGGCCCCGCAATTAATTTTTGGTGGCGTTCACTTTAAGGTTTAACGGTCTGCACAAAAGTCCTCTCTTGCTAAATATTTGCGACGGAGGTCGTTTGAGAGCTGACCTAATAAAGTAAGTAGCTTAGAACTTGAACACTTGGGCAGTAAAACGCCATCGGAAGTTGTCGATATAGATCGACTGCAATGTATGGTTTAACCACGCCAAACATTACCCAGTCTGGGTCTTTGCAACAGATAAATAGAGCTCAATATTGGAAGTTTGCTAATTGATCCCCTTCAGAGCTATGTAAAAATGTTAACTTAAGTAATAATAAAATGAGCTGCCTAGAAATTGAATGCTAAAGCAATAAAAAAAACATCACAAGTGGTTGATATAGATCGAGTGCAATGTATGGTTTAACCACGGCCAAACATTACCCAGTCTGAGTCTTTGCAAAAGATAAATAGAGCACAATCTTGGAACTTTGCTTATTGATCCTCTTCAGAATTAAGCAAAAATGTTAACTTAAATGATAATAAAATCAGTTGCTTAGAACATTCAACGTAAACAGTAAACGGACATACAAGTGATCGATTTAGATCGATTGCAATGTATGGTTTAACCACGGCCAAAGACTGGGTACAGTCTGAGTCTTTACAAAAGATAAATAGAGCACAATCTTGGAACTTTGCTAATTGATCCTCTTTATAATTAAGCAAAAATGTTAACTTAAATGATAATAAAATCAGTTGCTTAGAACATTCAACGTAAACAGTAAAGGAACATACAAGTGATCGATTTAGATCAATTGCAATGTACCTATGGTTTAACCACGGCCAAACATTAACCAGTCTGAGTCTTTGGGAAAGATAAATAGAGCTCAGTCTTGGAACTTTGCTAACCGATCCTCTGGAGAGTTACGTAGAAATGTGATGCATATGTGATGAATGCATCTTCCTTAATTTCTCCCGAGATTTCTAGATATCCTTGTAAGTTTTTTTTTAACAAAGTAGCATGACAAATTGTAATTACATAAGTGATTTAACTGAATGTATTTTAAAAATGTTTTGTTAGATTACTAGATTTTGACGACCTCCGTGGCGCAGTGGTATATGCGGTGGATTTATAAGATGGAGGTCCTGGGTTCGATTCCCGGCGGGGCAGATTGAGATTTTTCTTAATTTGTCTTGGTCTGGCTGGTGGAAGGCTTTCGCCGTGGCTAGTTACCACCCTACCGACAAAGACGTATCGCCAAGCGATTTAGCGTTCCGGTACGATGTCGTGTAGAAACCGAAAGGGGTGTGGATTTTCGTCCCACTCCTAACAAGTTAGCCCGCTTTCATCTTAGACTGCATCATCACTTAACATCAGGTGTGATAGCAGTCAAGGGCCAACTTGTAGTCGATAAAAAAAAAAAAAGATTAAGATTTATTTTTGTTTGCTCCTAAAAATAATAGTATTCACGTCACGGGTCAAAGTAAATGTTTTTTTCACAATTGTGAAAACTCCTAAGTACAAACATGTATTCATCCTGAGGGGAATGCGGCTTTAGTTCCACAGTCAAACATATCCTTCAGACAACAGCGCAGACTGGCAGCTTGGTAGCAGAAATAAGTATAAGACGGTACTGCCCCGGACGAGTTTTGTCACAAAAAGTTCTGTTACTAAATAAAAGACGTGTGGCACTCGGAGACTGCCGCGGTAAAGCTATTGCATAGCGTTTTTTATCAACTTATGTTTACCTACCGACGTCTTCGGGACCGTGGCCTAGCGGTAAGGCGCTCTAAGTTCCCGGATTTCCAGAGAGATGCGAGTTCGAATCCCGTCGGTTCTGCAATTTTTTTTAAGCGTGAAATTGCAAAAAGTCATTAATTAAAAAAAAAATGACTTTTTGAAATATCACGCTTGAAAAAAAAAATTTCGGAACCGACAGGATTTGAACCCGTGTCTCTCTGGCAACCCGGGCACTTAGAGCGCCTTACCTACCGCTAAGCCACGTTCCCCGATGACATCGTTGCGAAATTGTGCTTTTATTTTGATATTATGTTTTTGATACTCAGGGGGTGTTAGGTTTTTTCGTTACGGAATTTCTGTATTCAGTCTCCACGCTCAAGGCCCGCGATAAAAGCTATACAATAGCTTAAAATAAATATCTAAATCTCTATAATCATTTCGGATTTAACATACATATTTACTCTTACGAGGGCTCCTTCGTAACGATATACTGACTCAAATATCACGGCTCAAGTAATCACGTAATCCAAGAGCTCGTTAAGAGGCATTAACGACCTCGTGTCCGTCGTAAGTATGAGACATTGATTCCCAAAGTGATGCAGGTGGACCCCTAGGGGCCACAGGAAACTTGACGGAGGTTTACGCAGGCGTGACGAAAAAAATGAGTCTATATGGTCTCATAGTGAAGAACTAAAATGTTGGTTTCATTTTACTTATCAATGTAGGCAGATAATAATTAAAAAATCTCAGCGAGTGCTAATGTGTGTTTCGAAAATTAAACACACATTAGCGTGGTTGGGACGATAAATCAAAGTTCCAAAGTTAAATCTAATCTTCACATTTTTGTTTAATGGTAAAAATTTTCACATTTTTCTTAACTTAATAAAGCACTGGTCCACCGTAATAACGAAAATTTTGAAAGTGGTCTTTGAACAAAAATTTTGGGAATCTCTGGTAGAAGGTAACGATGACGAACCGTTTTGAGTCGCGATGTCAAACTACGGTTTGATCCGTATTAATTAATATCCCGTAACGGACGAACCTTAGCTCTAATGACATGTTTTGCGATGTATGACTATGTGATTTATAACGCTCTGGATTTCTGGTTCACAACAAAAAATTTACTGGGTTCTAATGATATTAAATTATATTTGATATGCTTGATCGTGGGGTATTTCGTTTTATTCCTAGGTCGGGTTGTATAATAACTCTAAGATTTTCTTTCTTCTAGGTTTAAAAAGTAGCTCAAAATCGGGAAGTTCGTAGAGTTATAGTTCGTAGGGGAGGCTAGTTAAGCCATCGGTCTCAGTCACACGCAAATCAGACTTATTTCAATAAAAAAATATTACCAAAAAATTGTTACTATTTTTTATCTATTATTTATTTACCTAACAGTTACTTTAACGTTCAATTTATGATACCCGCCTTGACGTCGTTGCAGTGCAGCTAACCGCTAGCTTAGCAAGTATTAAGAAGGTAAAAATATAATATACACGTTATTTTTTACTTAATTGTTTGCGCGCGAATACCGTGCAATTTAAAATTAAGCAGCTGATTGTTGACGAAAAGATTTTACCGTCCCAAGCCAACATCACGTAAGCTGGCCAACTTAATACAATGTTTGTTTAGGTCCATGGCTTTATTATACAACCGATGTTTATACGCTGAGATGCTTGAGTTATTAATTAAAATTTGAATTAAGAAACATTATTTTGTAAACAACGAAGGATACCTTCATTATAATAATATCATTGCTTTATATCAAAAGGAGCTTAGGATTTTTTAAGGTTTTATATTTTTGTTAATTTTTCAGTATCTCACAGACTACACTGCCTAATAACATAACAATAGGCAAAGTGCAACTTTATAATCTTTAGCTATTTTGCGTAAGAGTATTGCGTAATACGCCTTAAGAAAAAATTGCCTTTATTTATTTATTTTCTGAGGAGGAAGCGGGCTGACTTGTTAGGAGTAAGATGAAATTGCCCACCCCTTTCGGTTTCTGCACGAAGTCTTATCGGAACGCTAAATCACTTGGTGGTACGTCTCTGCAAGCAGGGTAGTAACTTGCCACGGCCAAAGCTTCTCACCAGCCAGACCAAGACCAAGTAACAAAATCTCAATCGGCCTCGCTAGGAACCGAACCCAGAACCTCCGTTTTATAAATCCACTGCACATTCCACGGAGGTTTTCAAAGAGTCTTAAATCGCTTTTAAATGGTAACTAATATGAATGTAGCAATGAAAAGGAAAGGAATGAAAGTGAATGTTAGCAAAACGAAAGTAATGGTTTTTGAAAGAGATGAATATGTGACAGATTGTAATATTGTGATAGATGGAGAAAATGTGGAAGAAGTAAAAGAGTTTGTATACCTGGATAGTAAATTTACGAAAGATGGAACGTGTGAGAGTGATATTGAAAGAAGAGTAAATGCTGGGAACATGGTGAATGGTGCTCTGTATGCATTTATGAATAGCCAGAAAGTGTCCCAAAAGGCAAGACTGGCTGTGCATAGAGGTGTGTTGGTGCCCACACTTATGTATGGTAGTGAAAGTTGGGTATGGCAGAAAAAGCACAAAAGTAAAATAAATGCGGTAGAGATGAGAACATTGAGGAGTATGTGTGGGTTAAAACTGTTAAAACAGAGTTAAAAATAGTATGATAAGAGAAAAGTGTGGTGTAAAAGAAGATGTAGTGACTAAAATTGAGAAAGGGATGCTTAGATGGTTTGGACATGTAGAGAGAATGGATGGAAAAAGATTAACAAAAGAGATTTACAAGGCAAGGGTGAATGGAAATGTTGGAAGGGGAAGGCCTAGGCGAATGTTCCTGGACCAAATTCAGGACATTTTAAATAATGGCCAGGTCAAGAGTACCCTAAACCGACGAACTTGTATGAAAGGATTAATGAGAGTGGAAGAAGTGGAGGGATGTGGTCTCTGCCTACCCCTATGGGAACAAGGCGAGATGTATGTATGTAAATTTGTTTGACATGAATTATCTTAATGTGGCTTATATGTAAAAGATAGATAATTATAAACACATGTTTTATAAATATGGTATCATGGACTTTATTTTTAAATAATAGACGAGTACTAGGTAATGCTAAAATACTCAAATAACTTTCTAATGTATCCAGATACATTGTTCCAGAACAATAGTAATAATAATCTGCCATAATAATTAGGTAGATACGAATTTGAAGCCAATAACCGAATTCAGTTTAACAAGCCCAAAAGTAACTCAATAATTATAATTAGTGAAATATCGTTTATTGCCGAGCATTTAGAATAATATTTATCAAACATATTATGTTAATTTCGCATATATTTAACCTATTTACAAACCGAATTAGCTGTTATTAAAATAGAATATTTAAATTGGTAGGTAGAATTAATTCGCTAACATAATTCAATGGATGCGATTTTGAGTACAATAGCAATTTATTATATGAAAACTGTTTTTTATTTCCACAAAAAAAACGAAATTACTTTCCGAACAACCTGATACTTTAAAGATGCTACCTAATTCACACAAAGTGCTTTGCTACTTTGTTGAATAAACTGTCCTTAAACGTGGATGGCACCGAGTTTATAAATATTGTTAAGTAAATAAAAGTAACTAAATGACGCATTTATTTTTTATTTTTCATTCCGTTTTGAAGTTGGTTTAATTTTGTCTGGAACTTGGTGGTTGTGCACCCCCTTGCCTCGGAGAGCACATTAAGCCGTCGGTCCCGGTCACTATCATCAACATCTGATAGTGATCGTTAATAAATGAGACATTATCAACCTAAGCCCGCCAACCCGCATTCGAGCAGCGTGGTAGGTTTACGCTCCATATCCCCTCTCCTATAAGGAGAGAGGCCTGGCCCTGTAGTGGGCCATTAATATGCTGATAATGATGATAATGATGACTATAAAAAAGTTATCAGATCTTATCAAAATAGTTCTCCTAAATCTATAGATAAAGGTTATCGAATATTTTTAAACTCTATATTAGTGTATAGTGTTTTACGTGAATCTGTTTTATTTTTACGTGAATCTGTTTTACTTGTTGAGCTTACAGTGCCGTGGGAAACAAACATCCCTAAAGACCATGTATTCAAAGTGAATAAATATTATGACCTTACTAATGAACTAACCAAAAATGGCTATGTGGTTAGTTTATACGCGGTAGAAGTGGGTGCGAGGGGTATACCAGCGAAGTCTCTCTACAACCTGCTAAAAGACCTTGGCTTTGCTAGAAGTGCAGTAAGCTCCATATTGGAACGAGTGTCCAAAGCTGCTCTAGTAGGGTCCTTCCGGATTTGGCTGCGCAGGGAGAATAACTTGAACAGAGAAGGTGAATGTTGACGCGCGTCACAAAGAATACTCTTTTAAACCTGCACCCGTGTAACAAGTCTCGGGCTCTGTTCTCAGCCACGCGATGGACCCGGCACCCGCACGGTGAATCCATGGAATGCTAAGATATTCGTCTCTCTCAGGCCCTACATTTAAATTTCAAAATTGTTTATTTTATGTAGGTTTTTATGTATAGAGCGTGCTAAATCATTTATTTAGCGCTCAATATATAAAAAACAGCACCTTTACTATTGTAATAAATGTTATTACATTTTGGTACATCTGTTATTCCAGGTTGTTTACACAAGGAACCGTAACAAAGTAATAAACTCAAAAGAAATTAATTCAAATCGTTTTATTACGAATTGTATTGAGTTAGAAATTACGTTTCGTTATTTGATACAAAGCCCGCAGAGAAAATGTTTTTCAAAGAAAAACAAAATAGCATTTGATATTATTGAATTGGAGTATGCTTATTTCTAATATTTGTCAAAAAATCTCAGAATTTTATAAAGTACGCAAAGTACTATTATTAAATATCGTATTTACTACTGCCAAAAATGTCTATGTGTAAAATGGTTACGCAGCCAATATTTTTAAAAGCTTTTATTTAACTTGCAATGTAAGTATGTTTGTTCGAGTGGAATCTTTCAACTAAATTTTGAGCTGAAATTTTGTAGGTATACACGTTTAGCTTGGATGACAAGGCACGATATGACATCATTCTGAAACAAATATGGCGGACCATCCAAGATGGTGGAATATATATTTTTAATGCATTTCTACATTAAGGATATCAATCGAAAGGGTTCGTTTTCTTCTTTTTAGGCTTGTGTGCACCAAGATTTCGGTTATCATAACCAACGGTTAACATAAGCTAAACGTAAAATTTACTGTTCACGACAACCCGTACACTGGTTAAGGACGTAAGCTCGGTTAAGATAACGCTCGGTTTACGTCCTTAACCGGCGTACGGGTTTATTATAAATAGTAAATTTATAGTAAAGGTATGTTAACCGTTAGTTATCATAACTGAAATCTTGGTGCAATAGGCCTTAGACCGTTTAAAATAAGCTTTTTTTAAAAGTATTTTGCTGTTAATTTATTATTATTCATTAAATAACAGTTGGTTCAGACAAACGCGAAACTCTCTCTGTCGAGTTATAAAATCGTTACAGAAGAGCGCTATAGTACTTTAGATGCATCTTTTTGATTGAACCGTAACTAGCCACAATCGAAACCAACGAACCTGGTCTGGTTTAAAAATTAAGAAATCCTATATTGACATGACATGAGAATCGAAGCCGGAGCAAGAAATCAACCCTCAAGGTTCAATATTAAAAATATGCTGCATACATTACTCTAGTCTTAAGTTGAAAGATATATAGCTTGACATGATATTTAGTTGTATGGTACAAGTGCTGTTTGTAATTTTACAATCTAATTCCGTCTTCTTTAAACCACAAAACGTAACTTCGTTAGAATTGGCATGCAGATAGAACAGACGTCTTTAATATTGGCACCCATATGTGGTTGATATCCAATCGACTGTCACAAAGCGTTTCGCTTCGACACTTCTAATCGGAACAGCTAAGCTGTGGAATACATCAGGCGTAAGTATTCCTGGTCACCTATAACCTGTTCGACATTACGTATGAATTGATTACCAGGCTCAATAATTTAATACTTTTCATTACTGCTTCTCTTGTGGCTTAGAAGAAGAAGCACAAGAATAAACTTTGGGTGTTAAAGCTGCGGGCGAAGCTTGGGTTCAATACCCACTTTGATTGAGTTCGATTGAGATTTTTAAAATCAATTCAGGTCTGGCTGGTGAAAGGCTGAAGCCGTGGCTAGCTGCTGCCCTCGGTATTTAGCCTACTCCTAACAACAAAGCACAATTAGCCTACTTCGAACATTAAAAATGACTTAAACATTATCACCCTAAACCTACCAACCCGTATTGAAGCATCGTGATGGGCCCAAGCTCCCCTCTCCTACAAGGACCGTTTGATGGGCTGATAATGATAAAGTAGCTTAAGATTTGGATCGTTCTCTTTTTATTACTTGTACCAAACACAAACTGCGGGTAGAAATGAGAGGCAGATAAGCTCACATCCTGTTACTAAACTTCCGGTGAGGGTTCCACTCTTGATATGTGACGGTTTATACAATTTTCTCATATTTTCACTCATATCAGATTGACAAAGGATCTACGTTGTTGATGTATTATATTATAAAAAGTTATATATAATTATCTTTGAAAACTGTATAACTTTAGCTACATTATTAAAATATAGCTTAAGGTTAAGTTTTGCTTTCCTGTGAAACTTTTATTTCTTTAAAAACATTTCAGACGCTTTCTTTCGAACAGCTTTTAGGTTATCGCCATCATTATCAGCCTATTTATGTCCCACTACAGGGCCAGGCCTCCCTCCTTATAGGAGAGGGGTTATAGAGGAGATCCAACACGTTGTTTCAATATGTTCAATATGATGGTTTGCGGGCATAGATTAATATTGTTGGATACTATTACAATCATTTTCAGATGATAACGAACAGGACCAAAGGTTTAACGTGTTCTCTAAGGAACAGGCTACCATCTTTCAAACTCCGACCTCATAATTTACCCACTGAAAATTTCCTAACACAAAGGTACTGGCTCTGTAAACCCTATAGCCTCATCGTGGTCTTGGAACATGTCGTGTAATGTGTTTTATGTCTCTGTAAAATTGCGCCAGTAATCATACCTGACAGGAGCCGGTAGCACTCTGGCTTTGGTGCATTTAATGACCATGGTCTGTGGTATTTGGTCACAATCACTTAACATCAGGTGACATATATGCTCGTTTACTAGCTATGTATGCGATACAAATGCATAGCAACATTGCTTGGCGATAGAAGCGTGACCTTAATACTTCCTCTAAAGAGCTCTAGCAGAAAACGTATACTTCATTACAACTTGTGTCAACGTTTTTAATTATAGTTTTTGAAAATATCATTTATTAATTAAGGCAATATGATTATTTGTAATGGAAGAGCCATTAAGTAAAACACTTCGTACTACATAAGTACAACCACATACGTTATTTACATAAACAAAAACCATCGAATGCTAAAACTTTACACCAGACTGAGCCCATGTATTTCGTACCAATTTTGCAAACGAAATTCTGCGTATCCCAAACAAATTCTTATCTCACGGGAAATTCGTTGCACTGACTTATCCTGTAACTGTCGGAATAAATTTATTTGTGCCAAATAATTCCCAACGGAATTGGAATAACTTTAATGTTATACCCGTAGATCTTTGATTTAATAATACACAACAAATAGGTGCCTTTTTACCTTCGCTTCTTTGGGAAAATACGTCTGAGAATGATAGAAGAGATTGCGTTAAAAGTTGTAATAAATAAATGGCTTAAATAACGTGTTTTTTTACAAATACATCCCACAGCTAATAATTATGTATATGCAAATCATATTATTCATCATAATTATTGTTGTAACCTCGCCACGTAGAGCGAAGTGAGTTCAACTATACGTTGTATAAAGTACCTACTGACTGACGCTCCTAGTAGTCACATTGAAAAAAAATACAAGAACTGAAAGCCAAAAAATTATATTACTACGTCATCTCTATCACTATAACTTATATTATTAAGTAAAATAAAATTAAGTCCCCGCCGCGTCTATCTTTGTGCCTGTTCGGACTGAACGGGTTTTCATGCGGTTTTCACCAACAGATATTACGATTCCTGATAGGAAGGTCTAAAGAGAGACGAATATCTTAGCATTCCACTGTGCGGGTGCCGGGTCCATCGCGTGGCTAAGAGAAAAACTCCGAACAGAGCCCGAGACTTGTGACACGGGTGCAGGTTTAAAAGAGTACTCTTAGTGACGCGCGTCAACACTCACCTTCACTGTTCAAGTTATTCTCCCTGCCCAGCCAAATCCGGAAGGACCCTATTAGAGCAGCTTTGGATAGTCGTTTAACATGGAGCTTACTGCACTTTCCTTGTAAGGCCAAGGTCTTTTAGCAGATTATAGAGAGATTTCGCTGGTATACCTCTCGCACCCACTTCTACCGCGCATAAACTAACCACATAGCCATTTAAGTTAGTTCATTAGAAAGGTAATAATTACAATACAATAGTTTTGTGTAAATTGACTCAAATATATATGCTTTAAATAGGCCCACTGAAAACTCTCAAAGTTCTTGAGCCGTAGTATCCAGTACCACGTCAAATGTCGTCGGTCCGTTTAGAGTGTCGTCGGCGTTTGTATAGATTTCCAATAGTTAACTCGATCAATTACAGATTATATTAAGTCATTTAATTTATTCAAGTAGATGCCAAAAGTAACACAAAGTTGGCGAACATCAAAGCCCGACCAGTCAAACGTTTTAGTTTCCCAATTCCAATTTTATTCCCAGTGGCCGATAGAACCGACCAAAAAACTGGATTTAAAGTGGACGCAGTAAAACAAGATAGATTTCCCGGGAGCACAATTAACCGGGACAGCTCTCTGATTTCGGGACGATCTTATTGCGGGACCCTAATCACGTTTTAGGATTTTCCGATGTAGATCGAATTGATTTACATTGTTTCTATTATTGGTCAGCTATCGACACCTCTGTGACGTACAAAGTGTGGTTATTTTATACTTGCATCCGTGTCATCCACAGTGAATTATATTTTTGAGAAATAATACTTACAATGCTGTTCAAACATAAGCTGGTTTAATATCCTTACTAGAGATCGCCCGTGGGTTTACCCGCGTAGTTTTTTTTTTATCGACTACAAGTTAGCCCTTGACTGCTATCACACCTGATGTTAAGTGATGATGCAATCTAAGATGGAAGCGGGCTAATTTGTTAGGAGTAGGATGAAATCCACACCCCTTTCGGTTTCTACACGACATCGTACCGGAACGCTAAATCGCTTGGCGGTACGTCTTTGTCGGTAGGGTAGTAACTAGCCACGGCGAAAGCCTCCCACCAGCCAGACAAAGACAAATTAAGAAAAATCTCAATCGATCGATCCCAGGACAGGTCGTCGAAAAAGTTCTCGCTTACGTGGGAATTTTGGTATAAAATGTGGCCTATATCTTATTCTGATATGTAAGCTACGTTACAGCGAAGTTTCATCAAAATCCATTTAGTAGTTTTCGCATTTATAATAGTAGTATGATATTCATATAAACTTACAAAAGCTTAGTGTCTCGTTGATATACCGTAATAAATTTCTTAACTAATATAGATACCTATTTTCAGGAAAGTTTCAATTTGTGTAGTTGAGATATAAATGGAAAGTGGTTGGCCTATGTGGCTGCAAACACGAGGTCCTGGGTTCAAGTCCTGGGTCGGGTCACTAAATATTTTCAAGTTTTTCATTCTATTAAATTTTCAGTAGGTATATTTCAAACCCAGAGTCGGGAAGTTGGTGGTGTTACACCCCGATGCCTCGGAGAGCACGCTAAGCCGTCGGTCCCGGTCACTGTCATCAACATCTGATAGTGATTGTTAATACCAGAAATATTATCATCCCAAGCCCGCCAACCCGTAATGGAGCAGCGTGGTGGATATACGCTTTATATCCTCTCTACTATAAGAAGGGAGGCTTGGCCCAGTAGTAGACCGTTAAGAGGATTATAATGATGACTAACTCCAAACTGTTACTAATGATTCTTTAGTAGTGAAGTGTAATTTTTATTACATGACCGAGGACCACGTAGAACAACTATAATTCGTAACAAACGAGCAACCAGAACAACAACATTGTAATAAGCTCTACCATTTCACTCTATCTATTGATGAATTCTACCGGAAAATTAGTACCGGAAAAGCTAGTAACATTTATAACAAGCCAACTCACTTCAGTAACCCTAATCCTAAGTAATATTACAAATTCGTTACTTTGTCTGTCTGTCTCACTTTCACTCTAAAACTAATGAACCGAATTAAAAAAAACTTGGTAGACAGATAGTTTAGAGCCTTAAATAGGTCGCAAAGGGTTAAAGGGGGGGATTAAATGCTTAAAACGTATTTTTAGACACTTGATTACATATTAATAAATATGACATTCAAAGTTTAGAAAAATTAGGGTGCCGTAATAACTAATTCTAGGACATAAGTCGTAAAGCGTTAAAGAGGGGGCTGAAATGCTTAAAACGTATTTTTAGACACTTGATTACATATTAATAAATATGACATTCAAAGTTTAGAAAAATTAGGGTGCCGTAATAACTAATTCTACGCTAACGGAGTAGCAGGCAATTGGTAGTAGTAATATAATACTTCCAGATAGAGCCTACAAAGATATTGCGAAATTATCTTTCAGAAAGAGCACGGCTGATACAAAGTAAGTAATTTGGTACGTGCTCTCTGAAGGGTTCAACAAAACCAATTATAGGATCGGATCGGCGTCGGAGATGTAATTTGGTCCATTTGTCACACGTTTTTAATGCCCCGCAAACCCATGTAGAAATTTGATTTACAAGGAAAGATATCTATTGAAATCACATAATTCTTTATAACTAACTTATTAGTAACTTGAGAGTCTCCGGGACGCAGTGGTATGCGCGGTCAATTTATATAACGGAGGTTTTGTGTAAGATTCCCGGCTGGAACGATTGCGATTGTGATTGTCTTAATCGGTCTAAATAGATGGTTACCACCAGCGCGTCACAAGACACAAGACACCCCCTGACATTGCAATATCACTTATTATGAGGTGTGATTGCAGTCAAGGAAAAAAACTTTATGTGTTTAAAAAAGAAATAAAAAGAAGCCTAATAATTTAAGAAATTATTTGTACAACGTAAATAGTAATGTTATATTCTTAAAACGAAAATTCTAATAATTGTAAAGTTCACATCGAGACAAATTAATCAGGTCAAGACACAAGGTACTGCAGTAAATAGTCAAGGAGTTCCCTCATCTGTATTTTGGCGCCATCATCAGAGCGACTCCATACCATCATTAAATTGTAGGGCTTTAAAATACTTAACGCAAAAATTAACAAACACACTAGTTGTCTTTACAATTTTGAAAGTTCCTCCCGGTTTTTCCTGGATTCCATCATCAAACCTTAACATGATGACTACGTGACCATATTGGAAGCATGCCTTTTAAAAATGCCCTATTATAAATACCAAAATCGGACTTCTCTGTAAACAAAAACAAAATATACGCGTCGAATTGAAAACCCCTCCTTTATTAACGTCGGTTGAAAATTAATTTAAACCTTCAATATTTTTATTAGTGTCAAGTACCTAATAAGTAATAACTAACATAACTATATGTACAAACGTCAGGATCAGTGTGAGATATCAGATAACATGAATGCACGATCGTGTAATCGGTTAACAGCTACAGATGTTCATCTAATAGAGATAATTGTTATCAATACAAATAGACGTTAATGTGAACACTGGTAAATGAACATATCAATATATCCGTACAGAGAGTTAATAGTATGTAGAATTGTATAATATACTAGCAGTCGCCCGCGACTTCGTCCGCGTGAAAACCTCTTAGGTACCCTTCTAATTTTAAAGACAGACTTTCATACAAAATGTGTAAAGGCACATATAGTGTGCTCATTCCCCGCTCCCCCTCTCAATTTAATTTTTTTATAGTTTCCCGTGAAGCAATATTCTCCGTCCCGTCCCGTGTACTAAAGGTCTACATTTTTGTTAAACATTGTATGACATTTTAGTACATTAACATTAAAAATATATATTTATGGCAAGCTGATGGGTATAAATTGATATTAAATAGTATATTTCACTCTTGAGTCTAGCCTTCAGAATAAACAAAAATAATTTTACAATCCGACACGCAAATAGAGATTAGCCCGTGTATTAAATAGATATTTGAACAAAGATCGAATTCTTAATTCATCATCGTATATATAACATAGATCTAAACTCCCCTCCCGCACGCGCGCCCCCGCCTTGGTAAGTTGGTGACGCTCACTTCGCAACGCAGAAATAGTAATATTTTAATTTCGCCATAACTTCAAAACCAAACGTCTAATTTTAATCTTTAAAATACCAAATATTATCTACATAAACTGTACTTCGTGATGAAATAATTTATTTTGATAAGGATTAATAGCATGCGTAAAATAAATGCGTTTAAATGTAGTCCAAAAAAAAAATTACGATTTTTAAATAAAAAAATGGTTGTTGTGCCTCACTCGACATAGATAGGTATAGTGTGTCGCGGACTTTTTTGTAGATATTTATAAGATCTCCAATTAATTAGAACATTCTATGGTTCTATCTTTTATAGTTTACGCAGCGTACGCAAAATAAGTAACTTTTCTGGTTGATTTTTTACACCTTGTGTCCGAAAAACCCAAATATTTTACGGAACCCTAATTTTTTCCAAAATAAAATTTAGCCTATGTTACTCGTGGATAATGTAGCTTTCGAATGGTGAAAGAATTTTTAAAAACGGTCCAGTAGTTTTTGAGCCTATTCATTACAACCAAACAAACAAACAAACAAACAAACAAACAAACAAACAAACAAACAAAGTTTTCCTCTTTATAATATTAGTATAGATATATTAGCCGTGCCCAGTGAAAAGCGAAGGTGCGTGGTGAAACACCCGCGTAGATTCCTTTTCCGTTATTAATTAATTCGTTCTTCTCTAATGAGTCAAAATGTTTTTATATATATATATTTCAAATATATATATATTTGAAATGGTCTTTTTAAGACTTTTTATATGATATGCTAATGTTAAGACAAGAAAAAAAATTTACACATCCCCCTCTTTTTTTTCCACTAACAGCTGCTAGTTTGAAAATATATATAGCCTATGTCACTATCACAATTCTGACGAATTCAACGATACCTCATGTGTCAAAATCTGTCCAGCCGTTTAGGCTGTAGCGCGTGACAAAGAAATGGACATACATATAAACATACACTTGAAAAACATTACCTTCCTTCTAACGCAGTCGTGTAAAAAGGAAATGGTGCGCGACGTCGCTTCATTACATTTTTTAAACTTTGTACTTTAGTGATGGGAATATAGAGATTAATTTGCTATTATCAAATCTGTCGACGTCGAAACCGCGAGACCAACGAGCCAGTTAGATTAATATAACAAAAGCGAAAGCTTGTGTGTATGTTTGTTTCACCTTCACGCCACAACTATTGACTCGATTTGGCTTAGAATGGAAATAGATTAAACCTTAAAATAATTTAAGTTTTATTCAGATATTCCCACGAGGACAGGAACAACACAGTTACACTCGCGGTTAAAGCTATATATATGATATTAATTACACGATTTTAATATAATCCGCTTTACACATATCCCGTGTTGCTCATCTTTGTATGTATCTAATTAATTTTCAGCTAAATCGGGCCCAAGTAATTTACATTTTAACAGGATCCAACAAACACTTTTAATACAACAAGTTAAAAAAATCTAAGTGCTATTTGGTTTCACTTAAGATATTCTTCCTGTTTTAGGTAGAAGCAAGCGGTGCGCCATTTTAGGATTCCGTGGTAAACAATAATTCGATATAATTTTTAACCGACGAAAAAAAACGGAGGAGGTTCTCAATTATATATGTATATATATATTTTTATTTTTATGTATTACCACGCATAACTCTTTACAGAGTTGTCCGATTTTGATAATTCTTTTTTTAATAGAAAGGGCGTACTTTCAAGGTAGTTCCATTGTCATCATGTTAGGATCTGATGATAATATCCTGGGAAAATTGAAGGAAATCTTCAAATTTTGGAGGCACGCTTACAGCGATTTCGGTTTTTGTCTCGGTATCGGTAGTTTTTTGGCTACTAGTGCCGTATAATATACTATGACAGTATAGTACGAGTACGTTACGTGGCGATAAATCACTAAAAAGTAAAAAATAAAATTTTTAAATAAAAATAGAACCGACTCAAAACGCACTAAAAAGTAAAAAATAACTGTGTCATTTAGTTGCTTTAATTTACTTAAGCATATCTGGGAGTCGGTGCAAGCCAAGGTTTCTACTTTAAGAACGTTACCTAGAACCCACAAACTGCTTTACTACGTAAAATATATGTTCTTTAAACTTGACTGACACCGACTCCTAGATATGCTTAAGTAAATTAAAGCAACTAAATGACACAGTTATGTTTTCAAGAAAACACAAACTGCTGTCCATTAACACAGTGTTTAGGGGGATTCTTTATTTTTAAAGATTAAATAGAAATATACATAATATAAATAACCATTTTTTACTACATGCATATAAGTCTACATGCATACATTTAACAGCCGAGTGGTGCAGTGGGTAGTGACCCTGCTTCTGCATCCTAGGCTGTGGGTTCGATTCCCACATCTGGAAAAATGTTTGTGTGATGAGCATGGATTTTTTCCAGTGTCTGGGTGTTTATCTATATATTATAAGTATTTATGTATAGTATATATAAAAATATTCATCAGTTATCATATCAACCATAACACAAGCTACTTACAAGTACGCTTCCTTTGGGGCTATATAGCGATGTGTGTAATTATCCTAGAAAATTTATTTATTATTATTTATTTATTTATTATTTAAGTATATATACGGTACATAACACAAAATAACACTTTACAATTTTTGTCTGCATGTCTGTTTGTTCCGGTTAATCTCTGAAACTACCAGTCAGATTGTAAAAAAACTTCTGTATATGATAGACAGACTCATGAGGAGCAACCTAGGGTAATTAATATACAGATATTTCCACGGGGACAGGAACTACGCGAGTGAAACCGCGGACGACTGCTAGTTGAAAATAAACACAGTAACCTAGAAGTCAAAACTTCGGTAAGTCTGTCAAAAATTGGGATCTTTTTTTCCATTTCTTAATTTATAAATGACAGTCTGGTGTTATGAATTAGGTAGTGCTTTGAAAAGGGTTGGACTAGAACCATTTAATACCGGGTGATGATCATTATCAACTCAAACATTATAATTCTAAAAACAACTCAAATTCAAATTTAGGAGAGCGGCCCGATACTTGAGATAAATATTTTAGCATTCCAAGGATTCACCGTGCGGGGGCCGGGTCTATCGCGTGGCCGAGAGAAAAACTCCGAACAGAGCCCGAGACTTGTGACACGGGTGTAAAGGGTTTAAAAGAGATCTCTTAGTGACGGCTGTCAACACTCACCTCCTCTATTCAAGTTATTCTCCCTGCCCAGCCAAATTCGGAAGGACTCTACTAGAGTTAGCTTTGGATACTCGTTCCAATATGGCTTACTGCACTTCTAGTAAGGCCAAGGTCTTTTAGCAGGTTATAGAGAGGCTTCGCTGGTATACCTCTCGCACTCACTTTTATAAACGTGGTGTATCTAGTTTGTATAGTAAGGTCATAATATTTATTCACTTTGAATACATGGTCTTTTGGGTTGTTTGTTTCTCACAGCACTGTAAGCTCAACAAGTACTATATTAAAAAAAATCCGAGCTTCCGAATATTTTTTAAAACTTTAATTAAAATAACTTATATTAGTAGACCTACTATCCATCATAGTAAAATCTAAATCGCCCCCCTCCTTTTAAAAGTGACGATGCCATAAACAGACAAATAAATAGTCACACGTAACGTACAACTTATAAACGACTTTGTATGTCGGGCGTCTCTCGCGCTTGCAGGGGTTTTGAGGGGTGTAGTGCGCTGCTACGGTGGCCTTGCAGTCCCAACCTCCCTGTTAGCGGCCCATTCCCCATGGGACCGAGCGGGTCGGCCGGTTTGTGGATGGCCGATAGTCCCTCCTTATGAGGGACCCTGAACAAGGGGTCGGGCTGGTGACACTCCCAACACCGGCAAGGTACCTAAAACCCTATTCCCGTGACCCTGTAGATTTAGTTACCCACCCTTACAACCCCAATCCTACCCTTTATTACGTCCCCATCATCCACCATACACCTACACACCACAAATACAGACAAATAACACTAAACAACTAACACATACTTCGACACCATGGAGACGGAACTAAATAGAGATAAACTACCCCAGGAGGGTTTCCGCAAAGGGCACTCCCTCCCTGTAGCGGCATCGCCTGTCGAGCCTTCCAATCGGGACGGCGACGACGGCGGCGCGGCTACAGGCTGCTCCTCGTATTCTGGGGGGAGCAAAGTCCCGCCTCGTGCGCTCGCGCACGCCCAACGACCCGGCACAGCACAAAGGACAGACATACTGACAACAAACGAACCAACCCCTAGCACGAGTACATTGACTTTAGAATCCAAGCCCTATGAAACGACCCTGACCAGACCAACTGACACTGAACCGACCATCAACCTCCAGTCGATAGCCGTCGCCATCCCACCACCAAAGCTGGATACCGCCTGGGCCCAAGTAGTCCCGAGGCACAGGCGGAGAAGGCCGCGTAAGGTACCGAAGAAAACGACCGACGGACTGACCGTACAGGAAACCCCAAACATCCCCTCGGGCTCAGGCACGTGCAAGCAGAGGACAGTACCAGACAAGGAGGCGACCGACACAAGCGACACCCAGGCGGGGGACTTGCATCGACCGAGTGGTAGCGGGCGGCCCGAAACACACAGTGGCTGCCCCTCCGCCGGGAACGTCGTCCCACGCCCGGGTCCCAGCTGTAAAACGGAAGCCAAGGTGTCTGACTCTGACCAAAGCCAGCCGGCCGAGCCCACCACTAAAACAACATTAGACGCTGACAACACTCCCGCCCTGCGTCAGCAGCGCCCCGCCGCGCCCCGGCATACCCAACACCGGAAGGCGCGGAACGGTGGCGCAGCTGGCGATAAGGGCGGCGACCCCGGCGCCTCGTCGAGCCAGTCTGCGCAAAAGCGCGATAGGCTCGATGACACCATCTCGCCAAGGGGCAAACATAAACAACAAAAAACGGATAAAAATCAAAGACCCAAAATATCCTACGCCAGTGCGGCGCAACCACACCTTAGTGTGGCCTTCGCACTCTCACCAAGAACCGACATGACCCAAGCAGAAGCTGACGCTCTGCAGGGTCAAATCCAAACTGAAATTTTCGAAACATGTTACAGGGACCCGATACCAGGAGTCCCCTTGACACAGGCACCCGTCTTCAACGGTAAGGCCTACCTTAGCGAAGGCGTGCTGAAGCTGTGGTGTGGAGACGACCTCGCCCTTGAGTGGCTGAGGGCGGTCCAACCTCTGCTGAAGTCGCCCCGTGAAGGCACCACACTAGAGCTGATCCGACAATGTGACATACCCGTCCGTGTCAAATCAGCTTTATTCGTACCAGGATACAGTGGGGAAATTGGGAAACTTCACAGGATCCTGTCCCGCCAGAACCCAACATACAACGTCCACACGTGGACGTTATACAATTTCATCAGAACAACGGGTCGTACTCCGGGGGTCTTTCTAGTTTTGGGAATACCCCAGGAGAACATTGAGACCATACTCGACAACGACAGGAGGGTAGGTTACTCTACTGGGAGGATATACGTGCGGTTCTACGATGGCGCAGAATTGTGCGACATACCACCCAGCGGAGCCCCCAAAACACATGACGTACACACGAACGGTGACAACCACGCACCGAAACCAACGGTTCCCCAACACGTTCCTCC
Organism: Mycalesis mineus; assembly: GCA_034621355.1. Classification (NCBI taxonomy): domain Eukaryota; kingdom Metazoa; phylum Arthropoda; class Insecta; order Lepidoptera; family Nymphalidae; genus Mycalesis; species Mycalesis mineus. The sequence continues at coordinate 10,020,470 of CM067882.1, forward strand.
ACCCGCCCCGGCGCCTGAAGTGACCCAACAGAGCGAACCGAGCCCAGGACCGAGCGCCGGACCGAGCGTTGCACCACCAAGCAGTGGTATGCAATGGGACAAGGCGCCGGAGGCGGACGAGTCGGATCTCGAAATGGAGACTGAAGACACTGAAGACGAGGAGGACACGGTGGAGCACATCCCACTGCACGAACTCCTTGACAAATGGGTCCCCAGGGATCATTAACCTGCTCGCAGGACCACACCACACCTACCTTACCCATTGTCACCAACCAATCAAACCCCCCCCCCCCCCTTTTATAACCCAAATACGATACCGACAATGAAAGTGTAAGTATTCAAAACAATATACAACATATTACCTGTAATACAAAAAACAAGATTAAAATAATACAAACAAACCTCCAGCACAAACAACTTACAACAGCTACGCTACGAGGACTCTTGGAAGTCGAAGTCAACACGATAGTCCTGATCCAAGAGCCGTGGGTCAGGAAGAATCAGATTTGCGGCTTCAGCAGCAACAATGGTAAGATACTATATGACAGTAAACAAACACCGCTAAGAACAGGAATCTACATACCTCGCTGCATCAAAGCGACATTACTAACACAATACTGTTTCAGAGACCTCACCACGGTGAGGTTACAGAACGGAATTCAGCACAGTGATGCCGAGACCAGACCACTGGTCCTAGCATCACTCTACCTACCCATAGAGGAAGAACCACCACCAAAAGAAGTCATGGACCTCATAAATCACTGTGAGGACGAAAACACAGACCTAATAATATCGGTCGACAGCAACGCACACCATACCTTATGGGGATGCACTGCAAACAACAAAAGAGGTGAGATACTAATGTCTTACTTACTAACAACTAACCTAAATGTTACAAACACAGGTACCGAACCCACGTTCGTCTCCAGCAGATACCAGTCCATAATTGACCTAACGCTAGCATCAAACAGTATCGTAGACTATATTAAAAACTGGCATGTCAGCGATGAGCTGACACTATCCGATCATCGTCGAGTAAGATACGAACTAGAGCTAACCACAACTCAAAACACACCTTGGAGGAATCCAAGGAAAACGAACAAGATAAAATACAAAAGACTGCTGAATACAAGTCTAAAATCTACGAACACAGCAGAAAACAGACAGCTTACTACAACACACCAAATAGACGAAACGGTGTTAAACATAACGAAAACAATCAAGCAATGCTACGAAGAAGCATGCCCCACTTGGAAACCAACAACTAAACAAGCACCAAGAAGCAATTGGTGGAGTAAAGACCTTGAAAGGAAAAGACAAACCCTAAGACGACTATTCAACAGAGCGAAAAACACCAGGGACGACACGGACTGGGACAAATTCAAATACTCCCAGAACGCATATAAAAAACTCACAAGGCAAAGAGAAGCTAAAACTTGGCACTCTTTCTGCACAAACATAGAATCAAACAAAAAGGCTAACAGGGTAAGGAAGATACTGTCTAAGGACAAAAATCTAACATTAAGCTCCCTGAGGAAACAGGATGGGAGCTACACCAAAAACGACAAAGAAATAAGCGAAATCCTCATAGAAACACACTTCCCGGGCTGTAGGATCCTGAATCACCTACAATGGGACAACGAATGTAACTACAACCCAACAGAGACAGACTGGAATCTCGCTAACGAGATAGTCACACAAGACAGACTTCGCTGGGCTATCAACACCTTCCACCCCTTCAAGTCAGCGGGAACAGACGAAATCTTTCCCGCCCTACTACAGTGGGGTATGGAAGATCTAGTAACAGATCTAACAAAGGTTTACAAAGCATGCCTGGCCTATAAACACATCCCCGTGCCTTGGAGAGAGGTAAAAGTGGTGTTTTTACCCAAACCAGGCAAATCAGACTACACACAACCAAAATCATTCAGACCGATTAGTCTCACTTCATTCCTTCTAAAAACTTTGGAAAGGTTGAGTGACAGATTTCTACGCGATGGTGTACTAAAGCATACACCCCTACACCCTAACCAACATGCTTACTGCACAAGCAAATCTACAGAGACAGCACTACACTCCGTGGTGAGAAGAATAGAACACAATCTAGAGAACAAACTATCAACGCTAGGAGCATTCATAGATATTGAAGGAGCGTTTGACAAAACCACATTTAAGAGCATCGACAGATCTCTAGAAAGATACAAAGTACCGGACACCTTACGCAGATGGATAAATGCCCTCCTAAAACTGAGGGTCATCCAAATAGACATAAACGGTAAAACAAGAGGAATCGTAGCCAAAGGGTGCCCACAGGGAGGAGTCCTATCTCCACTTTTGTGGAACCTAGTGGTGGACGACCTAATTTCAAAAATGAACAACAAAGGTTTCCTAACCATAGGGTACGCGGATGATATCACAGTACTCATCGGTGGTAAACATGAAAACACATTGTATGAAATAATGCAAAACGCGCTACGAACGATAGAAAACTGGTGCAATACCAATGAGCTATCAGTTAACCCAAAGAAAACTGAACTGGTATTATTCACAAACAAGAGAAAACCAAATCTCAATAAAACTCCAACACTTTTTAAAGAAAATCTAAAGCTGTCAACAGAGGTAAAGTACCTAGGGGTTCTCCTGGACCAAAAACTAAACTGGAAAAGACACATAGAAACGAAAATACAGAAGTCCACCATCATCCTTTGCCAATGCAAACGCATGATAGGTAAAACCTGGGGCTTAAGACCACACATAGTGAAATGGCTATATACGACGGTAGTGAGGAGCTCACTTACCTATGCGTCCATAATATGGTGGCCTAGAACGCTACTAACCACAGCGCAGAAAGACCTACAGAAATTTCAAAGACAGGCATTGCTAGCCATCACCGGCTGCATGAACACTACACCAACAGCAGCTCTAGAGGCGCTAATGGGCATACCACCGCTTCACCTGCACATACAAGAGGAGGCGAAATTAACAGCCCTCAGGCTAAAAGCCTGCCATCAATGGCAAGAAACAATCAGGGGCCATACAGGAATACTCAAGCTATCAACCATAGACAACTCGCCCCTGAGTTGGATATGTGACAAAACAACAAAACAGTATCTTATGGACAAACCCTACAAGGTCTACATAGACGGAACCAATGGTAAGATGACAAAACCAGACGAAATAAACATATACACCGATGGCTCCAAAACGGTTACAGGCACCGGGGCAGGAGTCTACTGTCAGGAGCTGAACATAAACATTGCACAGGCGCTCGGCAGGAACAACTCAGTCTTCCAAGCTGAATGCGTGGGTATTACAACTGCGGCCATGGCTATGGTCGCTAGAAAGGTAACAAACTTTACTATCAATATACACAGCGACAGCCAAGCAGCACTCAAGGCAATAGACAAATACTGGACCACCTCTAAACTGCTGCTTGACTGCCACAATACACTTAGGAAACTCTCCAAAGAAAACAAAGTAACCCTGTCGTGGGTTAAAGGACACGACGGTAACCTAGGAAACGAGAGGGCTGACGAACTAGCACGACGTGCATCAACGCTGAAGGTCATAGGGCCAAACCCCATAGTTCCTATACCCTTCAGTGAATACAAAACCTGGCTACACAAAGACACTCATAACAAACACACAAAGATTTGGGCACAAACTACGGACTGTAAACACACCAAAGAGGCATTACCGAGTCTCAACACAAAACTAACCAAAAAACTTACACGGTTAACCCGCGCAAAACTCAGAACGGTCATAGGACTGATTACTGGCCACTGTCCATTAAACAAACACCTCTCACTTCTAGGTATGACCGACAGCCCATTATGCAGGGCTTGTCTGGAACACGACGAGACACCGATACACGTCATGCTCAGTTGCAGAGAGGTATCGGAACAACGTGAAACACACATTGGCTCCAAAGCAACACTCCATGAGGCAATTGGCGACCTGGGAGGCCTCCTAAGCTTCTGGAGCGAGCTCGGCTGGCTGGAGTGAGTCAGCGGGAGCCTACACCAAGGGACCCACGCACAATGGCCAATCCCTGGCCAAGTGCGGAAATACCCAGGGAAAGAAGAAGAAGAAGAAGAAGTCGGGCGTTAGAAATGTAGAGAAGGTAACATCAAACAATAAAAAACACCCTTTTAAATTTGCATTTCGTGACTGGTCACTACGGAATCCTATACGGCGTACCCAACACACACTTTGCCAGTTCTTATTAATTCTTTTTCTCTGCCCTATATTAGTTCTGCCAAGCTAGACGGATGCAAAAAACAAAAGGAGAAAATACCCTCGCAGTTTTAATACTAAAGATACTTTAGTTTTACTAGGCAACTTTATTATGTACAGTATTAATTTCCTTTGCTTGAACCTACATTTTTTGAATATAGTTACTTACCTACTAAAAATCTACTTAGAATTACTTACTTGTAAAAGAAGAGAGAGATACAAAAATCTTGCATATTCATTACAAAATTAATCGTGAATGTGAATAGGTATGTCATATTAAAGAAATAAATGTAATATTTTTCACCCCGAAATTACGATCGGTATAGAACAGGGCTTCTTAAACTATGGGTAGGTAGCAAAATTCTGCGGTGGCGAGAGATTTTAATGTCAAATATTTTATTTTTGAAACTATAATAAAAACAGAATTTATAATTTTTGTGCAATTTTTAATTTTAGATTTTTGTATGTTTCAAAACGAATTCTAAAACTATATATTTTTATATGTATATTGTTATCTAATAAATCATCAAAAATATTGATTTATTTTTGTTTTATATTTGTCTGGGTTCGTCAAGAAACTCGCAATCATAAATGGAGTCGTATTTGACAAAAGTTTAAGAAGCCCTGTTATAGAACACCACCATTAACTCTGATTCTGAACTACTATTGAGATTTTATTGTTACACGCTTTATATTAGCTTCACTTGTATGTCAGTTTGTCAGTTTGTCAGTATGTCAGTATGTAACTCTCCGTGGTTAATGTGCGCGCCTGCGGCCTTCCTTGGTTCTGGTAGCCGTTTCTCAGGCTCCCTCTCCGAAATTGAACTCTGATTCCCTGTATTTATAATATTTATAAATAATTATTTTATTCTCACTAATAAATAAATTACTAGCGACTGTGTGGCCGAGCGGTTTAAGTGCTAAACTGCCCGTACAACAGTCGCTCAGGCGTGGGTTCGAGCCCTGGCAGTCGCAGTTTTTCTGCGACTTTCAAGGCTCGCTCCCGTGCCGACTGTACTCTGGCCAGGTTTCTGTGGTTTCCTTGGTCACTGTGCTAAGGGTGGGGCACAGGCAAATGCGGGTACAGATTGTAAGTCGGCCACAGCCGCTATAGAGGTAATGAGAGTGTAAATAGTCAAAATAAGGAGGGATTCAATAATCCCACGTGTCTAGGCCAAAATAGGCTGATGCGTAAGTTCCAAAAAATCACGCTTTTATAAATAAACCAAACTAAAAAGTAAAAAATAAATAATAGTTTAAAAAAACTAAAAACACGCTTTTTATAGAAACCCAAACTAAAAAATAGAAAATAAATTTTAATAAATTTAAATTAAGAATAGTGTTAAAAATTTCATTAACTATAAATTAATAATGGTGTAAATAAAAAAAATTATTTTATTTTAAAAAAAACACTATTCTTAATTTAAATTTATTAAAATTTATTGGAAGAAAGAAAAGCTCAATTGTAAGATCATAATAAAGTTTAAACTAGTCTAATAAAGTTTAGTTTACGATAATCATACAAACGCGAAAGTTTATGATGATGTAAAAACTACCAAATAGATTTTGATGAAACTTCACAATAATTTAGCTTATATATAAGAATAACTCATAGGCCACATTTTATCCCAAAATTCCCACGGGAACGGGAACTACGTGGGTGACACCACAGGCGTCTTCTAGTCTTTTATATTTATTAGAACATTTCATGATATATAATCTATTATACATATCAAAATTATTAAAACAAGGATCCTTGTTTTTGTCTTTTCAGTTCATAACTTCTAAGCAGTCGGGTTTTTTGTTTTTATAATAACAGTTTTATTTGAGACTTTTTAGTTTTAGTTTATGGTATAGAAATGAGACGGTACACTTGGCACACTTTTTGCCATTTTTTGTTAAAAAAGTAATATGAACATGATATGATATTTATATTCTTGAAATGGTCTTTTTACGACCTTTCAATTGGTACCCATATTGTTAAGATAAGAGAAAAAAATACACACATCCCCTCTTTTTTCCCCCATTTACAGCCGCCATTTCGAAAATTTATATAGCCTATGTCACTACCACAATTTTGACAAATTCAACGACACCTCACATGTCAAAATCCGTTCAGCCGTTTAGGCTGTAGCGCGTGCCGAAGAAATGGACATACATACATACATACGCTCGCAAAACATAACCCTCCTTCTGATGCAGTCGGGTAAAAATAAACATTTTTCTGCGGTAAATTAAGATCGAGGTGGAACTTAGCCTATAACCTACTACCTAGAACTTAAGCCCGGACTAGTGGTTAAAGTTCTAGTTAAGTTTCAAGTTTAGTCCACGATACTTTATCATAAGTTATTATTATTGCCCCTAGTGACCCACTTCCGGTTTGTCTCAGTCCTTCACGTGTCAACACTCGTACGAGTATTCGCCACACAGCTTACCTGATTGACCTAATTACAACAGTTTCACGTGTAATGAAATAAAGGCTCTCTGGATTTACCTCATCTAGCAAAACATTTCCGCTAAAATAATTGTTTTGTTGTTCTCGTTAGCAACGTTGTTTTTTCACACATTGTAAAGGAGAAAAGCTATAGTGTATATACTACTTTGACGTTAATTTTATTATCTACTGGTTAACATGATGTAGGTTATATTATAATTATTTTATTATTACAACACAATAATTGTAATCGTGACAGTCTGTAGGCTTTTTATAAGATACATTTCGGAGAGTGGGTATGCTCAAGATCTGTTTGATCTCGTTTCACCATCACCGTTCTATTATAGGACGGCCAGGTATTACAGAGATCTATAAATAAATAAATAAATTTTATAGGACAATTACACACATCGCTATATAGCCCCAAAGTAAGCGTATTCGTAGGTAGCTTGTGTTATGGGTACTATGATAACTGATGAATATTTTTATATATATTATACATAAATACTTATAATATATAGATAAACACCCAGAAACTGGAAAACGTCCATGCTCATCACACAAACATTTCTCCAGATGTGGAAATCGAACCGAATCTATATCGTTACGTAGTCGATATCCCTTGGATGCGTACTAAGCGGTTTAGATCCCCATTCCTCATACGCTCTGCAAAACTTGGAATGCTCTTCCAGCTTCCGTTTTCTGTACCCGTAATATGGGTCTCTTTAAGGTAAGACTGAACAGGCATTTT